>JAOCZM010000115.1:5212500-5837500 GCA_026122235.1 Vinca minor | reverse complement strand
TTTCCTAAAATTTTCTTACCCATATTAAGGAATAGAAAGAAAGATAATTGGGTGCTTAAGATTTCAGGGTGTAATAGTAAAAAAAATACATATAGTCTCCCCCTTCCTTAATCTATACTAAAGTATCTAAAAAAATATCTATTATAAAACGGAGGGAGCAATTCTTAATACGGCAGGAGATGTAACATAAAAATAGTATAGAAGATTTCATCCGCCAAAACCCCTTATATTATACTCCTTCCATTCTCATTTAATTGTCGTTTAGGAGATATATATGTATCCAAATTAATTGTCCTTTAATGTTCTTTTATTAGTTGTCAACAATTTATTCCAATTATACCCGAGAGAGAGAGAGAGAGAGAGAGAGAGAGAGAGAGAGGAATGGGTATTATTGGAATTGTGGTAGAAAGATTATTGTTTGTTTGAGTTTTTTTATTTTTTTCAAAGTGTCCTAAACGTCTTATATTTAAGAATGGAGGGAGTATTATGAAAATGAGGGAGTACCATTTTAATTTATGGCTATGAAACTTGAGAAAACCCTAATTACTCTTCGTGATCACGTAGAACATCAAGTGGGAAGAATTAAAGAAAGGAGAAGAAAATCGATTAGTTTTTCTTTCATGAATTGGATGTGTACAAGGTAGAAAGAGAGAAGGATTGGAAGCTACCATTTATAGAGTGAATTTCCTCCACGGGATTCTTTAATACTGATATGAATACCTACATAAAGCCCTGCTTCATTATAATAGGAATGAAAGTACCCTAAAAAGATGGTGAAAAATCTTAATTATTAAATGAAACCAAATCTATATATGGATCTTCTTATTACAACAACAGAGCATACAATGTTGTCAGTGTTTGCTTCCTATGCCATCCATCTAAACACATATCAAATCTTCTGTCTCAGTTTTGTGTCTTTTATTTACGTACTTTCCTATCAATAACAAGTTGTTTATTTTCAGTTTTTCTTAAGAAAAATTATAAAACTTTAATAAAAAAGTGTGACACTTGAAAATCATCTATTAAAAGGGATCAAGAACGAGACAAGAAATGAGACGGGATATTTATTTTTATTGGCATCTAAACAAACTTCCACGCCTATCATACCTAAAGCTCTCGGAGGTTGTTTTTTTCTTTGATGAACTGACCTAGGAAGATGGGAGTTTTTATTCTCCTTCACCAAAGTTGGCATTACCCTATAGTTCGTAAATTTTAATGATCATACCTTGAGATGGAAAACTTTATTTTTATGGTACAAGATTTGTAAGTTTGGGGGGTAGTTGTGAATATTAATAAAAATTCATTTGAAAACAAGAAGGAATCCAATTGATAGTACTATTACGGATAGAAAAGGGAAAAAGGAAATGTCCGTGGAGTACTATAAGTCCAACACCTAAAAACGATTATATAATTAGGAGAGTAATTCAAGAGTTTTAAGAACCAAAACACGACTTTAAACACCATAATAACGATAATAAGTGAATCATTTATATGACTAAGTATAAATAAATTCATTGAGAGGTTGTTTAGGTAATTCTGTAACAGTCTCGCGTTTGACTCCAGCTTGAAGTGACCCGTACTTTTAACAGATGGCCGAACCTAAATAAGCATTTACATTGTGTATTCTATTTGTTTTAATTTAGATATTCTAGTTTTTATTTTTGTATGTTTCAAAACCAAGGCAGTCAAACTCAAGTTTCTACGTAGGATCGGAAGAGTGTAGTAGGATCGGAAGATCGTAGAATTATAACTCGGATCGTAGATCCTACTTAATTTTAAAAATATTAATTAATTCAGTACTCTCATAATTCTTCTAGATGAAATCTGAAATTTTCCAAAATTTTATGATATTTGCTAGTATTAAACAAATATTCATTGCATGAAAAAAACATAAGAAAATGATATTATGTTTCCATGTCTCGGAATTATGAAATTTAATTTCTACTATAAAAATTTTTTTACCATACAGAAATAGAAAAAAAAATCTACTCGGGTCTCGGCCAATTTGAGTCATCTAAATTCAATAACATTGATGCTAACATTGATTATTTGACTAAATAACTTAATCTATCAAATTAGAGTTTAGGATTTCGAATTACATTTTCGTTGTTTAGGCAATGGCACAGGAAGAGTTCGGAGACAAAAAAAATAGAGGCAAAAAAGGAAATTGGTATCGATCGAGAAAGAGAATAAATTGGTCGGAAGTTGAAGATTGGAAATGCTTGAGAAGATTGAATAAGTCACGGGGTTGAATAGAGAATTTTTTTAATCTAAAATGGATTTTTTTTTTTTAAGTATTCGGGTCGGGTTGAACTAAAACCAAAGCCGAAAGAGAAAATAGCTAAACTCGGAGTTGACTCGTAGGATCGTACGTTTCTACGTTCCCGAGTCCAATCCCACGAGTTTACCCCGATCCTACATGATCACCGATCCTATGTAGGATCTAACACGTTAGGTCCCTTAAGACTCGTAGAATCGTACGAGTCAACTCGCGAGTTTGACTGCTTTGTTCAAAACACTTGTCCTAATTATATATAAAAGATTAATTAAATATTCAATTTCTAATTTTATCTTCGTCTCCAACTACCAATTAAATGATTTTGTTCATCACAAACCATTAGTAAGTCAATCAACCATTTAAACCACTAATCACCCATCATTCTTAAATAAGGACATTTTGAGCATTTATTAAAATTTTCTAAGAAACTTTTCAAAACTTTAATCCCCTCGTAAAATACAATTAGGACATCTAAATTAAAAACGGATGGAGTAATTGCTAAGTGAATAACCTTTTTATAACCATCTAGTGACAAGTATCATGCATCCAGAGTAATCAATTCCTTGTCGATAATTTCACCTTGGTTTTCCAATCCTCTATATAGTGGCTAATTCAAGAGGGTGATCCCAAACATTTTTAAAAGACTCATATAGTATGTGTAAAAAAATATTTCTCCCTTAAAGCCCCTCAAAATAATTTTTTCACCCCAATCTGCACATGTTAGATCCTTCCTTGCCTTTTATAAGATTCTATTTATAATATTTATTTTTTAATTGATGTAATATTTTTAGTGTATATATATCTAATTTCTAAATACTAAAATATAAAAATAAACCCTAAGTGTTAAAATTTGTAATAACACAAGGATGTAAGAGAATATGTTACAGAGGATCAAAGCTAAATTTCTTTATTTTTTGGGTAAAAAATGATAGTATATTAATTATCATGGGGAAAATATGGAAAATATGATACAAATTTACTAAATTCTTTGGGGTTTACATAATAGTTGTGAATTGATTGACCTGAAAAAATTGGTATTTTATTGCTCGATTTTGTTCTAGAGAGGATAATCTACATGTTCTTGAAAAATGGTAATTCACGTTTTGTGGTTCTAAGTTCTAACGGACATGGAGGCTTTTTAAAATCCATGCCATATGAGCCAAGGCACAAATTTTTTGCAGGCTCAGCCCATGAACAAGAAGAGTCCAGCAAGGCCTAAAAGAAAACACAAAATTGGGGGTACCAAGGTTAAGACCCAGACAAGAGCCCTAAAAGTAAAACCCAAGGCACCAATGGATCCTAAGCTAAAAGGGGCTTCTGAGCCCCTCTTCACTTCTGGATTTTTTTTTTATTTTTTTTTTTTTTTTAATTGGAGGAGGGGACTTATTTATTACAAGAAATAGGTGGATTCAAGAAACGGGAAGGGGTTTCGAACTCATATCCTCTACGTTATTAGGCATCAGCCTTGTCCACTAGAACAATGCCTCATTGGCACTTCTGGAGTTACTTGATGAGTGGAATGGCAAAAAATAGTGGCCACATGTCTGACATTGTCTAATTTAGCCGAAAATCACCACAAAAATTAGTGATAGTTTATTTTAGTCACACATAAATACTAAGGTGATATAAGTAGTAAAAAAAATAGTTGAATGCATAAAATTACAAAGTGTAAATAGTTTAGTGACATAAATAACTATTTACACTAGTTATATTTAACCAAAAACAAAAAGGGCTTATAACAATGACTACTAAGAAGTGGACCTAGCCAAACTTGGCCCATTCAACTAGAACATTCTCGATTCAAAGTCATGTTACAACCCAATATTTAGGTCCAAATTTCGCCTAACCTCAACTCCAATATTTTTTTTTTTTGGACGGGGTTGTGTCGTGTGGGACGAAATCACCTGTACCCGTATATATCCTCATTCATACTCTCAACCAATTACAATTTATTATGTGTATATATAATTGGAAAAAATATTCATATAGTAAATTTTAATTGTTTGGGGACAGAATTAGGGACATACACGGGGGACAGACGATTTTCACATGTGTCGTTGAAAGAAAGCTCCATCAGTTTTTTTCTTCTTTTTTTTATTTTTTTGGACAAAAGGGTAGGGTGGTTGATTGATTATTCCTCTTTTCCCCCTTTTTAAATACGTTCGAGAAAGTGAATACGAGTACTCAAAATTTTGCCACATAAAAATTGCATATTTAACTAAATAAGGTACTTTTCTCTCGTAAAAATGATAAAGACTTTTATTAAAAAAGTAGGCACATCAAATCTAGAATATGAAAAAATGGAGGGTGTCACGTAAATATCGCATAATGTTCAAAAGCTTTAAATGGCATCATGTGCAATGTAAAATCGAGCTTTATAAAATTTCTTTTAGTACAATGGGATAGGATGGGATCTATCATTTAATCCATTAGTATAATCAATTTTTTCCTGAGAAGTAAGACTAGTTCAGTTGGTTTCGCCTATGATTTTCAAGAGCGTGATTTGGGAAGCGATTTAATGTGGCATATTTAGATTTATCTTGCAAATATTCTAATTAAATTAGTTGAAAAACTCCAAATACATGTTCAAAAATAATATTAAAAAACAAAACTACTTATATGTCCCATTCATAATTATCCAAAGCATGGTATCGTCACCCAACCCTACAAAAAGGTCTACAAGATGCCCTCACTTTTCATTGCCACCAATTATTTTCATCCCAATTAAAAAATTACATCTTTATACCTCAATTTAATTAGCCTCTTTGTGTGATAAAAAATAATAATTAAAAGTTAGTAAGATTCATGAATAGTATATGTTGTTACTATATTAGGATGATCTTTGATTAGGTCTTAGATTCACTATATTAAGGAATCTTACAAGACAAAATATAGTACTTATTTGTTAAATAATTGTTATGTCACATCATCTTATAAGCCTAATTCCTCTTCAAGCTTTCTTGAGTTCATCATTGTTTGGTTAGCATAGTAGTGCGTACACATTTGTTCATAAGGCTAAGTAACACACTAACCATGCATGAACTAGTATCATTCCAAATGAAGAAATTTGATGGTATATGTTTGAGCATTAAGTTTAGGTAATTGGAGGTTTTATCCTTTAGTTAGTCTCCACAATCCCTCGAAAGGGCAGAACATAACTAGACCTGTCAATTGATTGAGCCAAAAAATTTGGGTATGCGATTCAAATTCACTAAATTGATACTCAAGTTGGGTCTTTATTGTGTTGGGAATGAATCTTTTCAATTAGAGTTTGAATTCAACCATATTGAGTTTTAGATCTAATTTGAGTCCGCTCATAAATTTTATCTATAGTTTTATTGATTCTCAATTTCAAAGATCGAAATGTGAATATTTTGTTTAAAAATAAATAAATAGAGATCATTAGCAAAATTATTATTTATTTTTATCTATTTTCTAGTCACAGAACCAGCGTATGGTTTGCTCTCCGAGAGATGCGCATACTGAAATTAACGCTTTTGCACGTGAAAGTTTTAAATTTTAAGAAAACTATTATCATCCATTCAAAATAATAATAATAACTGTTATAATATAGAGAAGGAGAGGAGAGTATTTGGGAGAGAAGAAGAGAATTAGGTGTGTATTGTTATGAACCAAACGCCTCTATTTATAGAGGTAAAAACCCTTTGGTTCATGGGCCTCATCCTCTATGGGCTTTATGGGCCTGGTCATTCATCATATTACAACACTCCCCCTTGAATGACTAATTTATACAACAATTGTCTCACAAAAACTTATTTGGAAAAAAACCAGTGGGAAAAATTAAATCAAACTAAGAAAATGAGTACAATTGATGTTGGAGTATTTAATTGTCGCCTCGTTAAAACCTTGTCAGGAAAACCCAGTGGGACAAAACCTGAACGAAGGAAAAAGAGTACGACTACTCCCCCTGATCATTGAATGTATTTCAGACGACGCATTCCAATCGATGTATCAACTTTACGAATGTTGATGTTGGTAAAAGCCTTGGTGAATAAATCGCTACATTATCACTTGAGCGTATCTCGTTGAACTTCGATGTCGCCACTTTTTCGAAGCTCGTGCGTGTAGAAGAACTTTGGAGATATATGCTTTGTTCTATCTCCTTTGATGTAGCCTCCTTTGAGTTGTGCAATACAAGCTGCATTATCTTCATATAGTACGGTTGGATTCTCTTTTATTGATGTTAATCCGCATGATGATTGAATTTGGTGCATCATGTTCCTTAACCATACACATTCTCTAATTGCCTCATGGATTGCAATAATTTACGAGTGGTTTGAGGATGTAGTCATTAGGAGTTTGCTTAACGGATCTCCATGATATTGCGAGTCCCTCCACATGTAAACAAGTAGCCTGTTTGTGATTTGGCTTTATGTGGATCAGAGAGATATCCTGCGTCTGCATATCCTACTAAAGACGATTCAGGCTTTTGTGAATAATATAGCCCCATATCTATTGTACCTTTTAGGTATCGAAGAACATGTTTAATGCCATTCCAGTGTCTTTGAGTAGGTGCAGAATTATATCTTGCAAGGAGATTTACAGGAAAGGCTATGTCAGGTCTAGTGCAATTTGCAAGATAAGTCAATGCGCTCATTGCACTAAGATATGGTACTTCAGGACCAAGAATCTTTTCCCCATCTTCAAGTGGGCGAAATGGATCTTTATCAACTTCAAGCGACCTAACAACCATAGGTGATGCCAATGGATGCGCATCGTTCATATAAAATCGCTTTAAAACCTTTTATGTATATGTGGATTGATGAACAAATAATCCTTCAGGGAAATGTTCAATTTGCAAACCAAGACAAAATTTTGTCTTCCTTAAATCTTTCATTTCAAACTCATTTTTCAAATATTCTGCAGTTTTGGTGAGCTCTTCAGGAGTCCCAATTAAATTTAAATCATCAACATAAACTGCGATAATTGCAAATCCTATATCTGTTTTCTTTATGAAAACGCAAGGGCAGACATCGTCATTTTTATATCCCTCCTTCAATAGATATTCGCTAAGACGGTTATACCACATCCGTCCAGACTGTTTTAATCCATATAATGATCTTTGCAATTTGATTGAAAACATATTCTTGGGACAGTTCTCATTTGCTTCTGGCACTTTTAATCCTTCAGGGACTTTCATGTATATGTTACTATCAAGTAAACCATATAGATATGCAGTAGCTACATCCATAAGGCGCATATCAAGCCTTTGTAACACAGCCAAACTTATTAGGAATCTTAATGTTATAGTGTCCATTACTGGAGAATAAGTTTCCTCATAATCAATTCTTGGTTTTTGAGAGAAACCTTGTGCTACAAGTCTTGCTTTGTATCTCGTAATTTCATTTTTCTCGTTTCTCTTTCTTACAAAAACCCATTTGTATCCTACAGGGATAACATCTTCAGGAGTTCGAACTACAGGTCCAAACACCTTTCTATGTTCTAAGGAATTTAACTCCGTTTGTATAGCCTCTTTCCATTTAGGCCAATCATCTCTATTTTTACAGTCTTCAATGGACTGTGGTTCAGGATCCTCATTTTCTATTATCTCAAGGGCCATATTAAATGCGAAGACATTGTCTATAACAATATTTTCTCGCTCCCACAATTTATGAGATGATGAGTAATTTATTGAGATTTCATTATTTTCAGACACTTGTTCTGCTGGAACTTCAATATTCTCATATGTTTGATCAACCATGCCTTTAACTTGTTCTTCTGGAACTATTTGTTGGCTTTTCTCTTGTACATTTCTCTTTCGAGGTACAGAATCTTTGGAACCAACTGGTCGACCACGTTTTTGGCGTATATTAGATTCGTTGGCTATAACAACTTGTCCTACAGGGACATCAATTTTTGCAGGGCCATTTCTTGCTGGTATATAAGATTTTGTTACCCTTTTTGTGTTCACAAACTCATCTGGGAGTTGATTTGCAACCTTTTGCAAATGAATGATCTTTTCAACTTCTTGTTCGCAATGATTACTACGGGAATCAAAGTGACATAAAGTTGTTTCTTTCCATGAAATATCATTTTGTTTTTGGGGATGTAGTTTTATCCCTCCCAAAGTTGGGAATGTCATTTCATCAAAATGGCAATCTGCAAATCTTGCCGTAAATAAATCACCCGTTAATGGTTCTAAGTACCGAATAATAGATGGTGAATCATACCCAACATAAACTCCAAGTCTTCGTTGGGGACCCATTTTGGTACATTGTAGGGGTGAAATTGGTACTTGCACAGCACAACCAAAAACTCGTAGGTGAGAAACATCAGGTTCTCTTCCAAAAACAAGCTGCAATGGGGAATAATTATGATATGCAGTTGGCCTTACTCTGACCAATGTTGTAGCATGCAATATGGCATGACCCCAAGCAGAAATAGGGAGTTTTGACCTCATAAGTAATGGTCTAGCAATTAATTGGAGTCGTTTGATAAAAGACTGCTAAACCATTTTGTGTATGGACATGAGCAACTGAATGTTCAACTTCAATCCCAATTGATACACAATAATCGTCAAAGGCTTGAGATCTAAACTCAGCAGCATTATCAAGACGTATTTTCTTAATTGTGTAATCTGGGAATTGAGCTCTTAATTTTATAATTTGAGCAAGTAGTTTGGCAAATGCTTCATTTCTAGTTGAAAGCAAGCAAACATGTGACCATCTCGTTGAGGCATCAATTAAAACCATGAAATATCGAAATGGTCCACATGGTGGGTGTATTGGCCCACATATATCTCCATGTATTCTTTCTAAAAACTTTGGAGATTCATTATTAACCTTCATTCTGGAAGGTCTAATAACTAATTTGCCTTGTGAACATGCAACACATGAAATATTATTTGGCAAAAGAATCTTCTGGTTCTTTAAAGGATGCCCTTGTGTTTTGTTAATTATTCGACTCATCATTGTTGTTCCAGGATATCCAAGTCGTTCATGCCAAAGTATAAAACCTTTTGTGTCAACGAACTTCTGGTTCGAGACATTGTTTGATTCAATTGTTTTTATGTATGTATAATACATTCCAGGATGGTAATCGTTTGGCAGTTTTTCTATTATGTTCTTCTTTCCGGATAAAAAGCGAATTTATGCAAAGATACTCTTTACCATTTTCTTGCATTGTCTCAATATGGTATCCATTACGGCGGATATCTTTAAAGCTAAGCAAATTTCTTCGGATTTCTTTGGAATATAGTGCATCACTTATATACATTTTTGTATCGTTTAGTAAAACAATACAAGCTCTTACGAGCCTTCAATTAACTTTGATGCACTGATATTGTGTTAACATTATTTTCAGCTAACGTCAACTTTAAAAAATATTTTTTGTCTTGAAGAATGGTATGTGTAGTTGCACTATCAATAAGAATACTATCTCTATCCATCTATAAAAATACAATAAAGTGAATTAATTGTTTTGTTTCTAAAAACTCACACTATATAGAATAACATTGAGATAATAAATAAAAATAAAAATAAAGCAACTTATAAACATATATGATCCTTCGGGGATTATATTAGCATAACCAAATATTTTCAGAACAAAAATACTACCTCAGGAGTATAAAAAAAAATTTATGAATAAATATTTGTTATTTCAGGAACAATATTTTGATATTCTTCAAGAATATTTTATATTATTACTCGTCAGGAGTAAAAAGTAATTTATAATAATAATATTCTTCAGGAATATTAGATTGTGTTCTTCGAAAATAATTTATAATAATAATATTCTTCAGGAATATTAGATTGTGTTCTTCGAGCATATTTAAATTTTTTTTTTATTATTAATTTATACTGTTACTTCTTCAGGAGTAATAATTTAATATTCTTCGGGAATATCGGAAAGAAAAATAATCAGATCTATCTTCCGATGAATATACTAATGTTTATCAATTGTATATACTGGTGGTCAATAACATTCAATAACTTTAAAATTCGATAAGAATAATAATAATAATATAAATGGAAAGTCAGCTAGTAATTAAACGTGATGACAATCAAATTAAAAACAATAAATATGCAATCAGTATGTAATAAATATGATAAATATGTAATCAATATGCAATATAATTATAATAAATATGATTGATTATACAATATGCAATTCAATTACATAACCAAAACATGTGGTCAAATATACTCCAAGAATAATATTCCTTTATTACTCAAGTAATTCTAAATTACAATATACTCTTCTGGAGTAAATAATTAATGAATAATAATATTCTTCTGGAACATTTAATTAATTTATTATAATAATATTCTTTATGAATAAATAATATTCTTCAGGAATATTATATTATGTTCTTCAAGAATATGTAATATTATTAATTTATACAATTACTACTTCAGGAGTAATCGTTTAATATTCTTCAGGAATATTAATATTTTAAATTAGTAATCGTTTAATATTCTTCAGGAATATTAATATTTTAAATTCTTGATAATAATAAATAATAATAAAATATATACTATGATCTGATATAATATAATATGATCTGATATGGAAAGTAAGGTTTACAAATATATATACGGAAAATGAACGCAAATCAAGGTGTAATAGTATATTCATACAGAAACCAGCAAAAGTATATAGTAAGATCTTGTTAAATTGACTTCTGATATGATTCGATTTTTTTTTTTTTTCAATTTTAAAAACAAGATTGTTATAAAAAAAAAAATCAATTGATATATCGTAAAGAATATATACAGTGCCATCGTCACAATTTCATTTCAACCATCAAAACATGCGTAATACATATAAATATACTATAAAAAGCATGCGTTTAACAATTCTAATATAAGAAAATCAGAGAATGCATAGCTATGCGATTGACAATTCCTAGTATATGCTATGGTAATCAACCAGTTTTAAAATAAAAAAAAAACATATGATTGACAATATAAACTGAGAAAACAATACAGATCCACACAAGGAAGAAAAATCGTTCATATAGATTTAGGATTTTTTAAAAAAAATTCTGATAGAGATGTTAGATCTATTGTATACTTCAATTGATTTGAAGCCACAATATCAAACAGATCTATAGAAAAATTATAATAACAAACCTATAATTTTCTTTCAAAACAAATTGGCAGAGCTTCGTGCTGATAACATGTTATAATATAGAGAAGGAGAGGAGAGTATTTGGGAGAGAAGAAGAGAATTATGTGTGTATTGTTATGAACCAAATGCCTTTATTTATAGAGGTAAAAACTCTTTGGTTCATGGGCCTCATCCTCTATGGACTTTATGGGCCTGGTCATTCATCATATTACAACAATAACAATAATAGCGATCATTGGTAAATTTAAAGAGACAAGTGAAATTATAAAGGCGGCCGGCCACAATGGTTCGTGAATGTTAGTATTTTAGTCGACTTATATTAGTCCATACCCAATTTGGATCTTAGTAATGAAAAGTATGTCAGACCTAGATTGGATTTAACAAATTTAAATTTAAATCTGGGCTCTTCAGATCAATTGAGAGGTCTAGACAAAATTAGCCTTGTTGGCATACATCAGTCGGCAAAGGCTGGTGAAGTAAGGAATTAATAGTTAAAATAGTTCCCAAAGTAGTTGCGCTTTGCTTGTTTTATCCTTTTATGATTTTTTTAACTTTCTAGATCGTCAATGAATTTACGTCCTGCCAGTTTCATACTTCTGTCAAAAACTTTATAAAAAATCATTAGTTTTGCTGACATGGCTTAACGTTGGGAATCCTCTCTCTTTCATTCGAGTGCATTTTTGTAAACACAAAAAAATCCCTAAACATCCACCCCATAAACCCATCCATTCCCACCCAATTTAGACAATTAAAAACCCTTGGTTCCCGATTTTCATTCCCATCTTGCAAAATCATGAATTACAAAACCGAATTGGAGTAGAATATGCATTGACAAGAATGAATTTGACAATATTCAATTTGAGTTTGGAGTTATTGATAGAGAATTCTCTTCAAGAATGGAAGAAATTCCGAGCTCCAATGGTGAGTATGTCAAAAAACCAATGTAAAAAATAAAGCATGGTTGTAAAGTTAAGGTATGTATTGTGTGTTTGTATGATATGTGAAGTAGATTGTTAGTTTTAATTTTGAGTTTTCTTCTTATTTTACTATACTTACAGGAAGAATTGAACGATGGTATGAAAACTGGGTTTTGTGGAAAAGACGGAAATTCAAGAATGGAGAAGGAAAGTCAAGTGATTCAAAGGCAACTAGAAAGATAGAGAAAAAAAGATGCCAAATTACGCCAACAATCTCGGATTATCAAGTCTTTTGTTGTTGTAGTAGCCTTCTTATTTGGCTTTATTGCTGCAAAATCATGGATAATATAGTATTGTTTAGTTATGGTTATGGTTTGTTGTTTATATAAACTAGGATTGTTTAGTAATGGATATAGATTTTAAAGGTTGATGAAATTAGGGATTGTCTGATTTTGAGAAGAAATTAGCTAAAATTAGGGGATTATTAGCTGAAATTTTGGGATTATTTGATTTTGAGAAGAAATTAGCTAAAATTAGGGGATTTGATGGGACTTACGGGTTCATGGGGTAGATGTTTACGGATTTTTTGTGTTTCCAAAAATGCCCTCAGATAAAAGAGAGAGGATTCCAACGTTAAGCCATGTCAGCAAGACTAACGATTTTTTACAAAGTTTTTGACATAATAATGAAACTGGCGGACCGTAAATTCATTGAGGATCCAAAAAGTTAAAAAATCATAAAAGGATAAACCAGGCAAATCGCAACTACTTTGAGAACTATTTTGGCTATTAATTCGTGAAGTAAGTATTGATGCATTCAAATTTCATAGGGGTGGCAGACCTACATAGGGGTGCAAACCCGGCCTCCTCCCCCTTTTTTTTAAACCCATGTTTTAAGGTTTTCAATGTAATCACTTCGTATATTTTGTTTATAATTTCACATCCTTATTTTTTATTTTTTGACAAAAAATTCTATAATAACTTGTATTGTAGTTTTTCCCCCTAATTTCCCATCCTAAGTTTACCCCTAAGTTTGTGGCATGAGCATTAAGTTTTAAATATGACCAGTATTTTTTTATTGGTTCCTGAATAATTGATACACATTTTGCGATTTACATATATAATGATACCCGGTGGGCTAGGCTGAGCTTCATCCCAAGCAGTAGAGTGACTATCCCTCCCATCATTTTCTAAAATACTATAGAATAAAATGATATATTTTTCTAAAATATTCTTATAACTATTGCATCTCAACTCCCATTTTTTTAATTTTTTTTTTACTACAATGCTTATGTCTTTTTTCTCTCTATAATCTGTCATCCCACAAAATGTAGGTTTTAGTTCAGTCCGGCTCCTGTGCGGAACAAGCAAAGTTTCGCACGTGCGGGCCATGCCGATGGCCGTTGATTTCATTTTTCAGATGGATCGACGACTGCGATTTAAAAGAAGGTTAAAAGGGTATATATGTAATTTCACAAATAAATAATATAAAAAAGGGAAATACGCAACCGTCACATCAGTTGGGTTACCGAGGTGAGAGAAAACGACAGAAAAAGAAAAAAAAAGCACATTTCTACAAGAACACGTGCTTTTGTGCAATTTGCACATGTTCTTGTATATTGTGAACACATATTTTTGTGCAATAAAACATGTTCTTGTATATTTGTGATTAATGAACTTGTGTTTTTGTGCATTCTTGTATATTTTGTGATTAATGAACATGTGTTTTTGTGCAGTGAACACATGTTCTTGATTATTCAACACATATTTTTGTTCTGTGAACACATGTTCTTAATTAGTGAACACGTGTTCTGTTATTCTGAACACTTCAATTTGAAATGGGAGATATTTTAGGATCCTTATTTATCTTCTTCCAATTAAAAGTAAGAAAGAGAAAAGTGGGGGAATTTAAAATTTCGTTTTCCTGCAAAAACTCAAAGTTTATCCCTAAATACCTATACTTGGTGATCATTGATCACTAGAAATCGCATATTTGCACATTTGTTGATGTCGATTGAGAATGTCAATTTAGACAATTATTGAGGGGAATGATCAGTTCATGAATAAGATTCACTCATGCATTATCTCATCCTAAGTCACATGAATTTCTTTACTTTTCTTAGATTCCAAAAATAGTTAAATGACGAAGCATCAATTTCCTTTTAGTACACTTCATTACCAAATATGGAAATTTATTTCTCTTTACATGGAATATAAACCCCTCTTTACAATTGTACTACAAACTCTACAATCCACTTCAATAATTGATTCTCATTCTTCCCCCCTTTTAATCCACTCTTTACATCACATCCTCTCCTTCCTTTATAGAATTTAAAAAAAAAAAAAAAAAAGTAAAAAGAGAGGTGCTTCCAACATTGAGCAGCTCATAAAGGTTAGGGAGATAAGTGCATTGACCCTTAATTGATGTAAGTTTAAGTTTCACGCGAGATTAAGACTTATGCATTAAATCTTAGGTAAAATTAGGTAAGTTTTCCTGATGGATATACCGCGATTTACATGATCAATAATACATTAAAGTTAAGATGTTAATCCGCTCGCAAGAGAGAATCATTCCATGTAGGGATGGCAATGGGGCAGATTAGGGCGGGTATTTCAATACCTAACCCCTCCCCCGCGCAAGTGATTCATCACCCTGCTTTGCCTCGTGACCCGTCGTGGATCAAGAAATCTCGCCCCGCGCAAGGCGGATCTGACCCGCCCCACCCTAGTTTTTATTTAAAAAAATCATTAATATTAACATAGAGATAGAGCCTCCAACAAATACAATTAGTACATTTTGTTCTAAATCAATACTCAAATAAGTACAATTAGTATATTAAAGAGAAAATTAAATATGATTATATCTAATAATATAATATGGATGGAACTGGGCGGGACGGGGCAGATCTCACACAAAATTCATCCCCGATTTGCCCTTTCGCAGGCGGGGGGTGTTTTGCCCCATTCTCTCCACGGGAAGAGGTGAATCTGACTCAAAATGTGTTGGGTCAGGACGGTTCAACGAATTACGGGTCAAATCAAATTGTCATCCCTAATTCCATGGAGAGAGGACTCATGAGTGGTAGTGATGTAACAGTACACTCTCACAGGTGGAAGCTTTTGACATACTTATCTTCTTTGCCATCCCACACCCCAAACCTTAGTCTAAATCTATGGTCACTTCTAAGCATCCTTTCACCAAAATAATAATGTTGATATCTGTCCAAGCTTTATAACAACCATGCATTCATAATATTAATTATACTAACTTAGCAAAAAAAAAATAATAATTATACTACTCTCTCCATCCAAAAATAAAAAATGGTACTGCCTTCAACTATTTTCATACGTTGTAATATATTTATTAACTTTTTTTTACATGCTAACTACTTTTGTTTATTTAAATATTATATTTTTATCTTTGATAAAAACAAAAAATCTATATCATTATCGTTCTAACTGGAAAATTCCAAGGTAGAACCGCCCTTCTAAGATTGGTCCCAAACCTCTTTCACATGAGTTGAGGTAGGCCCCGCCTCAATTCGTACGAAAAAATTGTGGAGTCAGTCTCACAAAGACAGCTCCATGCCAAGTGACCCGTTCTAACTAGCGATTTTCAGTGACACAGTATCCAACTCTTGAAGGAAAAATGAACAACACAAGACCTTTTTTCGTTTTGAAAGGAACACAAGACCTTGATAACCTGAAACAGAAGATTTTTCCCATTTTAAGGGAAAAAAATCTTATGTTACAAATTTGTATATCATGTTCTGTCTTCACTTGTAAATCTTTGTTGCATATTTATTTTTTATCGTCAGTTTCACCATTAGTTTTTAATTAAAAAGACATATGACAACTTCTTATAAATGGAATACAAATTGATTGCATACGAAATGGGATAGAAGATTCTTACTGCTCAAAAGCTGTGTTTCTAGTTGGCAACTGTCAACTAAAGTAGATTTAGATAAAGAAAAATAATTTGTGTATGCAAAATATTAAAACTAAAATTATTTTAAGATAATTACTACATAGTAAAAAATTATATATATATATATATATATATATATATATATATATATATATATATATATATATATATATATATATATATATATAGTCCAAAGTACACATGAATATCTTGAAACATATGACTCCTAAATACAGATATTACAAAATTTGTGTGTACGATCTTTTAACACTAAATGCTCTTAGAAAACTTGGAATTGAATTCATGCACTTCCTACCATTGTGGACAAAGTGCAAAACAATGTATAAGGTCAATCAGAACAAGAATTTTTTTTTTATATATATATATATTTATTGAAGTAGTGAAAAACGACAAAGAGAGTGCAATGTCTGCACTAAAATAAAAGGTGGAAATAAATCCACTACTACATAGGGAGCATAGTCCTACTAGGCTAGAAATAATTTAACGTCTCTTAAAAGGTTTGTACCGAGTCTCCATATAGTGTTCAGTAAGGGCTTTGTTTCCCTTTTTACTTTTGCGGGAGTGAACAGGAGTAAAGTCTTCGTAATCGTCCTCCAATTGAAGATCTGCCAGTGCTTCGAAAGATCCCGTGTCTGGGACCTCCGTAATTTTAGGAACAAGAGACTCAATCTCCGGTTGCACACTCCGAACAGTTGACTTGAGTCTTGTATTAAGTTCCCGGAAGCTGGCAAATAACTTGTGCCTATCTTTGAAAGGGGCGTCCAAAATATTTGGATCATTTTCATACATTCGGATCGGCGCGGAATATTGTGCTCGTTCTGCATTTGGGCTTTGTAAAGCCAGTTTTAGAGCACACCGGACCGGTTCTGAAAGCACCGCTGGCGACTCTGAACTTAATCCGAGCCTAGAAACATTGGATCCTCCCCCATTATCATCAAATCCCTTTTTTCCAGCAGCAAAATCAGTGGCTAACTGATTATCATCCTCACCAGCCTCTTCCTCATTATCCTCAGGAGATCCGCAATATTCCATCAACGGAGATTGAGGATCTTCCTCCACAAAATCAGCTCCTTCATCTTCCACCACAAAATCAGCGTCTAACTGTCCGTTTCTTCCTCCTTCTCTTTCGGTTTCCAATGACGCCGGTGGCGCTTCTCCTTCCTCCTCCGGTACACGGTTCTCCGGCAATGTGGTCACCGCCGCTTCCCCTTCCTCCTCCGGTGATGGAATATTCTGGGACCTAGCCCCGTGAACCTCCACCACCAGAATCTGCGGTGGTGTAATTATACCAGTAATGACTACCTCCGGATCAGGCAGATCCGCCGGCACCACCGCCGCCCCAATCTCCAATGGTCTAGACTCAACATTGGGCACTTCAAGTTGTTTCTGGCCAACGACTCTGCCGGTTTTTAGCACCCACGGCGCCTCTAATTTTGCTGGAGGCGCTGACTTTTTGGCATCAATCTTCTTAGCTGCGACTACTTTCCGGACCTCAGCACCTCTGCAATCGGAGGTACCATGCCCGATCTTCCAACAATCCGTACAGTATTGTGGAAGATTCTCGTACTCTATTCCCTGCCAAAATCTCTTTCCATATCGGGCATGCCCAATCCATATTCTCGTACATATTGGGTTCAACAAATCCACTTCGACACAGATTCGCGCAACATTGGGTCTAGTCGCATTGGCCGTGGGTTCATCAAGAACAAGAGGAATCCCCGCAGCCTTTGCAATTGAAAATAAGTAACTTTTATTAAACAAGTGAATAGGCAAGCCTTCCAATCTAATCCAGACGGGGACAATGGAAGATTCCACCGCCGGATCAAAATCATACGACCATTAAACACCCGCATTCGGGAGCCATTGAAAATCCATATCCCTTTACGCCAGAAGCGGCAATAATCTTCCTCGTTTTCGAAACGAACAATTACGTGGCGATAATCCAACCACCCAATCCAGAATCCACCCTTGAATTGCAATTTTTGGAAGTCACGCCTAAGAATCTCTAGAGGAGGTCCGCGACGTGAGAATTTCCCGACTAAGGCCAATTTCCATGGCTTTTCGAGCGATGTAAGATCATCTTCGTCAACGATGATAGCCGGTTCACCCTTATAAGTGGTAAGGTCTTTCACCGAAATTGTGACTTGTAGTTGATGTGGTGCAGATAGGAGATCCGCGAATGATTTTTTTGGCCAGACACCACCCGGAAGGGGCGGCGCTGGAGCCGGCAAGGCCATTGAGGTGCCGTAGCTATAGTAGTAAAGTGAAGAGAGGGGGGAGGGGGAGGAAGGGGGTAATATTGTAATTGTGGTGAAAAATTACTATTTGTTTGAGTTCTTTAATTTTTATAAATTGTTATAAACGTCTTATATTTAGGAATGGAGGGAGTACTATATAGTTCATTCTAGTTCCAATATTACCCCTTCCTCCCCCCCCCTCTCTCTTCACTTTTTCAATAAAGGATATGTTGAGAGTATAATTGGAATTAATTGTTGACACTTAATAAAAAATATATAAATAACAATTAATTTGAATACATATATATGTCATAAATGACAATTAAATTAGAATGAAGGGGTAACATATTTATCATACTTAAAGAATATATAAGAACCGCATTATAATGAGTTTGAGTTAATTTTTCCTATCCTTACAAAACAGGACTATTTGTAATAACGGTAACTATGATATCGATACATGATTTATAAGTTTAACAGTATCTACGATGCTAGCTAACAATCATTCTTGCCGTGTTTAGATTAATATCTTAATGGCATGAAAATAATTCACACCTAAGGTTAGATTTTATCATAATTCAAGCATTATGTATTAAATTGAGGAGGCTTTTAGATATTTATATTGAAATGTGATCGCAATTCTAGTTATATATTTTTATTTGAATTTTAAACTTTAAAAAGTATTATGATTATGAATTGTATTCTAGTACTTAAAATTATTTGTGGATTGTACTATAATTGGGGTGAAGTAACATCTGATATGTAAGATTATTAGATTAAACAAGTATATTTTTAGTTAGACAAAATAGAAAAGTAAAAAATGAGGTTGATTGGACTTTTTGAAACGGGTTTTACCGAATCTGTTCCCGGATTCGAATGGACGTATTTGGTAACACATATTTATGATTCGTTAGGATCTGGATCCGGATTAAGTAGGAAAAGTTAAAAACCAATTTGAATACGGAATAGACTATTCTGTATCTATTTGTATTTATTTGCATAGCTAGTCACATTCCATACCTAAAGGCTCGAAGCGTAATTTATAAGTCTAACAACACTTTCCATCAATTATGTTAAACCTAATCCCAAAATGATCGTAAATACATATACAAAATAGCATTCAACATCCAGTAATCTCAAACCTAATGTATGGCGGGGTATTATAGACGTATTAGGAAACATGTATATTGTATATGTTATATTTGGTAGGATAATATTCTCAGAATATTTTGTATTATTTTGTTTCCTTCTAGACATACATTATTGTAAATATATTAGGACTACTTTGTAACCTAATGATTGAATTAATACAATATAGTATCAAAACTTTCATGGTATCAGAGCCAGGTTCTACAACCTAGGAGTCCACTTCTTTTTCTAGGCAGAAAACCACCAGCAAAGTGATAAAACAAAGAATTCCTTTGTGATACATTCCTTCTGTCCATCATTCAAATAAAAATGTCAGAGATCACTGGTTGTGGCCATGACACAACTAAGTACGGACAAGAAATCATTGATCCGACATTCGCTTACTATATTCATCCCTCAGACAACCCAGGTCAGATATTTGTAACGGAATTAGTGACCGAAACCAATTACGGAGAATGGATCATGGATATGACAATGGCATTATGTGCCAAAAATAAGATGGGTTTCATGGATGGTTCCATTCCCACACCAGAACCCACATCCTCGAATTTAGCCCATTGGATTTGTAGTGATGCGATGGTGCGAGGTTAGCTTAAAAATTCAATAGAGAAGTCAATCCGTAGCAGTGTTCGGTATGCAAGGACATCAATGGAAATATGGAGTGATATAAAGGAACGGTTCGGCAAAGGGAGTTCGCCCAGACTCTATGAATTGCGGCAATCCGTTGCATTATTGCAGCAAAAACAGATGAGTGTATCAGCTTATTATACTCAATTAAAAGCATTCTGGGAAGAAATCCAATCCCTATACCCTTTGCCCAAATGTGTGGGCAAAAATTGTAGTTGTAATTTGGCAAAAGATTTAAATGAATTAAGAGAAAATGAACAATTACATGATTTTCTAATGGGACTAGACGACATATTTCATCATGTTATTACGCAGATTTTGAACACGTGACATCTTCCTACTTTAGGCGAAGCTTACCATATGATTACAGAAGAAGAGCAACGGAAATCCATTGCCTCGAGCCGACGACCAATTGTTGAGTCTGAAACACCCATTGACGGTGCAGCCTTTGTCGTAACGTCTTCACTCAAGCCCATCGGTGGAAGGCCGATTTGTGAATTTTGTGAGAAAGTTGGGCACGAAAAGAAGAGTTGTTGGAGCTTGTTCGGAAAGCCATCTGATTATCGCCCACGGGGAGGCCGAACAAGTAGCAGAGGGCGTGGTGTTTTCAATCGAGGTGGCCGCGTTGGGACAGCAAATCTGGCCAGCGCGACTGTGGTTTCAAATACCACAAATTTCAATCAAAGTGGGCACAATTCCACAATATCTGATTACTTGACAGGTACCCATGCTCCGACCACTCAAGGCAGTGTTTTTACAACCCTTGGTGCAACTTCCGCCACCTTCGATCGGACGCAACTTCGAGACCTCGCCCCTGAAATTGCCGGAATGCTGAGGTCCGATGGTCACGTCAGCTACACTTCTGGTAAACTCGCTCTAATTGCCAATAACTCTTGGATTTTAGACTCTGGTGCTAGTCACCACATCACCTTCAATTCCAAATTGCTGTCAAATTTGGTGAATTTAGTTCACCTTGCTTCTATTCGTCTACCAGATGGAAGTTAGGTTGTTTCAACCCAAATCGGGTCAACCCGCTTGAATAAGGATATCCAACTTCATAATGTCCTATATATCCCCAATTTTTTTATGTAATTTGATTTCAGTCCCTCAACTTACCAGGAATCTCAAATGCTCAGTTACTTATTTTGATACACATTGTTTTGTGCAGGACCGGACCAACATGAGGACGATTGGCGAGGGTGAACTTCACGATGGCATTTACAGTTTCTTGGAAAATAAAGGAAAAGCTATGGCAGCGGTCCTCAAAGACGGAGACTCCAACTTGTGGCATCGTCGACTCGGTTACCCCTCTCCTAATAATTTAGTAAATCTTCCAATTGATTCTAATTCCGCTATGAATATTGAAATTCCTTGCGACATTTATCATCGTGCTAAGGATACGCGTTTTCCTTTTTCAATTAGTAACAATAAAGCACAATTTCCTTTTGAGCTCATTCACTATGATTTGTGGGGTAAATATCAAATTCGTTCATTAAGTGGGGCACAATATTTCCTTTGTTTTGTTGACGATTATTCTAGAGCTATGTGGATTTATTTGCTTCGTGAGAAAAGTGAAACAAAAAACCTCTTCATAAATTTTCACAAAATGGTATCTACCCAATATAATGGGGTCATTAAAAGAGTAAGAAGTGATAATGGGACAGAATTTCTTAGTTTAAAAGATTATTTTCCTCTCAAGGTATTTTGCATGAAACTTCGTGCGTTAACACTCCTCAACAAAATGGGCGGGTTGAGAGAAATAATCTTCACACCCTAAATGTTGCTCGTGCCTTGCTTTTTGAGGCCAATCTACTTGTTAGTTTTTGGGGAGAATGTGTTTTGACTGCCGGGTATTTAATTAATAGAACTCCTAGCAAGATTCTTGATGGGAAAACTCCATTCGAGGTTCTGTTCGGAAAAATTCCTTCATATTCTCACTTAAAAGTTTGTGGATCTCTTTGCTATGTCCACAATAATTCCCCACAGCGTGATAAATTTCATGAACGCTCTACTCATGCATTTTCTTAGGTTATCCCATGGGGTAAAAATGGTGGAAGGTTTATGACCTAAAATATCGAAAACTTTTTGTGTCAAGGGATGTCCAGGTCTATGAAGCTACATTTCCTTTTCATAATCAATCTCCCTCCAACAATTCTATCTTGGACTAGACTCCTCAACCATCTTTTCCATTCAAGCAGCCAAATAACGATGATATTTCCCCTTATTTTCCCTTTACATAGCTCCCATCATCTCTCGGTCCACCAACATAGTCCCCAACCGCGGCCCATTACAACGGTTGAACCCAACCGACCGCAAACCTCATCAAGGGCTGCCCACTCTCATTCTCCTTGCTCAATTGGGCCGTCCCAACCTTCATCTCGATCCTCTGATATTTCCCCAATACGACCACCCTTATTTTCTTACCCCACTCCGCTTGATCAGTCTAATTCTCAAGAGGGAGCCCAAAATCTGGATCAGCCTAACTCTAACTCTCCTGGTCCAGACAATTTTATTTCCCAACCAATGTCCGTAGAATCTCCGGCTGCTCCGTCACCGTCGCCTGCTGACACGCGCCATTCACAACGCAACGCGCAACCTCCTGTCTAGTTGAAAGACTATGTGTGCAATTCTGTGATGCCATCTGCCTCAGTCCACTCTCCTCAATCCTCTTCTAACGGTACAGTCTATCCCATTCAAGATTATTTATCTTATGAGAAATAATCTAATTCCCATAAATGCTACATTGCTGCACTATCTACTTCTCCCGAGCCTAAGTCTTTTGCAGAGGCTTCTCAATACCTCGAGTGGCGGGAATCATTGCAAGCTGAATATCCGCCCTAGAGAGTAACCACACATGGGTTTGGGCTTATCTTCCTCCTGGTAAAAGGCCGGTCAAATCCCGTTGGATTTTTCGAATCAAATACAAAGCCAATGGCTCTATCGAAAGACCCAAATCGCGAGTTGTTGCAAAGGGTTTCTCTCAAGTCGAGGGGGAGGATTTCACCGAGACTTTCGCTGCAGTAGCCAAAATGACAACCGTCCGTTGTTTGCTAGATCTGGCCATTTCAAGAGATTGGATTATTCACCAACTAGATGTCAATAATGCCTTTCTCCATGGGGAACTTTCAGAGAAAATTTATATGGAGCCTCCTCCAGGCCTAATTCCACCGAAGCCAAATATGTATTATCGCTTCAACAAATCTATATATGGTCTCAAGCAAGCCGGACGATGTTGGTCACAAAAACTGACCAATACTCTTTTATCATTTGGTTTTCAACAATCTCCTACTGAGCACTCATTGTTCATCTATAAAAAAAGGCACTATTATAATAGTTATTCTAGTCTATGTTGATGGCATTATTATCACAGGCAATGATGCGCAAAAGTGTGAGGAGATCAAAAGATATTTGGACTCAAATTTTAAAATTAAAGATTTGGGAGTCTTAAAATATTTTTTGGTGATTGAAGTTGCTCGATCTTCCAAAGGATTATTTCTCTGTCAGCGAAAGTATGCCTTGGACATTTTGCAAGAAACTGGCTTATCTGCAGCCAAGCCTTTTTCCACTCCTATGGAGTAGCAACTCAAACTATTAAATGAAAGTGGGACCTTGTTAGCTGATTCTGGGAAGTATAGGCGACTTGTTGGAAGACTTCTTTATTTGACTGTTACTAGACCGGACATCACTTATCCGGTTCATATCCTTAGTCAGTTCATGCAGAATCCCAGGCAGCCACATTGGAAAGCTGCTCTTCGGGTTGTTCGTTTTGTGAAAGGAAATCCAGGACGGGGTATATTCTTACCCCGACTCAAGTCAAAGTTGGGTCTTGTTGCTTATTGTGATTCAGATTGGGTTGTTTGCCCAATGACGTGTCGTTCGGTCACTGACTTCTTTGTTATGTTAGGAAATGCTCATATATCATGGAAATCGAAGACACAACAGGTTGTCTCTCGTTCTTCAACAGAAGCGGAATACCGAGCAATAGCAAACACCATATGTGCTCGTTTGGTTGAAAAGTCTATTAAAATTTCTTGGTGTAAGCACGGGGTCTGCTCGACTCCATTGTGACAGTCAGTCAACTCTTCATTTTGCAGCGAATCCAGTTTTTCATGAGAGAACTAAACATATTGAGATTGATTGTCATTTTGTACGGGAAAAAGTCCAATCCGGCGATATTGTCACAAGTCATGTTGGTACAAAGGAACAATTGGCTGATGTTCTTACCAAACCTTTACTCTCAGGCCAGTTCAATTATTTAGTACGTAAATTGGGAGTTCTAGATATCCACTCGCCAACTTGATGGGGAGTATTAGAAAATATGTATATTGTATATGTTATATTTGGTAGGATAATATTCTCAGAATATTTTATATTATTTTATTTCCTTTTAGACATACATTCTTGTAAATAAATTAGGACTACTTTGTAACCTAATGATTGAATTAATACAATATAGTATCAAAACTTTCAAGATGTACTGTTAAAAAATTGGTTAAATGCGTCAAAGACCATACTAATGACCTTGTCCTAGTGTACTATAGCTTTTTTTTGGTTGCCATGATTTTCGGTCTTTGATCGAAAGTCATTTGAAAGCAAAGTGGAGAAAGAAAGAGAAAGGCCCGTTCTCAATAAGTGTTTGTTCTACCTATAAAATAAATTTTAACTATTAAATTTTTAATTAAACGGTTAAAAAGAGTAAATATTTGTTTTTTTTAATTTTTATTTATATATTTATTAAAGAGATAACGTATCTATTACAAAAAATATGGGGATTCAATAAGCAATGAGGGAATTTGAACTCATTACACCATGAAGTCTCAGTTTTGACTAGTAAACTAATGCCTCATTTGCTAAATATCTTTAAAAAAAGTTTTTTTATCTATATGTAAACTCAATTATTATATATTTCATTCGATCACTAAAATTTAATACGCACATACAAAACAAAATTATATTCTGCAGCGGGAAAAGGTGCAATGCGGGGAGAACGAGGTAATGGTTTCTGAGGAAACATCATTGTCTTGACTCTTGAGAAAAAGGATATCACAAGAATTCATGAACTCTCTAAACATGAAACACGATCATTTCCTAGCTGCCTTGTTAATCAAACCAAACAATCCCACGTTTTCTAAGTATAGATTTGTTTTTAGAGATAATCACTATTTATACCCATTATCTAACTTTGAAAAGCAAATTATACCCATTATCTTTTTTGCGTGCCATAAATAGCTAGTATAATTTTTGAGGTGCCATTTATACCCAAAATGAGGATTTCGTCGTGCCGTAGAAGTAATTAATCGTCTCTCTGGTTTGCCAGAGATGAAATCATTCCAACTGAGGAAGACGCAGATCGGCTTTCACCAAGGTGCTTACTCACGCCTCTGAATCCTGCTGTCCGATTCGTCCTCTTATCATCCGATTCCGCCTGTTTGGGTATAAATGGCACCTAAAAAATTGTATTGGCTATATATGGCACACAAAAAAGATAAAGGGTATAACTTATTTTTCAAAGTTAGATAATGAGTATAAATAGTGATTATCTCTTGTTTTTATATATGTTAATGTTATATAATAAGTCTGGTCAAGCACGTTTCCTACGTAATTGAAAATCAATGAACATTGACAAACAATTGATGAAGGAATTCCAATTTCCCATGAAAGAATATGGTAGAGTTCTTTTGATTTTCAAGATCATGCATGTTTTTTCTTTCCTTTTCTCTAGGTTTGTCTTGTGTTCTTTTGTTTTTCTTTCAAGGAGAATAGCTCGTGTGAAATTTGACTAGTTTGTCTCGTTTTTTATTTTTTAGGACAACGTCACATTAAAAGTCCGACTCATTATAAATATAATTTTATATTTTTTTTTGGTAAATATTTCTTTAGAATTATATCGAATCAGTGGTAGAGATAGAAGGGTGGAAGGGGGCGACAGCCTCCCTATATTTTTAAAACCACAATTTTTTATATAAAAAAAATTATTTTTCATTAAATTTCCTTATAAATATGATATCTCACCCCAAAAACTTTTTAGCAAAATTCCCTTCTCTCGAATAACTGATTTCTTACTTCGCCCTGCATCGAATTAGACGAGTTTAAGATCCGAATACCATAAAAAGTAAAAGAGTTCATTTTGAGGATCATGCATGGTTTTTTTCTCTAGGTTTGCCTTTATTCTGTTCTTGTGTTTTTCTTTCAATCTTTTAGTACACTATTATATGTGTATTAAAAATCATAACATGTCTTACCATTCAGTGAATAGAATTATGTCTCCTATAATAAATTAATATACAGAGCACTTGAAGCATATAATTTAAACTAGAAAACCACGAAATGACAATTCCAACCTACCCCTACTGTGATTTTAGGGTTTTGGGATCATCTACCGTATTTTTTGTTACATCCTCTCTTTCATTTGTACATAATTATTATGCATTTATTTTATTTTTAAAGAGTCTATTATTTTTTTTAATTAATAAAATCTCTACTGTTAAATTTGCATGAAAGAAACCTCAATGTATTTATTCAAAAGACGAGCCCAAACTTTGAACTAAGTCTTCGTTTATGATCAACATTTGATATTCATTTCATACTACTAATAGATAATTTGTCATGGATACTGGTCATTTTCGTCAATTGAGTTTCTACGTTCATAAACACAAAATATATAGTATTCGTAAATTCGAAATATGACGATAAGTATCAGAACATCAAAAACAAAAAAAAATATTATCTATATGTTGCTGTTATATGTCACATCTTCTGGCGCGATCAAGAGTGTGGTTGGAGTGAGCAAAGGATTCTATGGAATGGGACCGTTTCACATGAAGTATGTCCCGAGATATAAGATGCTCATACAAAGAGCATTACTGACAGTGTATGTCCCTATTTATATACTCAATCAATCACAATTCGTCATTTTTATATATAATTGAAAGAAATGTTCACGTAGCAAATTTTTATTAATTAGGTATAGAAATATGAACATACACGGGGACAGACGATTTTCACCCACTGTATCCTACTCAACAATAGTACAATGCACCCGGCTGGCAAATAATCCTCTGTCCCCGTTTCTGTCCCCATCCAATCACAATTCACCATGTGTATATAATTGAAAAAAATATTTATATAGTAAATTCTAATTGGTTGGGGACATGGATGGGGAGAGGAATTGAGACAGATGATTTTCATCCACCGGTTGGCAACTTCATCCAAAAAAAATTCCATTTCAACTTTTCTTTTTTATCAATGTCTGGTATTTGATTCGACTAATTCTATTAATTTGATATGAAATTCTGTAAATCTGTAATATTAATTACTTTTAACATGTTTTGAACTCAAAAACTTATTCTATATAAATCTTAAGAGATTGTAGGTATAACCAGATAAATTATAATGATTTGAATAATTTCAACTTTCATTAAAAAGAAAAAAGAAAAATTCAAGAAAGGCCATTTTCATGTGTAAAAGAAACTCTCCTAATGGGGTCTACTTTCCCTAGTTCTTTTGAAAAATTTTGATATAGACCTAGGCTATATGTGGGGTTGTGGATCACTTGGTCCACAATCAACCATATCACCTCATTTGATTAAAAAAAAAAAAAAAAAAAAAAAAAATGCCTCATAAGGCCCACCAAAAGGGAGAGTGTTTTTATTATTTTAATCAAAACTGTAATTGGGCTGAATGTGGAGCAAGTGGTTCAGGGTGGCCCAGGTCCACAACCGAACTGATCAGTTCTTTTAGCTTTATAAATGATCTCCTCTTCTTTTTTTGGCTTCTATAAATCTCTAGCTCCCTTTAGCTTCTCTCTCATTCCTCACCTTAATATCATCACTAGAAAAGTCTCAACCAAAAAAACAAAATATTTCCTCTCTTTATTCAAATTCCCATTTTTCTATAATGAACAAAAGTTCAAGAAATGGAGATAGTAGAATGAGTGATGAAAATGAAGAAATGGGATTTGATTTGAGAAGAGGGCCATGGATTCTTGAAGAAGATAATCTTCTAATCCGTTACATCACATGCCATGGTGAAGGTCGATGGAATAAATTAGCCAACTGTGCAGGTTAAAATTGTCATTTTTGCATGGTTTTCTTGATGATTTTTGGACATTTTCTAACCTTGTTTTTTTTTCAAAACTTTGTGCAGGACTAAAAAGAACAGGGAAAAGTTGCAGATTAAGGTGGTTAAATTACCTGAAACCAGATATCAAGAGAGGAAATCTCACTCCTCAAGAACAACTTCTCATACTTGAACTCCATTCCAAGTGGGGGAACAGGTTAAAATCTTGAACCTCTTTTTTTTTTTTTTATGAAAAATTCTAATATGTATCAAGTTCATGTGGACCTTGTGGTCCAAAACTGTTCTTCATCACAAAGTTGTCTTTCTCTTCATTCTGTGTTGATGTGACCAGTTCTAAATTGTGGTGATGTGGCCAGTTCTAAATCGCAGGGGCCAATGAACCTGATACATATCAGAAGTATCTTTTTTTATTGTCGAGAGATGTTGAACTAAAACTTATACTTCCATAAATACTGCATTAACTGTATTAGCCTTTCTTTACAAAATTTAAACTCTAATGGCTTATGTTTTTTTTCCATAAGCCTTATTGGGCTTTAAGTATATTCTAATTTCGAGTCGGAAATACTGTGTGCGTCAGTTGTACTAGTATTTATTTTTTTACAAAATCTTGAACCTTAATGAGCCTAATTATTACTCTGTTTTCAGATAGCTAACAGGGTCATAATGGTAATTTTTCAGGTGGTCAAGAATTGCTCAGCATTTGCCAGGAAGGACTGACAATGAAATCAAGAACTACTGGAGAACAAGGGTGCAAAAACAAGCGAGACAATTAAATGTTGATTCTAATAGCAAGAAATTTCTTGAAGCAATTAGGCGTTATTGGATGCCAAGATTACTGGAAAAAATGGAACAAAATTCATCATCATCTTCTTCCTCTTTTTCTTCACATTCTTGCATAGAAAATCATCAAGATTTTGATGGAACACTAGCCCCTTCAATGACTAATTTGCCCTTGAAGATGGAAGCTGAGATTGTGGAAAGACCAAAAAGCCCTGTTCAGACATACAACGTTAATGATAATAATAGTACTATGATTCAAGAAGATTGTTACCATGTGGACATGAGGAGTTATGAATTAGAGGGGTATATTAGTCATAATATTCATGAAATGTCAGCAGCATGGGAACCTCAGAATATTAGAGATTTATCAGGATGTCAAGAGGTTACAGAATCTGATTGGTTTAATGATGATTTGGCTGAAGGAACTTCGTGGAATACGGATGAGTTATGGTGTTTCATGAAACCTGAGGTGGGCATCTAGCGAATTCAAATTTTCTGTCTCATTTACCGTCTTTTTGTCACAATATTATCAAGTTGTCAAGACATATAGTTTAGTGAGAATATATAGTCTTGTGCACTATTTTCTACGCCAGTCTTCACTCTTATTAAGCTATCAAGACATATGATTCAGGAGATAGAGAGTTAGAATTAATCTTCGGTCCCACTAGACAGATGATCATATGTTGGACCTAAGGACTCTTTCTAGATTAGACTTTGGAACTGTGGGGAGGGCCAAATGTTACTTCTCTTTTATGTGTAAAAAAAAAAAATTAGAGTAGGATTTTCATGTAATTTGGCCTTACATTTTGGTCTCATATATATAGTAGTACTATTACTATTCTATGATGCAATTATATGCACAGGAAACATGCAGATAAAAGTTTTTTAGTAGTTTCCTTCCAACTATGATATAGGAATCAAATAGCCAAGTGGGTAAGGCTATTCTCCCTTGGGCCATAGGTCCAGGGTTTGATTCCTGTATCTCCCCGTTCATAGGGAAATAATATCTCCTCCTCTGGTGAGGCTATAACTACTACTCCTTGCTGGTGAGGTTAAAAACTATGATACAAAAAGGAAGAAAATTTTGTTTCTTTCTCTTGCTCTTTAGTGGCTTTGAATTTATTAGTGTTCCCACTCCCGTTTTTTTATCTTTTTTTTTTACGCCACCATGGGCGATTGCCCCATATTGGGGAGAGAGAACAATCTCATATTGGGGAGAATAAAGCTTACCGCACGCAGGCGGAGGGTATCGAACCCGGGACCTCTCGGTCACGGGCCAGCCAACGCCCCACTGGACTATTGGCCTCTTCGATCCGTTTTTTTATCTTCAAAAAGACTTTATTGTCTTAATGTTAATATATTCAATTTAAATCTAGTACTCTAGGAAAGCTAATCAAAGACAATTTAGTCATTTTAATTATAAAATTATTTGGGAATGTAAGAAATTAAAATAGGAGTATGAATATCACTTCTTTTAAAACAATGCTGCCTTCCGGAGTATCCATTAATTATAAAGTAAAATAGTTGTAATGAGAAAATTAATTAACTTTGATGTATCATTTAATGCGGATCATATTTCTAAATTATTATCAGAGAATGGAGTTACATGAAATGGCCAAAAAAAAAAAAAACCTGTTTTAGGACAAAAAATTCTTTGTACTCATGCATATACTCACCACTCAAAATTCGCCACGTAAATAGAGAAAATATATTTTTCTTACGGGTTTCACTATTTCTTTTAGGTTATAGATTTCTTAATTAAAAAATTTACACGTGCCAATTTCTTATTGATGGTACATGCATGGGTACACAAGTTGGGGATAGAGGATTCTTAGCCCAATTTTAAATGGAAAAAGGGGGCAAAAAATCATGTGTTCATGTGTATGTCATCATTTCTGTACTCAACCAATCACAATGTGCCATGTGTATATATAATTGAAAAAAATATCAACCACATAAAAAATTCTAATTAGTTGGGTATAGTATAGGAATAGAGATATACACGGGGACAGATGATTTTCACCCGAAAAAGGGTGTCATTCCTAGGAATGTAATTCTTTGTGGAGTACCACCAACTAAAATTTCATTCCCGTCACAATGAACAACACATTATCTGCGGAATATATGTTAGCCGTCGAATCAAAGATTTGACAGTTATATTATTTTTACTTAATACTCTCTTCATTCCTAAATATAAGACTCTTTAGACAATTTTAGAAAAATTAAGAAATTTGTCATTTTTACCGAAAGTTTCAATATTACCCCTCTCTCACTTCTATAGTATAAGAAAAGAAAGAAAAAAATAGGGATGGTAGAGGCGGCAAATAAAAAAAAATATCGATGGGTATAATTAGAATAAATAGTTGACAACTAATAAAATAACCTTAAATGACAATTAATTTGGATACATATATATCTCCTAAACGACAATTAAATTAGAATTGAGTGAGTATATGTTAGAAAAAAATTTAACCGATGTTGTGAAGCAGAAGATCACACTTATTAAATTATTTTTATTTGACGGTTAATAAGCGTTATGTACATATAAAACACATTATTTTTAATTTTTAATTGACGATTGATAAGCATACTGCAGCGGAGAACCAACAATTCAAAGCTTTTAGTGATTGATTTAGAAAGCATAGTATTTATCCCAAAAAGATTGAAAACAAGAAAGGGAAAAGATTGGAAATGACAGAAAAAGGACACAACCATGTTAGATGGTAGGGACAGAGATTTTAAGTGCATTTTTAGAGGAAGATGAGAATACTAGATGAGAATTCTAGGACAGTCTAATACTCCAATCATTTCTCAATATAGATCGTTTATGACACTTTAAAAAAATTAAATAATTTAAACAAACAATAATATTTTCACCACAATTTCAATAATACCCTTTCCTTCTTCATTCTCTTTTACTTTTCCAATAAAAGATATGTTGAGTGTATGATTGGAATAAATTATTGACATCGATAAAAAGATATGTAAATGACAATTAATTTTGAGGTATATATATATATATATATATATATATATATATATATATATATATATATATATATATATATATAAACGATAATTAAATGGGAATGGAGGTAGCATTGATCAACAGAAAGATGAATGGCTTTTCATGTGGTGCATTATAAACATGTTTTCTAGTACAAGAAAATGCTTTCCTTTGAACCCTACAAAAACAACATGCAAGAGTTAGAAATTGTACAAAGACGTGATTGAATGAACTTCCATTAGCAGGAGAGGAAAGAAATATCTAAGGCCAATTATTGAACATTTGACTGAGGAAAAAAATAGTGAGATTAGACTGTAATGACTTTCCATTAAAATGAGCATTTTCATGATTCATTCATGTACCAGATTTTCACTATTTTGCTCTTGAATTACAATCATATTTCGCCATCAAACTTTGCCTCTTTGATTACAAGGAAGGACTATGGCATCTCCCGAGTGGTTTTTTGAGTACGTAGTAGCTTAAGGCTAAATGGCGATTACGTGTTCGATTCATGTTTGTGACGCCGTGTTGAAAAGGAGTTCTAAGCGAGGTCTTTCCTCGAATAAAAATAAAACTCTATAAGCATAACGGACCGCCTTAAAAAAACAAAAAATAAGAAAAAGATAAAGTTTTATAAAAATAAGTTGTTTTTTTCTTTTCCGTTGATAACGGGTTCACAGTGGTAGTGCGTACTAGACAAACTTGTCTCGTGTAATATAATTCACAAACTGATAAATGACACTAATTAAGTGTTGTGTGATCGAGTCATGTTGTTGGAGAGATTGGAACTCAGGTAAGAATAGATATTCGAGCATTCCCAGCTTGGCTAAGTCCAATTGACAGTAAGATGGTGATTTTTATTTTTTTTGGTTAACACACATCATATATAATCAAAATAATCAAGTTATTCCCATAGTATCATTACAGACCAATCTCTCAAAGTAAGCCCCATGGGCATCCCCCGCCACTAGTTGGCTAACAAAAAGGGGAAAAGATTGAAACGTAATGAAATCAGACAAAACTAAACTAGCTCCATGTTTTGCCAGTTTATCAGCGCAAGCATTGTCTTCCCTATAGATGTGGATCAACTTATGATCCGGTATCTTCCCAAGCAGCACCCTGCAATCATGTATAATTGGGAAGAATGGATGGTTAGATATGTCTGCATTAAGCACAAGATTAATAATTATCAAAGCATCCATTTCAATCACAAGTTTTTGAATAGATAACCCTATAGCTAATTTAAGCCCATCACGAAGACCCCATAGTTCCACCAAATTGTTAGAGCAATGCCCCAAGAATCTGCTAAAACCAGTTACCCATTCCCCTCAATGATTTCGTATGAGTCCTCCACATCCCCCACGACCCGGGTTACCTATCGACGAGCCATCCACGTTAAGTTTAAAAGAACCCATGTCCGGTTTAGCCCAAGATATGCTGATTTGTTTATCTTTCTTGATGCAACTCCTACTACCAATTGAAAAGAATTCCATAGCCTTTTGCATCAAGCTCTTGAAGGGATCCAAAGTTTGCTGATTAGGATTAAATATAGCTTTATTCCGAGCCCCCCACAGTGTCCAACAACCATAGGCAATCAGACATCCCCAAGGCATGTTATTGAAAGATGAAATCTTTCTGGAGCTAGAACCAATCCTGATCCAATCCGAAAACGGCAAATTGGTCAACTGAGGCAGTTGACTTTGAAGATCAAGACTGTTCCAGAGATTCCTAGCTTTGTAGCAATCCCTCAATACATGTTGAACTGATTCATCTTCCAGTCCACAATCCGGGCAGCCCGGTGAGTTTGTGATTTGCCTTCTAAAAAGGAGAAGTTTAGTAGACAGTCTATCATGATTACAAGTCCACAAGAACATTTATAAGATGGTGATTATGACATTAAAGGATTAATTGTTCATCTTATGAAAGAATTTAGACATTCTAATTCAACAATTCCAAATTTCCAATTGAGAGGAAGATGATGCAAAGAATATTATGCATTTATAAAGTTTACTCGAAATTGAGAAAATTATTACAATTAAAGAATAATTTTGAAACGCAAAAATATATAAAGCGACAAATAAAATCCCTTCATGGGTATTTGTTTAATTTTAATTATTCTGAAAAGCTACTGATGGTAATCTAATCATTCAGAAAAATAAAGAAGAAATTAATGGATTTAGAGAAGACCTTTAATTTATATGTATCTATTTTCTTATATAAGACTGTCTTCTTATGGTAAAATAAGCTCAATCATGTTATTGAATTGTTAATTTTACCTCAAAAAGTGAGAGGGTAGGAGAATAAATTCGATTCTAATTTCTATATAATTCCTTGTAAAATTTCATGTAACAATAATAATAATAATAATGAAAACTTTGATCACATATTTTTTGTTCACAAATTTAAAGTTCCTACTCGATGGTCGTAGGGTAGGCACATAAAAAAACAACTTATTATATTCCAATTGAATGTGGCACATCATGTGACCAATGAGGCTAAGGTCCCTATAAAAGTTAGCGATTTTTTTTTTTTGAAGTCCGATTGGGCGATTGTCCATATAGGGGAGAGAGACCTGCCTCAAACGAAGAGAAGATAGCCTTAGAAAGGGGGATTAAAGCTTGTCGCACGCAGGCGGAGGGTATCGAAACCATGACCTTGAGGTCGTGGGCAGGCGCCACACCTTTGATGTATAAAAGTTAGAGATATTAATAGGGAAAATTCGTCAATTTCATTTTTAAATTTGTTTAAATTATTTTACTTTTTTTTTTTATATATATGTCTTTAATTAAACTTTTTTATAACTTCTAATGTCTTTAAATTATCTTTGTTCAACCAATATTGTCACAGCAACTAATTTGCACATTTCTTTCACAATGTATCAATGTTAATTAAGGCATTTTGACCCAACACTTTCATTTTTAATCCAAATTCACCAATACTTTACTAATCGGAAATGAAATTTGCTTAAATAAAGAAGAACGGATCGCATGATCAGTGAGAGACGGATGAATTTGAAGGGGAAAAAAGGAAAGTACTTTAACAGAAATACCCTTATATATATATATATATATATTATTTTTTTGGGAGGGATAAGGGGGATCGAACATGAGGCACTCTCTGCGACGATTATAGGGACAGTGACCAACCACTGAGTTACACTGATCCTCCCCTTTATATATATATATATATATATATATATATATATATATATATCGAGGTCGGACCTATGTGAAGGTTTGCGATTTATAAACAAGAGTTTTTAAGAACTCCTATTTTTTTTTAATACACTTTCACTCCCACCGCCTCGTTCCCCTGGGAAAAAAATGACAAGAAGATCTATAATGCATATATTTTTTTTTTAATGAAAAATATCTATAATACATCTGATGTCTCAAACTTTTGATCCTGCATACTCCTTGTAATCAGTGTGGGAGGGGAGAGATAATCGTTTGTCTCATAATCCTATTCACTTCTGTGTCTCACCTCTAAAAAGTGTTACATGTCTATTCAATCTAAAGACAAACACCTCTTACATTTGACATTAGTTATCTTTCATCCCGCAAAATACTCATAATTTCTTTATCCTCTTACTTTTTTCTCTAAGTGAGTCTCTTGTCACTTTTCTAAATGTGCAACAGAAAAAGGGATAGAATTTTGGGACAGACAATTTTCTCTCGTAGGGGTGGAAGGAAAAATAAGGGTCTATTGAATGATCGATCTAGCTTCCACATTCTCATTACAATTTTCAACGACCCTACATACGATTTAGATTACTGTGACTATAGGGTAGGGCCAAGACCATAGGATTCGATCCAAAGCCCAGCTTCGGTAAAAAAAATTGCATGTTCTCATTTTGTGTCTCATTCCCTATCCTAGGGGTGTTCATGAAAAAACGAAACCGACCAAACCAAATTGATTTTTCAGTTTAAGCGATGCATTGGACTAATTTCGATTTGGACTAAATTAAAACCTAACTTTTGGTTTGGTTTAAATTTTTTTATAATCCAAACCGAACCAAACCAAATATAATATATATATATATATATATATATATATATATTAAAAAAACTCTTTTGTAATAAAAAATATTGAACTTCTTATTTATACCATGACAAACCAGCTCTTCAAGTGCTAAAGTATAGATTGAAGACCCATCTGTTGTATGGGATTTTTCTGATATGGACTAGGTCAGCATGGACCTTGTGGTCCATAATTAGCCACGTAATTACATAATTGTCTCTCTCCTCATTCTGTAGTGATGTGGTCAGTTATGGACCACATGATCTTGGTCCATATCAGAACTATCCATGTTGTATGTGCTTTTAGATTCACCTGAAGTTTTTGTTTTATTTTGAAACTAATAATGGTGTAATTGTTTTTTGTATTTTTTGCTTTTTTCCTCGTATGATAATTGTTCAGTAATTTGTTTAATGATCAATAATTTATTTTTCATTAATTTATTTATTTTTGTGTTTAATTTGTGAAAAACAATAGACATATATTTCTTTATATTTTTAGTAGCTAGGTAATTATTTTAAAAAAAAAATTGTCTTATTTTTAATTTATATTGAAGTTCAAGAATCAAGAATTTATATTTTATTATTTTGTTTTTTATTGTATTTAACTTGTGAAAACAATAGTCTTATTTCTTTATATTTTTAGCAACTAAGTAATTATATAAAAAAAATTGTTTTATTTTTATTTTATAATCAATATATTTTGTATCTCCCGAAAACCGAACAACCAAACTGATACAAAACGAATGCATCGGTTTGAGATTTTGTATGGATTGGATTGGTTTCAAAATTTTCAAACCGAATATTCTGGTTTTGTTTAAAAAAATATGTAAAATCGAACCAACCTGAACCATGAACACCCCTACCTATCTCGTTAATAAGAAATTGATATGTGTTAATTTTATTCTTGAGGGTTCCACTATTTTTTTAGGTTATAATTTTTTTAATTAAAAAATTAATATATGATAATTTTTTATTAATAGTACAGTGAACATGATACATAATAGGACAAACGATTCTTACCGCCCAGCTTCCCGGATGGAGAATATCACCACGAATACGCCTTTCCTTATCTTTCGGATTTTAGTCACTCCAATCTTTATCATCTTTTAACTATCATGAGATGTCAGACAAGTAAAACATATAGAAAAATTCTGATATAGACCTGGCCTACAAGTGGGGAAATAGACCACTTGGTCCACAATCACCCACATCCCCTCTTTTGATTAAAAAACAATAAAAACGCCTCAAACAATGCATCAAGTGGGGAATATTTTTATTATTTTAATCAAAACTGTGATGTGGCTGAATGTGGACCAAGTGGTCTATGTCCCCACTTGTAGGCCTGGTCCATGACAGAATTGACATATAAGCGTGGGAAGACTAAACTCTCAAAAGTCACTACCATAGTATGGTAGCCCCACCTTCTATGCAGTCTTTGACAAGAGTTGTTATCATTTCTCATTGGTTCTTCATCCTAAGATCCAATGTTCTTATCCCTCCTCTTAATGCTCCCGGCTCCTATGCGGGACACCTTTTGTTCCGTACTGTGTGGGATACGCTCCCAATCATCGGATGAGATTTTTTAACGGTCAAGATCTGGAGAAATAATTTTTTTTATTTTATTATTTTTTAAGTCAGCCGCAACTTTTCTGTCTACAGATCTGAACCGATCAAAATCTCATCCGACGGTTGGAAGTGTTCCGCATGTGCCTTGAATGTTCCGCACAGGAGCCGGACTGCCTCTTAATGTGGTCGGTCCCTTGAGTTGAACCTTATCACCCTCAAAGAAGCCACCTAATCCCCTGACCAAATAGATATTGCATAGTCTAGAAGCCCTCTTCATTTTCATTTTCATTTTCTTTGGTTTGGAGGTTATGGAATTATTCAGCCCACAATAAGAAAGGGGGTTAGGGTGTTTTGTTATGGTGTTGAAGAAATACCCTTGACATCATTAATTTTCAATCTAACAATTTAAAGCGCCTATATTTATTCTTTTCGATCAAAATCAAGGTATTCACAGCCGATAACAATAACTAATCACCACCGCAGAATTCTCCAGAGAGAGTAACACTGGCCATGAGCAAAAATTGAACTACTAGCCTTATTATAATTGATGGACGATGTGAGCTACCACCATGTCATCCCACACCTGAAATATTGATTCTTAGGAAAGAATAAATAGATTGATCCAAGATCAGATAATCAATCAGCATATGCTGGAAAAAACCGTCATCACAGTTTAGCTGATTTAGAGTCCTTTGCCACACCACCATGTAGCAACAACTACTACTCCTGGTCAAATATCATCATCATTTTCTGCTAACAATGATGGTTGGGCTCTTTCTAATGTTCATGAATCATAGTAATGATTAGATCTTTAACAACTCTCAACAGCATCCAAAGACTAGTTTTCCAACTCCTACCAAAACAAAGGATCAAAATGGGTTGGATAAAAGAAAGAGGAGAGAAAAGAAAGAATGGTCGCTAGTTCACTTTCTTTAAGGTTGTACAAAGACCTGTCAACATAACCATGAAAATTATCATCATCCAGATGTGGCATCCCAACTCACAACAACCAGAACAACTTTCGCGACATGGGAGGCAACTTCAGTTGATCAGCAATCAATCAACAACATAACCAAAGCCTACTTCATTATTCTTTTTGTCCCAAGACTTCTCAATATGCTTAAAACACGGCAACATGGTCTTTTCACCTTTGCCACAATTGATAAAAGTAAGCAGCAGAAACCACATTTCAAGTAAAAGCATGGAATCCACATGAACAAGAAAAGATGACCAAACAAGCTTTGCAGAGACGCAAACAACCGAAATCTAGGTCATTAGCATAGATTAGCAAAGGGAGCAAGTACTTGCAAAGTGAACTGTAAAATCAACCAGCTGATATCAATTCATTGTTTTCATGATATATATGAACAATGTACAAGATCTATAGAAAGTTTCCTCAAATTTTCTGTTTCAGTCGGTAAAAATGGTGTACATAAATTACAAAGTACACAAAATTCATGAAGTTGACCTCGTTTTGTGCATCAAGTGAATACCCGTGCAGCTGGCCACCTACTTGCCACCCTTACCATGTCTATCTCGTAATGTAACTGCCCGGTTAAATATAAGCTTCTCAGATGTTGAGTCCTGATCAACCACGAAGTACCCTGGAAGGATGAGGTAAACCAAGAAACATTAGGTTACAACCTCTTCACTATGAGTAAGCAGAAAGGCAGATGAGATAATACCAGAATTCAATTAAAGCGTTCATTATCTTAAGACGAGCTTTTCAGTCTTAATTTCAGCTTATGCTGTTAACCAGTACTCCAAGTAGCTCCTGCTGTTTAGGCCTTTCATTACTTCAAATTTTCTATACAATTTATTGTATATTTATTTCCTATTAGTTAACCTCACAAAACAATTGTGATGCTATAATATCAACCGTCTTCAAGATGATGGCAGACAATTGAATGTTACGAGTTCTACTACATTAAGAAACGCATATAAATAAAAGCCTCGTGCAATTAAAGGTGCAAATAAAATTAGATCTATATATTGAAATCCCACTCCGTATTGTACTAAACTCAAGCTGGAGTCATGAGGTCTTGACACGTCTTTGGGCTCATTTCCAATCAGAAGTCGACAAATGTTAAGTTGGTCATTAAATAATGTCTGAAAAATTCAACCGGCATTAACTAATTGATAAGCTTATGAATGTGGACTATTTCCGAAATATAAGTTCATAACTAATGATTTCAACTTATGTCTCTTGCTATACCTTCAATAAGATGAGAAGATGAAGTTATCCATTAACTAGAACTTCTATATATACTACTATAACAATGATTCAAATTTTATTTGTACCTTGAATTGCATGGGGATAGCTAATTACATGTCTATATATATCTAAGTTACTGAAATTGTTTCCTACTAATATGACTTTTTTACATTCAAGCAATATGACTAATATCCAAGTTCAACGTGAGTATGAAAACTGTAAACACAGAAGCAATTGGAACTAGAACTAACCAAGCCTTTCAAACTGATATTTGTCTCCAACAGCAGCACTTCGAAGTGCAGGTACAGCATATGCATCCGATATCACAATTTTAGAATGTGGGTTCAGATCACCAAGCCAATCCTCAACTTCAGCAGGATTCTGAGAGCAATTAGAAATAAGACTCGGTGTTAAAGATACCGTCCCAATATCATGCAAACATCCTGTGCTTTTTGGACAAAAGCAAAAAGATCCTGAAAACCAAGAACACTAACCTCAGACAGGAACAACTTGTCAAACAATCTGACCTCCACCGTATGTGGTTCAACCCCAGGTCGAGATTCTGCAACCCAATGAAGAACCCCCTTGCAATAGAGTATTCAAAAGTGAACAAAAAGGACCTTATCTCCGAAATTAACCATTGTTATAGGTCAATAAAGTACCTTAGGCTTGGTCTTTTTAGAAGGATCATATTCAGCCCGAACCTCAAGAATAGACTCATTATCCTCACCAAGTATGACTTCAGTGCACTTTATAGGAAACGCATATCTGCAGAAAAAGCAAAGTTAGAGGTGACTGACTTATATAATTAACATTTACATGAGCATTAATCAAGATCCAAACAAGTCAACTACATAATAGCAAAGAATATTTAAAAGAGTACCTAAGAAGGACAGATTTGCCAGGAGCAAGCCCATAGTAATCTTTAGAATCTTTCATTCGGAAATCAGTGCGTTCAATATATACAACATTTGAAAATGGGACCTATCATAAGAGAAGGGCAAAAGTTACAAGAAAAAAACTTGGCCAAAGTAGCGCAATGGTAATAAATAAAGACTGAAACAATAAATAATCTCTTTGATAATCCACAAACAAAGTAATCATGTCAATACAGAGCTTCTAAACGCTAATTGCTGTGGCTAATCACCTTGTAAACAGAGGAGGCGTCATCTGTTTGAGCATCAGGCCATTTCTTTGCATCAAGATCCATGACCAAACCAGCTTCGAGATTTGTAATAACAACCTTGTACAGATTTATCACTCAACATTAGCAAAGACTTGCTTTAGCTCATAGTACTCGAGCCCTAATAAGAGCTTTACTGCCTAGGAACATTAATAAGCATATATCTACCTTAAGTGGATTTAGAACCACCATTGTGCGTGCTGCTGTTTTGTTTAGTTCTTCCCTTGCATGGTACTCGAGGCGTTCCAAGCGTATCAAGCTACTGTCACTGTAAGATGGCATTATAATCATGATTAGTCCATTAACCACTGAATACATAGTAAAATATGATTGGTGTCGGTGAAACACTATGCCTAGCATATAAAAGTAATTGTTCGAAAAAAATTGAAGTTTAAGCCCTATAAAATGTGGCAGTCTGCAATTAAACCTTCTAGTGATGCCAATCCCTCGAACAAAAGCATTAATTGAAGTTGGAGTCACCCCTCTACGCCGTAAACCAGCTAGTGTCATCAGACGAGGATCATCCCATCCATCAACCCATTTTTCAGTTACTAGACGATTCAACTGCAATAACAGATATCAACCAAAGTCGGCCAAGACAAGTATCTAATGTTTTTCCAATCCAATTTTGGCAGTTTAATTGAAGCTGTGGCATGTATTATTTAGTTTAGGACAAGGAGGACATCAGAAATCATGCCAGAGCCAAGAAGAAACTCACCTTACGCTTAGACATTACTGTGTTAGTGATATTCAGCCGTGAATATTCCCAAACATGAGGCATGTAAAATCCAAGCACGTCCAGTAACCAGTAGTATGAAGCACGACGTGTCTCAAATTCAAGAGTGCAAAGCTGCGTAAACAATCACATTATATTTTATATGAAATAAAATACAATCTAGCTTGACATAAATCATATAAAGAGAAACTGTCTCCTTATGGTAATTGTATAGTATCTAAAATAAATTCTCATTCCTACGTAGATACATAAACTCATATAAATCCAGATGCCAGATGCCAGAGTATTTATAACAAAGATCGATACAGATTTTTCAACAGGTTATCTGACCCAGATACTGGTTTTAATTTACAACTATCTAAATAATAGAGCTTAGCGGGAAGGGAAAAAAGGACCATGGAGCGGAGGCTCCATAAAAGTAATGTGTGGAAGATAACAGGAAAGTTATTGCTCCCTCTTCCTGAACCATTTCCCCAAGAAAGAAAATTGAGAAAAATATATCGAAAAGATGGATAAGATTTTGGAACATAGAAAAAAGCCAAGCAGCAAAAACAGAGTCGGAAATTTGCAGAAAGAAATTAAAATGAGGCATACTCATCCAATGCCGATTAGCCAGCATCTTGACCAAGTAATTTGTAAACATAACCACCAAAGAAAAGGAGTAGCAAGGCAACATACCGAGTGAGTTATGTTTTCAAGAGAATCCACAATGCAATGCGCATAATCATAACTAGGGTAGATACACCACGTGTCTCCTGCATGTGGATGAGGGATAAACTGGAAAAGAGAAAAGTAAAACCATCCATTATCAAGAGAAATGAGAAAAGAGTTCAAGAAAAGAAAATTAATGCTTCCTTGGTAGCCTAAGCATTGATGCCAAAAAACAGATAGGAAAACATTTATATGAGTAATTTTCCAATTTCAGGATTTAACGTGATGCCAAGATACTTGCCTTGATTCGATAAGCAATTAGGTCATACATATTGAAGTTATCACTCTGCATATCCTGTTTCATTCGCAATGTAGCTTTGCCTTCATCAATCATGCCTCGTTTCATATCATCAAACAATTTAAGTGATTCTTCTATTGGTCTATCTCTCCAAGGACTGTTCATCTTCTTTTCCCTGTACTCTTTTATTTCTTCAGGTGCCTAGTTTAATGTGGGGAAAAATTAAATTATATTAAGAAAATGCATAATCCATGAACAAGTATAAACAGTCAATAAATAAATTCTATTTGAACCATCAATCTATGGTGTAAATTTTCCTTTTTTAATGAAATATGTAAAAACTGTGTCAGAATTATTTGACCCAGTGCAGGATAGGCATCAGATGATATGATATGAAAAATTAAAAATTCACGTGATGTGCATAAGCCATAAAGTATCGAATGGTGTGATGAAAAGAGGTAAATAACCTGATGATCAACATAAGCATGACCTCTCCGTATCATCTCGACAGCCAGCTCGTAGAGTTCATGGAAATAATCACTTGTATAGGTAATCTGTAAAATTTTAACATGTAATTACATGTGGCAAGACAAATAATGGTATAGTTAGCATACATTAAATGGAACCAGGGGTTAACCTTGAATGGTTTCCATCCCATCCATCCAACTATTTCTTCAATATGATCAATATATTCTTTCTTTTCAGCTTCTGGATTTGTATCATCATACCTGTGAGCCAAAGAAAACATTTTTAAAAAAAACAACAACAAAACAAACAAACAAAAACACAAAGACAATCACCAACTTTAACAACTATGGGAAAGAAAAATTAGAGAAAGAATAAAGCTTCAAAGCCTGAATCCTACCTCAGATAGCAGTTTCCACCTCTATCTTTTGCTAGGCCAAAGTCAACAAACATTGCCTGATCTCATATGAGGTACAACTTCAGAATAACAATGCTAACTTAAGTGGTACGACAGAAGTTCACTAAAATTTGGATTACCTTGGCATGACCTATATGAAAGCATCCATTCGGCTCCGGTGGGAAGCGGGTCATAACTTTTCCTCCCGTTATCTTCAGATGTTTTTCAAGTATTTCTTTTGAATTGGACGGTCTCTGCACTCGCCCGTCACTGAAATATATTTCAGTATGCACCTGTAACACAAGGCCAAGTAGTCTATAAAGGGGAATAAAAGGAAAAAGGCAATTTGGATATAGCAACAGGTGAGACTGCGAACTGAAAGAAATTGAGAACTTCATGATAGAGACAACCAAACAATATACTGGAAATTTACCAATCTTTTTCACTTAAAAACACAAGCATAAAAAAATATATGTACATTAATATTTGCACATTCTGAATCTTAAAATCAGTTCAAGACTGAAGTTTCAATCCATAACCTCAGCGAAAACCAAACATATCTGCATAGATACGAAGACTTCTGGAAAGAATGATATATTGAAGTTTTTTAATACAACGGGTAGGCCCTAAGATCACCAGTCTCGCAAAGCGAATTTCATTTACTCTTTTTCTCTTGAATGAACCATGATTTTCTAACACAAGAAAATTCAAATATTTGGTTAACCAAGGTAGATATCATAAAGCTAACTTCCTTAAAATTTTCTTCTGGTGATGGGAATATAGTATACGGATTAAGTTCTTCTTCAGATGATTTTGATGGAGGCATCCCTTCAGCGGAAACCTTTTCCTACAGAAGACCGCATATAAGGAATTAGTAAGGAAACTTCAATCTTGACCCTACCAAACCCAGGGATGCAAAACTGACTCACCTCCACCTTGGTGGGCTTCTCTTTCTTCTTTTTAACAGGCTTCTCATCGTCAGCAGCACTTCGCCCACCAAGTAGCTCATATAATTTTGCATCAACCAGTTGCTGGTTATGCAAGTACAGAATCAGAAATACGAGTTAGGATGAAAAAAAATCTGTAATCAGTATCATATCAATCGTTCTTTCGTATTCTTTGATTGTTCGTTTAGTGACTAAAAGGAAAAGAAAAGTGGGAGGCAATAGGTTTTAGTACCTTGACTATTTTTGGATCAGCCCAAGGCTGCTTCTTCCGAATATGAGCAAAAAGCTCACCAACTACAGAACAACATGAACAATTACAATTAGTGATGTTATTCAAAACAAGAAGAAACACCAAATGCACGAAGAGCATATTTTGTTGCAAGAAGTTGATTAAGAAAAATAAGACATTGAAGTGTCTTTCCAGGATCATACATGTCTTCCACACTTATTCTACAACTATTGGGCGCGCATCCAAATCTAGTTTTTATACGTCAATTATGGCGATTGTGTTAGATTCATTTCCCATCTTGATACATTGTTCTGAAATTAGTAGCACTTTAAGCATAAAAATGCTACCTATTCAAGAAGATAATATATCCTCAGATGACCAACACATCTGTCCACATTAGGGGGTGTATAATCTACTAAAATTCTCAATTCTCAATACAAACCATCAAGGGATACTTAAATAGCCGTAATGAAGTTTTGTTCAGATCAAAGACTTAAAATTTGATAGATTGGAGCAATAATAAATAGAATCCCAACATATACCAGAATCTAATCATTTTCTCCCAACAAAGGCATATATATAATCATAAAACTGAAATCAAGAAAATAACAGAAACATGACATTAATAGAGATTCTTCAAAAGCATGCCCAAAGCCCAGTATGTGTAATTTATTTATGTAAGGTTACATGTTTGGCAAAGATATCAGAAGACATACATGAATACATACAATTCAGGATACGTTTTTGGAATCCTGATGTGAAGTACAGGCACATTGAAGGTGAAAGAGTCACAGAAAATAAAAAACAAGGCTGATGAGCCTATATTTTACTATTATTTTGGATTGTTTTCCCACTTGAATTGAGCTTAATTGAGATAATAATATATTAAATTAGTCTTTATGAGTAAATATGCCTAAAAATGTTCTTATTAATTTTATTTGATTCAATTCACTGATTTTCTAATATTTGATACAGGTTAAGGGCATTTCAGACATTAAAGGAAAAAAAAGAATTATATTTGGCATATGCTAAAAAGTCACCGATTCCAACTTGGATTAGAAGATTGAAGATATGCAAATTTGTTACGTACCAAAAGTTGAATTGGGAAAGGAATAGAATTTGAAGATTACTATAATTCCCAATTGGAATCCTAAGAGAAATCAAAAGACAAATGTCCATGTGCCTAATAAAACTAGTTACCTAATGAATTCTTACTTCCATTCCTTTATGGAATTAAAATAAGAAGTCAAGTTTTCTTGCCTATATAAGAGCATGCGGCTGGTATATACAAAATAATCCTGGTACAGAGAGCTCATCGGCCACCTAGGCCTTCTAGGCCTTCTAGACCATCCGTGGAGCAGAGGAACGAAAAGACGAGCTTGGAGCTCGTGGATCGTTTCGTCATCAGGCTACTTCTTTTATTATTTTTATTTATGTTTAGTTTTAGCTAATTTTGTATTGAGACTAAGACCTTCTTTGAAGGTCGAAACTTTTATGGATATATTTGATTTCTATTAATTTATGTATCTCGACAATATGGTTAATTGTTATTATTTGTTCTTAATGCTTGCGATTTTCTGATCAAATATTGCATAAATCTAAATTACTTGTAGAGGCTGAGAAGTTCTATATTTAATTGGATCACGGATAATAACAATATGACGTAAAATTGACTAGAGATAGATTCGATTTCCTTGTGTGGTTTCTAGCGAGTAGGAAACAAAAGCTAGTGAAAGTCCACGGAGTTTTATGCGGTTTTAGGTCTTAAAATCACGTAAAGATACGACTGATTTATTCTCTAAAGCTAGGAGCTTTTCGCCAAGAGATTGGGTCTAGCTTATATTCGGGAATTTCTACCATTAACCTAGTTGAGACTTAAATTAAGGAATCATTTATTTCACATAAAAGGAGTAGACTGGATTAGAGGTGTCTTAGTCCATTCATTCCATATATTTATCTCTTTTAATTGCATGTTTAATTTATTGTTATTCATTCTTAGTTTTTATTAATTAAATTCATCCTTATTTTGGTTTAAGTTAGGTTATAAGTAAGATAATTTTCCAGTTAGATAAACAATTTTCATTGGGACGATCTTGTACTTACTATTTTATTACTTGTTGATATTTGTGCACTTGCAAATTTCGCATCAAAGGCAAACTGACCGTTTGTGCGATAGCGCTGCTCAAGAATCATGGGCTTCTTTTCTTCGAAAATTTCATTTACTGCGATTTTTATATCTTCCACAGAGACCTCCAACCCTGTTTATCAAGAGAGGGGGTCAAGTATCAGCATTTTCAAGGGGAAACTAACGCAGGAAAAACATCCAAGCAATACAAGAAGTAGAGGCTTAATATACCCAGAAAAATAGTAGTGAATTGTTTCTCATACCAACACCACAAGCCTGTTCGAATTCGTCAACCTTCAAAGTCTCTGAAGCAATGGACGAAAGGAAAGCAAAAGCAGCTTCCAGCTGGGCAGCAGTCTTAATCTGCAGTTCACAAGTGTAAGTGATATAGTAGATCAGCAAAATTTATATTATTTAACCAAATCTTAACCATTCCAACGTCCAATCTAAACATCTAGCATGGTACATTATACGGGTAATCGAATGTGGACGCTATTTGTGAGGGAGAGAGAGTGAAGAAGCTTGGAAATACCTTTGAAGAAACAACATATTTGAGAAGCGTAGGTCGGTGGGTAAGAGCATTTGTTGGGAACTTGGTAGCAACCTGCAATTAGCCAGACAGAGTAACTCCTTTTATCAACACTCCTTTTAAATAATGTAAAAGGAAAATCTTAAAACATAAAACCAGAATATTAAACCGTTTATAGCAAGACATAGAAAACATCTTCTAAAACTTTTAATCGGAAGGGTGTTGGGGCATCAGGTCATAATTACATCAGAAAGATCTTTCACCAGAGTTGAGTTTCGAAGAGTAACATATCAATAAACTTACCGTGTACAAGATATTTCCAACAGCTCTATCACATCCACCTGTTACCGCTGCCTAAAAAGTGATGAAAAAAGAGTATACAGATTAGAGACAACTCTAAGAGTTTAAGAAATAAGGAAATTTCTATTCTAAGATGACACATGAATTCAAACTAAATAACACTCAGCAAATTTGTTTGTATCAGAATAAAGATGATAATAAAGATTGTCTATACAGAAAGTTTCGAACATAAATCCCCGTCTGAGTAAATTTGTTCATAAAACGATCAAAAAGAAAACACGAACCCACAGAGACAAAATGTAGCAGGACAAGCCTAAAAAATAGTCTCCAATATTTTATGAGGAAATCTACCAAGGATCCCCTCAACAAATTCAGCAATTTTGCTTCGAACCATATAACAAATTATACCGGATATGGATAATAATACAATTATAGACATTTAAAACAATTCACTACACAAAAACAGAAATATAAGCACGTGCATGCAATTATCTCAATCCAAAACTTCTCATTTTCTTCATAAACTAAAGATGGGCCTTAAATTTAGAATTTTTCAGTTTTTTTTTTCGTTTTTTAAGTATAAAAAAAACTCATATCTACTCAACCAAATATGAAGAACCTCATCATAGAAAAGCTTCAAGATAGTATGCATGCTGCAACTATATCAATCGAAGACTAAAACTTTCCACTCTTCCAAGATTTGATTAAACTAGCTTATAACATCGAGAAAGTATACATGCAGCCAATATAACCAACCAAGAACACAACTTTCCACTTCTCCGCTGTTCCCTTTTTTCCATCAACAACACAAAATCCCCAATTAAAAACAGCAATTTCCATAAAATCAAAGCCAATGAAATTGCAATTGCATGCAAGATTTAATACCAACCAAGACCAAAACTTTCCTTTCTTCCACTGTTATATTTCTTCAATAATCAACAAACACAAAATCAACAAAAAGAAAAAGAAAAAATACCCAATTAAAAACAGCAATTTCCAGAAATTCAAAACCAATGAAATTGCAATTGCATGCAAGATTTAATTAATTAATTTAATTAAACAAATTAGTTTTACCTCGTGAATAACTGCTGTAAGATTATTGGTAACCTTATTGTTAGTTATGATATTATTGGCCGTTCGTTCATCTAATCCAATCTTCAGAAACAGCTCCAGACACTGTGCTTTATCATAGCTGCTCTCCTTATCACTTTTCCCCGCCATTTTTCCCCCAAATTCACCAAGCTCAAATTGATCGATTCAGAGATTATTGAAATAATTTTTTTAAGAACAGTGAAGAAGTTTAAAACCCTAGTGAATGTAGGGGAAGAATAATTACGCCAGAGATTATGAAGACGATTTATTATATAGTACTACCTCCATTCCTAAATATGACACCTTTGGAACAAATAGCGAAAATAAAGTAAGAAAAATCTAAGATATTTTGTTAATAAAAATACTAATATTATTATCTTAAATAAAAAATTTATACCATTAATTCTATTTAAATAAGTATAATCAAAGTATTTTGTTAATCAAAATATTAATATTATTATCTTAAATAAAATTTGTATAGCACTAATTTTATTTAAAAGTGTAATATTAATATTTTGTTTAATAAAACCTCTTAATTTTTTTCTTGACTTTTGACTACTTGATCTAAAAGTCTTGTATTTAGAAATTGAGGAAGTAATATATAAAAAAAAATGAATAAAGGATTAGGGAGGTGTTTGGGTGTGATTAGTGTCCTAGGCTACAATGCGAACACCTACCGAAATGACTAAAACTTGTGTTGTGAACTTCAGGAATGAATAGAACATGTGTTGTGAGCTTCAAACTATTTTTAAAGGATAGAGGAGTCAGGTTGTACGAGGTAATGGGTGGCCGATAAAGGTTTAATACTGAAAGTCATCAAGAATAATATTAATTTGTTAGACTAGTATGAAAGTATGTTATTTGATAAAAGGAAATTGAGGGAATGTATTAATTTTGATTCATTTAGTTGACACTAAGTATTTGGGATTAAAGTTTTGTTGTGTTGTTTCTTTTGATTTGTTTCAATGATATTGATTTTGATTAAAAGTTTGATGTCTCTATATTTGGAATCTCAATAATGCATGTTTCTATAAATAACAGTAAAACAAAGTAGCAAATGTCTAATTTAGAAATATTTAAAAACAAATCTTGTTGACTTGGAGTTTTTAGTGAGATCTTAAAAATGTTATTATTCAAAAAAGTATTACAATGACAAAAAGAAGAAATTATGGCTCAACTTGAATTGGGTTTGAGTTTTGATTTGAGGTTTAGCGGGAGAAGCTAAAAAATTGGAGGGTGAAATTTAAATTCAAAATTTTGAGGTAAAAATTTGGAATTGAACGATTATTTGAAAAAAAATTGAATTTGAATTTCTCCCTCCAATTTTTTAGCTTCTACGGTCAAAATTCAAATTCAAATCCAAACCAAAACCCAATCCAAGTTGAGCCTATAATTCACTCAAGCAAATTATTCCAAGAACCCCATTACTGAAAATGACCAATAATTTTGTTAAAATATTTTCAAGTATGCAAGTCTAAGTATAACAAGAAAACAAAAGTAAAATGCAATGATGAATGCGAAACTCCAAAAGTTAGAAAAGGAAATATCAAGAACAGTTTAGAATTATCTTTATATGAAATAGGAAAAGACGTGTTCTTTACTAATATAAGTGTGAAGACGTTTATGTAAAAGTAACGTTATGCTAAAAGATCTTCATTAATAAATAAATAACTCTTTTTACCAACAAAAAAAAAAAAAATAACTCTAATTCATTATTTAAACATTAAGCTAAATGGATATTACCTTTCCAAAAAAAACTAAATGGATATTATTAAGAATTCAAAATATACCATATAATGCAACATTCAAAAAATATATATACCATATAATGTGGAATTTTTATTCATTCAATGGACATTTTAATTATTGAATTATAATATTAGCACACATATTCCTTAAGATACAGTAAATTGGTTGTCGTTTAAGTGTTTTTTTTTCAATGCTGTTAACAAAAACTACAAATGAAAATTTACTTTTTTAAAGGAGATAAAAGTAGGGGCGGATCCGAACTTAGAGTTTGGGGGCGAATTATATAGTCAAAAGATTTTTATTTTTATTTTTACTTTTACGGGAGGGAGGCAAAATACAATTTATAAAGGAAACTCGCAAAAATTAAAAATAAAAATTCTGTAGAAAAATTTGTTGTTTCAGAAAATGTTAGTCACGCCACTTATTAAATCCACTATTAGGTAAATTGTGAAAATTACCTAAATAGATATGTGCATATTGCCTAAGCGAGTTATATTCTTGATGTTAGTATTATATATACAATATTTTTTTCATTTTTTGAAAAGTAATCTTGTACTATATATTAAATCACTGAGAATATTTATAAATCAATGAGCAATTTGAACTAAATAGCTACCAACTATTTACATATTTCTCGTTTTGATCAAATACATTTATTTTAGTAGAATTATAGTCATATATATTTCACAGGTTACATGTATTAGCATCTGTGAACAGATTGGTTTGGATCGATTTGAATTGGTTGATTTCGATTTTCTTAAACACCCCCTAATGGTAACATCAAGACCAACAGCTCGTAAATTTTAGAACAAGGCACATAGGACAATTTAGTCCAATTAAGAGGCACTTAGGGAGACAGCTTTTACAAATCAAACTTTTGTTAATAAAGGGAAAAAATAATTAGAAGTATTAACACTTGAAAAGGTCAAACCAAAGCAGCTGGTGTACGTTGAAATATTTCACAAATAGGACTCACTACTATAATAATCTAATTTTCAAATCCATAAACATTCTTATGACTTTCGTAATCGACAATATTTTTTCTAATTTTTAGTTGGAAAAAAATAAAATAGAGAAAAGACTTGCCAATGTTTTGATAATTATAATTCACCAATCATTGAAAGTCCAAAGAAAGTTTCCCTCCAACATTTAGGCTTTGAATGATACATACAAACATTATTTTCATATGAGAAATCTATGGTAAAGGAGAGAGAAAGTGATTGGTAGAGACCCATTTAATAACGTCCCGATCCTATGCAGAATACATGAACGTCTTATAACAGGTGTTTTGAGGCACATAACAAATTCGTTTTAAATTAATATTAATCATTAAACTTTTAATTTAACGGACGAGGAAAGTTCATCACATGTTGAAATTAACTCTATTCTGCACTGGAACAACTGACCATTTAATAAGTATTGGATTCATAATGACAAAAGCTGAGTTATTATTTAATTGTTCATGTTTAAATTACATAATATGCTAATATTAAAACCTCTCAAACCCTTACACTTATTGATCTATAATTGAATACACATATAGGTTAATTTTTTTATAAACTTTAGATAGAATATAGTTGTAGAAAAGTAAAAATTTATTCTAAAACAAAAATATGGACACTCAATTAAAAAGATGGTCCCTCAATTTTAGACTCAGAAAGTAACTCATATTGTAACATGAATGATGCATACCATGGCTCGAGCATAACTTTTTTATTTTACTAGTATCAAATTTCACAAGATGTATTTACTCTAAAAAATAACTGTTTCATTTTGACACTTTTCACAATAAAAACAAAAACATTGGTAACTTTAATTCAATATATCGTTATTTGGTTGGGATTCTCGGTGTCACTTTTGTGCCTCTCCTTATAATACTCTAATTGTAAAAAAGGTAAAAGGTGTTCACACCCCCTAAACTATTTGAGTTTTTTTGTATTTTTGACCATTAATTAAAAAAAAGTCAAGTTTTAACCCCTAAACTGTTCGGACGTGCTAAACATGACCCTTTCATCCATTTTTTTCCATTATATTGTGACGAATGTTAAAACAAATGAGGTCATTTTTTGGACAATACATTTTAAATCCTAAAATAAAATAAAAAATCAAAAAGAGAATTCAAAACAACCCATAAAATATAATTCTCTGCCGTCAACGGCGAGCCTGATATACCATTACGATCATCTTTATAACTCGCTAACCACATTTGCAGCTCCGACAACTTCGATTGCCGTCCATGACTCATATGACTCTTTGTTTTAATCTTCATTTTGACAATTTAATAAAATTGTAATATTTTATTAACTTATCAAATTTTTATTAAATTGTAACTATTTAATATGGTTTGTCTAAAATGTCCTCATTTGTTTGAACTTCTGTCACGATGTAACAAAAAAAAAAGGACAAAAAGGTCACGTTTGACACGTCTGAACAATTTAGAGGGCAAAACTTGACATTTTTTAATTGAGTGTCAAAAACCAAAAACTCGAATAGTTTAGGGAGTATGGACACCTTTTACCATTGTAAAATTTTTAAGCGTCAACAATATATAATTAAAATGTAAAAGAAATATAATTAGAAATGTTGTAATTAGTGCACATGGGATTCAATATGTCGATGAAAACTAAATATAAAATCATACTAGTTTAAAAACCAGAGATAGCAGGTGGAAGGATATTATCCATAGATTTATTTTTTATTTTTTTTAACACAATTGATATGATATGTTAGAGTTCAACATTATAGAATTCTTAAATAATATAAATGCACAAAAGAGGAAATGTCACTATAAAAGTTTGGAGATGATAGGACAGTGACCATCCATATGAACATATACATGATAAACAATATATATGCACCCTTGCAAAGCTCCATAAGCTAGGGGTGTAGTTGAATTGAGTTTGGTTTGAGACTCAAATTCAAACCCGAACAAGCTTTAGGGATTGAATCTGAAATTTGATCTGGGGATTATTTAACACTTCAGATTTCATTCTCATACTCAATCCAAAACTGTGAGTTTGAGTCTCAAACCAGACCCAATCCAAACACACATAAATTGAATAATTATCTCAAATTGTCCTTATACATTTTAAATCTACAATAGCTTCCGAACGAATAATTCAGTTTATTTACAAACAATCGAGACCTAACAGAGCAATAAAACATTAGAATCATCACAGACAATAAAAAAAAAAAAGCTTCTCTACTAATCATATACTATCATCCCAACACAAAGATCTCCAGCAATACAATATATTGTCATATATTCTTGTTAAAAGTAACAATACCAAGTAATTACACAGATAACTTAATCACAACAGCATTGCACTTAAACTGAACAGAACAGAACAATGCAATTAAACAGTATCTTTAATTTCAGAGTGGAAAATATTTCCAATCACATTATTTATTCCAATAATCAGTAGGGAATTATGAACAGATACTATAAGAAACCAAAAAAGATTAGCTTTTGCCCTTTAAAAAAAAACAAAGCATTACTTCTACGGTTCTACACCTTACATTACCAGAAGAAATCCTCATTCTTTCTTCGAACTCCTGGTTCTGAGACGCGGTGGTGGTGGTGGTGGTGGTGCAGTATACCATTACATTTAGCCGATCAGTAGTAGTAATTCACAATTATACTTCTTTTAGTCGAGAAAACATAATCCCATTTCTCCCAATTACTCAACTACTATCAAGATTGCTCCAAAGAAACAAAATCAATCCCAATTTGCTTAGCATTTTAGTATCAGAAACGAAGAATAAATCACCTTCTCTTCTTCTTCTTCTTCTTCTTCTTCAATCTACTGCGTTTCAGGAACTTTGTACATATCAGCTGTAATCTCTGTCAACCACAACCCCGGAAACAATGTCTGTCCAAAAAAAACAATGAAACAGTAAAATTCCAAATTGTTACTAGCATATATGCATATATTGTACTTAGTACATTTATTGTATATTCCATGTACCTTACACGATTGTAATGTTACCTTTAATGTAATACAATGGATAAATCAAGGCATTCTGGCATTTCCGCACTATTGAGTTACGAATAACCAAAATGTGAATTAAAATCCCAATTAGTATTGAAAGATTTGTGAGAAATTTTATTTACTTACATCCAATTGTTTCTGGACATATTTAGGCCGTTTCTGGGGTCTCCGAGGTGGTCTCCTACTAGCAAAAGCCATGAAATCTTCTTCGATCTCTCGCTTTGTAAGCGGCACCGAGAATTTCACCCTCTCTTTCTTCTCAAAATTCGGTGTCATTGTCGTCGCCGCCGCCGTGGCCCCACCACTCCTCAGCCTAGGAGACTTGTTGTTATTCTCCGCCACCGTCCGTAACGGTGATAAGCTTGAATTGGGTTTCATCAGATCAATCTTCAAACTTTTCATCGGCGGCGAGGAAGTGGCGGTGGTTGTATTGATTATACCGCTAGTTCCGGCTCCTCCGGAGACGAACCCGTTGGTGGTGGTCGGCGGCGGTGGGGTCTTACAAGCTGCCCTTCTAGTACGCAAGTTCCAAGGCCGGGTTGAAGCATCGGCGGCAGCGGCCTCAGATGGAGAAGGCACAGTAGCCGACGAGGCCACTGTCGGAGCAGCCATGGACGGAGCCGGCAACGGCGAAGATGGCGGATTATTATCTTGTTCCTCATCCTCCTCTGTATCTAGTCCTTCTCGGAAAATCGCGTCTTTCATCTTATCAGCGGCTGTTTGGAGATCAATCATAAGCTTCTCCCTCACCGCAGCGATCCCATCTTCTCCATCAGACCTGAATTTCCGGCCATACTCATTCGAAGAAGAAACAGGCGGCGGAAGCTTAAAATTAACGCTTGATTTCTTATAATCGGATCCACGCCGGTGTTCCATCGGAACAGAAAATGGGTCATTGAATTTCTCCATCTCTTTCCGTTTCCCACCATTGATCGAAATGAAATCATTCGAATTAGAATTAGTGTTATGATTAGCATTACCATTGGAAATGGAAGAGCCGGCAGCCGCCGAGGAGGAAGAAGGACGGCGATGGACGGTGGAAATTTCACCATTGGAGTTAACCTTCATACACCTCAAGAATCTCTGATTTCCCCATTTCAATTCATAAGGAAAGTCAAAATTATGCAATTGTTTCGATTGTGATGATGATGATCTCTCAGGCCCCATAGCCATCCAAATTCTATCAACTAAATTATCTCAACTTGATGATGAAGAACACCATTAATCAATTCTTTCTTTCTGAGACTAGAAAGATTACAGAGTTCTTCGAAGAGCTCAAGACGACTCTCTCTGTATTTGTTGAGAAGAAAAAGGAGGGTCTTTGAAGATGAGTTTGGATTTGGATGCTATTGTTTGATGGTGGTATTTGGCTCTCTGTGTGTGATTGTGTGAAATGGCCGGGAATGTAAGTTTATATATGGGGGAAGAAAGGGTGAAAGTGAGAGAGAGGAAGGGGCGGTTTTAACGTTCGGGCTTATGTTTAACAGTGGCGCAAATGTGCCATTGTGCACGCAAAAATAAATAAACAAATAAACCGAACAAAAAAAAAGGAAACACTAGTCTTATATGGTAAGAGTTTGGTGCGACCAAACCTACGATGTTCAGTCGGTAATAATTTGATATATTCTTACAAAGATTAATCGTTTAATTTCTTTAGAGTTTGCATTGATTTGTGGTAGTGGCGGTCGGAGCCAAATTCATTCAAAAAATTTTTTTTAGCAAAAAAAGAGTTTGGTACTGAAACAAGATTTGTTATTTCACGTGTAGATACATTTGAAATATCGGTTTACTTGATAAAATTATTGATATTTTAATTAAAAATGACCATCTATTTTTAAATTATTGAACAATAAAGAACATTCGCTTAATCTGCCTACAACCGTTGGATCAAGTGATAAAGAGTTTGGATATTCTTAAACGATTAAGGCGATCGTTTAAGGCCACATTACTAAAAAAAAAAAGATAATCTACTCTAAATAATCACCGATTATTATCACATTTTTAGTTTTAATATAAATAATTATTTTTGTTATTTTTAACAAAAATATTTTACGGGTCACCTTTTAGCACATGTGCCAAAATTCTGCTAAATTTTTTTTTTTACTTGAAATTTTAAAAAGATTAATCTATCCCAAATCAATCTGAACCGCCAGTCCTCTTTCGCTTCCGGCGACCCCACCACCAAACTCATGTCGAGGCTGAGATATTTTTTTTATTTTATAAAAATGTTCTTTCTTTGTCGATGTTGATTTTTGATTTCTGATCATTCTGATGAATATTAACTGATAGTTCGATTCATCATCAGCAGATATATCTAAAAAAATTGGTCTATTGAATTGTATTTCTTGGTATCATCAAAATCTGACTAAGATCGAATTTTGATACCTGAGAATTGATTTTTTTGTCTAGGTATTTTGATTTGTTTAAGGCCTTTATTTTTCTGGATAATTTGTTGATTGAATTGAATTTCTTTGTATCATCAAAATCTGATAACATTTCTTTGTAGCCATAGATGCCAACAATAGAAGTATTTTCTGGGTTTTCTTTACAGATGGGATAGAGGGTATGGATCTTCCATACCCCAGGAGTGACTCAAAGTCCCATCTCCATTTTCATCATCTATGTTGCTTTTCCAATCTCTGTCAATGGTTAAGTTTGTTTAGAAGTAAATTGAAAATCTATAGAGATTGTCTATCGAAGGTGGTGTCTTGGCTATCAAATGTGGTGTTTGTCAAGAAGAAAAGTCAGAGAAGAGAGACGGTGAAGAGGCATTGGGTCCGGTCGGGTCGAATAGGATTTGGGTATTGAGTTTGAGGGATTAGATTGAAGGGTGGTGAGGAGTAGGCCTGCAAACGGTCGGATACGGATATGAAATTGTCTATTCCGTATCCATATCCATTTTTAATTTTTTCCTACCATATCCGTATCCATATCCCTAGCGGATCCAAAATATGTATTACTGGATCCGCTGATTTGGATCCGAATACTGGATATGGTAAAACCCGCTTTCAAAAAAGTCTAATTATACTATAATCCACAAATAATTCTACGAAATATAATATAATACAATACATAATTACACATGTCCTTCCATACCTTTGAAGTTAATTTCTTTGCTTTCTTTGTATTGCTCATCTCAATCTCAGGCTCAACTTGTTGATCTTTTATTGCATCAATATCCAAATCGAGCTCGACCACTTCACTAGGAGTATTTGCCATCCTACATGAGAAAGACAATGAATCAACAATTAGTAACAAATCAAACGAATTAAAATAGATAAAAAATTCCAAAATAGATATAATAGAAACTCATTAAAAAGAATTATTATTTAAAAACTTTAGAACTCGTAATCTTTTAAAGATCAAGTAAATGGAAAAAGATCAAGTAAACAAAAACGACAAGCAACGGAACAAAAACATACCGGGGGAGAGAGAGAGAGAAGAAGACGGAAGAAAGAGAAAAAAACTTACCTTTTAAGCGGAGAAGATGAACAACCGCTGGAAAAGAATCGAAACTCATCATCAGAGGAGCGGTAACGTCAGATCTGAGAAGAAAAATGAGGAACTGTGAAGAAGAGAAAAGAAAAATTAAATTAGAATAAAAGGAGAAGATAGAGATGACCTAGAACTTCTTAGGACAAATTCGCATAATCAGTCCTTGAAGAACCTAGAATTTTCTAGGTAGAAGTTTATTAATTTGCACAGTAGTCCATCCTTCTGAGTCCTTCACCTATAAAAAACTTATAGTACAAAAAAAATCATAAATCCTATAAATTTCGTAAAATATATTGTTTTAGAGAATATATATATATATATATATATATATATATATATATATATTATTTTACCTAAAAACGGATTCGGATTTAATCGGATACGATTTTTTTATATTTCATATTCGTATCCATTTTATTACTCTTATACTGATTCGGATTCGAATACGGGTATATGGATATGAAATGCTTACCATATCCTTAAAAAAAATACGGATTCGAATCGGATACGGATAAAAATCCGCTCCGTTTGCAGGCCTAGTGAGGAGACAGAGAATGGTGATGATGGTGTTGGGTAGTGGTGAAAGGTCTAGGAAGGAGGTGGAGATGATTGCAGGCGGTCGTCGGAGCTGGAGGATGGCGGGTAAATTTGGGTTGCCGGAGCTGGAGCCTGGAGCCATTGTGGAGATCAAAGTTGCGATTTGACAAAAATGCCCTTCACTTGAGGCGAATTTAAACAAAATTGGCTATCGTCTGAATCAAAATGCGTGACACGTAAAATATTAATGGCTAAAAACAATGAGCACTAAATGACCACCACCTATTATCATTTTTTGACTTTTGGCAAGAAATAATTATTGGTGAGTAAGTTTAAAATTTATATCTAAATCAATGAATATAATACACGTATGTCAAAAGTGCAAACTCATATAAAAGAGAATTGACATTTTATCATATGTGTAATACACTCACTGGTCTGAGTACAAGTTTTAAACTTACTCATCTACCAAGATAAAACTTGTCTAACTTAACATATTGTAAAACTTTCAAGTTGTTTTTTCATAGATATTTAACACCTACCAAGATAGAATTACTCGTTAAGTTAGAGTTAGAGTTTTTACTAAAATAAATTTTATTTCTTTTCTAACTTAATAGGATTTTAAACCTGTTATATTTATGGATTTTTAAGGTAAATAAAAATATAATAAATAAAAATTAATTTTTTTAGTCCTCTTTTTTAGTCCTCTTCCCAGTTATGTATGAAAGGATTAGGTGTTTTCCTCACCCCGCTCCCCTTAGGTATACCAAGAGCATCACACGAGGAGGTTTGGAGGTCTTAAGTGAATCAGGAGTGTTCAAAGTGAACAAGCCTCATATTTTTTGAAACTTAAGTTCAACCACACTTAAAGTAGAGGTCTTGAAGAATAATGAATTATTTGTAAATAATAAGTGAGAGATAATAAGTGTTTTTAAATTAAAAAAAAATTGTAGATTTTTTTGCATAATATTGTAATAATGAAAACCATTCAACATAAATATAAAAAAAGTATGACGTGATAACATACCTTGACGAATACATCGTGAGGGTTTAAAAGAGTTTGAAGGAGCTTCATTGATCACAATAGAATTGGAAATGGATGACACATTCCATAATTAGTGACAAAAAATGTTATGAAAAACCCATAAAGGACATGACTGAAAAGAGGTATGTTGCACGACCCTATCAAAAGTTTTATTCATGTTAAGTATCCTATAATAAATATCACCAATTGATAGAGTCTATAGTCAACTTCGATCTTTTAGTAAAAACTAAAAATTGCATAAGTTAATAGGCTAAAATTGGAATATCATAACATATTTAAAAATTTCTGATAAAAGCAAATACATTCTTTAACATTTAACAAACTTACAAAGCATGCGCTTGGTTTGTATTGAATTTTAATATTTGAGTGTACAAATTTTCCCTTGTAATTTGCTTATGCACTTTTCACGAATAATAAAATGAAATTCATTTTTTACCAAAAATAAATAAAACTTTATTTTAAAAGGAAAAATTGAAGCTCGTTAGATAATTCCAATTTAGTTAAGTCGGGAGTTTGTCGATCCGAATGAAGACCGGTTCGTCAGAGTTTCTCAATGGAATAAAATGAAAAAGCTTGGTCAACCAGATCCCAAGCAATGGAAGGACACACAAAAAGTTGGACCCACATAAAAATTCCCCATTCGTTTCCTTTTTTTTTTTCTTTCTTCTAGAGGATTGTATCCCAATGCCAAACTGGTGTGTCAGCCGTCAAATAAATTTATCAAAAATATTTGTTCTATATGTGTATTACTGTTTATAATTATACAAAAAAATATCATTGAGTGTTGAGAATTTTAGTCTGTGACACTTATTGTCGATCTCAAGTCCGGATAAAGGAGAATGGTCACGGTAGGTCTCTTGACAACCAGCTAAAAACTCAATCACATCCTATAACGATGATGTTTCACATATGTAAAAAAAACATATATTTCACAGTAAACAATAAAATAATAAATGTCAATGAGACATTGATATAGTAATTATGGTTAAAACCTCAAGATCTTAATCCCAACTTCTTATATTCTCACTATTTTTAAGTTAAAATAATAATAATAAAGCAGTAAGTAAATAACAATCCAAAATCCAAAAGTAGTAAAAATAATTATTACCTTAACTATCTATAACTACTACAAGAAAACTTGTCGAAATTCAACGGTCCTATCTGTTGTTAATAAAACGCTAATGGTAATTTTTCATGTTATTCTAACAATCTCGTAGTTTCGCATTAGATTGGATATAGTAACCAACACTAAATCAACATTTTTAAAAATTATCTAGTTTGTAGTACTAATTTTCTAAGCATTTTATTTAATGTATTAATTTGAGGTTTGACTTAAGTAAATTGTTTTCTTATCACGTTTTCCTTTTCTAATGGTCAAACATATTTTTTTACTTAATTTACCTCGGGTTTTGTCATGTGGGAGTTACATGATCTATTTTCATCTCGATTTTGCAATAAAATTAGACAAAAAAAGACAATATTAATACTTTAGAATAGTTCAGGATTAAAGAGTTGACGTTTCTAAATTAAGGATATAAATAAAACGTGAGCACTTTTAACCCTTTATAAATCATACTACTTGGATAAGAGATGAGTTGGTTAACAATGTAAATGTTACTCTCTCCAAAGGTGCATTTGGTTATCAATCTTTATCATAATTTATTTATTTATTTATTTTTTTACTTTGAATTCATATTTTCTATCATAATCAAATATCGTTTATAAATTCCAATACAAAAATTCTACCAATCTAATACATCCTTAGGAAAGTCAAGTCCTAACTATTTTTCTCTTTTTCTTTATTAGAGGAAAGTCAAGTAATACTTAATATCTATTGTTTAGTTGTAAAACTAGAGTATTAATTTAGTGCATTGATTGTATTTTGGCCTGTTAATAAATGACATAAAGAATAGCGGTTTCTTCAACAAACAATTGAAAGCGAAAACAATATTCTATTCGGGTGAAAATCCTCTGTTTCCATTCCTGTCTCTCCATCTATGTCCCCAACCAATCAGAATTTATATAAATATTTTTTCAATTATATATTCACAGGGTGAATTGTGATTGGCCTGGGGATAAGGATGGGGATAGGAATGAGGACAGAGATTTTTTTTTTTTGCCTATTCTATATATCTCAATTGAAAGCGACCCCAAAAGGAAGAAAGAATGTTTTGAATGAAAGAAAAGCCCCATTCCATTGTACAGCTCTTTGCATTTGAGTTTCCAGCAGACAACAAAACGAATTAGCTAACGGGTTGATCTAAAAAACAATCAAGTCCTTGGCCATCAAGCAAGAGTAGACTCGCCACTATTGGGATTAATCGGTGGTTGAGAACTTGATTCATATTTCATATTTTAGGTTACCAGGTTCAAATTCTGATAATTAAAGGAAAAAAAAGGTAAAAGGTACTCACCGTTGAATTTTCTCGATTTTAATTTTTTACCCTAAACTAAACAACGCTAAACTAGACAAAGTCCTTAACCCTAAATTTTTTTGAAGTATTAATATTGCCATTTTCATTCAATTTCATTGTTAAATCTAGACGGAATAGGTTAATAAGACCAAGCCATATCGTTGTATTCATACATACAAATTGATTTGGGATGATGTGTCACAGTCTCTCCCTTCTCACACTGGATCATCTGTAACACTCTTTGTAACATTTCTAATTAATTTCTAGTTATAACAGTTTTCACCCTAGAGTTTACTAGTTAGAGTTTAGGTTATAGAAGTGGTACAAAGGATCTGAATCGCTCCCTTCCATCTTTTAACTATTTATAAAGAAATTGTCATGTGTCTTTTTTTTAAAAGTTCCTCTTTTTCTATAAATTTTGATATTACAATTTGATAATAATAATAAGAAATCACAACTCATAAAAAATTAAAGTCTGTTTAGCTTCTACTAATACAAAGACAACAATTTCATAAAGTGTTAGTTCTAAATTGATACTACTTGTACTATTCTACATTATTTATTTTTTACATGGTATTTTCACTTTATGTAAAGATTAATTTAGGTTCTTCTTGAGTTGTGCATACATAATCTAACATTTTATTAGAGAGAAGATTAGTTCAGAGTACTTTCAATATAATGTCACAAGTAAAAATCGAACACGTGACCTTACTTTAACATTAAAAAATTTCTTACTAACTGCTTAAGCTGTTGGGTTACACTATTCTTCATTATTAATCTAGTACATTAACGGTACATTGTTAATTCATTAAGACCAACTCATCCAAGCGCTATAGATGTTCATTAATTTATCTGGAAAAACAACTAGAGATGTGCAGATTCAGCTTACAATTGCCAAACTTTGCAAAGAGGCAAACCAACTGTACATTCTTAACCAAGTAAGGAATCAAATTTTCTTTTACAAATAAAATAGTTAAAAGACATAGATTTGGCAAATAAGGCTTTGTCACACTTCCAGTGATAAATATCCCATAAAAACAATTAAGAGATCGACTCATTCGAGATCTCAACTGAATTAGTCGACACTAATAATACCTTAATATCAGTATAAGAAAAATAAAGAATAAAAAAGGCATAGATTTGAAAAGGATTGAATCTCAATCCCAAGGGTCCCATCGCTCTATTTCTAAGACTAATTGAAAGAGTTAAATCGCGAGATTTAACTCATTGAAATCCACAAAAGTTGTTTGTGCACAAACAATTCACAAATGATTTATTTCCTCTTCTTGACAGAAATCTAACTCTCAACCTACGTATAAAGATATGACTAAAACGATAATCATAATAGATTTGTCAACTGAGCTATGCAAGACAGATTAAAGGCATAGATTTGAACAGCTTAGCAAGAGCGGGATTTCAAACGGCTACTTGAAGATCCCACTATAGAATATGTACAAAGTGGACACCGACCCTTAACCCCTTTTCCAGCCTAGCTTCCCTGCCCCTGTCCACTAGTCCACCATTTTTAATTTCTTTAAAATCTCCAAACAACTTTTCTACACTAATAAATGTCTCTCACACTCTACCCAATAAAATTCCACACAAAATTCCCATTCCAAAATTGATCAAAAGGGTCTTCCTAAAAATACCCTCTGATAAAAAAAAATGTTCAAGAAAAGGTCACTCCTTCTGCAGAAAGTTTCAATCTTTATATCAAGAATGAGAAAACCCATTATTCCAAGAATCATTTCCTTGAAGAAATCAAGGAAAATGAAGAAATTTATGCTGCTAAGGCCTTGTAATTATTATGGGTATGTGAAAGAATATGAATTTTCACCTTCAAGTAGTCCTCCTCTGTTTCAGAACTATTACAGAAATCCAATGAAGAAGAAGAAAAGCTATGGGGATTTGCTTTTTCTTGGGAAATGTTTGGGGATTATGAAGGATAATAGAGAAGGAAGAAGAAGAAGGAGTTATAATTATCCATTGGAAGTGAAGGTTTTGCCTTCTTCTACTATTGAGAATTCTTCATTGGTAAGATATCAATTTTCAGAAGAAGCAGAGGAGTTTAGTGGTGAAGAAGATGATGACTCCATTGATGAGAAAGCTGAGAAGTTCATTGAGAGATTCTATGAAGAAATTAGATTGCAGAGGCAGGACTCTTTTTTATGGTCTAATGCATGAGTGGTTTTATCTCAGCACGGCTATGATCCAGAACATGTGTTATCTCTGCCCATATAGATCAACTCGTTCGATTTATTTGGAATTGAATTTTTTTTGTCATACGCATAGGAAATTCTGATATATACCTGGGCTATATGTGGGGTTGTGGACCACTTGGTCCAGAATTAACCACATCACCTCTTTTGATTAAAAAAAAAAAAAATCTTATAAGGCCCCACCTGTTTTTATTATTTTAATCAAAAGCGTGATAGTATTGAATGTGGGACTAAAGTGGTCTACTAGCCACCTTGTGGCCCAAGTCCACGACAGAATCTGCCATACTGCATACACTTATTAATCCAAAAGTAATTTTTAAGATGATGATAAGTTATTTCCGAATAAAGATAAAACTGATTGATGACTTGAAGATGTTAGAGCAGCAAGTACTTATCAATTTTATTTTTTTCTTTGAAATTATTACTCAATTTCTAAATTATTATGTTTCGACTATTTTAAGTATCTATAAGATTTCGGTAAAAAATTTCTCTCGTTCGGTGTCTCATTCTCTATGCTACTAATAAAAAATGGAGATGTGTTAATTTTTTAATTAAAAAATTATAACCTACAAGAAATAGTAAAATTTGTATAAAAAATGTGAATACATGTCAATTATTTATTTGTATGGATAAAGAATGAAATACATGACGGAGAAAGATGATTTTTTGACATCATCAAAATCACTGTCAAAAATATTAATTAATTTAACTTTTCATTGTTTAGTGATTTTGTTTCAATATATTAATTAATTTAACTTTGATAGTTTGACTCTTGAGAGTGATTTGGTCACCTTGGAAATGCAAAAATTGATTATGTTTACTGTTTTCTTAATATATATTATTCTGATGATGGATCAGTAGTGAAGTTTCTATTTCAGCAGCAAATTGCATAAAAGAATTATAGCACTATAGTTCATGTTTCCTACTTGTTTAGTTCAATATTGGTGGCTGCAATCCGGCTACGGTGCTCTGCACCAAATGTTATGCACCATGCGGAACATTTGGTCTCCGCCGAATCAAATATTTACGGTTGAAATTATAAACGTTAAAAAGTTTTTTGTTTTAATTCTCACCTAAATAATTGCAACCGTCAAATTATTGATACAACAATCACCAACTATTCCGTACAGTATAGAATATTTGGTGTTTTGCACAATAGCGGAGTTGCGGTGGTTGATGCATTAGTAGGCACAGTCCGGTTCCTATGCGGAACAGCTATTTTTCCGCACATGCGGAATACTTTTTTTGCCTCGAGCAATCATTGCTCATCGAACAGTTGTTCGAGAAAAAATGAACAATTTGCTCATTTTTTAATCAATCTCAGCCGCCAAAACTTTAATCTAACGGACGGGCTTTTGTCCTGCATGTTTCGCATAAAAGCTGTTCCGCATAGGAGCCGTGGTGTAGTAGGCAGCCCTTGAAGATCAATAGCCCTCATTGAATGCAAAATTATTGTTAGATAAAAAATTTGGAATCAAATAAGGATCAAAGAGTATAAAATGAAAATGATAGTTATAATTTAATTTAGGAAATATCTGATATGGACCGGGTCCATGTGGTTCAGATTTGGTCACATCCCTGCAGAATGAGGAGAGAGAAGAAAATGCAGTGATGTGGCCAAATCTGGACCACATAGTCCAATGGACTTGGTTCATAACAGAATAGACCTTTAATTTAACTTGATGCCTTCTTAATTTTTATTTGATCCTAAAACTTTATTATTAAAATATTATAATGAATGTTATAAAAGATCTGGATCGTTCCAAATGTATTCTTATAAGAAAAAAATGAAGGAAAGTACGAGAAAAATTCAAAGAAGCAAATTTGGGGCTGGGTTCAATAAGGTCCAAACTTGCTTTTGCCTAACCCAAGCTTGGACCTTTTCAAGTTCCCCTCCGGAACGAGTGATAGTCTTACTAAAATGATTAATGGTTAAAATTGTCTAAAAGTTCAAATTAAATATTATTTATATACCGTTGGCATAAAGAATTTAACGGATTATTTACAATTTTACCCCTCAATTTAACTATTTAGTTGGCCAAGTCTTAGTCACATAATATTACCCTTACCGAATTATATTGAATGGGCTTAAAATATCTAATTATTCCGGTGTTTGTTGGGTTGGGATTTGGGGCACGTTATTTCTAGCCCAAGTAATAACGAAAAGTGGGTCAGGCCAGAACCTGGAAGGAATATTCTAAGCCCATTTACTACAATTTGGTATATTCAAGCCTACCAGAATAATCCAAGCAACAGTTGATAATTTACCACTCAACAAGGGATAGTTCTGATATGAAACAGGTCTATTATAAAATGAGAAAATAGATAATTATATAATGACGTGACTAATTCTCTACCACAAGGGACATATAAAGCTAGTCCATTTCATAATTCTCTCTCAATAAGGTAAATCGAGTTAGGATTTGCATAGATTCACGGCTTAGAAGCAATTTTAATAAGGTCATTGATAATTTACCCCTATTAACTTGATCACATAGCTTCCTGATTGGTCATTGACAATTTACCCCTATTAACTTGATCAAATAGCTTGATTGATAAGAAGATAAACCCAAACGGACCTAGAAAAATTATCCACCAAACAAAAAAAAATGTGCCTCTATTCTTAGACCGATTTCAACCATTTACCAAAAGATAACAGAAGCACCCCAGACTCCTAGGGGAGGCAGCAGTGGGGAATTTTCCGCAATGGGCGATGGCCCAGTAGGTCAGTAAAACTCACTAGGATAAGCTGTATTATTGAACCAAACCCTAGACGGAATTAGTAATATTCTTAGGCCAAATGATGTATATGATCCCCCGACAATTTGCGTTTAGAATTGTTGATCTTTAATGAACGTTTGCAGATAATTTGGTTCCTAGTAAATTTTCGGGCAAAAAAATTGGTCATTCTGTTAATTTTTTGAAAATTGAACGACCATTAACAAAAAACAAGTCAATGGACATGGGCAAAATTGGAACTTTAAGTATTCATTTAGATAAGGGTAAAAAGTGCTGACGCCCCCTAAATTATTTCGTTTTTTGGTTTTTGACCCTCAACTAAAAACGGTCAAGTTTTACCCCCTAAACTATTTCAATTTTTGGTTTTTGACCATCCATCCATATTCTCCGTTACATCATAACGGAAGTCCAAAAAATGGGGGCATTTTGGGAAAAATCATATCATTCATAATAAATAGAATTAAATTTAAGGGAAAAAATGGCCTTTTAAGATTTTTTTTAGAAGTTGGAATTTATAGTTGGTGGTTGGAGAAGAGGAGTGGTACCCGGCATCCGACTTTTTCTGTCACTGTTCTCACCGGCGACTTTTTCTTTCTTGTCAGAATAATAGTTTTTTTTTTATAAAAACAAAAATTTTAGGATCTTATACTGATTGCCCAAAAATGCCCCCATTTTTTGGACTTCCGTTATGATGTAACGGAGAATATGGATGGAAGGTCAAAAACCAAAAACCGAAATAGTTTAGGGGGTAAAACTTGACCCTTTTTAGTTGAGGGTCAAAAACCAAAAAACGAAATAGTTTAGGGGGCGTGAACGCTTTTTACCCTTTAGATAATTATGATACTACATGTATCAAATTGTAAACATATCTAATTTTAAAAATAAACTCAATCCACACCCTTTTCCATAATGGCAGATTTAGGTCGAGAAGGGTGAGGATGAGAGAAGGCATAGGTTTTAGTGTTTTTAGGGTTTATTAGATTAGCCTCACGCCAACCCAACTCTAAAACTAGCGCCGAGAGGAGAGAGCTTGCCCTGAAATAATTGATTTTGCCCCTTTAGCTTGTGTAGCTTAATTAGTCAACATAGGTGTACCCTTCGTAAATTCGTTAACCAGTAGCGGTTGCGCTTTCCGTTCTTTTGGCAAAAAGTCTAGCATATGCTATTCTTGGTTGGCTTTGTGGTTGTGGATCTCTGTCCCCTGTGTCGGGGCCATGTCCCCTTCCCAAAGCGAAGCAATAAGAAACCTATGAAGTGCACATTCTTCTCTTTACGTTCAATCATCCCAGGAGCATTCACTTCAACATGTCTTCTCTCGTGATCACTTAGAATAAAGAGGAAAAAAAGAAGCTAGTGCGAAAGAGAAGAGGAATCTATTTCATTCTTATCTGGCCTAGAAAATTCCAGTAAAAATAAGGGGTATTTTTACAATTACGCTTTTATTATTAGAAACTTTTACAATTGAGTACATGTAGTATCAATTATTTAAATAAATATGCAATGTTCTTATTTTACCCTTATTCTCTTGACTGTTTTTTACTAACGTTATTTTAAAAAACAAAAAATAACAGAAGGATCACTTTATTTTTGTCCGAAAATTCACTAGGGACTTAGTTATCTGCAAACGTTCATTATGAACCAATCATACCAAACGCATATTGTTGAGGGACCATATACACCACTTGACCATCTTTTTACCAATACTACCCTTCCGTCCCCGTCCGTTTTAGCCGTTTTCTATTCAAGGGCAGTTTCTTCTTCTTCTTCTCTCTGTCTTCCGCCTCCACAACATACGACAGCCCTTTTCCACCTCTCCTTCTACGCCGCCGGCGATCGACGTCGGAGCCGGAGAGGAACCAAAAAAAGCCGCGCTCAACTCCAAATTTTCACTGATTTATCCTTTAATTCTCATAATTCCTGACAAAATTTGTATACTTTTTTTTCAATCAAATTCTCTTCCGATTCAGAGTTCAAATTAGTCAGTCAGACAATCAGTGAAATTAGGTCACAATAAAGGACTCTACAAAATCTTCCTAGGTAAGTTTCAAGCTCGCTTCTTTCTTAAGCTTTAAGATTACTTATACCTCTTAATTCAGTTTTTTTATTTTTGCTGCAAAAATATATTCTACTATTAGTCAAGTTTATTAATTTAATGAATATCTATGTTTACTGATGATTTTTCTCTTGTTGGGGAATAAATCAAGGAAAAAATTTACTTTTTGTTTTCTTCTTCTTTTAATGCGAATACTATACTGATCTGTTACACATAAGCTAAGTAGTTTATGGTTTTTTTATTTGATTTTATAGAGATCGATGGGATCGGAACCAGAATTTCTGTTGTATAACTCCATGACTAAGCAGAAGGAAGTGTTTAAGCCTAAGGAGAAAGGAAAGGTCAAAATGTACATTTGCGGAGTCACTGCTTATGATTACAGCCACATTGGCCATGCTCGTGCCTATGTCGCTTTTGATGTTCTCTATAGGTACAATTTCCATTGCTGTTTTTTATTTCTCTTTTCCATGGAGTATCGGTTTAATGCAATTTCTGGTTGAATGGATTGGAATTTTTACCTAGTTATGATTTTATTTTGTAACGTGTAAAAATGATGTTTAATTAATGTGAAAAGATTCAATTCTTGGAAAGATTAGTCTAGTCGCCAATAGTGAATGAAAGAGCAATATAGTGAAGGTAGTGTTAGGAGGCTCAAACTGATCAAATTAATTGGATTGATTCGGGGGTAAAAGTGTAAAATACTGCAAAAGTCTTCCTACAAATAGGGGTCGATAGTACTTTATTTCTATTTTGACAAATTTTCCCTCTATTCATCCAATTCTCTTGAGCCATATACCATTAATACAACTTGTTTGTCTGCCGTTTTCTTTTTTCGTGGAGTATTGATTCAATGCACTTTCTGGTTGTTCATTGGATTTTGACTTGTTTATGATTCTCTTTTTGTAATGTGTAATAATGAAATTTCCTCTGATGTCGAATTAATGATAAAAAGATTCAATATTGAAAAGATGATTCTAGTGGCTGATATGAATGAATGAGCAATATATTGATTAGTAGATACAACTTGGTTGTTTTGCTGTTTTTTTTTCTCCCATTGAGTATTGAATGATTTTCTGGTTGAATTGGGATTTTACTTCTTTATGATTATCTTTTGTTAATGGGTAGCAATGAAATCAGTTCCTATATCAAATTAATGATAAAAGATTCAATCTTGAAAAGATTATTGTAGTTGCCAATAGGGAATGAAAGAGCTAGATTATGAAGTAGATTTCAACTACTTTTGTATCTTTAGTTGACCACTTTTCTGCTGATTTCTGTTCCATGGAGTATTGAATGCACCTTCGGGTTGAATTGATTGGAATTTACTTATGTATGATTCTCTTTTGTAATGGTAACAATTAAATTAACTCTGATGTCGAATTAATGATAAAAATATTCAATATTGAAATGATTATTCTGGCTGGCAATAGTAAATGAAAGAGCAATATATTGAATTAGATTACAAATACTTTTGAATCTTTAGTTAATGTTGAATTTTAATAGATTTGTTATAAGAAGTTGGATAGAGCATGCCATATAGGGAACATTGCGGTAATCTTCTCTATTAAATTTGAACTTTATCCCTCTCTGATAAATAACAATTTGGTATTTAATTCATTTTAAACCAACAGATTTGATGAGTATAATGTATTTTGTAAGCTAATCTTGGGAAGCTTCCCTACCCTGCCGTATGAAATATTACTAAATGGAAGTTATGCAATCTGTTGGTTTAGCATGAACCTTGGTTGTGGTTTAGCATGAACTCAGACTCTTCTTGCAATGCTTCTCTATGAATTAAATTTCTCTGCATAGCTATCAGTGGGTTTGTCCCATAAAGAAAATTCTACGGTCTTCTAACAGTTTTGTGCTGTAAATTGATTAGGTATCTAAAACATTTGAACTACGAAGTCGTTTATGTGCGTAACTTCACTGATGTGGATGACAAGGTCAGAAGCTTCCCCCCCTTCTTCATAAGATCGTGTCTTGATTGTACTGGAAACTAGAATGACATCTTTTTTGTGCAAGGAAAAAGAAAAACTTTTGATTTTCTCAGGATTTTTCTTGAGGTCATTCATTTTGTTTTCCTTTTCTGAGCAATTAATTGTTTATTCTGAATTAGGATTAAAAAAGAAGCATATGATTATGGAATTTATAAATTTATGGTTGAAGGTAGCATTTATTTTGAACCATGTATGAGGTGAATTTTGTAGTAATTGGATGGACATCGTAAGTTTCTGGATTGAGTAGTAGTATCCTGATCAATGAAGTCACATTTCTCAAATATTTGAAGATTAGAGAACCCTTCACTATTGTTTCCAATAATTTTCAAGAATCTAGAAAATTGCAGTTTCTTTTTAGTATCAATTTTACAACTCTAGCACTTGCCTCTAAAAGGATTGCCAATAGCTTGATATCATATTTTTTTTATTGTCTGGGCTTCCCTAATTGATATCATGGTATATGTTAACTAGTTTACTTATTAAGCATATTTGGTGAAGGAAAACAAGAAAATAAATCACAGGCTGCAATGAGATTGCCAATAGCTTGGGTTCAGAATAATGTCTTATTACAATCAGGGTTGTGCTATGATGGACACAGTATATGTAAAAGTAATGATAACAAAATACCAGTAGGAATGATACAATCAGCATCTTATCTTGAAGAATGAGATGTGAACATTTTATTTTTCTTTAATTTTTCATCAAGACTTGAACAAAGGAATCACAACATACCTAAAAAATTTTTTAACTTTCAAGGTAGAAATTGGGAACACTAAAAGTGTGCAACTACGCGGGTCTCTGCTAACTGTTTGTCTTGCACAAGTTACTTCTCACCCTCATATGTAACATTTGTTCTGCTTATTTTTACGGTTCTGACCTTGCTGGTTTGTTTTCAGATTATTAAGAAAGCATCTGAAGAGCCTAAAGAAGATCCGCTAGCTTTGAGTGATCGTTACTGCCAAGAGTTCCTGGTTGATATGGATGATCTCCAGTGCCTTCGTCCTACACATGAGCCTCGTGTGTCTGATCACATAGACCAAATTAAGGAAATGATAGCGCAGGTTTGTTGCTTCTCTATGACGCTTCTGTTATTACGTCAGAATTTTATGGATAACCTATTCCATTGATTTTCTTGTATTGTTGTGCCTACATGAGAGTTAACAGCATGAGATTGGATCCCTTATTAACAGCATGAGATTGGATCCCTGATTCTGAAAGCTTAAGGAAAGAATGGAGAATTAAACTGATGGGACTATTAAGGGTGTGTTTGGACTGGACTTTGAAAGAAGATTTCTCACTTGAGAATGACAAATCATTCGGGCTGACATATTTTCCGGACAAAAAATACTCTATCCCAAGGGAATTGATTTCCGTGCAAGCCTTGATTTTCTTGGACTGGACCGTCTTCAAAGAATTAGGTGGGTCTATACGGAGCATCAGCAACAATTTTGGATATGGAGTAGTCTGTGGGATGAATATGCTGAATGCATTTACCTTTTTCACAATGAAAATGGGCTAAACAAATGGATTTTCACATGGATTTATGTCTCAGAATGCTTGACATTTTTGCACAAGTCTCCAAGAGCAATTTTTTCATCCTCAAGTGAAAAATTCTCTTCCAAATTCTGGTCCAAAGCCCAAGTAGTATCATTTCTAAGTAAAATGTTGAAATCAGTCTGGCTCTTTGTTTCTCTTTTCTGCTAGTACGATCATCACATTCCCCCCCACCCCCCCCAAAAAAAATATTAATAATAATAGAAAAAACTGTTTAATAGCAATGTGAAGCTCATCAGGCCTCCTTTTGTTCATCTTTATTCCCTTCTTAAAATGGGGATAACGGATAACTTAGTTCTGTTTGCATAATATGGGATATGAAACTGACATCGATAGTTGGCAACATGGGGACTATGTCTTTACTTTTTGTTTTGTGTGAGCCTTATTTTTACCGTGGGGTATCTCTAGGTAACTTATTTTTACTGACTTGCTTTTATTTCTGTTATTTTGCAGATCATAAGTAATGGTTGTGCTTATGCTGTGAAGGGGGATGTATATTTCTCTATTGATGATTACCCAAAAAATTATGGGGAGCTATCTAAACTTAATCGGGAAGGTAATAGAGCTGGAGAGCGGGTTGCTGTAGATCCGGACAAGAGAAATCCTGCCGATTTTGCCTTGTGGAAGGTGAACATTTGTTAACTATTAAGTTGTGCATTGTACCTCCACTTTACCATCTTATTCACCAAACTAGAAGAGAAAACGAATCGGAATTGCAAACCTGAACCTAGAGGAAGACATATTTTGTAAAAGGAACATACTTGACATGTTATTATGATTCAGTTGTAGATTCTACCCTACACCATCTTGAACAGGAAAAGATTTATATGTTAAACTCAAAATGTTTGGATTAGTTTCTCTTCGGTTAAATTTGATTCTGCTACAAATCTCTCTTTGTTTCTGCAGGCTGCGAAGGAGGGTGAGCCATTTTGGGATAGCCCATGGGGTCCTGGAAGACCTGGATGGCATATAGAGTGCAGTGCTATGAGTGCTCAGTATTTGACTCACTCTTTTGACATTCACGGTGGTGGGATGGATCTGATTTTCCCTCATCATGAAAACGAGCTTGCACAGAGCTGCGCTGCTTGCCCAGAGAGCCATATCTCTTACTGGGTACATAATGGATTTGTGACTATAGATGATGAGAAAATGTCCAAATCATTGAATAACTTCTTCACCATTCGCGAGGTAGTATTTCAGGCAGCATTGTTCTTGTTCTCTTTTTCTTCTAGCTCTTATCATTTAATTTTTGGAGCTTCTCTGTTAGATATTTTATAGCTTGGTCTCCCTGCTTTGTAGGTTACCAAACTGTACCATCCCCTTGCCTTGAGGCATTTCTTATTGGGGACACATTATCGTTCTCCTGTCAATTATTCGATTTCACAGATAGAAATCTCGTCAGAAGCTATTTTCTATATATATCAGGTAAATGGCATTTGTCACTTTGAGTATTTTCCTCGTGAAATTTGTTGATTTACCTGTATGTGGCTCATCGTGAAATTTCTTAATGATAGTCTCTTTCATTGTTGATTAACTGTATTATATGTATGGCATACTAATTTTCAAACTGTGATCCCCTAGATGATCAATTATTAACCATGAAAGGTTTCTCATAGAGCTTTCCACTACCAAATTGATTTCTCTCGAGTTTTTTTTTTTGCGAATTCCTTCGAAGATTTCTCAAAACTTCCTTATCTTATTGTGGATGCCCACTTCATCTTTTGAATGTTTGAACCAGATATCTAGGTTGTAGTCGTATGCTTGCACCTTTTTATTTTGCGATTGTATATCATAGTGCTGTGAGTCCAAGCAAATAAAGGATATTATGAATGTCTTCTTTTCATGGTAACATGACTTGAAGTGTATACTGTGTTATGTTAACGAAAGCTTCGTGTATTTTTCTTGTTGTGTTAGACATTGAATGATACTTACGATGCTTTGTTGGAGTTCCGAGAAAAAGAAGCTGAAGTTATGAAAGCAAAAATCGAGCCCGCTGCCAACGAATGCATCAAGAAACTTCTTAATGAAGTGGACACAAAGTTGGCAGATGATCTTCACACATCTACCATATTGAACGCTGTTCTTCAGGAAGCATTGAGATACATGAATAGTTCTCTAACCACACTCAAGGTATAGACTACTAATGCCTTTTAAAGACTCTCTGAGTTGTGTTTGCGCCTGTGTTGTTTGGTTTAACAATTTATTTCTCTCAAACCATGGCCAGAAAAAGCAAAAGCAACAGAAATTGTCGGCTGTTCGGTCCCTAATTGAGTTAGAGAGAGAAGTGAAGGGGGTTCTGAACATCCTTGGACTGCTTTCAAGTAAAACTTACTCTGAGGTGATATATCAATTTCTCTTTGATGATTGTTTCTACAGTCCCTACTGTGAATAATTGACTTGTTAACTTGCATTTTCCTTTGGTAGGTGTTGCTTCAATTGAAAGATAAAGCATTAAAAAGAGCAGGGTTAACTGAAGAGAACGTCTCACATTCAATCGAGGACAGAACACAAGCAAGGAAAAACAAAGAATTTTCAAGAAGTGATCAGATTAGAGCCGATTTAGCTGCCAAGGGGATCGCACTAATGGATTTGGGAAAAGAAACAGCCTGGAGGCCTTGTGTGCCAATTCAACAAGAAAAACCTGCTGTTACCGTAGTTCAAAATGACAAGTTCATTGTTTCAACTCAACAAGAACACCCTGCTGCGTCTGCTGAACAAAATCGTCCTTCTGAGCCAGCCAATATAGAGCAGCCGGTTACTCCTGCTTCTAGTTGAGCGGGTAAACCTTTTTCTACAAGTATCTTTTTGAGATTTTAAATTATAGCAATTGTAACATAAAAGCCATAGAGGAAGAAGAGGTCACAGATATGTAGCATGAAGGCAATTGGGATCCTATGTCCTGCAATAGGGCAGTGAACACTATGCTCCGTGGTCCTACGGGTATTTGAGTCGTTTTGATCGTGTACTACCCTAATAGCATTTTTCCATGACACCATATTTCGGAAGTTATCTATGATTTTATGGAGGGAGTATGTACACTTTGATACTAGTTATTTGTGAGCTACGATGTTACTTTTTTGGGGTCGAAACTAGGGTGTTTACTGACAATAATAATAATAATAATAATAATGACTAATTTATTCTCCGTGAGAGCTTTCTGAACAAATAAACGGCTGGTCATAAAATGTGTTTTATTTTCATGAATAGAAATTAAACTTTTAATATTATGATTAAATGACACAGTGAACTATCACACGTGACACCGTGATTAAAGGATTTTACTTAACGATGCATCATCAATAGGTGGAAAGGAAAGAGAATCATTTCTAGATTTTATATTTCTTAAAAGAAATAAATTTCTTGTTCTCGAGGCAATGTGGCCAAGGGGTTGATGGGTAAATTTTTGACGTGAAATGTGGCGCCGTCTCATAAAAGAAAACATGAATATCTTTGTGGGACTTTGATGTTCCCACGGAAAATCAAGCCCTTTTTATTGAGATATCTCCTAGTTTAACTTATAGGTTTCAAAAGTTAAAATTGATGTTAAGTTTATGAAAAACAATAATAAATAAAATTAATATTTTTCAAACTTTTTGTTCGAAGAAAAACAAAATAGAAAATTCAGGGTTGCTTCTTGTAACACCCCACTTTGCTTGATTTCTATAGTTGCCATACCATTTTTGAATTGAATCAATTAACATAATTCTTTTCGAATTAAAAGAAAAGAAGAAAAACCATACTGGCTCAATTTCGACGAATTTTCGTTGTTTTATTTTAAGATTTCTGAAAATAGATTGCAAAATTATAAATTAAATACATTTTACCTTTGAACTTTCACAACTACCTTCTTAAATAAAGAGTCACTGCCCCACGGCATGGCACAACGGTAAAGTAGGAGGACATTTAATAGAGTATTAGAGTCTTAAATCTTGCTGTTGGAATTTAGATGTTTTGAATCTCTTAATTTTAGAATTTAGATGTTTTGTGGAGGCAAGATCATGGTATACCATATCACTCCTTCAGGTTCTAGACATTTTTTAAAGAGCTTATAAGAAGGAGAATCGCTTCCCAAACGTCTTGTCTAAGTATGTATAAGTCATAACCGCATCTGAATTTATATATGCGGTAAACTGGGAATAGTGTCTCACTCTTCATGATTAATCAAGTGAAAACTCAGACATTTGGGTCATAAAAAAAAAGAATCATTCTATATAATTAAGCTATTGAAACTATCAATGGAGATGAGAAAATTGTTGTTTGATTCTCATCTTTTATTCTATCAAAAGAAAGAAATAAAAAAGAACCAATTTAGTACTTTCTACTAGCTATAGTAATCCAAGTCAATTACGTTTTTGACCAGCAGTCTAACACAATCAGTTGATTTCTCAAAATATACTTATAAAATCTTCTAATCAAATTAGTCAGATAAAAAAACAAAATACGTCAAAAAAGGTTAATAATTACGTGTTTGACAAAAAATTGTAACACAATTAGTTAATTTCTCAAAATATGTTTTATAAGTCTCCTAAATTAGTCAGAATACAATTAAAAAAAAAAGGTTAATTGTTACGTGTTTGCAACAAATACTTGCTCGTGTCTCTATCTCTATCTCTATCCTATATTTTTCTTCTTTTTTGATTTTGTAAGAAACTGCTTCTATCTAAGTTACCAATTCATTTTTGGATTTTGTTTGAAAAGAAAGGTTGGCCAATTCTTAACAACTCAAGGGATTTTTCTTTTTACCCCTAGTACTAAGTCTATTCTGTTTCATATTTCATATTTCATATTTCATATTATTACAGTGTTATTGGCATATTAAAGTTTTGTTTAGACAATGTACTACAAAATTTGAAACTAAAAAAAAATCAATATATTAAAAAAAAAATTGTATTGGTCATAACATTCTCTTCTTCTTCTTTTATTGTTGAATGCTTAGATAATTAATCTAATTGTCAAGAAATCGTAGTTAAAAAAAATATTAGTAAGGATGTCACACATGTACTCACATGACGCCAGTTCCCTTAAATATATATATATATATTTCCATTTTCCAAAAGATTTTATATACATATTTAAAAAAAAATTTAACGTAGCTCACTAGACAGGGGAAGGTCGGTTCGGATCCTCTGTAACACCCTCGGTGACATTTTAATTACGAAAAATTTCATTCATATAACATAAATTAAAATGGGTAAACCCTAGAAGTAAAATCGATAAGCTCTAGGCGTGAACATTATATAATTAGTGAATGTCACATGAAGTGTCACAAACAATTCCGTGCAGTGGAAGGTAGAGTGTGACAAATCAAGAGTGAATTCAGAATTTATAAGTAGGGGAAGCGAATGATATATGTGATCAACTTTAATAAAATCTGGTAGGCAAAATGTAGTATTTATAAAAAAAAAATTCTAAACAAAAATTTTGTTCTAAAAAATATTGGGGACGACCGTCCCACTCCCACCCCTAGTTCCTCCTCAGGACATATGATCCGGACCTCAGTTGATTGTACTTTCTTTTAATCAATTCTAGAAGCTGCCTATAGAATTTGGTACCCCCGTAGAATAATACAACATTCACTGAATCATATAACTCCAAAGTCTTCACTGGAAATTAGCATCCAATGAAATGCATGGAAACCAAGAAAACTCGTGCGTTTTTTAATTCAAAATAGAGCTACAAATTTTCTAGTACACTTTCTGCTTTATTTATATTATATTTTTAAAATTTTGACGAGTTATCACAAATTAATTCAATTATACAAATTCTATTGTTCATCCAGATTTATAACTAAAATTACTAAAATTCTAAGGGAAAAAAAAATCGATTACACAAAAAATTACAGTAAAAAGTTAAAAAGAAAAAAGAGAGGAGGGGGAGCCAAACAAATAAGAAAAAAATCTAAAAATCTGAGTTATTGATATTTTCTCTGTTCAGCTAATATGTAAGTTAATTAGGGTTGAGAATAAGAATTGTGTGAATGAATTAATTTGTGAGAATAGTTAAATTCTTGAAAGTGTAATTGAATATGTAATAGAGAGTATACTAGAATGGAACATTTTCTCAATGGTAAGAATTGAGGTATCATAATTAAAAGTTGAGAGTTCTATTCATGTAATATAGTGCAAGAGAGCTGCATGTTTATAGAAATTCTTGTTAGGTCAAAGTGCGCTTCAGATCCAAATCAAATTAATCGAGCCTAATAATACTTGGATTTTATATTAAAAAATATGCTAGAATATTCAAAACCTCAAAATAGTACTTCCTCCATTCCCATTTAATTGTCGTTTAGGAGATATATATGTATCCAAATTAATTGTCATTTACATGTCTTTTATTAGGTGTCAATAATTTATTCCAATTATACCCTCAACATATCTTTTATTGGAAAATTGAAAGAGAGTGAGGAAGGAATGGGTATTATTGGAATTGTAGTGGAAAGATTATTATTTGTTTGAGTTCCTTAATTTTTTCAAAGTGTCCTAAACGACATATATTGAAGAATGGAGTGAGTAGTGTAGAAGGGGACTTGTACTTGTTGCAGCGATTCAGCAACGTATCTTGACACAAAAAATTGTGCTAATTAACTGGCAAATTGAAAATATTGTTACTTGTTACATCAAGTACTCTCTTAAACATATGTTGTAATATCAATTATGTTTGGTCCTACAATAACTACAATTGTATTATTATTATTATTATTATTATTATTATTAATTCTAAGGTGCGTTGAACCAATTACTAATTGATGTACATACTCTTCTTGTCCATTCATTTTAAAGAAAATATACCTTTCTTCTTATCCTAAGATTGATTTTGCTTGTAACCTCAACTTGGTGTCATTTCAGATCGAGTACTGTTATATTATATATATGTCGATAAAAATATACGTTTTGATAAGATAGAATTGATTTTACTTGTAACCTCAGCTAGACTGAGAGCAAGTCTAGTAAGGACCATGGCATTTAAACAGTACTATCATATTGTGTGTATATATATTTCAACGAAAAATATCTACACAAGATAAGATTATACATCGATTTGAAATTAAAATCAATCCAAATGCACTATATCTCAATAAAAATGTACGTCTAGATAAGATGAAATAAATTTTACTTATAACGCCAGCTAAAAGGAGATAACAAGTCTAGTTAAGTTAGTGTCATTTCAGATAATACTATCTTATTATAAATGTATGTCTAGATAAAATGAAACTGTATCAATTTAGAATATGTTTCAAATCCATCTCATTTGTTACAAGTGTGACTTGGAATTTGTGTTTATATACAGGCCTGGGTCTGATATTGAAACTTTATTGACATCCATTAGGAATTGAGCATTGTATCTATTCATTAAAAATATCGGTTTAGATACGATGAAATTGATTTTGCTTGTAGCCTCGGTTACTTGAAGAGAATAAGTCTAGTTAGGACGGTGCCATTTTAGACCTGATTATTGTATTAAATAGATGTTAGTAAAATGTACGTCTAGATAAGATGAAACTATACATTGATTTAGAATATGTTATAATTAGTCAAATGGCTCGTACTATATTTTCGTAGTACTCTGTATCTAAAATAATGAATAAGTAATGATAAGAAATTAAGATAATTTGTTTACATTTTTTCTTGATTTTTCTTTCTCTCCTCCTTCCTTCTTCTAGGAGGAAGGTTAGAAAGTGCTAAAGTGTAAAACTAAAAGAAATGTCATTTTGTCCATAAAGAAAAACATTTCAACTATATTCAGAAAAAATGTAAGACTATTGGCTAATTTAAATATTCAAATGAGTTTTTAATTGTGCTTTTATAAAACTTGACACAATACTGTTAGATTAAAAAAAAAAATTTTACTGTTAGATAAAAATTAATTTTGACTAGCTAATCTACCAATTTGTCAAGATCGATTAAATTTTAAATCCTTCAAACAATTGAACTCTAAGAAAATGTAATTGAGAAAAGAACAAAACAAAAGGTAACATGATATGATTTCGTGCGAAAGTTCTGTCTTTAACCCCGTCGAAGTACATAAAATACTAATTTTATTCGAGATTATCTTAAACAATCTTCTCCATTTCTTGGTCGCTCTTCCGAAGAGGAATGAAAAACAAAAAACAAAGATATAAAATCTTTAGGAAATATCTTTTTCTTTTTTTGAAAAATAAAGACATCAACTAATACTTCTTTACTATATTAATTGTAAAATATGTTGATTTGGGCTAAAGTTTTATATATAGGTCCAAAATTGAAATTTTATTGACGTCCATTAGGAATTGAGCATTGTATCTATCCTCTTTTATAGACTAAAATATCATGCGTAGGGGTCAGATCCTGTAATTTAATATTGAGGGTTGTATATTTAGGGAGCGAGACTTGATATTTCAAAATTGTTTTCTGAATTAAAAAAATAAAAATCTAAAGAGTAAAAAAGTAATTTTTAAAATCTTGAGGGTGGTCGTCATGCCCCTTGGATCTACCACTGATAGCGGGTCACTAATGTCACACCATGGATTAGAATTCAAATCTTATTGATGTGATTAGTCTCTTATTTCTACCATGAGTAGATATATCATGTTTCAAGAGCTTCAAATGGTCGAGCCCTATCTCGAACAAGTGTCAAACTATGTGCATGTTCTCCTCGGCTTATAAACAGCAGCTTATAGCTTCTTACTTGAAACAAGTTACTATTGGCATGTTCTCAATTGCTTATTGAGTAAGCTTATAGCTTAAAATAAGTTCAAAATGGCTAATTTTAAAAAAACACCCCATAGGAGGTTTTTTTATTGCTTATACTGAAACTACTTTTTTTTTAACTAAAAGTTAATAATACAAGATATGTTAAATAAAAAAATTATCATATAAATATATTTTCAATTTTTTTTTTATTTCTCTCTTAATTGAATTGTAGAAGAAGATTTATTTAATATTCTAATGATTTAAATTTCCAGCAAATGAGAACATCTCAATGTATAAAGAAAAAAACGTTTTTACAAATTTTCTTTTTCCAGCAATTTAAAAACAATTTCAACAATAAAATAAGGCATGTATCAAGAGGTTGTAGCTCAGTGGGGAACACCTCTGCCTGGGATTGAGAGGTCCCATGTTCGATACCGGGCCAAAGCGCCCAGCTTGCTAACCCCTAACCCCCAAAAAAATAAATAAATAAGGCATGTGCTACGTACTTCTCAGTTCAAGTTCAGATTAATTTCGTCAAAACACCGCTATCCCACATAACAATAATAATAATAATAATAATAATAATAATAATAATAATAATAATAATAATAATAATAAAAGAACTAAGCTTAAAATGCCAAGGAAAAATTAAAAGAAACGAGATTTAGAATAGAGTATGATCTATGGAAAAGCAAAGGACAGTTGTGGAACAAGGCATGTGGAGTAGGATCGTTTCAAATAATATTGAGGCCCTCTGCTATTTATCAAAGTTAGGCCCCTAAATTTTTTAAAAATTATAAATTATAAAAGTGTTAAAACATAATTATATACTCAAGTTTCAAATGCGTGCAATCCTTAAATCATATTTTATTTTAAAAATGAGCATCCTTCTAACAACATCCTTTGAAGCGAATTCGCAAATCAACTTCAATTTATAAAAACTTCTCTCCGTAAATACAACGGTATAACCAACACAATTTTATATGCAATAATTACATTGTGAAAAACATCAAGATCTTTAATTTTTTAACTAATAATTATATACAAATTAAGTAATTTTTAAAAAAATTGAAGCCCCTCAAAATGAGAGGCCTGTTCCGGAGACACCCTTGGAGCCGGGCCTGATGTGGAGGTCTGTGATTAGTATCTTTTGAAGGTTCAAACCACTAATAATTGGATGGACATTATGTTGCGTCTCTAATGGGGTGATATTATAACCATTTTGCTCATCAACTCAGTGGCAGACTCAATATTTGGAGTTTAATTAGACTTACTTGCATAATGATATTGACTCTATATTCTACTACATTTCTTGAAAAAGATTTAAAAAAATTTCGGATTTTATAAAGTTTAGCAACTTTGTTTTAGTTACCAGGATTTGAACTCTGATCACTTAAAATACAAGCTAGACTCTTAATCACCAGGTTATTCTCTTAGTAGCAGTTTAGCACTTCATAATCTCCCGCAACATTCTCTATGACATATTAATCTTAGTATAGATTTTGTTAAGAATTTAGGAATGAAAATCTTATAATCAGAATATTACATAGAAAGTGTTAAAAGATGATCATATAAAAAGTTCAAAAAGGTCATTTGTTTCATATTGGAACTTGGCGTACCAGCAATAACGGATCTAAGGTTAGCGACCGCCTCTAACATTTATTAAATAAAATATATTTTTGTCGATTTTTTTTAATTTTTGTGATTTTTTTTTATAAAAATCGTATTTTGCCCCTAAAATTATTAAATTTTACGCAATTCACTCCCTCAATTTCTAATTTCTAATTTCTGGATCCGCGGCTGTTTGTTCATGAATTAGATCCACATGATTGCCTCACTAAGAGGGTAAGTTTAATTTTTCAGTGATGTTTGGGATACCAGACAGAAGTTATAACCAACCTAGAATGATAAATAAGAGATAGTACTGTCATAAAAAATGATCTTCTACAAACTTTCTCTAAATTTGCTCTCCAAGATTTTCGGATCCATGCAACCCTGGGGGCCGCCATGGCCGATCTTTCCCCTCCCGATGGGGGTGGCGGGTGGAACACGTAAGTTTTTTGCGGATATCCTCCAAAACTCACAATCTCACATATCAACACCATTGTCAATCTCTCCGCTTGATTCCTTCAAGGGCGAGCCATGCCTGACGATCACGGAAGATGAACATCCTACACTCGAGGCCCCTTGGAGGCTTACGTGTGTAGGAAAATTCTGGCGGAGATGCCCGTCGCTGGAATTATTTAAGAAAGATCTTGGGCGGGTTGGATTCAAGGGCGATTTTTCGGTAGGGTGGCTCAATAGCAACCATCTCATTATCCGTTTTCATCAAGAGGGAGATTATTGCCAATTTTGGCGGCGGACGAATGGAAATTGTGCAATCTATGGATAAGAGTTTTCAAATGGACGTTTGATTTCAATGTTCATGAGGAACCGTCAATAGTACCGGCATGTATTAGCTTTTGGGGTCTACCACTTCATCTATTTCGTAAGGCTAAATTGTTTTCATTGGCAACGGCCGTGGGGATGCCGCTTGCACTCGATGAACCGACAACAAATCTCTCCATGCCAAGTGTTGCGAGAGTTTGTTTTGAGTTAAATTTGTTGAAGGAATTACCCAATCGTGTCTGGATCAAACATGTGAAGACGGGAAAATGATTTTGGCAAGAATTTTCGTATGATGATCTCCCGGAGTATTGTACGGGATGTATGTCTTTAGGGGCATTCGAGTACCCACTGTCCTAAGGGGCAATTGCTGAGAGGAGAACAATGGTCGAGGGGGAACCGAAACAGTCTAGACGGCTGGCTGAGAATCAACAGCTTCATACGATGAAGACGGTGGTGGATTTGGGGAAACAGGGTTTCTGCTTTTGAGAGACTCTGACATGCCGCTAATGACATTTGTCCCCAAAGCCGGTTGGAGAAGGGTCTCTGGCTCGGGAACAGCAGTGGTAGAGAAGAGTTCTTTGCCGACAATGGCGGATGAGAGGATTGGGATGGCAATTGTGGCTATCCCACAAAATCTGCAACTGGATGAAGACCCACTGATACGGGTTGAGATTGCGATGAAAATCCCTTAAAATCCGCATAAGGATTTGCAGGATAATCATCCGTCGGTGGAGCAAACAATCACCCCACAAGTGGCGGCGGAGATGGTGGACCAAACCATGGCGGAGAAGCAAGCCGTTGCGGTTATTCCGGAGGGCCAAGAGAATGCGATGCCGGAAGCGGGAATTGACGGCTTAGAAGTGATGCAGATGACTGGTGCGGATGACCCATCTACCCCGCCTTCCCCGACCCGCGAACTTGGAAATGATGGAAGGGAATTGGGTTATGGAGAGATGAACTTGGATGACAACCCGTTAGGGGCTGAACCAGGCCAGTCTACACCCGTAGAGGGTCCCAATTGGCCCAGAAGTTACACCAGTTTCGGTTGGGGCAATTCAAGCCGGCCCCATCGGCTGAGGCCCCTCCTAGCCCACCCACCCCATGCCTGCAGCGAATTAACACCATGCTCGGCTGGGCTGATTAAACCAGACCCACCAGCTTTAGTAATTGGGGATTCAAGACCACCAAGCTCTTCAAATGAAGGTGCACCGGAAGGTTTGAGTCTCGGGTTAAGTTCGGAGAACTCGTCAGTGGTGTTTCAAAAATCAGTGTCGGTCACGACCTACAAAACAAGAAATGCCTGAAACCTCTTCTGCTAGCAAAACACAAGCTGCTAGCCATCAAAAGGACCTAAATCATTTGGAAGCTCATTTCGAAGATAGACACAAATTATTTGCAAGTTTTCGGAAGCTCAATAAAAGATTCAAGGGTCAATTTCCAGGTGCTCATTGATACAATTGCGCATAAGGAGAGTGAGTCTCTTGCACTTGAAAATACTGAGGCTCCGGACACGGGATCTTTCGAAGAATTGACAAATCTTTAGCTGCAGGATGATTACGAAGACTTTATTCATGTTCGCACTTGCAAGGATAAAAAGGAAAAACATAAAAGCTCCTATTGAGCACCATATGGAGATCAGGTACAAATATTTTAAAAGACGTTAGGTTTTTACAACTACTAATATTTATAGACTACTAGGAACGATGCTCCCTATGTAGTAGTGGATTTGTTTCCACATTTTATTTGAGGTAGTCAATATCCCCCTCCATGTCTGATTTGTTTTACTTCAATAAAAAAAATTCTTTACAAGATAATACTGTCGGCATATGATAGTACTAATACATTAAAAAAAAAGAAAAAAAAGAGAGAGTACTGTCGGCATATGATCATCATATTGAGTGTCCAAAGGCCATAACTTTAAGTTCTATATTTGTACAATTGAAACTTCATTGGAAGATGACTTTCTTAAAGTCCCACCTAAGACAAAGTTGTTGGAAAGAAAAGTTTTTGGTTTTTTTTTAATTATTGATTAATTAAATTGGAAGTGGCAGTCCACATCACTCAAAAATGCACTGATGAAGGAAACTAAAAATTGCCCAAAAGAAAGGTTAGGAATCTTCTGTCCCTATTCGGTGTCCCCTTCTCTATCTCAGCAATAAGAAAATGACATGTATATAATTTTTAATTAAAAAATTATAACCTAAAAGAAATAGTATAACCCACAGAAGAAAAATATACACGTGACAAATATCTATTCGTGGGACACAGAACGGTGACATGCAATTTTTTACCAAAAGAAACAGCCAAGTGTTTTGTTTAGGCAAAGTTGTGGGAATGGATTTGTATTTTCTCATCTGTTTTGTCTCACCAACCACTTTTTCTTTTGTTGCTGCATTTTGTACTTCTCATATGTTAAAAGCATTCAACCTGCTCATTCCGTCATTTAACTGTGTGATTAAGGTCGGATTCTCATTCATAAGAATATAGCACGTTTTATGATTAGTCGTTATCTCTTCGAAAAATACTCGAGGCAAGGGAGATTACTCACTAATGTCCATTATTGCCCCGTAAACACCCCTGGTTTTGGTAAAAACAAAAAGAAGAAAAAATGTATGTTATAACATATTGTAACATTTCTTATAGTAATATTTTTGTCACAACATTCAATATTTTTCATATTTATGGTTTCTCTTGAAGAATTTAGAGTATATCTTTTATTATTTAAATATATGAAGAAATTTATTTAAAAAAAATGCTCTAAGAGAAACATTTGTAAAAGTGTTACAGAAGATTTATAACTTAATAAAAAAACGTTATTTAGGAAGAAAACTCTTGGGCAAAGTAGGTTTTCATTTTCCATCATTGTGATTTGCAAAATCCCAAACTTATCTTCTTGCTTTCACTCTACAGTCCATTCGATTTTGTTCTAGTACTATCATCAACCAAAATTTCAAAAGACAAGAAAAGCATCCAATCCAAACTAATATTGGCTGTTTTCATTAGTCCCTACATTAGCTACTAGTCTTCTTCTCATAATAATTGAAGCTTAGTCATCATTTGGGCTAAAAAAACATCTGACTTTAATGTATAATTACATTTATCTCCTTATGTAACGACTATATCAATATATATATATATATATATATATATATATATATATATATATATATATATATATATATATCAAGACTGAAACCTTATAAACTATTCAAAGGACACATTTATTAGCTAGTTTCTTGATCAAACATTTCAATAAGCGTATTAAAGGGGTGCTATGGTATTTGTCTATTTGAGATTGCGATGGAACCCTATACAAAATTAGGGTTTTCATCATTGTACATCGACCGGATCAAGATGAGAATCTTACAAACTATTCGGAATAGACTATGATGTTATTGTAATATATTCATGTTGTCTCATTTGCATTATTCAAGTCCAATTAAGGTCAAAATACACTCTATACTTTTTAGTTTATAAATATATCTATATTCTTTTTGTATTAACGGGTGATATGTGCCTTGGTGAGATAAGTCATCTGTAATGGATCTTGTATCCTAAGTTTAATACTTAAAGCGCAAATTATTGAATGTTTGCAAGAACTTTTGTCAAAGTGATCACAATACCTTTTAAATTCTAAACGAATTAGTTGGACTATAATGCCTGAACACCAATAACATATTTAAGGAGTGAAGGCAGCGGCATCTCCTCCAATATTTTTCAAAAATTCAAACTTACAATTATTATTATTATTAAAAATCCTTTTAAAAACTACACCCCCTCCCTCTCCTCCCAATTTTTAAAAATTTAGTACAATATATATCTTCCTATATTTTATCCCAACATATAAGTTTTACCCGCTAAACACCTATATTAAAAAAGAAAAAAGAAATCCTGCTTGTACTCAAGTGTATATAAAGAAATGAAGTACATCAAAGAAACAACCAATGTATTTCCATCACATAACAACATGATGTATGGTGCAAAATTATATAGAAAAAAAAATGAAGTGAGAGAGAGGAAAAAAAGAGGGTGTGTATCAGCCGAGTATTTTACGGTCGGGGATAGTGACCGTCTTCCACATCTTTCAAACGCCAAATTTTTATTAGAAAAATTATTTTTTGAGCAATTTTTTAAAAGTTTATATCTCGTCCGTAAAATTTTATATTTTTCTCCTTCAATATATAAATTTGGGATCGGATGCAATGGAAGTGCCGACACGTGGCACAAATGCTAACGGAAAAAATATGATAAATTCCACTTTGCACCGAAAAGAAGCTGCCATATCTTTAATATTTTGCAATTGCAATACTTGAAGATGAAGCATTATGAGGTCGTGGGTTCGATACTCTCTTAATATATGGGGCATGTTTTAAATTTTCCTTTCTAGGGTTCTCTCCTCCTCTTGTGAGACACTTTTATCTCCCCTTCATTGGGTAACCGCCCAGCCGGACTTAAAAAAAAGATGAAGAATTATAAGGGTACTGCTTTTTATTTTAGAAGCTGCCATATCTTTTTTGACAATTTTTTAGCTGTCTTACATTTGTGGGCAACTTCAAGATGAAGCATTATAAGGGTACTACTTTTATTAGCCATGAAATTAATTGAATAAATTGATAGATTAATTTGTCTTCTTCTTACCTCTTATTTTCGTGATTACACGCAAGCTTTCATTAAACTCACAAAGTCATTGGTTGATTACTCCTAGAACGTAAGATTCACAACCTTTAATTATATAGAAGCCAAATTGCTTTGTTCCCACTTTGATCATTTTTTTTTTTTTTTTTATTTTTTTATTTATCGATATCCAGATACTAAACCCGACCAACCCGGTTGAAATTTAATAGGCACAATAACCTGCTAGCTGAAAATTCTACAAATCTGCGACATTAGCCACTCCAAAAATGTTTCAAATCCATAAATATCTTCTGAACAAACTTTAAATAATTGTAAGTGTAACCAATTATATCAGTTCATTCCCCCCACACACACACACAACTATTATGCTTTAATTTGTTTCAAAGGTAATATTTCTTGATGAGCTTTTGGTGATTTGGGATCCCTATATCTATGTTGTGATTATACTATTTGACTATAGATAGCTGATCCAACACTAACTTAAGTTTTCATATGCTCTCCATCAGCCAATCAAGAACTTATTCTTAAAGCTAGGACAGAAGTTGGTTTGCATGTGATTGATCCCATGATATGATAAACAATTGATCTAGGAAGATCAATGAGTGCCATGATGGAATTTTCATAGACAACAATAACTATGATTTAGGGTATCACAAGGTCCATAGCCCAGTGGGGCTATGGCCTGCCCACCGCCGTGAAGTCGTGGGTTCGATACCCTCCCCATGCATGGGGCAGGCTTTAATTGTCTCCCTTTCTAGGGCTTTCTCCTCCTTTTGTGAGGCTGTTCTCTTTCCCCTTATGGGGCAATCGCCCAGCCGGGCTTAAAAAAAAACTATGATTTAGGGTTTACACAATTAATTATTAGAATTTTAAATATTCGAAGGACTCTATGGTATGATACTTATTTTTTATATGACTATATGTATCGAGTACACGATATCAATAGCAGCAATATTTATACTTATATAATTACAGATTTAAAAAAGAATAAATTCGAGAAACTTATATTGTAATATAGTGATGAGTTCAGTTCCGTGATATAATTTCCTTGATCTTCCTATTATATATTCTTGAAATTATCATGATTGGACCTTTAACACTTTCTGATGGTGCCATATCATCAAAATCCTATTAAACCTTGATTTTGTGTTAAAAGCAACACCCTTAAGTTAAGGTGTAATTTAAATCATTGAAGAAGATACAAAACGAAAAAGAAGCTAATACAAGGAAAATTAAATTTTAAAGAAAAAAATTAATATCACAACACTAATTTTTAATTTTATTCTCAAGATGCAGTTAACTACAATAGGAAAGGAATATAATATCTTATGTATCAAACTAATTAAGCAAGGTCTTACCGAAAATCATAAAAACAAACAAAGTTACCGGTTAAATCTTAGATCCTACCCTTCCCATCCTCCCCAAAAAAAAAATCCTAATTAGTTAATTAAGGGTTCAAGATTTTATAACAATTAAGGCCAGAATTAGTAACCACTGTTACAACAAAATTAGAATAATGCAGTCACAATGTTTTGAATTTTGCAAAAGCACAATTTCAATATTTCATTAAAACTCATTGAAATACATATTTACATGCAACGTACAACCTTGTTTGGATAAAAACTTCAATGTAGAACTTCAAAAGAGGGGTAAATTTGTAATTTTCCAAAAGAAAGCAAGAAGTTCATTTCTTCCCTCAGATAAAAAAAGAATTAAATTTATAAATCAGAAAGATTTACAAGATTCGGCTCGGGATTAATTTAACTATCAGCTTTTCTAGCTAAGCCAAGCCATTCAATGCTAGCCAAGCCCCCAAGCCAGAAGTATAATTTGAAGTTTTTTTTTTGGTTCCGGCTACAAGGTGTCTTAGATGGTTTCGATTTTCGAGAGATTATACCAAATTAATCTTCGCTCACACAGAGTCAACCTACATAGGAGTAAATAATGTCAGTGACAGCTTCATACGTGAGCGGGAACTGAAATCTGAACTAAGTAAAGTTAAACCTTAAGGATCGGCTGGGGCCAGGCTTAGATGCAAATCCAACCCAAACCCATCATCAAAATTGGGCCCATCATCACCACCTCTAGTGAACCTACTCAATGAGGGAAGCCCATCAAACCGTCCACTATGGGCCTTAACTTGAGAAGGCCCAACACTCGTCATCAAGCTAGATTCCGCTACACTGGCACCATAAGATAAGCTCCCTACACTTCTCCCGCCATTGGCTGCTGTTGGAAACACACATCCATGCGACACGTGGAACGGCGTCGTGGCGCGGGGTGCATAAACCCATGACGGAGACGACGACGTCGTACCATCAGAACCACCGGGAAACACCATCGATCCCGCCGGAGCTAGAAGATGAGGTGGCGGAGCAAAAGCGGAAACAATAGGGTTTCTCATGTAGGAAACGGCGGCGTTTCGACTCGCTTGCATTTGCGCACGCTTTAATTGTTGTCTTTCCTTTTTGTGTGCGTTTTGATGCCCACCAAGTGCTTGTGAATTTGCAAACTCCCGGCAGCAGTATTGGCACTCGTATTTCCGGCCATCGGAGGCCTGAAAAGTTGATTCCGGCGACCCAGATGGGGACTTGGTTGAATCAACTACCTCTTCTAATTGATCTTCTGTTACGTTGAAGCCAAAGAGCTTTAAACGTGATCCATTATTAGTACTAGCTTTACTACTCTCGTATTCTACCTCTGCCATATTTATAGATCTGATACAGATATAGATATATATAGAGAGAGAGAGAGAGATCACCGGAGTTTGGTGAGGTGAATGGTGATTCAAGTTTAAGGAAGTTGCATGTGTGGGGTATTTATATAGGTTTTAAAAAGGTTTAAAGTGTTGTGGTATTGTTCATTAGTGATTCTAATTTAACCGACTACACATGTAAATTTTAAAATAAGTTGTGGTGATTAATATTGTAAATTTGTATAATTTTTTATTAAGGAGTTGTAGTTCTTAATAAATTTTAATTGTATTAAATGAGTCAAATATTTTGACATGAATCATTAATTTTTTTTTTTTTTTTGGAGTTGTAAGACTAGTTTATGATCTGTCTCACTTCATATTTTCATCATATGTTTTATTGTCAGAAATACTTGTAAGAAATTATTATGTGTCTAGCATTTTTTAAATATAATATAGACACATAAGTTTCATAAAAACAGAGCAAATAAAGTATAGAATGAGGCAGAAAATCTGAACTTAATATGATGGAGAAAAAATAATGAGAAAGAGAGATGGTTGCGGACATCCCAAGGAGAAGAAAGTGTGTAAAAATTTGGAACACGACCTAAGAACACTTGGGGACCCAATGTATTGTCTTTTTGAATGATCTACAAGATTGTGGGTTTTAACATATAAAAGGTGAAGTTACATGTGTTCCCTCTTATAATATATAATGTGGATTTATTTTTCTATTGACATTCTGCTAATTTCAAGTCTGCATAGAAGATCAAATTGTCGTAATCAACGTAAAACTTAATTATATTTCATAATATGAATTACTTAGAATAAAAATTTAATATTTGTTATTGACATTATAAGGTGGGAACCTCTAGTAAATTGTACTTTTTTAAATGCAAGATTTGAATATTTTAGGGTTAGTGACATGACTTCCTTTGTTTTTCTTGATGTCCTAGATTTGGAGTTTATGCATGTGAAGAATTGTAGGGTGGTTGAGCTCTCAAATTATTGTGTTTAATGTAGATTTTTTTTAGAGTATTTACTGTTTTTCTTCAACATTTCTTGTTCAATACATAGAAAGCAAAAAAATCTTAGCTGTTTTTCACTTCTTCATGGTTAGAGTAGAAAAATACCCACATCATGATGGAACACTCTTGGAACCTTACAAAAACAAAGTTAAAAAAGTATGGAAAATATATCATAATATATATAGATATCATGATCACTTTCCATTTTGATTCATAGTTGGCATGAACATAAGATGTTTATTTGAGGCAATCTATAGTTGGATGATGCAACTAGCCATGGGATTGGATTGCAATAATTATTTAAAACCAAACTTATTGTCAATCTCTTTCTTTCTCTCCAATTAAATAAAGAAAGAATTAAATAAGTATTTGGACCTTGCCAAAATCTTATGATCTATTTTACAAGCTTCATAATTTAATTAAGGAAAGAAATTTCTTTTTCACCCCTTTAAACAAAGTATGTTTTCTGGTCAAAGTTCATCAACTTCACAAGATATTTCACAGTATAGTAGTTCGGATCTTCTGTTATATTACTTCACTTTCTATTATTACATTGTCAAGTGTCTATTATTTCTTTAAAAATATATATATAGCATATAGAAAAAATTAAAACTTTAAACCAAAAGCGAGACACATGACAACTTCTTATAAGTTAGAACATAGTGGGATAAATAATCATACCCGCCATATTATGAATCACCAATTACAAAAGAAAAAGATATAGAAGAAAAACAATGATTTGGGAAAATAAAATAAAAAAACTCTTTTTTATATACATGGAAATAAGGATTCGATCCCTGCAACATGGCATCGACACCATATAACTAGCTACTCTAACGAGTGTTAGACAAAATAAAACTCTTAAAAATTCTATTCATCATAACACGATAAGAATACATTTTATTCCCTTATAATCTCACATCTCCATTGGTTCACTCATACGCAATTTGATTTTGTCACTGTAATGAAAAGTAAAAACCAATTATAACATAGTATATAGGGAAAAAAACTAAGGTTTGGAAGTTTTATATTTTCTATATGACAATTGAAGCCCTTCTGCTCCAAATAAATAATTATAATCTACTTAGTATAGTCAAAATTAATTAAGATGGAGTAAATGGTATGTTACAATTAATTATACACTTTATAAACTAGTATAAGAAATTTTAAATTTTAAATTATTTTAATGATGTATTATTTATTTGATCAATGCATAATGAGCTGGACCCCTCCCCCACTTAAAACATTTTCAATTATAACATTCCTGTAGTTGACATAAAAAATTGAGAGAAGTCTTTCCACTGGCCAAATCAAATAATAATAGTAATAAGAATATTATTAATTGTAGACAAACAAATATAATTATTTAATGGCTGCCTTTAAGCTCATCGGTAGTTGTTTGGCTTCCTAATAAATAAATAAAATACTACTCCCTCCATTCCTAAATATAAGACTCTTTAGACAATTTAAAAAAATTAAACAACATGTTATTTTCACCGAAAATTTCAATATTACCCCTCTCTCTCACTTCTATAGTATAAGAAAAGAAAGGAAAAAATAGGAATGGCAGAGGTGGCAAATAAAAGAAATGCTGAGGGTATAATTGGAATAAATTGTTGACAAATAATAAAAGAATCTTAAATAATAATTAATTTGAATACCTATAAATCTCCTAAATGACAATTAAATAGGAATGGAGGGAGTAAATTTTAAGCATTCCAATGAGAAGTTGACAAGAAATCCCAAGTTTCATATCATTCAGCATTTTCTTAATTCTTAATCTCACCCATGTTTCAGATTCAATGGAACGACCCCCAATGGTCTGCCCTGATATATGCCCATGTCGCTGTCCCTGAAACCCCTATGATGCATTTTGTTTTGGTTTTTCCTTTCCATAGAGTGAATATAAATTCGAGAACTCTTAGTCTGATCATAACTATTTTACCAATTAAGATACTATTTTAGTAATGCATTGCTAACTGATTTTGAAAAAAAATGAAAGGTGAACATGTACTAAATAGTCCTAATTCAACCTCTTAATATCCTCTATCGTTATAGAGAAGTTTTATCTTGGTAGATGAATAAGTTTAAAACTTATATTCAAATTAATATGTCAAAAAGTCAATTATATTTCTTGTAAGTTTGCATTTTTACCCTACGTGTATTGTATTCATTTGTCTAGATATAAGTTATAAACTTATTCATTTATTAAGATAAAACTACTCATCGTTATACCTACATACAAAGACAATGGATCTTGTGTAAGTGTAACGTGAGATCCGGACTAATAAACTATCACATCTCCCAATTACCCTTGATCTCAGCTGTTGGAAAATGGATTTGGAATTCACCACTATTTGTGTATACATTAAAATGATCATTATTTCTACATAAATCTTGTTGTGTACATAATTAGTAAACATAAATATGATTTTGTAAAACGTCTAGACAGTCAAATGTAATAATTTGACAGTATTTCTATCTTCTATATTAACAATCTGTTTATACAAACCTTTCCTTCAGTTTACTAATAGCAATAGCAACAATACTGTTTTACAACCTATTAAAAAAAATCTAAAAGGTGTTTTAAAAAATTATTTCAGCCAATCAAATATTTTATCCGACAGTTAATAAGTGTTCCACGCATATGAAATTTATGACGATTTGCACCGCAACCTATATACATATGTTTCACTTTCTTGGTCTCGTTTTCCACCTCTTTCACTTCAACATTAAATTAATGTTAGGGCGGACGCACCAACTACCAATCTCTCTCTCTCTCTCTCTCTCTCTCTCCTCTTTATTTTTATTTTTTATTTTCTTTCTGAACCAAGTATTCACTCTGATAGTAATAACTAATCGCGTCATCAATCATCGCGGGAATTCTCTAATAAATAAATAACTGACAATGAAATGTGCTACATTTAAATGAATTAAGAATCGAACTATTGATTTAATGGTAACTATTTTCTCTCTCTCTCTGACGAACCTAATGAAAAAGTCAAAACATCCCATGCATGCAAAACTTAGAAAGAAATATACCAAGGAAACATTTTTGCTTCTAAGACTGATAATTGCCTATCCACCATAATTATCTAAGCTTAGATAAATAGAAAGATCTAGCACGTCGAATAAATTAATCATCTTTACTTGGCCCACGTGTCAATATCATATCCATGCATATCTAGCATTACTCATGATAAAATGTTTCGCATTAGAATGCCCATTTGTATTGACTTTTTTTCAAACTTCTCATTTCTATTGATATAACTTATACCCGCAATATTTGACATTTTTATTATTAACAATTATATTTTTTTAAGACCTAAATTTACTCGTCTTGTTAATGCTCTAAACACCATATTTAATATCGCTTAAAATTTTAATGAAAGTAGTTTGAACTTTTTATTTGTAAATGATATATTTATTTTAGTTGACATTACTAATTATTAGTTAATCAAATAAGACGGAAAGAGTATAATTATTTTTTGAGTATTTTTTAACAGTACATGCATGTAATTGATTATTGTATGTATGTATATAAATCCAATATTTGACAAAAGGGGGGTGGGGGGGTAGTCTTGCTTAAAGGATTTAGTATAACTCTAAAGGCCAGGAAAATCTTGTTTGTTGGGAAAAAAAAAGTGGTTTGAGATAATCTTTCTCATTCTGTTTCAATTTTTTGTCTCCTACAAGAAATTTTCACGTGTCCCATTTCATCTTTAAATCTTGATTTTTTTTATAGATTATATTAATCTTTTCTAAAGAATATATATATATATATATATATATATATATATATATATATATATATATATGTCTGTGTGTGAGAGAGAATTTTCTTAATGTGTGTTGGGGACACAGGTTAGTATGTATAGTAGTTTAAGTTTTATATTCCCTCTAAGATTCCTTCATTTCTGATAGAATTTTAAAATTTTATATATTTAAATTATCATATACAATTAATTTTATTTGAATCAACGCAAATCTCTAAAGCACAAATTAGAAAGGAAAAAAAAACCCTATATAATATATGAATTTTTTTATCTTGGTAGCTACTAAGTTTATAAGTTACATCCAAACCAATGAGTGCAGTATACATAGGAAAGATAATTGATATAAGTTCAATTCTCTTTTCTACGTGTACTGTATTAATTTGTTTGGATGTAAGTTTTAAATTTAGTAGCCTACCAAGATAAAACTACTCATAATATATAGTCTGATGAAAAAAATGAGATTGTTTGAGAGAGAAGATGGAGACTCAAACTATATATAGATGGATGAATGAATGAAAGTTGAGGTGGTAGAACTTAGAAAAAGGGCCTACCATTACGTGATTATGATGAATTATTATTTAGGATGTTTGCGTGATTGACGTTGAAATGTATAATATTTAAGTGTTGGAGAGATCTCCGAATCTTACTAACTACTTATATATGTGAATATGAAGTGAGAGAAAGAGAATAGAAAAAAAGTATGTGACTTAGAAATGTATAGATCATAGAGATGTATATATTAATCAAAACCAAAAGCCTCTCCCAAAAGTCTTCGCCACAACTCCAAATATGACCCACCATTGTCCCCTCTTCCTATTGTTCATATCTTCTTTCATTTTTATTAGTCAAAATTTCCATTTTAAATCTACTTTCTTCATTTTACTCTCTCTCGCTCCCAATGTTAAGGTGTCAAGAGAGGTAGATTTAGGTTAATTGGTGGTACCTTCAATTTTTTAGGGTGCTTGATTGAAAAAAAAAGTTACAAGTTCGAGTTATTTAGATGTTACATCTTCTAAATTTATTTGGTTCAGATTTTGACCATGATAGTTGAGTTGATATTCAAACACCAATCAATCAAAAAACAATTAGAATATCAATGATGTTTTTTTAAATATGCAATAATATATTTTTAGCCAGTTTGATCCAACAGTTACATTTAAAAAACGGATAAAACTATTTCAAAAATAAAAATAACTATCTTAGATTTGCTAAAATAGTTGTATATAATGGAGAATAATAAATTTTAACTGTTATATAAAAAATCACCATTTAATATTATATCAGGAAAAAAACATGTATCAACTCGATTTACTTAATTCATGATTTCATTTACTTATTCTTGCCCAAAGTTTTTATTCTTTTCGACCGTTAGATTCTTTGTTAATAAATCATCATTGCTTACTAAGCTAGTGGCCCATTAGATCTACATAGTCAATCCTCATATCTACATATGTCTCCTCAAAACATGGGATGACTATTTCTCTCTTTTTAGTGAGAAGAAAAGACAATGTTAATTGTTTAATCAAATTAAAGTAAGATTATTTCATTAAACCACTACTAAAGGAGTTGTTTGTGTTGTACTCAATGCGTGACTCATAATTAATTCTTGACTCTTGAGAAATAAGAGGGAAAGAGTATTGGAATATTAACCCAAACTAATATCACTTAACAATGAAAAGAAAGAAAGAAAAAAACTAACATCAAATCGAAATATATCGAGAATTATTTGTGTCACTCGAAAACATATAAGACGTGCAAAATTTTCAAATTAATTGAGTTACTAGCTTGGATGATATTCTATTGATCATTATAAGTATGAAAATTGAGTCTCAATGAAAGTTAATGTATTTAGTTTAACACCTTCTGATTTAGAATGATCAGTCTTAATTTAGTTTATAACACCTTCCGATTTGGAATGATAAGTCCTGATTTGATATTTTTTATTTGGATAATAATAAAAACAATTGTAAAAAAAATGAAATTGAGAATCTTGCGTGTTTACATATACGATCAAAAAACATGGTTTTTGTTTGCTAATAGGTTACAAAGACTTTTATATTAAGAGCTAGTATAATAATGTTAAAAAAAATACTCAAAATTGAAAGGAGGTATGGTTTAGATGGGATAGTTGTGAGCAACCATTCATGCATTAGATACTTGGCACCAAAAAAAAACACATTCATGTATTATCGTTGTGGGACCCAAAACTAGCTAATGGTGGATTTTTTTAGTCATATAGGGGACCTGAAATTATGGCTATAAGATTTACAAGACAAACTTAGATTAGGATCCCATTACCATAATCTTAGAAAATAATGTAATTGACTAAACCTAACTAACCTTTTTGCTCTATATTGGGATCCGATTATTTCTCTCTTTTCTTTCCTTCTTTCACTCCTATCTTTTAGAAAGGTTAGAAGTTAACAAAACTAAGCAAGATGGACCAATACCATCATCACCATTGCCATGGGGTTCAAGGAGTTGGTCTGACTAAAAAATAGAAATATTTTCGGGAATAACAAACACTCAATCGATATTTGTGTATGTGTATACATTCTTCAATTAATTTAATCCGTTCTTAAGTTCAAACCCTTAACTGGGTTAAAGCTTCTAACCACATCTTTTTCATACATGATTCAACTGATATTTGTATCCTCGATTAGTTCCGTCTGGTTTTAAGGTTAGACTTCTTGCAAGGGGCAAAGTTTTAACATGAGTTTTTCGATACACAAAGTTCGAACTTGTAATATCTGTTAAAGAATATCATACTCTTTACACTTGATCCAACTCATATGGTTTAGAAAATAGGAAGAGGAACTGATGTGAAGTGACCCTCTCAATTTCTTGCATATTAGTCATACTCTTAATGTTGGGACTTCAAAGAGTTGTTAAGACTGAGCAGTCTGTAAAAGTAGTAATCCTAAATTGAAATTCTTGCATCTATTATAGTTTCTTGAATCTTCTTCTTCTGCTGCTTTTGGTTTTGCATGATCATTTGAATACTTCAAAGATTCCATCAAGAAATTTGATGTGTCACGACACGATTGCATACGAAGCTTCTCTCTAGCGGGTCAAACTAGAGTACACTACAAGTTTGAACTTTGAAAAAAAAAAAAAAATAGGGCAAGAAGCCTCATCTGCAGTGGCGGAGCTTACAAGGGGCAGCCCCCCAAGAATTTTCAATTTTTTTATATACTAGGTATATATATTTAACTGTTCGAATAATAGAAATTTATTTTTTTTAAATGGCTCCCCTCAAGAATTTTTAATTTTTTTATATACTTGAGTGAAGGTCCAATTTTTTGAGTGATTTCTGCGTTTTAGATTGATTTTTGATGATGATATTCATGATAAATTCTCTAATTTAATTAAACCCTAAGACCTAAATCTTTTTGGGTCATTAAATTCATCCAATTTTTTGCACCAAAGCAGTTTGTAAGCGTGATGATATTAATGACTTCAAAAACTTCAATCAAATCTTCAAAAAATCGGGGTAGAAAACTCATTTGATGAGTGATGAAGAATCAAAAAAAAAAATCGGGCGTTGCCCCCGGACCCCCTCTTCCGCTAACCTAAGACTTTATATATGTCGTTTAAATTCAAATTTTCTAATAAAATATATAATTCCACCTCAAATATATCATTTTACGCCGTAAACAAATTTTTAGTTCGGCCCCCCCTAAATACAAATCCTGGCTCCGCCACTGCTCATCTGTGATCAAATCTATCAGCTTAGTTTCAAACTATATGATTGTGAAACTTCTTGGCTAGATTCATTTTTTGCCAAACATTCCTTGTGATCAACTCACATTAGGGAACTTTTGTCCAAGAAAAGGAAGTTGTAGGGAAAAAATTTAGCTCTCATGTTTTTTGTGTGACCGTTATCCGAGTTTTTTACCCAACTAATTTGATTAGGATTTATTCTAAAATGTCTCGAATCTACAATTTTATCTGGGCAAAACCCAAGGAGCTATAGTTGTGACCAACTAATCACTTGACAATTCAACTCTCAGTTTGATGTACTTGTTGCTATTTTTGTTTTTCTGAAATATTGAAAACAAAGATGCAAGAGTTGGAAATAATATAGCGTGGTTAGATAGGAGAATAGAGGTTAAGTTGGATAAGAAAATTAAAGTTAATTAAGATTAGCATGAAACCTAGCTAGCGGCTAAACCTACACTAAAATGCATGATTCAGCTACATCTATTACTTAATTGTTCTTGATCATTTTCCAAAAGAAGCTAAAGAAACAATGCGTGATTAAGCCAGTCCTATTACTTAATTCTGTAACACTCTAATTAATTTATAGAAACTTTAATTCACATATCTAAACTAAATAAGAGAAACCTAGTTAAATATCCTAAACTAAATAGGATAAATGCTAAGTATAAATAAGACTATAATAAAAAAAATGTCACCGGTTTAGAATTATAACTATATATCTAAAAGAATGTTACATAAGTGTTAAATATGTTGGGTTTTGACCCATATTCACTGAATTACAAATTAGATATCAATTAAATTAAGTATTAATAAATAGGTAAATTACTAATTGTTGCACTTCTAATTGGATACGAATTATGTTAAGAAGTAGTGAGTAGGTGAATTACTAATTATGTGGACTCTTACTGTCAAGGAGGCTGTAGCCCAGTGGGGCAAGCATCTACCCGTGACCAAGAGGTCCCGGGTTCGACACCCTCCCCCTACGTGGGGCAATAAAAATTCTCCTCGCCTTACCCGTGGATATAGGTCAGTTAACTGAACCACGGAAATCATAGTGTCCCTCTATATGTTGCCTTGTTGAGATTTTCTTGCGAGCGAGCTTCAAAACAGAAGAGGGGTTGTGTTGGTTCATCAGTTTCGTCAGAGATTGGAAGAGAGTGTTGGATATAATCGAAAGAGGATTCTTTAGATTGCTTAAGCCAAGGTGAGAACGCAGCGCTGCTACACCAAAATTTGGCGTTACTCTCCAGTGAAAGATCGACCAAATGTCAACTCAGAGTTCTATGCAATTCTACCCATCGTCAACATAAATCGTTAACACAAGTGAACATATTTTTATGTATGTCCTCCAAAGATGGAAGAGATCCGTTAGAGATGGTAGAGATCTGCCAGAGATGGAAGAGAGATCCATTGGGGTGTGGAGCACAATTGTCGAAAGTGGTTTGGCAGAGAGGATGTGTTGCTGAAAGAGATAAAAATCTGGTGTGGTTGGTGTACAAGTCAAGCAAATTGAAAAATGATTAAATCTAGACGGTTGAATTAGAAGGGTGGAGGATTGATCAGGTATGTTTCGGGTGTATGGACCTAGAGGTGCATCGAGTGTCCTAAACTAGAGTGTGCACTACAAGAGTGAAGACATTCAGTGACAACGGTTTTGTGACCATATACCATTTTGTCACAAATAAAAGATTTATTGTGACAAAATATTTTGTTGTCACTAGTATATGTACTAATTGTGACAACTTACATGTTTGTCACGGTTGTAGTGTTAATGGTGATGATTTAAAGTCTTTCATAAGTAAGTTGTCACTATTACTATATTAATAGTGCCGTAATTTCTTTTATCACTGAAGTATTGTCACTAATAGCATATGCGCTCTGGCACCGATTGTTTTTTGTGGGGATGAAACTTAGTTGTGACAAAAAATATTTTTCTCACTAGTATTCCAATTTATTGTGACAAAAATTACTTTGTCACTCTACTTATGTCTTTCTGTGATGAAAATTTATGACACTAAAGTTCATACAGTTAGTGTTAACTGAATGTGGTCACAAATAAGAGGTTTATTGTGACAAAACATAAATGGTTACTGTTGTTTGTACTAGTGGTGATGACTTATTTGTTTGTTACTACCACAAATTGTGACAATTAGTCTTTTCCACAGTTAATTTGTCATTATTAATGTATTACTAGTGTCCTATTAATAATGTCTTCATCATAATCAAATTCATTTTTTCCTTCAATACTCATTGTATCAATAGTAAATAGATTTTCTTCAACGATTATTACATCTAAATCAGATCTATGTTCAGGCACAAAATCATTATTATCATCTGTACACTACAAAAAAATATATATTTAGGATGAAACGTTTCGTGACAAATAAAGATACTTTCTTCAATAAAGGTCTTTCTTTCCTGACGAAAACGACTTCGTCACGAAAAATAACATTTTCTAAAGAAAATCTAGATTCGTCACAAAAAAATAGTTTCATCGTCAAGAAATGTCGACCAATTGTGACGAAGATAAATTTCCATCACGATAGGTATAACTTTTGCTTAGGAAAATGTCTTTTTCACGGAAAGTTTCGTCCTAAAAAGTATTTTTTTTCTTTATAATATATAGTTTGTATATTATGTAGATATAGCATTATTCTCCTCTTATGTTGAATGCATATTTCTTTTAAAACGAAAAAGGGAAAGTCGCATTGCAACGAAAATTGAGTGAAAGTATAAATATAGTTTTTTGTCAAAAAAAAGAATGAGTATAAATATACAGGTATATATGCTATAATTTAGAATATAATTTGAGTTTTTATATATTTTTTAGTAATACATTAAATTTATTACTGAAAAATAGTATCCATATAGAATGCATTTATTCATATTTTGATAACAATTCAATACACAAATACATAAATTATGTTTCTGAAATATATATTTGGAATAAAAATTAAATACATTTAATTATTTAAAATTTAATGAGAGTGTATTAATTTGATTCATGAAGAAAAGGAAATCAAAAAACAAAGAGAAATTTAAATAAGTAAAGGTTAAAAAAAAAACTCCATGAGGATAAATAAATATAATAGGAGAAAAAACAATTAACAAATGATCATCTAGCCCAGCGGCCCAGCGCACGACATACATGCGGGAGGTCGCGGGTTCAATTCTCATCCCTTTGAGAATGGAGATAATTTATTCAAATTATTCAAATGTGGCTTAACTTGGCGACTAAGGGAAAGACTTTATTCTAACCATTATTCAAAGGTGTTGACTTGGCAGCTCGGCTCGGCTCTGCGGAGGTAGTGGGTCGGCTCGATCGTAATAAATATATACAGTGACAAATGTGAAACACAAGAGGGGGGGGGGGTGAATTGGGTTTTAACTAATCTTGGCAACTTTTTCGAATACTAATCAATGCAAGTGAGAACTTGAGCAAGATGAATGAAAGCTAAAGCAAAACCCAATCAATCAAGACAAAGGATTTATAGTGGTTCGATTCACTTAGAATCTACCTCCACTACCTTGAGCCGCACCCAAGGATTTCAAACACTTCACTAAGAAGATGCCCACACAAAGTAGGACTTTTACAATTGCCCACACAAAGTAGGACTTTACAACCAAAGGATGCCCACACAAAGTAGGACTTACAATAATACCCCTATCACTAAGAAAGGGAATGAAAAGTTATAAGAACAATACAATTAAGTTCACTCTTCTAAGTGAAAGATTAATACCTTTGAAGCACAACAATTTATAGCTCTTTGAACATATGAAGTTCACTCTTTGTCTTGCTTTTGAAAGAATACTCTTGAATGCTTTTAAATCATGAGGATGAAGAGTATTTAGCTTTGAAAGTGTTTTGGCTTGATGAGAGATCAATGAATATTTGATATGCAAGCCTTTCTAATTGTTGGAGTCATCCTAAAGCTTTGGAGTATTTATACCATTTGAAATCTCGCTGAAAAACGACTCTGGAACGGTCAAATAACGGCTAGTAACAGTGCACCTCGGTTGACCGAACACAGGCCTCGGTGGACCGAAGGACAACTCGGTCGCCCGACTTGGGACCTCGGTCGACCGACCTTGGTCATCTCGGTCGACCGAACCAGATCTTGGTCGACCGAACCAAGACAGCTCAACTCTCAGTACTTTGTTCGGTTGATCCGAGAAAATCTCGGTCGTCCAGACTTTCCAGGGCTTTTAGAGAAGTTGATTAAACACTTGTTTTCAAATCATTTGAAGTCTAAAAGGTTTTCCCAAAGGTAACACATAAGAACACTTGGAAAACTTTTCTAAAAGACTTATACTTGAAATCAAAGGCTTTTTGGATAAGAACACATTTGAAACTTTTGCCTTTTGAAAACGTGTTTATGAAATCATGTATGCAAGACTAGAGTGAGAAGCTTATGTTCATAAGAGCTTTGGTTAGAGCTTTAAAGATTACGACTAATGACGACAAAGCTAAACTAACCAAACTAAGTCTTCAATCTTCAATCTTCATAGATGAGCCTTGAATAGTATGACTTTGAATCTTGAACATGGCTTGATTGAAGTACTTAGTGCTTCCTACAAGAGTTCCAATATTCTATCACAAAGATTAAGATCATTAGACACAACATCATAAGTTTGTCCAATATCAAAAACAGAGTTCGTTCGCCCTTAGGGCTTACAACAAAATATTTGTAACAATAATTAAATTTTTTTGTGACTAAACTCGGTCGACACTATTTCAAAATAATTAATTACGAAGTAGTTGTCACTGATATGAGTAGTATGTGTGACAAACATTTGGCCACTATTAACAAGTATTTTTGTGTTAACAATGTCGTCACTATAAATATAAATATGCGACGACTTAATTCGTCACAATTGACTTTTTTGTGTCAAAACTATTGTCACACATTTATATTTGTTGTGACCACTTTTTTGTCACTTATTGTAAAGTTTTTTTTGTCGAGAATTAGTCACAGAAGCATTGAGTAATTGTGACCAATCACAAAATGTCGTCACAATTTCATCAGTGATGGCGGTATTTGTGACGACTTCAAAAAATGGTCACAAGCAATAATAGTGACATAAAATCGACCTTATCGTGACGACTTTCATCGTCACTAAATATCATTTTTATTGTAGTGGTGTTTGGTGGACTTTGAACGTAAATAATTGTGTCACGTTATTGGTGTTGCCGCGTTTGACCGTTGATCAAAGTTGACTAAAGCTAGTTTAGTCAATTCCCCTTCATTCAATGTGCTGATTTAAATGTTCAAGTGCAGAGTATGGGATATGAGACGTGGAGCATATGGACGTGGAGCGTACTAGTTGGAGATTGGGTGAATAATTGTCAGGGTGGAGGTATTTGTGTTTTGACTCATATTCACTAGATGACTAATTATATATCAATTAGGTTAAGAATTAGTAATTAGGTAAATTACTAATTAGGTGTACTCCTAATTTGATATGAATTAGGTTAAAAATTAGTGAGCAGTGAATTACTAATTATGTGAACTCCTAGTCTATATAGGTGTCACCTATATTGTCTGAAGTAGTAAGACGAGGGGAAGCTAATGGATTGGAAGAATCTCCATTGTATTTTTGTATCTCCATTATAATAAAAGTATGCGCTCGTTTTACCCGTAAATGTAGGTTAGTTAATTGAACCACGTAAATTATAGTGACCCTTTATCGCTTGCCTTGTTGAAATTTACTTGCGGGTTAGAATTGGGAGAGGTTTAATTTCCTAACAAGATAAGGATAAAAGTATCCTTGAGACTTGAGGGGAAACCAAATCTAAACTAAACAAAGTTGTTTGGCTTTGGCATACTATATTGAAGCATGCTAGCTTGAGAGGGAAGCAGCTAAAACTATATATGAGTGTTTAGAAGAAAGACAAGATGTGAGCAGAAGCACATGGTTAACTCCCACTGATGTAGGGAAACACATGTGAACAAGCTTCTTATGTCTAAACATTATGGTGCCCTTTACACATAAGCAACGTTGGGTCCCACTTGTGGCTGGACCCCACAAACTTAAAAATCGTCTTTTCTCAAAATTAAATTTAAAATTTGAGACATGTAATACCAAGTGTTTAAATAATAACAATATTGAAACTCAGCCCAAATATCAACCCGTTATATACTTCCTAAAAAAACACGTTACAAGCATTAAATTTTTTCCTTCCCCTAAAAATAAATGATTTTTTTTGTACAAATTACTTCAACACAATTTTTTTAAATCCGCCATGAGCATATTAATTAGTACGTGAAATGTCCAATTAAACCAATAGACAAGGAGTTGATTCATTAGAAGTGTTCCCAAACAAAGAGATTAAAATTTTGCATTGTTGCTAATGGTTTCCACTATATATATATATATATATATATATATATATATATATATATATATATATATATATATATATATATATATATATATATATAACACCTTTTAGAGGAGCTTAATCATACTTTGTTTTGTTGTTGATTGAAGTGATGCCAATATTATCATATAAGATCGCCCGAATCGGGGGAATGGCCCACCAAAGTTTGTGCTTTATCAAGAAAAATCAACCAATGAAAGAATATATTATATGATATTTAATTATTTAACAAGCTCCATTAACTTTCTAATCATCTTTGTTCCTTTTTGCTAACCATTACTTTGGAAGAATCCAAAAAGGATATAAAGATGAACCCAAAAATGTGACTTAATTAGTTGTCAAGTTGTAATACCTCTTTCTGTATATGTTCAAAACATATATATTTAATTAATCCAAACAATGTGGGTATGACTCATTATAGTCCCCCATGTATTCCGGGTAGGAATCTTCCACATTTGGTGTCTCAATTTCTATCTCACTAATAAGAAATTGACACTTGTTATTTTTTTTAATTAAAAAATTATAACCTAAAAGAAATAGTGAAACCCGTAAAAAAAATATAATCACGTGTCAATCATCTATTCGTGGGGCAAGGAGGGAAAAACAGAACGGGAATAGAGGATCTTTTGCCATGTATTCCAAGTTACATTACCTACTTTTAATATCCAAAGGTATAGGTTGGGTAGAGTAGCTTTAAGCCATGTGAAGTGGGGAAAGTCTGGCATGGGGGTCCGCCTCACACTACTCTCACATAATTTTAGACAGGATCCACCTGCAGGGTAGGTCTTACAGGCCTTCATATCTCACAGATACTCATAAGGACCGTCCCATAGCAAATTTTTCCGGTGAAGTGAACCCCCCACCCCCATAAATAGAAACATAAATTATTTGTATATAGTTTTCTCTAGTACACCCACATTTGTAACATATTTTGTATACAAGTCGAGAATACTTACACCAATAATAATATAACACATTAAGTTTTTAATAATTTAATATGAGGACGGAAATAAATAGAAAACAGGTCCAACCTTTAACAATAAAATTTCGGAACTTCTTTGTTGGAAAGGCATTTCAAATCTTTTGAAGCAAAATTTTAAATACTACTGTTACGAGTTTGATACTATAAAAAGCGATGTTATAATTCAAATAAGACATTAATTACATAACAAATAAGTATAGTTTTTAAAATAATACTGCATATTTTAGTCGTCCTTACTTCTCTTTTTCTTTCATTAGAAGATGAAATTAAATATTAAAATACACATTTGAGAATAAAATAATGGCAATAATTAGTGATCTCCAACAAGAAGTCTAATCTCTAGATCACAATCTAGAATGTCTAGATTTCCAAAAGCATATGAAAGTGGAGGAATTCTAAGGTGGCTTTAGACTTTAAATTATATGTTTATACTTGTTTGCAGATAGTGACATAATATATATATATATTGTTCTTATTATTATTATTTTAGTAAATACTAATAACAAAGAAAAAAGATGTAAAGTTGTAGGTAAGAGATGGGAGCGCGGTTAACAAATTTTACCATTTCACTTTTTACCCTCTTGGACATGCATGAAAGACTGTAAATTCGAGTCACCTAAAATACTCTTTTAATGCGTCATATTCTAAAATTTATTTTATAAAATCATAATCAGATTAGTTATGACAGATATTCGGTATTAAAAAATGTAAAGTCGCTTGAATTAAGAGGGGGAAATGGTAAACCATTAATAAGACAAAAGAAATGTGGTTTGGGTCGCCAATAAAGTCGACACTTAGACGGCTACATAAACACCACATATCATGTAATGCAAACACATTAGTTGGGGACATATGCACATGTTATAGACCAATTAATCCTTCCTAGTTATTTACTGTCTCTCCTTCCTAATTAATTAATACATTTCACATTTTCACACGAATTAAAGAAATTATTAGAAGTCAATAATTACAAAGAAAACGTCTAAATTACCCCTAATTAATGTATGAATAGTAAAGTATTTGGAAACACTGAAGTATTAAGTAAAGTTGACTAAGGGTAAAATTGGAAGAAACATGTCAAGTGTTTATCAAATTTTAAAATTTATCTATTAATTAGAAACATCAAAAAAAAGTAAAATGTATCAATTAATTAGAAAAGGAGGTTACATTATTTATTTCCCTTACTTTCATGGTTAGTGATTATAATTATTTATTTTAATTTTCTTTTTTAAAAAACATTTTTATTTGCCACGTGGACTGTTTTTGTGAATCCACATGTCACTCAAAATCTTCTGACAGAGAATGATATTTTTTTTGAAAGAGAAAAAGAATGATATGTAAAAATTTATTATGACCGAAACCTATTTAAAAAAAAAAAGTTGATTAGCATTTCTTATAAGATATAAGGTGTATAAGAAAGTGTCTTTAGTAAATTACGTTTTGAGAAAAAGATATAATATTAATATAAGTAGTAATTATATGTTACTATATACTTTACACATCGAGAAGCTAGATTTTCAATGTAGCCTTGATCCAAAATATTTGGTTGGCAAAACACTTGGATTCACATGTTTAGATGCCAAGTCTATGAATATATATGGAAGACCATGCAAAATAACTAACAAACCTTTTCTTTCTCCAAAAAACAAATTAAAATCTAAGAAAAAATGGTTGAATAAAACAATTGTAATCCTAATGTCTAAAAAGCAGCAAAACTACACAAAGTGATATGATTTTTTAAACAAAAAAACTAAGGCATTTCAAAAGTTGAGGCAAAAGCATAGTCATATGTGGAGGAATGTTATCATAGTTAACAAGAACTTTTGACACGAAATAATAAGTTTCAAATTCACACATCTACCCGATATAAAAAAATTGAAAGAAAAAAATCAGTCATGTGGGACTTTCATAGAAATGTTCTTTTCCAATTCTTCTAATATTTTGGTAAACTATTTAAAAGGGTTAACCCTTCACAACATTTTTTTTTTATTTTAAAAAAACTAGACCATTTATAAGTATGGTCTAATTTATTACAATTATATTATTATAAGATCTTATCAGAGGAGTAGAAGTAGAAGCCCACGGGGGAGTAGTAGATGTCCCATTGAGCAAGTGTCGTAGAAGTTCCCCATGAGGAGTAGTAGAAGTCCCGTTGAGTGGGTGCCCCGTGAGGGGTGTATAAGATCTCACACAAGGGAACCCAAAGAAATGACAATTAAATCATTCCCCTTGTGTGAGGGAGATATCGAACCTGGACCTCTCGGTCACAAGCAGTGGATGTTACCCACTGGGCTACCATGCCTTCGATAAACCCTTCACAACATGATGAGCTTGTACTTTAAGAAAGTGTCTTAGATAAACAATCTTTGAAATTTTGGAGGCACTTAGTCAGTTAGTCTTAGAAAAGGAATCCAAGTAGATGCACTTTGGTTCCAACTACAAAGGTACAAGAATTTCACAAGTAAACAATTGTTGCTCAAGTGAGTTATGAATGTGTACATTAAGTCATCTTTTCTCTTTTTCTTTTTTTAAATTTAATTTTCAGCTAAAAGAAATACTACGTGTCTTATAAACATATAATCTAAGATTGGCATTTATTCCAAGTCATTTTAGTAAGTAATTTATTAGTAACCTTATCTAAGATTTATACTATTACAAGTGGCTTTCTATTAGTGTTTACATTAATACTCCTATACTACAACTTGATTATAATATTAATCCATACCTAGGAAGACCTAAAATAAGTAATTAACAAGCCTGAGCTATATGTATATGTATATGGGATACCTAGAACTAGAAGTTTAGCTTAGTAGGTAGACAATGAGTTAGGTATAAGCTCCCCTCTTGAATCTTGATTAAAACTTGTCCATTCCAATTTGTCTCTTTAAACAAAAGTCCTCGAAAAGAATAGTACCAATAATAAGATGAAGAAGCAAGACAAACTTTGATGTGACAATAAACTTTTAGAATATTACTAATATCTATTAGGCAAGGTGAACACATAACTGCGACTCCTCAATTTTTTTTTATTTATTTAATCCATGTAGAGCGGATAGAAGCCCGGCTGAACGGGTGCCCCATGTGGGGAAGTATAAGTGCTTCTCATATGAGGAGAACTAGAAGCCCGGATTAGTGGGTGCCCCCATGAAGGGGAGTAGAAGACCACACAAGGAAATCCAAAAAAATGGCAATTAAATCATTCCCCTTGTGTGAGGGGGTATCGAACCCACAACCTTGAGGTTGTGGGCAAGCCATAACCCCACCGAGTTATGTACCTTATTGTACTCCTCAATGTTTGCTTAGAGTAAGAAAGCATGTTCAAGAAATATTGAGGATGACTAAATATCATAGATTTGGCAATCGAATTAGTCCCATCACATACTTATTTGATCCCTAAAAATATCTATTAGGCAAGAATCTTGTGCACAAAGTTTTGTTTCAGAAAATGGTACTTTGTCTGATCTAGCTTGGACTATAAAATAATCTTGAGCGGCAAGAGAAAATTGTACTAAAATTGGATGGTTATCTATCAATATAGCACTAAGATTCATTTGTCAATTTCTTGCCTTGACCTTGTCTGAGGATCATTTCCAAACCTGACTCAGGATGTTGTATTACATAACACTTACTACATTAATGATATTATTTCACATATAATAATTTTATTAGTCTGGAGTAAATTTATGAGTTTGAACTATTCACATCGTTTTATGTATAATATTATAATTAGTGTATTAAATTTTTTTTGAAGAAGATCCAGAGTGAACGTACCACCTTTCAGACGAGAAATAATTTTTTCTTTTTTCTTTTAATTTTTGGCTGAACAAAAGTTTATCCAATGAAATTAAATTTCCAGATTATTATATCCAAAGAACTCCTCAAACTCCTCCAAATACAGCAAACGATAGGAAATTGTGAGTTTTATTTGATATTTATGTTCTTTGATCTTTTGCCAACAAGAAGGGTTATTGCTAGATATAGTTTAAAAAAATGTTCCAAGTTTTATCTTTATGCTAATATTAATATCTTTTTTAAAAAGAACATGGGGTAGGAACGGTCAGATCCGCCCCGCACAGGGCGGGACTCGAGGCGAGACTTTCTAATCCGCAATGGTTCACAAGGTAGGGCGGGACGTGATTGGCAGGGACGACGTCAGGTGGTGTGTGGGAGAAACTGCAACAGTATGTCGAACTACATATAAAAATGCCAAAAAAAAAATCTTGGGGGTGAAACTGATAAAATATTTCGAACTACATATAAAATTTACTATAGCTAATAGTATTTTTAAAAATCTCGCCCCCCCCCCCCCCCCTCCCTTCCCCCTCTGTCTTCGTCCCTGATGATTAGATATTGAGATACCTGCCCCGATCTATCCAATTGTCATCCATAATCTATAGGGCGCTAGAAAAAAATACTTATATTCGAAGACGAATGTCTTATGAAAGCGAAATTATGGTGCACTTTATCCCTCCTAACTTCCAGTGCCTGTTCGCATCTAGTTATGAATAGCACACGAGGACAAGAACTATTTTCCGAACGTTCTACCGGTACTAGGTACTATGTATGTAAGTCATGACTGCATCTGAATTTACTTAAGTGGCAAATTAGAGGAAGACCGCCCAAAAAAAAATGCAGGGCACCTCTCTTCCGTTTTAGAGGGCTTGATTGAGCTATGGAGGATACGCCGTCAAAAGGAGAGAGATGTAGAGGTGTCAATCGAGCTATATGAGTTGATGTTAGTATAGTTTACGCTTAATTCACTTTAAATTTGGAAAGTTCAGCTCACTCTCAGTCCGAATAATCTCACAAACCTTCACATCATGCTCAGCTCACATTTTATTGTGAGCTCGTGGTGAGCCTCATGAGCTAAATTAATATTTAAAAAAATCATAATTAGACAACAAAAATAACAATAAAAAGACCTTAATGCATGCATGCAGCTACACTAGTATCCTAAAATGCATAAAAACTCGACAGAATTCTAGACCTGGATGTAGGCATTGAGTTTTGCTAGTCTTTTATTATTATTATTAGAAATTGAGTAATTGTATACATAAATACATTTATATGTATAATTTAATTACAATTATTCGTATGAGCTTAAACGGATTGAGTGAGTTCAATCTCACGTTCAGCTCACATAAGAATCAAAGTTGAATATTGAGCTCGCACTGACATTTTTTCGAGCCAAGTTCAAACTAGCCCGAACCCGTTGACAGTCCTAGAGAGATGGAATGCCACCCTTACTCAGAATTAAGTGTCGACTTTTTTATTTATTTTATACTTAAAAGTATACATTGATTCCTCATTTGGGCGGGGGGTATATGGAATGAAACTCAATGGGACTCAATGATCACTTACAACAACCAGGCCCAAAACTAGTCCACAATGTCTAATGTATATAATCAACTTTTCTTTTCTTTACTGCAACCAACTTGTCATCAGCTATTGCTAACCTTTTTAGAGTGCTCCCATGAATAAAGAATTAGTCATTATTGTCGGCGATAGATACCCTGATTTCAACTAAAAAGAACAACTTGTGGTACAGAAAAGGGGGAAAGAATTGCAGATGCCAAAAATAAGCATAAGAATCATTTTCATATAGAAACTTTCTTTACCACTTCACTCAAAATACAATCTTATCCCACATACAATGTAGTAATAAACTTTTCAAAAATTGAAATAATCATTTTGGAGGAAAAGAATCATTTCTACAACAACAAAAAAAAACCCCCAGAAACTTAATCAAAGTTCCACATTTGTTTCTTCTATAAAAGCTATACGAACTAATCATCCTTTCCACATCAATTTAATTCGGAAAAAAAATTACTAAACTAAAGATATAATACATAAACACCTCAATGAAGAACTTCAAAGAACCCAAGCAAAAGAAATACCAAAGGTGAAATCTGCAGACCAAAAAACTTCGGGCTCTCTCACGTGCAAGGGTGAATTTCTGAAACTCCAAAGAAAATTCTAGTATAAGGACGTTTTTATTGCTTCTTATCGGATCCCTTTAAATTGAGATTGAACCATTTCCTCTTTGTTGCTTTGTCCTTTGCATCTGAGCTGCTGTCTTCCCCTCCTGGGCTCTCCGCCTTGAAATCTTCATAGGGAACTCTACTACTACTACTACTACCGTTGGTGAAATAACCACTGCCGCCAGCGATAACCATTGACCTAGCAACACTAAACGAGGAATGTATGCTGTCTCGCTGTTTCAGCAGCTCGTCAACCTTTTCATTACAAAGAAGATAATAACAGTCGTTGTGAGTGATCAAATAAGCTACTAGATGAAATCAGGATAAAAGAATTATGAAAATCGACCTAATCAAGAGAATCAGAAGTTTCTCGTGAGAAACATTCACAAACTTTGACCATAGAAAAATATGTGCAGGATCTAACGTAATCCATTAGGAACTTCGATGATTTTATAGTGATAGCCAAACAATAATGGGCTGCAACTAGTAACAGGTGTTTTGTCTGTACGGTGCGGACACAACCTTCGGATCGGTTTGATCCGATGGCTGAGTTTGAAATAGGACGAACAGCTGTAGATTAGACAAAGTGGGATTGCCAATGTAACTGAATTTTCTGATTATGTTCCGAAAAGCTACTTTTAATAATACATCAGACTCCTACATGAATCATGGCTCAGAAGGCATTCATATAAGTTTATCTTATTGATCTTATCTACGTCCCTTTTTTTTTTTTTTTAATAAAGCTCCAAAAAAAAAGTTGCATAAAAAGATCTACAAAAACAATTATTGAATTTCTGAGTAAGCAATAACTTACAGCTTGCTTTTCCTGGCTGTATCTGTTTGTGACTTCTTGGAAGCGAGCCAATGCCTACAAACACCATAAAACAATTAATAAAACACTGAATTTAGACATGACGCAAAATTTCAACACAAAGGACACCTTTCTGTATTCTGTCTCGAATTGGCGTAGCTCATTCCTCTTCCTTAAAATCTGAGCTTCAATATCTTTGAGTTTTTCAGTTGTATCCTCGTAAGTCTTTGCACAAAGAGCCTCAATTGTATAAGTAGCAGGTTTGAAAAAGTTATCTCCTGCAAAAAATGAATTAAGTTGAGTTTTCAAAGACTAGGGCAGGAAACCAATACAGTGAACAGACAGATTAAAGGCGTATTTCAGACCGTAAACTGCGAATATGTGTGTCCCAGATTTTAGTTGTGAGACCTCACACGGTTGAAGGCCTTCCAACCTTTTGAAGAATGCAGCTTCAGGGTCTTTAGCCATTGCCAACTATAATACAACAACAATAGCATAACCCATTAAGTCCCCAATAATTGGGGTATGGGCGGGGGATGAAGAAACTTTTCAAGAAGAGAAGGGCAGCCGACATACTGCGTTTACTGTTGTATCCATCCTGTACACTTGAAAATGCAAGAAATACATTCCAGCTGATGTCACCTTACCAGTCTTCTCACTATCCTCCTGTCAATGATTAACAAGACAGCAGGTTAAGTACTGAGAAGATACATCATACAGCATTTCCACATTTGCCTTCTCCATTATAGTATGAACGACAACAAAAAGGAAATAATATTAGTATTGATACCAGAGGTGCTTTTATATTTATCTTATCAGAAGAGGAAGAATGAAAGAGGGGGGGGGGTATCGAGAATGTTAATGAGGAGAGAACCCAGGAGAAATCGCATTTAAGGAAGAAGATAAGTGCATCTATTCTCTTCTCCTCATCTCATGCTAGAAGAATTCTATTAGAAAGGGTGGAATCAGCATCATCATAAACTTCATAGAATCGCTCTCATTTAAACCCTCCATTTTGGATAGACAAATGAAAGGGGCTTGAGAGTAGTTCAAAATCTCTCCCTTTCTTCTCTTCAATTATCTCCTAAAATTCCCAAAGGAAGAAGATTTCAAGCTTTCACCAAAAAGCTTTTATTTCTCTACATTTCTTCCCATACAAACAGAACCTTAGTGTCATAATCACAAAACTTATCAAATCATTCTTCTTTCTTTTCCATTTCTTCCATTTTGGAGAGAGAAATGAACTGGGATTGGACGCAGTTAATAACCTCTCCCTCCTTCTCTTCTAGTACCTTATAAAACTGTCAAAGAAGACGAGACTTCCTACGCAAAGCTCTCAAGTTCTCTACATTTTTTCTCATCCAAAAAGCACTTTAGAGTCTAAACTATCTGGTAAGAGAAAAAATATTTCTTTCATTGACTTTGCTACATTCACTAGCCTGTCTTTATGAAGTTTACCCACTACTTATTCATTGTGTGACTGATTGGAATACATAAAGTCTTGCAAATTGCAGTCATTATATATTCTCTCAACCATACCCCCAAAAAAACAAGAAAGGAATCAAAAGAGGAAGAAAAGGACACTCTTATTTGTTTTTTGTTTGATAAATTTAAGAAGCTAACAAATTAGTCATACTGGAAAATGTGCATCAAAACACCACCCCCCCCCCCCCCACACACACACACACACACACACACACACACTGGGGGATGTTCATGGAACAGAACCATGTTTGGGTCCTTGCCCTTTATGCCATAGTTGATAGCAAGGACAAAGACCAATGACAACTACATGTAAGTTGAACACATAGATGGGAGAAAATGCACGTGGATCTAATAGTCTGATCAAGAGATCTTATCCAGAAGGAAAAAACACTGCTAAAATTTGACCTTCTTGCCATAATTCATGTCAGAAAAGACAAAACAAGTGAAAAGATTACTTAGATTGAAATAATGTGACAAAAGGGTGTCGGAGAACATAACAAAGGAAGAGGAAGAAAATAGAATCCATAGAGAATAAGAGGATGGCCCATTGCTGGGGTGTAAGAAAGAAGAATCTTAAGCTCAATTGATTAGTTTCATTTTGTTTCTTTGTTTATTGTTTTCTGACGCTGTTCACTAAGCGACCTGGAGATCGAAGATGTCGCTGGAAAGTATTGATGTATTCATTTGACAAGATAGTAATCTAGCTTCTACTCAACTTGACATTTGTTATTCAATTATTATTGAAGGAGTTATTCAAAGGTCAATTAATTGGAAAGGATGATTGAACTTACTGTTTACCAACGTATTTGGACATTGGTTTACCACAGAAATATCGACTCCTTGATTTCTCAGAAATTTAAAATGTGAGGCGAAATTATTATCTGCTATCTTCCAAAGACAAAATTAATTCTTCTAGGCCCTAACCGACCTAAAAGGAACAGTAATATGACAAAATATTATACCACAGGGTTGCTTTAGGTCATATAACGGTCTGCCTTTTCTCAAACCAATTTTTCAATACAATCTCTGAAGAAAGAATAGAAACACATCACTGATTTAACTATCATGTAAATGGTCTTAGTAAGAACCAAGACAATTTCAACACAAACGGCGCCTTGTTTACTGCTCTAATTTCAATACTTTAAGAGAGATCCAATTTTTTATTCCTATACACGAACATTGACAGCCTTGAACTATCCAGTGCAAATTTCTCAATGTATAAAAAAGCAACCTTTCTATCATATTCTTCTCTACCAACTGCACTAATTTGTTGTAAAGATAAGCATCGCATTAGGAATGATTGAACTGTGCAGCTGAAAAATACGAGTGTCAACAACATGAGTCGTAAAAGAATCGAGCAAAATCCAGTCCTGGCGGTTTTAAACAAGACATTCACATCTCAGTAATCAAAAAAGTCATTGTTTGCAAAGCCAACAGTCAGAGGCTGAAGTGATCTAAACCAAGGAACACTGCAAACTTCTTCTAGAGCCTTACCTGGGCAAGTTAATCTAGTTTTCTAGTTTCAAGCTGACTACCTATACCAAGTCTGAACCCCCCTTCCCTCTCCCCGGGGAGGAAAAAAAAGGAAAAAACCTAAATCAACTATTTGAAAACCTGATATGTGGACTACAGTAAAAATGAGGCAAGACAAGCAGGCCTTTAACGTGAATGGAAAGGATAAAAGTACTTGCTCAAGAAATTCAAGGAAATGGATTATTAGGACAAACCTATAGTAACAAGTGGCATATATTGCTTCACGTAGCCAAAAATAATAATTATAATTATAAAAAAAAAGTGTCACATTGCTTCATGAAAAAAGAAAAAAAAAAGAGGGAAACAGAAACATCAAAAGATATTTTTTAAGAATAGAAATCTTTAAACAAGATGTTCGGCAGAGGACCCATATGTAGTTACTTACACAGACAATAAGCCAAAATATTATCTACAATACCTGCAATCCCAGCCCATATCCACCATTGGCATCTTGTTCAAAATACAGTAGCTGCAAGGAAAATGAGAAACAAGTTTCAATCTTCCGTTCCGTGGGACAAGCAAGCAGTCAGTTCATTGGTATAAGAGATAGAAAAAGAGGGAGAGAAAGGAGGAGCAGAGAGCTTCTTTACTAGTCAGAACAGAAGATGACAAAGTACGACAAGGCAACATACCTTAAATTTACTTTGTGCAGCTGAAGTTACTCTTACAACTATCCCACACTCAGCTTGCTCATCACTAATAGTTACACCAAAGAAATGAGCACATTGTTTTTCTACCTGCAACAAAATGCATATAAGAAAAAAAAGAACCAGAAAAAAAAATAATAATAAACATGTAATTTATGTGTATTTATATTATTATATATAAAGACGCACCTTCCCACTCACTGATGTTCCCATTGGAAGAGGCCTAACGGTGACCGTCCCATTTAAAGCTTCTTCAAGAACATTGGCAGAAATAGTTGTCTTGATAGGAACACCCAACTTGCTATCCAAAATAGACGAGTCAAAAAAGGAAGGGACAACAAAAAGAAAAAAACTAAAGAAAGATGCTTATGTAGAAAATAATATGATCAATACCTAAATAGTGCTGCAAACATTGTGTTTACAGTTCCAAGATTAGATAGATCAATTTCCATATCCATTCCGTCAGTATCAAGTGCCTTAACAACATAAAATTGCATGTTAAACAATTAATGAATATTACTCATCAACGACAAAAAATCAGTGTAAATCTTGGTGTTTATGAAGCTAATAAACATCGACTTCCAGGCACATGGATTCCTGTATGTCTAATAATTATTCATGTATTAATATCAACAGCGAAAACAAATCTTTTATCATTGACATCGGTCAAACACAAATGTTTGAGCAGATATGAAGAAATTTTGCATATACAGGAAAACACGGGGGACAGACTGTCAATGAAAGTAAGCAAAAATAAACACGGAATAATGATTAGAGACTCCAAACTATACATTTTACCAATCTAAAGATCATTCCATGCATATTTTCCAGGAACAAAGAGCAAGCAGAGCCAAACTACTAAGATAAATATATGAAACACATTTCATAAACTAGACCAGTAGACTTACAAATACACATGAAAGTTCTTCCTTTCAACGCTAAAAATGAATTGGTCTTCCTAAAGTGACATGAATTTGGAAGCAAAATAAGGTCCACATAGAAACTACAGCATCACGCCATTACAAGTACATGTACCACTAATTATCCTATTAAATGGCAACTACATCAATCAACTAAAGAATGTAGCATTTTGACCTAATTTATGTTTGTAACTATCTAAAAAGGCTTAAAGCAAGACTAGTGCTAAACTGCATACAGCACAAGACCTGCCATCAACAACACATTTAAACAGCTAGATAAAACTAAAATGTAAACGGAAAGAAAGTACCTCAAACCCTGCATTATCATATTGCCTTCTCTTTTCTGGATCAGATAAAATGCTATATGAATATGCAACCTCTTTAAAATGCTCTGATGCCTCTGGATTGCTAGCATTTTTATCGGGGTGATACCTGCCAAAATGCCAAATTAGTATTCTACCGTTGAAATGCAATCTATAAGAACACCATTTTGTTGTTCTGGTCATCGTGAGATACATATCCGTCTCAAGAAACAAATTCCCATCATTACATCCCACATCCGACAATAACCACAGAAACTCAAGGGACCAAGAATTCACATTATGTTTGAGATCAATATCTCAAATTCAGCAAATCAAAGGTCCAAAAAATTGTTTTTCACAATCTAAAGTGCAAATTCATATAAATTTTTTCAAACCTGTAATATATAACCAGACATATACAAAGTCATACTCTCATCCAAATCTAACAAAGTCATATCACCCTTTATTACTATTGAGCAATTCAACTCAAGACATATACAACCAAAATAAATTGTGCAAAAGCCCTCCTCTGATTTCCCACCTTACATTCACCAATTACAAGATTTACATTGGACATAATATTACATAAAACAAACCAAATTATGTTTACATATTACAGAGGCAACAAAAAAAAACTTACTTGAGAGCAAGTTTTCGATAAGCAGTCTTAATTTCCTGCTCAGAAGAATCCCTTGTTACACACAAGACCTCATACGGATCTCTCCTCAACGCCAGAGCCGATGGCCCCTCCATTTTCGCACTCGCCATTCCCCTTTATTATAATCCCTTGACAACTTCTCAAATTTCCACCATCAACAAATTTCTACCTTTTTATATAAAAATTCCAAGAAACCTTGCTACCAACAAAGGCCCCTCTTGTCTGCAGAATTACAAACAGAAAAACAATTTATTCATAAGCAAAACCCATCAAAAAAATTGTACTCCCTCCATCCCATATTAGATGTAAAAAATCAAATTTCACACAGATTAAAATAAATGTTAGTTTTGTTAATCAATAACCAAAATTCCCACCTTCAAAATTTTCTACCTTTCTATAAAAATTTCAAGAAATCCTCCAACAAAGGCCCATTAAAAACAGTTTTTTTTTTTTTTTTGAAAGCATTAAAAACAGTTTATTCGTACACAAAAAACAAAATTCAAGAATAAAAAATCAAGATTTCAAGATTTTCTCACTAACTTGATAAAGAAATCTTCAGACAAAAGGCCCTCCTTTTGTGTTGTATGAAGAATTACAGACAGAAACAATTTAATATTATTCAATACATAAAAACAAAAACCCATCAAGAATTTATAAACAAAATTGGATTTTTTTTTTTCTGCACTAACTTCAAAGAATCTTTGGATCTCTGAATTGGATTTTCTTGGGATTCATTCATTCAATACAAACAGTAAAAAGGGAAGATCTATTAATAATAAGAATAATAATCATTTGCAACAAAAATTTCATGCAAGAACACAAATTCACGTAAATAAATTGCAAAAATTGAAGCTGAATTTTTACATGAAGAACGAGCGGGCCTTTACTTTTCTTCGTGAAGAGAAGAAAAACGAAATTTTAGCTGAAGCTTTCGATCAAAAGAATGGCGTCAATATTTCTTTCATTTATTGTTTTTTTTTCTTTTACTTCTGTTTTAGAGTAATTACTTTTTTTTCAAGTACACAATTACCTTTTTTTATTGGCTTTTAAAAAAGTCAATACTCCGTCCATCTCAAAAATAGAGGTCATTTTAGGTACATTACTAATAGATTTAGAAAGTACGAGACAAAAATTTTATTTACTATTATACGCTTAAATCTTAAACATCCAAATTATCTATCTTTATCTATTCTATAATATAGGTAAGGATACTTTTAGAAAAGCATCGTTAAAATTTGAAGAATACCTCTATTTTAGAATAAGAATGAAAATCTAAAAACATGTTTATATCTCGATATAAGTTTGATTATTCACCAAAAAAATCTAGTCTAAAAACATGTTTATGAAATAGAGGGAGTATATTTTTTCTATTTTTTTAATTTATTGGGGGAGGGACCTATCTATTATAAAAAATAAAGGGGATAGAGTATCGATCATGAATTCAAAGATTATACACATATTGATGAGAGGGTTTGCAAGTGTTCAAACGTATGGACTAAGTAAATTATTTAGTGTGTAATGTTTTGTAAACTATACGAGAAATTAACTTAGACAAAACAAACTCATAAAATATGTTTATATCTCGATATCAGTTTGATGATTCACCAAAAAAATCTAGATATAAATTTGAACATTGATTGGAGACATAAAATGAAAATCCACCAATTTATAAATTGTTATAAATGTTTAGAAAAACTCGTGAACATATTTGACTATCATTTTACTTGAAAAATGTTTAAATAAAAATATACTCCTAAAAAATAAATACAATGAAGTTACTTAGAGAACGACAATGAAATTCGTATAAAACTTTTCCCTTTTCGTCTGTAGCATTTTAAAATATTTTTAAAATTTTAACATTTCTTATGAATAAAGCATGACGAACGGCATCCTTTTTTCATGCAAAAGCGCAAAATAATTGTTTCAAAGAAAAAAAGTCCTTTCATATTATGTACAAAAGGTGCAAATAAAAGCCCAATGAGCAATTGGCCATGACTTTTGGTATAATGCTTATTAAATGTAATTAACTGGGTTCATTAACTGGGGTGCGGATTGGTATAGCGGGGCCTGAGGTATCTTACTTACTTTTTGCTGATGACAGTATTCTTTTTGCGCAAGATACGATGAAAAATATGGATGCAATTCAAAACGCGAGTATGAGTATCATTCGGGTCAATTTATTAATCGAAATAAATCCTCAGTTTATTTTGGAAAAGGAACAAATTTGTCTCTTAAGAAAACTATACTTATGCAGCTTGGAGTGGTGGAGGATGATGGTACGGGGAAATACCTTGGAATGCCTTATGTAATTTGCCGATCGAAAAACAAAGCATTCTCTCATGTTAAAGATATGGTCTGGAAAAAAATTAATGGATGGAAAGAAAAATTCCTTTCACAAGCGGGCAAAGAGATTTTGCTTCGGTCTATGATTCAGGCGATACCTACGTACATAATGTCTTCCTTTCTGTTGCCGAAGGATATTCGAAATGCAATTACTTCAATGATGCGTATTTTTTGGTGGGGTGATAAGGATGGTACGAGGTGAAGGAACCCAAGAGGGGGGGTGAATTGGGTTTCTAATAAATCTTGCAAACTATTTCCAATTTAAACAATGATAGTGCAAGTTTAACAAAAGCTAAAGCAAAACCCAATGCAAATCACAAGACAAGAGATTTAGAGTGGTTCGATTCACTGAGAATCTACATCCACTACCTTGAGCCGCCACCCAAGGATTTCACCAACTTCACTAGAAGAATGTGCCCACACAAAGTAGGACTTTACACTAGTGGCTAACTCACCAAGAGTTTTACAAACAACCACTATAAACAATTGCCCACACTAAGTAGGTCTTATCAAATAACAACAATAACCCTATCACTAAGAAAGGGGATAAGATGAAAGGTTTAGAGTACAAAGTTGTTCACTCTTCTAAGTGAAAGATACATACATTTGAAGCTCATCAATTGTTGGCTCTTTGAACATAGGAAGCACACTCTTTGTCTTGCTATTATGAAATGCACTTTTGAATCATATAGATTTTGCAATGAAGTGCATTTTACTTTGAAAGTGTTTTGACTTGATAAGAAATCAATCTCTATTGTATGAACAAGTCTATGTAAGTGTTAGAGTCATTCTAAAGCTTTGGAGTATTTATACTATTTGAAATCTCATTTGAAAAACGACTGCAGAGCGGTCAAATAACGGCTAGTAACAGTGCACCTCGGTTGACCGAACACGAGGCCTCGGTGGGACCGAAGGAAACTTCGGTCGACCGACTTGGGACCTCGGTCGACCGACCTTGGTCATCTCGGTCGACCGAACCGGATCTTGGTCGATCGAACCAAGACAGACTCAACTCTCGAGTACTTTGTTCGGTTGATCCCAGAAAATCTCGGTCGTCAGGCTTTCCAGGGCTTTCAGAGAAGTTGATTAAACACTTGTTTTCAAATCATTTGAAGTCTAAAAAGGTTTTCCCAAAAGGTAACACATAAGAACACTTGGAAAACTTTTCTAAAAGACTTATACTTGAAATCAAAGGCTTTTTGGATAAGAACACATTTGAAACTTTTGCCTTTTGAAAACGTGTTTATGAAATCATGTATGCAAGACTAGAGTGAGAAGCTTATGTTCATAAGAGCTTTGGTTAGAGCTTTAAAGATTACGACTAATGACGACAAAGCTAAACTAACCAACCTAAGTCTTCAATCTTCAATCTTCATAGATGAGCCTTGAATAGTATGACTTTGAATCTTGAACATGGCTTGATTGAAGTACTTAGAGCTTCCTACAAGATTTCCAATATTCTATCACAAAGATTAAGATCATTAGACACAACATCAAATGTTTGTCCAATATCAAAAACGAGTTCGTTCGCCCTCTAGGGCTTACAATCTCCCCTTTTTGATTATGACAAACTTTGATGTAATAAGATAGAATATGGACAATGTAAGTACATGGAAGCATGGCAAAAGGATCTAAGAACAAATAAGTACAAAGACTAATGCTTAGAAGATACCAATTGTATACGATACCAATTGTAAAGACAAATATATGCAAAGACATAAGCACTAGCATTATAAGTTCTTTTGCCATATAAACTAGGGACTCTTAGAAGAGCCCTATTTCCCAACCATCCTCCTTGCCTCCTTCCTTCCATCAAATAGCATTCTTGTGTGTAATATTCATACCTTAGTTAACACAAGAAGCTAACTTACCATTTTCATCAATGTCGATGTGAGTGCTAAAGATCCTATTACAAAGAACATGCTCACACAAACATTAGAACTTACAATGGTTTGTTATCATCAAAACAACATAGAATATGCCCTTAGGGCTAACAATCTCCCCCTTTTTGATGATGACAAAACATTGATGCAAATGGGAATAATATGCAAAAATAAGATACCATAAGGATATTAAGGATCTAGGCAAGTAGATGTTTTTCACAAAAAAAATATTCTACTCCCCCTATATTAAAGAATCCCTTATCTCTCCCATTTTGCAAGTTCTAAGCTTTCTCCTTTTGTAAATAACTTCTCTTGGCACATTTGCAACACTAAAAATTCTCCCTCTTTTTGTCAAAATCAAAAAGGGATATCAGAACGCCAATAAGAAAAGCATTTAAATGAAATGTAAAGATTAATTTTGGAGAAGCTTGATGAAATTTAATAATCCTCCCCATATAAAGAAAAAACTTAAAAACCATGGAAAACAACTTGATGGTCTTGTAGATTAATAAAATAAGAACCAAAAGATCAATCCTAAAGACCAAAAATAATTTATGAAGAAGGATTACTTATGAAAAAGCTTGGTTGATTTCTAAAAAAAAACAAGGAGTCCATAATACCACATAAATCCAAAAGATGGTCATATATGGCTCAAGAAGAATATCAACCTAAGCTAAAAACAAAGGAGATAAGGAATATAACCTTAAGCATAATCTCCCCGTTTATCAACCATACGATGTTAGCTATTTGAGATAAAATCAAGTTTTGATACCAATTGACCAATTGTAAAACATGATACCAATTGTAAATATAGCCAATTGTAAAACACGTTTGAAAATAAAGCTAACAAAGTACTAGTGGAAGTGATACAATGGATACATAAGAAAAGCACATGTATCACAACCAAAAGAAGTAGAGGAAGTGTAAGAAAACACTAGGAGTACATTCCTCTAACAAGTTAATGATTAGCTAAATGAGTACAACAACTCTTGAAGCAAGACTAACCAAAAACTTAAATGAGATCACAAAGGATATGAAAGTATTATACCACTTGTAAAGAATATGATCTCATAGTTATTAAGGAAAAGTATATGTGATACCAATTGAAGACATAAACATTTATAACACATATAACTTCCAAAATAACTTCCACAAGTTGGCTATAAGATATAAAAGATGAAAAACAAGCCAACAAGTGATGTGATGATGTAAAATATGAATAATTGAGCATACATCACATATTTTGAGGGAGGTATGAGTTGAAAACATTTGAAAAACTCCCTCTTAGGTTGTGCCACTTCAAAACACACAAATAGACACAACCCATGGCATAATCAATGCCACAATCACAGTTTATATCCTAAGTCAAGCATCTAGACGATCAACCACATAAGATTAATGCTAAAGACTTGAATATAAACACAAACCCCTATATGCAATAAAGATCAAGTGAAAACTAAGCATAGCATATACAAACTCCCCCAAAGCATAAAACACTACATAAAAGAGGGGAGGGGGTTTAAATTGACACTCGTACAGACGGACTCTTTGGAATCGGTGAACCGCCTTTGTTGTGAAGAGGAGGACTTATCTGAGGTTGGTCATATTGTGTCGCTGGTGAAGGAAGAACTCTTAGATGTTCCTTCGTTTAGTGTAAGACATGTTCGTTGCGCCAATAATGTTGTTGCGCATTTGTTGGCTCACTTTGGTGTTTCTCTAGTAAACACTCATACGTATGTAGAGAGTGTGCATGATTCTTGTATTCCTACTATTTTGGCAGACATTCAATAAATCATTCTTTCCTCTAAAAAAAATATATTATTAAATTTAACAAATGGGTTTGAAACTTGGAACGGATACTCGAAATTCCTTCTCGTATTTTGGTTTCAACTTATAATAGTATTTTACTCTCCCATCTTTAATTGAATATCCAATTTTAATTAGGAAAACCAATATCCAATTTGAGATAAAAAAAAAGAAAAAAAGAAAAAAAAAGAGTAATCAAAATGCCTTAACAGGAATCGGGTAGCCCAAGTGGTAAGGCTACCCGACCACGGGACGGAGGTCCCGTGGTCGATTCCCGTATCTCCCTTGTGGGGTAAATAAATTCTCCTCCTTGTGAGGCTAAATTCCCTCCCCATGCATGGGGCATGCTACAATCTCCCTATCTAGGGTACTCTCCGCTCTTCCCCATCGAGTGCAATCGCCTTCGGGCGTAAAAAAAAAAAAAATGCCTTACAAAAGGTCAGCAGCCTAACGTGGTACAACCTTACCTGCTTTTTCTTTATGTGAACAAAAGGAAAAGACACTATAAATAGTACATTTTTTCTAGTTTCTTTTCCAATTTATAAAAAAAAATCAATTCTGGCTGCAAAACATATATATATATATACACACACACTAGCAAATGACCCGTGCTATGCACGGAAATATTGAATTTCAAGTTATTAATTTAATGGTTGTACAATTATATTTAGAACAAAAACTAACTTTAATTTTTCAGAAAACAAATGAGAAAATTCAACATGATTAGGTAATGTGACTTTTATTGAGTAACTCACAAATGTAAGGGTGAACACCGAATGATTATTGGATTAAATAATATATAATCAAAAGAATTAAACATAGTCCTAGCTTATTTCGATTAATGTTTCATCCAATATTTTGATCCAATAATGACTACACTACTACTATTAAATGTTAATCACCGAATCTTTTTAGAAAACATGAAGAGACTACGTATTGTGACTTCATTTTTCTTATGGAGCCATCTAATTCATGAAGTTCTTCAACATTGTGTGATCCACATTTTGAGATAATGCATCTTCTTCTATGAGAGCGAGCAATTTTCTGCTCAAGTTTTTTCCGCCAAACTTGCATTGATGTAAGATTCATTTTAGTAAATATTTTTATTCACTAAAAAATAAAATTAATCTATTAGTATATTGGCAATCTTTTAAGAAAAATCGCTTTTGTAAAAACTCTGTTGGGCCTGGCTAAAGAACTTAATTCTTGGAATCAAAATAATAAATCAAGTCTAAATTAAGTTTTTCCTAAGAAATCAATACATATAACATAAAATGTTACCAGAAATTAGGATTCTTTGTACCTTACAATCAAATAAATTGAAACATTTAAAAGAAAATAAAAAATAAAAAATTAAAAGTGGCTAGCAATGATCAATAGATTCAGCTATCATAAAATAATGTGAAAAAATGCCAAAATTCTACTAATAATATAAAAGAAAATTAGAAAAATAACACAAGGGCCATAAGCAATATGATGATACATAATTCTGAGAAACTCAAATATTATTTAGGTTATATACTTTAACAAATACAATATTACTTCATCCGAAATTTAATGTTTCACTTTGACTTAAGATGAAAATTAATTAAAGTATTTTAATTTTAATAAAGTTGTCTATTTATAGAAGGAAAAATTAATTGGCTATTTATAGCACCTCGTAAATTCTCAGGTGCATAAAATGGCACCTAAAAAACTTAAGGGCCATAACTTGCCTTTTAAAATTACTTGAGGGGCATAAATGGTGATTTTCTCTTCTTAAAATCATAGATAAGTGGTAGAGGTAAGTCGTTGATTTTCTAAAGAAAAAAAGGTAATCAATCTAAAAATAGTGAATTACTGAATGAAAGGAATAGAAAATAAGTGAGAAAAGTAAATTGTACCTATGATTTCCAAAACTCGTACATCAGTTTGCGCTCCATCTCTTAATATGTTAAAGAAAACGAAGAAAACAACATAATAAAAAACCTTCTTGAATTTAAAGTTTCCATGATTTTCTTGATCAAATAAAATTTTAAGAGTGCTTATCTTTAGTTCTTGATGTTAGCCCTAAGGGCAAACGAACTCGTTTTTTTGATAATGGACAAACACTTGATGTTTGTGTCTAATGTTTTCATCTATGTGATAGAATATCGGAACTCAATATGGAAGCTCTAAGTACTTCAATCAAGCCGTGCGCAAGATTCAAGGTCATATACTTGAAGGCACTTTCATCAAGATTGAAGATTGAAGACTTAGGTTTGGTTAGTTAGCTTGGTCTTTAAATAGTCGTTATCTTAAGCTCTAACCAAAGCTCTAAGAACATACGCTCTACACTCTAGTCTTGCATACATGTTTTCATAAACACGTTTTCAAAAGGCTTAAGTTTCAAAATGATCTTTACATGTGTTCTTATACAAAAAGCCTTTGATTTCATAGTTAAGTATTTTAGAAAAGTTTTCCAAGTGTTCTTATGTGTTACCTTTTGGGAAAACCTTTTAGACTTCATTAGACTTGAAAACAAGTGTTTAAACATCATCTCTCATACTCTGAAAAGTCGGTCAACCGAGATTTTCTCGGATCAACCGAAGGAATTACAGAGAGTTGAGCTTGCACAAGTCGGTCGACCAAGGCCAGGGTCGGTCGACCGAACCACAAGTCGGTCGACCGAGATTTTTGATGGTCATCCGAGTTTCCAAAGTCGGTCCACCGAGTTCTGTGAACGGTCAACCGAGGTGCACTGTTACTAGCCGTTATTTGACCGTTTCAGAGTCGTTTTTCAGCCAAATTTAGAATTGTATAAATACTCCAAAGCTTTAGAATGACTCTAACAATTATAAAGGCTTGCATATCAAATATTCATTGATCTCTCATCAAGCCAAAACACTTTCAAAGCAAAATACTCTTCATCCTTATGATCTAAAGCATTCAAGAGTATTCTTTCAAAAGCAAGACAAAGAGTGGACTTCATATGTTCAAGAGCTAAATTGTTTGTGCTTCAAAGGTATTATATCTTTCACTTAGAAGAGTGAACTTCATTGTATTGAATTCCATCTTATTCCCTTTCTTAGTGATAGGGTTAATTTTGTAATAGACCTACTTAGTGTGGGCAAGTTCTTAGTGAGCTTTTGTTTGTGGTTGTGTTTGTAAAACTCTTAGTGAGTTAGCCACAATTGTAAAGTCCTACTTTGTGTGGGCATCTTCTTAGTGAAGTTTGTTGAAATCCTTGGGTGCGGCTCAAGGTAGTGGATGTAGATTCTAAGTGAATCGAACCACTCTAAATCCTTTGTCTTGTTGATTGGGTTTTTGCTTTAGCTTTCATTCATCTTGCTCAAGCTCTCACTTGCATTGATTAATATTCGAAAAAAGTTAGCAAGATTAGTTAAAACCCAATTCACCCCACCCTCTTGTGTTTTACAATTGGTATCGAGCCTCGTCTTCAATTTTAGTCTAACCACTAGAAGTAAAGATCATGGCCGGTATTTCCGCTTTAGCCTACCAAGAGGGTTCTTCTACAAATAGACCACCTCTCTTTGATGGAAACAACTATAATGCTTGGAAAAACCGATTCAAGATATATGTGTGCTCCATTGATTATTCTCTATGGCATATATTTGAAGAAGGTCCTTTTATTCCATTGAAGATTGTTGATGGTACTTTAATGTCAAAACCGGATAATGAGCTAAATGAAGTTGAGTCCAAGAAAATGACTCGAAATTATATGGCAATGAACATTCTAAGTTGTGCCTTGAATCCGGATGAGTACAACCGTGTTCGTGGAAGCAAATCGGCTCATGCTATGTGGAAAATGCTTGAAGTTACTCATGAAGGCACAAATCAAGTGAAAGAGTCAAAGTTGAATTTGCTAGTTAGAGAGTTTGAGCTATTCACCATGAAGCCAAATGAATCAATCAATGAGATGAATACAAGATTCACCAATGTGGTAAATGGTTTGAAGTCATATGGTAAAGATTACACTTTGGGTGAAATAAATAGGAAGATTCTCAACTCACTTCCCAAAAGTTGGGAAGGAAAAGCTCTAGTCATTGAAGAAGCCAAAGATTTGAAGACTTATCCAACGGAGGAGCTCATTGGTTCTCTTCTCACTTATGAGCTCACACACAAAAAGAATGAGCATCTTGAAAGGGCAAAAGTGAGTGGTGCTTTAAAGGCTATTCTTGATGTTGATGATTCCAATGATTCAAGTGATGAAGAAGACATCAATGTAGATGATGAGACTATGGATTTAGTGGTAAAAGCGAATGAAAATGATGCTTTCAGGGAAAGGAAGAAAATTCCCTCAAAATAGAAGAGAACTAAATCCTTATGGGATGGAATGCTATGAATGTGGAAGCAATCAACATCTCTTAGGAAAGTGCCCAACCGCCAAAGCAAAGGGCCTCAAGGAAGACAAAAAGAAAAAATTCTTCAAATCAAAGAATGCAAAGGGCATGCTATGCACATGGGATCAAGATGAGAGAGAAAATGAAGAAGGAGAGGAAAACTCAAATGTTTGCTTCATGGCTTTTGGTAATGAGGTACATCTTTCTCCCTCCCCTTCATGTTCTAATGATGATGATGATGAGGATGATCCTAATGAGCTTTTATATGATATGTATGAGCAAATGAAAAAATGTGCAAAGCAAAACAAAGAGATGAAGCTTAAAATTGAATCCTTGCTTGATGAAAGATCAATATTGACTAATGAAAATGAAAAATTGTGTGATGATGTTAAATGCTTGAAATGTGAAAATGAAAATCTTATTATCTCTTGCAAAACATCTTCATTACAATACAAAGAAGCATGTGATAAAATGTCATCTCTTGAATGTCAACTTGTTGAATTTGATAGTTTGAAAATCAAAGTTGTTGAGCTTACATCACTTGTTGACAAGTTCTCCAAAGGAACAAAAAAGCTTGATCATATTCTTGATATGCAACGTGCTTCAAATGTTAAACATGGTCTTGGTTATAATGCTAATCACATTGATCATGCTAGTTCCTCACATAGGCAAAATAGATATCATGAGCATGTTCACAAATCTTCTAAGCCACACAATTGTTGCACATATTGTAAAAAACATGGTCATACTAATGCTAGATGCCATGTTAAGAAGAAGATTGAAAAAGGGGTAAAAACTATTTGGAAAGTTAAGCGTATTTTAACTAACCCCCATGGACCCAAACAAAAGTGGGTACCAAAAGCTACTCTTCCCTTGATCTCATAGGTTCTTATAAGTTAGATGTATGCCACAAAGCTTGAATGTTATAGATTCAAAGAGAAGTGGCATTGGGAAGAAGTCAAAGGAGATGTGCCAAAGGAAGAAATTCAAAAGCACTCCTTAACACTTGGATTCTCAAAGCTCAAATGTTAATCAATTGGAGAACCAAGTTGCTTAGATTCCAAGAGCAAAGCATCAAGTGATGACAAGAACCAAAGTGTCAATACAATGTCTTCATCACTTGGTAAGAAAGCAATGGTATCAAAATCACCTTCTCTTAACACTTTAATTATTGTGTTTAAGTGTTTTTGATATATATACATGCTTGCTCTTATATATGTTGCATCTCACATTCTTGAATGTTATATTCATATAGATTACCTCTAGCATGTTCATTATTGTACATGTTGAGTTTAGCTAAGGTATCTATGAGATGTAGCTTATGCAACTTGATTGATTCTTGTTTTGTGATGTCATATTCATTTAAGAATCTATCTAGTTGTTTTGGTTTTTGATTTGTTTGATCCTTAAGCAAATATGTGTTTACTTGAGAAATTGAGCTAATCTTGAAGGACCTTTGAAAAGGTACCAAATTAGTTCTCAAGAATTCCTTGTAGGCTACAAAGTGTTCTAAAGTTCAAAAAGAAGATATGAACTACAAGGAAAGGCACAAGTGAGCTAAGACTCCAAGAAAAGAGTCAAGTGTCAAGGATCACAAGATTGTAGAGGGTTCATCAAAAGAAAAGTCACACATCAATGATGACTCTACAATTGTCATGAAAAGAAGAGGAGATTGCTTTCATTTCATCAATCAAGGATGAACAACAAAGAAAATGGAGCAATCACATGTCAACCTCTCAATGAGCATCAAATGAAAGTGATCACACAAAAAGCCTCAATGGACTTGACTGATAAAGAAGATCAACCAATATGGTAAGAAGTCCAAGCTCAAAGAGCATTGAGGTACAAGGCTTAGCTCATCCCTTGTAGGTGATCATGGTTTTGTGTTTGATCCTTTTGTGCTCAATTTAAACCCCCTCCCCTCTATTATGTAGTGTTTTATGCTTTGGGGGAGTTTGTATATGCTATGCTTAGTTTTCACTTGATCTTTATTGCATATAGGGGTTTGTGTTTATATTCAAGTCTTTAGCATTAATCTTATGTGGTTGATCGTCTAGATGCTTGACTTAGGATATAAAGCTGTGATTGTGGCATTGATTATGCCATGGGGCTGTGTCTATTTGTGTGTTTTGAAGTGGCACAACCTAAGAGGGAGTTTTTCAAATGTTTTCAACTCATACCTCCTCAAAAATATGTGATGTATGCTCAATTATTCATATTTTTACATCATCACATCACTCGTTAGCTTTGCTTTTCATCTTTTATATCTTATAGCTAACTTGTGTAAGTTATTTTGGAAGTTATATGTGTTATAAATGTTTTTATCTTTAATTGGTATCACATATACTCTCCCTTAATAACTTTGAGATCATATTCTTCATTGTCTATATCCTTTGTGATCTCATAAATGGTTTTTGGTTAGTATTACTTTAAGAGTTGTTACACTCATTTAGCTAACCATTAACTTGGTAGAGGAATGTACTCAAAGTGTTATCTTACACTTCCTCTACTTCTTTTGGTTGTGATACATGTACTTAACTTATGTATTCATGGTATCACTTCCACAAGTACTTTGTTAGCTATATTTTCAAACTTGTTTTACAATTGGCTATATTTACAATTGGTATCATGTTTTACAATTGGTCAATTTGTATCAAACTTGGTTTTATCTCAAATAGCTAACATCGTATGTTTGATAAACGGGGAGATTGTTCTTTAAGGTATATTCTTTATCTCCTTTGTTTTTAGCTTAGGTTGATATTCTTCTTGAGCCATACATGACCATCTTTTGGATTTATGTGGTATTATGGACTCCTTGTGTTTTTAGAAATCAACCAAGCTTTTTCATAAGTAATCCTTCTTCATAATTATTTTTGGTCTTTAGGATTGATCTTTTGGTGCTTATTTTATTAATCTACAAGACCATCAAGTTGTTTTCCATGGTTTTTAAGTTTTTTCTTTATATGGGGAGGATTATTAAATTTCATCAAGCTTCTTCTAAATTAATCTTTACTTTTCGTGAAAATGCTTTTCTTATTGGCGCTCTGATATCCCTTTTTGATTTTGACAAAAAGAGGGAGAATTTTTAGTGTTGCAAATGTGCCAAGAGAAGTAATTTACAAAAGGAGAATGCTTAGAACTTGCAAAATGGGAGAGATAATGGATTCTTTAATATAGGGGGAGTAGAATATTTTTTTTGTGAAAAACATCTACTTGCCTAGATCCTTAATATCCTTATCTCATGCATACATTTGGTATCTTTATTTTGCATAGTATTCCCATTTGCATCAATGTTTTGTCATCATCAAAAAGGGGGAGATTGTTAGCCCTAAGGGTATATTCTATGTTGTTTTGATGATAACAAACCATTGTAAGTTCTAATGTTTGTGTGAGCATGTTCTTTGTTATAGGATCTTTAGCACTCACATCGACATTGATGAAAATGGTAAGTTAGCTTCTTGTGTAAACTAAGGTATATATATTACACACAAGAATGCTATAAGATGGAAGGAAGGAGGCAAGGAGGTTGGTTGGGAATTAGGGCTCTACAAAGAGTCCCTAATGCATATGGCAAAAGAAGTAATCTTACTAATGCTTTTAGCTTCCATGTTTACTTGGTTTATCTTATAAGCATTAGTCTTTACTCTTACTTGTTCTTATATCCTTTTGCCATGCTTCCTTGTTCTTAATATTGTCCATATCCTATCTAATTACATCAAAGTTTGACATAATCAAAAAGGGGGAGATTGTTAGCCCTAAGGGCAAACGAACTCGGTTTTTGATAATGGACAAACACTTGATGTTTGTGTCTAATGTTTTCATCTATGTGATAGAATATCGGAACTCAATATGGAAGCTCTAAGTACTTCAATCAAGCCGTGCGCAAGATTCAAGGTCATATACTTGAAGGCACTTTCATCAAGATTGAAGATCGAAGACTTAGGTTTGGTTAGTTAGCTTGGTCTTTAAATAGTCGTTATCTTAAGCTCTAACCAAAGCTCTAAGAACATACGCTCTACACTCTAGTCTTGCATACATGTTTTCATAAACACGTTTTCAAAAAGGCTTAAGTTTCAAAATGATCTTTACATGTGTTCTTATACAAAAAGCCTTTGATTTCATAGTTAAGTATTTTAGAAAAGTTTTCCAAGTGTTCTTATGTGTTACCTTTTGGGAAAACCTTTTAGACTTCATTAGACTTGAAAACAAGTGTTTAAACATCATCTCTCATACTTCGAAAAGTCGGTCAACCGAGATTTTCTCGGATCAACCGAAGGAATTACAGAGAGTTGAGCTTGCACAAGTCGGTCGACCAAGGCCAGGGTCGGTCGACCGAACCACAAGTCGGTCGACCGAGATTTTTGATGGTCATCCGAGTTTCCAAAGTCGGTCCACCGAAGTTACGTGAACGGTCAACCGAGGTGCATTGTTACTAGCCAGTTATTTGACCGCTTTGAGTCGCTTTTTTCAGCCCAAATTTAGAATTGTATAAATACTCCAAAGCTTTAGAATGACTCTAACAATTATAAAGGGCTTGCATATCAAATATTCATTGATCTCTCATCAAGCCAAAACACTTTCAAAGCAAAAATACTCTTCATCCTTATGATCTAAAGCATTCAAGAGTATTCTTTCAAAAGCAAGACAAAGAGTGGACTTCATATGTTCAAGAGCTAAATTGTTTGTGCTTCAAAGGTATTATATCTTTCACTTAGAAGAGTGAACTTCATTGTATTGAATTCCATCTTATTCCCTTTCTTAGTGATAGGGTTAATTTTGTAATAGACCCTACTTAGTGTGGGCAAGTTCTTAGTGAGCTTTTGTTTGTGGTTGTGTTTGTAAAACTCTTAGTGAGTTAGCCACAATTGTAAAGTCCTACTTTGTGTGGGCATCTTCTTAGTGAAGTTTGTTGAAATCCTTGGGTGCGGCTCAAGGTAGTGGATGTAGATTCTAAGTGAATCGAACCACTCTAAATCCTTTGTCTTGTTGATTGGGTTTTTGCTTTAGCTTTCATTCATCTTGCTCAAGTTCTCACTTGCATTGATTAGTATTCGAAAAAGTTAGCAAGATTAGTTAAAACCCAATTCACACCCCTCTTGTGTTTTACACTTGATATTATTAAAAAAGATGAAAAAGAAAATGAAGGAAATAAATCTGAAGATTTGACTGAGAAAGTGGTGGATTAGAAGATGAAAATTAGAGAAATTTGGGTTAGAGTTTTGAAGATTTCTAATTGGTTAAAACTTGGAAACATGTTCTGTAATATAAATATAGATAGATTATGGAAAAATATGCCAAGCCAATGAACTTTTTTATAAAAGAATTTAAATTGTTAAAAAATTTATAAACTTCTAAAATATAATGATAAAAGAAGATGTTAAGAGTATGAGACGAGTTTTGAATTTTGAAATTAAGGAAGATAATACATTTAATGTAGATTATTATATATACCAAAAATATTGTTAATTTAGATTTGTTAGAGATTATGGAAAAGTTTACTTACATTAACATTCTACTAAAGGAATTAAATATAATAGTTGTCAACTACTTGACAGAGTAGACTAGTTGGTAATGTGGTAAAGTATTCAACCTGAATGTCTTGGGATCGAATCCCCCCTCACCCAATTTAGATAAAATAGTTGAATACTAGACCACGTTGTCAGCTACTCTGACAGGTATTTGACAACTATTTTCTTTAATTCTTTTAATGGAATGCTAATTTAAGTAAACTTTTTCACGATCTCTAATAAATCTAAACAAATAGTATTTTTTGTATAATATAATAATCTACATTAATTATATTATGTTCTTTAATTTCAAAATTCAAAACCCATCACATTCTTCTATAGTCAAACCTCTATATAAGAATACTCTATATAAGAATAAACTTCTTATAATAATAAAAAATGATGGTCCCAACTCGGGACCAGTTATAAATAAGAATAAACTCTACATTGTAATATTCCATGTTTTTTTAGGACCCTCCTTAAGAAATTTACCTCCATATACTAATAAAATAATATTAAATTTTAAATATATTTATATATCTATATAAAACATCCATAATTATTTAACAATTTTACATTAAACTTATTTGTCTAAAATTGTTTGTGACAATTACTTAATTTTTTGGGTTAATATCGCATCCTTAAACTTGCGCGTTCGTAGTAACTCGTCATCGGCACTAACTGTTCGAATTTTGCAGTGCTTGAAGCAGTTTTCAATTGTATGTGGCTTCACATCTATAAACCATGTATAGTAGTTGCCTAAATATTGTGTAGTATCGTGTAATTGGTATTTAACTAATATAGTGTAGGAACACATGTTTTTAAAATATAAGTAACACATTTCTAAGTGTCGTATAATTTATATTAGTTACTTTTAAAAAAATATAATTTTTATATGTAAGCCTCGATTTAAGAATAACCTCCTAATAGTAATATTTTTGTCCAGTCCCAAGAGTATTACTGTATAGAGGTTTTACTGTATATCTTACGTGTAATTTCCATGAATTTTGATTCAATTAATTATTTTATAAAATTTCGATTGGTTAGTTAAATTCTACTTATATTTATAATACAGAGCCTTATTTTCATTTCAAACCAATCACAACCCTTTACAATCCTACGTGTAATTTTATGAAATTGTTTGGTTTTTAATTAGTTCAAAAAATGTGATTGGTTGAGATGATTTTTATTTATTAATTTAATGATATAACTTGATATCTTTGACTTATTCAAATGAAATACTTAATTTTAATATTTTTTTTATTTTTCCTATTCAATTTTATTCTTTTTTCTCTTTTCAATATAATTCAAGATCCCACATCTGGAAGTTTATGAAGTTTTTAAAATTTGACAACATTATAAATAAATGGGTTGAGAATGGTTTTTTATTGAATAAATTGATTGAGTTGGTTTTTAGTCCATTAAATTGAGTGGCAAATCCAATTTTTTTTTCAATTTTTTCATTCAAATAGTTAAAGTTTTTTTAAAAAAAAATTAGTTTAACGAATCATTTAGTTTATAAATTAACCCGCATGTCAACCTGCTTACTAATCTTTTTCATTAAAAGAGTATAAACTTTTAAAAAATAATTTTTTCTTATCCCGCCATTAGTTTTTAGAGTATCATTAACTAAGTTAGAATTTTCCCAAAGAATTTGAGAGGCAGACTTTATTAGCTTTTCAGATTGTTAAATTAAAAAATCTCTCTATATTTATATTACAGAGTCTATTTTTAGTTTCAACTAATCGCAACCATTTACAATCCTACATGTAATTTTATGAAATTGTTTGGGTTTTAATTAATTCAAAAAACATAATTGGTTGAGATGATTTTTTATTTATTAAATTAATGATATAGCTTGATATCTTTGAATTAATCAAATGAAATAGTTAATTTTAATATTTTTTTTTTTTTTTCCTGTTCAATTTCATTCTTTTTTCTCTTTTCAATACAATTCAAGATCCCACATCGGAAATTTATGAAGTTTTTTGAATTTTGACAACAATATAAATAAATGGGTTGAGAATGATTTTTTATTGAATAAATTGATTGAGTTGGTTTTTAGTCCATTAAATTGTGACAAGTCCAATTTTCTTTTCAATTTTTTCATTCAAATAGTTAAAGGTTTTTTTTTAAAGAAGTTAGTTTAACAAATCATTTAATTTATTAATTAACTCACAGGTCAACATGCTCACTAATCTTTTTCATTAAAAGAGTATAAAAAATTTTAAAAAAAAATTTATCCGGCCATTAATTTTTAGAGTATGATTAACTAAGTTGGATTTTCCCAATTAATTTGAGAGGCAGACTTTATTAGTTTTTCATATTGTTCAATTAAACAATCTATATATATTTATATTACAGAGATTGTTTTTCATTTTCAACCAATCACAACCCTTTACAATCCTACGTGTAATTTTATGGAATTGTTTGGTTTTTAATTGGTTAAAAAAACATGATTGGTTGAGATAATTTTTTATTTATTAATTTAATGATATAGCTTGATATCTTTGACATATTCAAATGAAATAGTTAATTTTAATGTTTTTAACTGTTTGTTATTTTTTCTATTCAATTTTATTCTTAATTCTTTTTTCTCTTTTCAATACAATTCAAGATCCCACATCGAAAGTTTATGAAGTTTTTGAAATTTGACAACATTATAAATACATGGGTTGATAATGGTTTTTTATTGAATACATTGATTGAGTTGGTTTTTAGTCCATTAAATTGAGTGACAAATCCAATTTTCTTTTCAATTTTTTCATTCAAATAGTTAAAGTTTTTTTTTAAAAAAAGAAAAAATAGTTTAACGAATCTTTAAGTTTATAAATTAACCCGCAGGTCAACCTGCTCACTAATATTTTTCATTAAAAGAGTATAAACTTTTAAAAAATAATTTGTTTATCCAGCCATTAGTTTTAGAGTATCATTAACTAAGTTGGAATTTTCCCAATGAATTTGAGAGGCAGACTTTATTAGCTTTTCAGATTATTCAATTAAACAATCTATATCTACTTATATTTATATTTATATTATAGAACCTGTTTTTCATTTCCAACCATTCACAATCCTAAGTGTAATTTTATGGAATTGTTTGATTTTTGATTAGTTCAAAAAACATGATTGGTTGAGATGATATAACACGATATCTTTGACTTGTTCAAATGAAATAGTCAATTTTAATAATTTTTTATTTTCCCTATTCAATTATATTCTTTTTTCTCTTTTCAATACAATTCAAGATCCCGCATCGGATGTTTATGAAGTTTTTGAAATTTGACAACATTATAAATAAATGGGTTGATAATGGTTTTTATTGAATGAATTGATTGAGTTAGTTTTTAGTCAATTAAATTGAGTGGCAAATTCAATTTTCTTTTCAATATCTTTCCAGCCAGGCTTAAATGTGCAACCACACTGATCTAGTGATTCATGGAGATCACAGGCTACAAAATGGAATGAGATATTACAATGTGATATCTGAAAGTTATTCCTTATCTTATAAAGCAACACATTTTATTCTAGTCCAGAATATAACTTAATAAGAGAACAGAGAATTTCCGGGAAAACCAACAAAATTAAGAAGCAAAATTTTATGGCACGAGCAATTATGCTACAGGAACCCGTTGACATACTGCTTTTATATGTTGAGATCTGAGAAATTGCAGTTGGATTCCCTTCTCACCATTCATCCAACCACTCGCTAAACATTGTGTTCTTTGTTGCTTGCTTGAATGTGCCCGTCATTTTATTCTGTTCTTCTTGTGTTAGAGCAGATGTTACCCACGGCAACATTGATTGGAGAACCTCTGCTCCAGTGGTACCAATTATGCAACCACCAAGTTTGTTCTGCTCCTTAATTGAAAAATGGCTGTTCTTCACGAGTAACATGATGATCCAATGTAACTCTGATGGATTTACACATGCCTTGGATTTTAGTAGTCAGTTCGTTGTATTCTGTCCAACTACTACCAAATGTAGTAGTCCTTGTACTCTGATCTCCAGTTGTGATTTTGCACTTCAAATTTTCATGCAGTTGAGAAAGTTTATCAAGAGTGGACGAAATATCTTCAAATAGTTTTTCCTCCTGCTTATGGTACAGTGTGTAAGAGTGGCTAACATTATGAAGGGCTTCTACCATAATATAGATACATGCGGATGATGATATAGTTTTTAGATCTCAACATCTAAAAACTTTCTCAACTTTATGAAAACACTATGAAAAATAAACAACAATATCCGTGTAGAATGTCATTTTTCAATTTTATGCTATTTAAATTTTTTTTAAACAATTAATTTTGTTTCCGTGCATAGCACGGGTGATTAGGTTAGTATATATATATTAGAGAGCCTGTTTTGAGTTTCAGCCAATCACATTCTTCTAAATTCTACGTGTAATTTCCATGAATTTTGGTTCAATTAATTATTTTATAAAATTTTGATTGGTTGGTTAAATTTTAGTTTGGTGGTAAACTTTTGATTGGCTTATAAGAGTATCTCACATTGAAAAGTTACATTGTTTTTTGAGTTTGACAATATTATAAAAGAGAGTACTTTGAATGTTTTGAGTGAAAAATTGGGCTGACATTTCAACCCATCAAATTAGGGAAACCCACTTATTTGCTTCTTATATTTTTTATTTATATAAATATAAATAGTTAAAGTTTTAACAAATAACGAGTAATTCAGATGACTGGGTCCTCTGAATTTCGATTGAGCTTACAATCAAGTTCGATTTAGCTTAGACTTGTGCAATGTTCATTTTTTATTTTTTTTTCGTATGCAACATTTTTATTTTCATAATATCTTTTTAAAAAGTAAATAAATATGGATATTTAAAAATGAAAAAAAATTCAATTTGTTCCGTTTATATTGCAAAAATCAAGTGAAACTTTTTCTAAACTCTCTAAAACTAAAGTATTAATTTGAAGAAATTTTAATTATTAATAAAATAAAATAAAATATTAATCTAAAGTCACATAAGAGAATTAACAATAATAAAGACTCGCACATCAAAAAATAGTTATTATTTTTAAAACTCGACAAATTACAAGACTCTAAAAGAAAATTAATGTGTATAAAATTTATACTCCATCCGAATCAAAGTAGAAGTTTTTTTAAGAGTTATTTTTTGTTGCAAAATATAAGTCTTTTTACAAGAATTGTGCATTTATTGGCTAGTTTACCCTTATATTATTTTCTCCATATATTCATTTTTGTCAAAATGTGTAGTTCTCATGCAACTCTTAATTAATTTATTTGTTCTTTTGGAGTATTAATTAGGGGTACTTTGGTCATCTTGATTAGTATCTTAATTTGTGTGAAAACTCCTAAAAAGGAATTATATTTTGAATCGGATGGAGTATATGATATCAGCAAAGGCATTTCCAATTTTTCATCACTATACAGTTTTCGGGTTCTCGATCTAATTTTCCAATTTTTGATGTATTGATTGACATCTTTAACTTATTCAAATTAAATTGTATAATTTAATATATTTATCGTTTTTCTTTTCTTCTATTCTAATTTTCTAGATTTTTTTTTTTTCCTTTTCAATATTGTTCAAGATCCCACATTGATGATGTACAAATTTTTTGGAGTTTGACAAGATTATAAATAAAGGGGTTGAGCATGCTTTTCAATTGAATAAATTGGTAGATTGATATTTAGCCCATTCAATTCAGTGTCAAATTCAATTTGCTTTTCAAATTTTTCATTCCAATAGTCAATTTGATTTTCATATACTCTTAATTATATAGTAATCATTAGGCTAGTATCTACCTATATATATATATATATATATATATATATATATATATATATATATATATATATATATATATATATATATATATATATATATTATAGAAGCTCTTTTCAGATTTTTATATATATAATGCCACGTGTCATTTTCTAGGGTTTTATGTTTTTAATTAGTTATAAAACTTTTGATTCAGGGAGTGGGGATTCGATCCCACAACATGCATGTCGAATGCTACACCACATTGTCAGCTACTCTTGCATATATTTGACAACTATTTTATTTAATTCTTTTAATGGAATGTTAATTTAAGTAAACTTTTCCACGATCTCTAACAAATCTAAACTAACAGTATTTTTGGTATGATATAATAATCTAATTAAATATATTATCTTCTTTAATTTCAAATTTCAAAATTCAAAACTCATCTCATACTCTTAACCTCTTATTTTATCATTATATTTTAGAAGTTTATAAAAATTTTAACACTTTAAATTGTTTTATAAAAAATTTAACACTTTAAATTCAGTTTTATCCAATCACAGGCCTTCAAAATTCTAATCAAAATTCCTGGGAGTTTTGATTTTTTTAATTAGTTTACTAATTTTGATTGGTTGAGAAATTTAGATTAGTTAAATTAATAAAAAAAACTAAGTATTATCTTAATAAAATTCAAATCACAAACCATATATTACAGAAGATTTTTTTTTAAGTCTCCTAAAAGTCTATAAAACCTTAATTCTAATATTTAAGATTTCTTTAGTTCCTAATTCGTTATTAAAAATCCTAATTGGTCTAGACATTTTTTGTTCATTCAATTAATTTAAAACTAATATCTCTCATCTTAATGTAACTTCCCTACAAAAGAGGGAAACAATTTTACTTTTTTGTTTCGTGTGCAAGTTAGTCTTCCTTTTCAAAAAATGGGTGGGAAATACTATTTTGTGGTAAATGTACATTAATAAGAGTGATATAGGAAAACCATAGAAAACTCATATTACTTCCCGGCAAAAATAACATAATAGCCTTACATTATTTTCTTTATGTTATTTTGCTTCTCGAACTTAGAACTCACTATTTCTTTATTTTCATTTTTTGGCAATGCTTCATACTTCTTTCTCTTTTATTGTTGAATTCGGTAGTTCTTTCCTCTTTCGTGTGATGAAAAATGTGAGTTCTTTTATGGAACAAAAGCGTGATTTTGGCATCTTTTAATATGAACATGGACTGCAATAACTTCGTGTCAAGCTTTCAATGGACAATTGCACCAATTTTGATTTTTCTCTACAAGGATATTATTTGAAAAAAATCAATATGTTTCATTGTAAAAAATATGAGGAGATCTGCATTGTTGATGAAAGATTCAGTTTGTTAAGTTTCTTTTTCATTGTTAATCTTTGGATGTAGTAAGAGCTTTTGCTAGCTTATATAAAGTATTAAATTTCCTTCTATTTTTTTTATACTTTTTAAAAGTTATATATAATTTTTCATGCATAACACGTATCATTCATTTAGTATATATATATATATATATATATATATATATATATATATATATATATATATATGGGGCTGCCAAAGACCTCAAGGTCCTCAAATATTTCCTCAGTCCAAGAAAGTGCAAGGCAATTTCAAATTTTCTACTCTTTTCTGCTTCTCTTCTCAAAGAAATTTGTTCAATCTTTTACAAATGAAATGAAACAAAGTACTTAATACTTTTCACCTTTCCTCCTCTGTTTGCTCCTATATCGCTTGCTCAATGACATTAGAGATATCTTAGTTACAGACAAAATGTGGAAAAATAACGAAAAAAAGTGGAAAAAATAGAAGCAAAGCCCCGAGTATATGTGCTTACAATAATGACAAAATTTTGGAAATGCATGGATTATACGAGTTTGTGTGTGTGTGGACATCTCTAACTGTCAGAGAGGCATTTACAAGCCCGGAATGGCTGAACAAAAGAAAAGCTTCAATGATTTTCGATGGTGGAGCAATTAGGACTTTGATCAACCTTGATTACCCTTGTGTTGTAGGATCCACAAAAGCTGCACTTGTGATACAGCCAATGAAATGGTGCAGAGCCTTTCTTGTCGCAATCATTGCACAAGATGTCCTGTAAAACCAAACAGTCCATTTATGATTATCAGCGGAGCAAACTGGTACAAGGAAAATAAGAAAAGGCAGCAGAGCTTACTTGACAACGGTCTCTATATTCTTCTGGGAGCACCTCAGAAGCCATTAAAGCATCAAGCATTCCAAAGTAAACCTGAATTAAAAGAACAAGGATATTCAAGTAATCTTAAAAAGTTATTTGAATATAACTAGAACAAGGATTTTATACAAACTTCAACTTGGTAACTGCAAAGTTGAGGTGGTGGAACAAACCAAAGTTGCAAAATTGCTTTCGGGTTAAGAAAGAAACTACAGCTATTTCATACGAGAGAGAAGTATTAACTATTTCATGGTAAAATCTGACAAGTTATAAGAGAACAAAATGAGCCAAATGCGTCAAAGGAGGTAGTTAGCGCAGTATTTCTAACTCGGAGCAGTAGGTCACAGGTTCAACAGCCCCGGACCCTGATATTAAAATTTATTTGCACTTGTAAACATGCCATTAAAGATTGCATGGTAAAATCTGACAAGTTATAAGAGAACACAAAGCACCAAATGCGTCAAAGAAAGCAGTTGGCGCAACAACCGTAGTTCTCCGGTTCAACACTCCCTACCCTGATATTAAAATTTAAAACAAAACAAAATAAAACAAAATAAACAATGAGCCAAATGGGGAGAGCATCCCCTTACCGACATATCTCCCATAGATTTGCTGCAAATGGGACAGATGTAGTGTGTGCAAGCATATGCCTGCCGAGAGAAAAACAAGCAGTGTAAGGACCAATTGAATAACAGCAATAGCTCTTCTGAAGCACAACGATCACAAAAATCATATATAATAACCTGGAAACAAGCTGAATGCATATAGTGGCCACAAGGAAGAGCTCTGACAGTTAAGCTCGATGTGAATAAGTCGTCGCAGCATATTGGGCAGTTGGTTTCAAGACCTTTCTCCCAGCACTTGTGGTCCTTTAACTTTATTCCCAAACAACAGTTGCAAGTCATGCAATGGAAGAAGTCAATACCAAGTCCCTTACCAAGGCGACACAAATTACAAAAAGGACAATGATATACTGTCCTGAAATGACAAAGAAAAAAAAAAGGGAAGGTTAGAAAGACATATTCAACTGCAGACACAGATCTGTATTGTCATAGCACATCTCCAGAAACTTAGACCAAGAGTCTGAAGAAAAGCTGGTTTAAGAAAAATATTTGAGGAAAGCGGTAAAAAAAAGATAAGTTTTATCATATAAAGCTAGACAAATATCAACCAATAATTTTTCTAGTGAGACACTTAATTGAATACTTTGAAATAACAAACGGTAGGAAAATGAAAATTTTACCTTTCATCATCGAAAAATTTGCAGCTACTACAATGGTACTTAGCCATCGAAAATCCATTGCAAGATGGAGTTTTGCAAATAGGTCCAACAGGCTGAATTTGGAGACATTTCATACACATCATGTCAGATGTTACCTTCCTGCAAGATGTTGTAGGATAATGAATGAAACGAACTAGATAAAAGGGAAGGAACAGAAAACGAAGTTCTGAGAAACTTACCGATCCATTGCATGGTCGCTGACATTGTCATGGCAAAATCTACAAGTAAACAACTTTCCGCAACAAGCAGCACGGAGCTTACAATTTCTTTTATAATGCTCACAACCAAAAACTTGTTTCTCTTGGTCACAAAAGGATGGAGAACATCCAAGGATATCTTCATTACCAGAAGACTCACCATTGCTTGCGTGGGGTAACTTCTGCTGAGCAGCAATCCAACGACTGAAAACCAGATGCATCAATTACAATTAGAGCATGCAGATCACATATTAAGGACAAATATCGAAGAAGAAAGCAAAGAGTACCTGGTCATAAGATTTTGAATAAGGTAGGCCTTTCTTCTAGGATCAAGAGAAGAATCCCGGGAGACCTTTCTTATCTCGGATTCAAGCTCATTCTGGTTCATCCGGAAAATATCTTTCCAGCCAGGCTTAAATGTGCAATCACATTGATCCAGTGATTCATGGAGATCACAGGCTACAAAATGGAATGAGATATTACAATGTGATCTCTGAAAGTTATTATTTATCTTATAAAGCAACACCTTTTATTCTAGTCCAGAATATAACTAAATAAGAGAATAGAGAATTTTCGGGAAAACCAGAAAAATTAATAAGCAAAATTTTATAGCACGAGCAATTATGCTACAGGAACCCGTTGACATACTGTTTTTAGATGTTGAGATCTGAGAAATTGCAGCTGGAGTCCCTTCCCACCATTCATCCAACCACTCGCTAAACATTGTGTTCTTTGTTGCTTGCTTGAATGTGTCCATCATTTTATTCTGTTCTTCCTGTGTAAGAGCAGATGTTACCCACGGCAACATTGATTGGAGAACCTCTGCTCCAGTGGTACCAATTATGCGACCAACAAGTTCGTCCTGCTCCTTAATTGAAAAATGGCTATCAAACAATGGCCAGAGCTCAAGTTCTTCACGAGTAACATGATGATCCAATGTAACTCTGATTGATTTACACATGCCCTGGACTTTAGTAGCCAGCTCGCTGTATTCTCTCAAACTACTACCAAATGTAGTAGCCCTTGTACTCTGATCTCCAGTTGTGATTTTGCACTTCAAATTTTCATAGAGTTGAGAAAGTTTATCAAGAGTAGACGAAATATCTTCAAATAGTTTTTCCTCCTGCTTATGGTCCAGTGTGTAAGAGTGGCTAACATTATGAAGAGCTTCTTTTGATTCTAAAGCAGGGAAAACTATATCATCCTCCGCATTACTATGAGCTCTATATAAACCCCACAAGAGACGAAATCTGCCACTGAACTGCCTAATGAAAGTCTCATCACAATCTCCAAGTTTCCCAGATTCAGCATCCAGAAACTCCAAATCTTTACGGATGGCTTTGTGAAATTTAAATATGTTATCTATGGGTCGTGATGCAGAACCCTTGCTGATTGAACTGATTTCTGTTTCCCAACTGAAGAGAGACGAGTACAGAGAAGGAGCACTTGGGGAAAAAGATAAGGATCGTAAAGATTTTCCGGCAGTTGTACCTAGATTATTGCCGTTTACTCCCAACCCCGGAACACAACAGGACTCATCACCACTATCTGCTTTCTGGAATTCTACAGCCCCTAAAGAGTTGCAACAATTATTTTCTTCCCTTGAAGTTATATTTCTATACTGAATTGGCCTTTCATCATTATCTGATTGATCAATTCGGAAATGTTTAGCCATTCTGCTGGAAGAGTCGCAAGCGCAACATTGTTTACCCGACTTCTCAGGGGTTTCTGTCAGCATTTTTGCACGGCAACAATTATTAGCACCAGCTGATAAACAAATGCTCCTTGGACGCCCTTTACATGCCCAGCCAGTAAATAGTGTTACTAATGCAGTGTCTGACTCCGGAGCTGTATATTAGGTAAAAGGGTTAGAGACTGACGAGAGACGCATGTTTTTGAGAATACACTTCCACAAGGAAAAAGATATATTAGAAGCAAAGTAAATGCAGAAATTTGATAGAGAACCTGCCATATGAATATTCTGAAGGAAAGACCTAGCTTCCTCTTCACTTAGTGATCCTACCAACCAGGGTAGAACACACTCAATCAACCTCAGAGGCATTACACATAAACTCTGGTACTGAAGGTTTCGCTGAAGTTCAGGGCTAAAGTGATTCCTGGCAAGTTCAAGAACCTGTAATGGATTCCAAAAACAGCTAATTAAATTTAAAGAAACGGCATATTTAAGTACAAAGGAATCATCAAACTTAATGTAATGAACACGCGAAGGGGAAAGATTGTTTTTGGCCAAAAAGGACGGTGCAAAGGCAACGAAGAAAGTAGATTTTCTAAAGTCTTGAAAACTGTGAACTTCACCTGAACTTCCTCATTTTGGAAATGCTTCTTTATGATCTGCATTATACGATCAGCATGAGAACATAACTTTGCACAAAAGTCAGCAGAAGAGGAGTTTGCCCCAGCACTCTCAATACTTTCCATCAAGCATCTCAACCTATCAAATTCACTTTCTTCTTCTTCATGCTCCTGAGCAAAAGATAGTTCCTCGTCTACAGCAGGGAATATTATTTTGTCCTCAGCAATGCTGCAGTCAAAGGTGACGAGATATGATTATCATTCAACAAGAAGGTAGCAATAGTAAGTTATTAATAATGTAAAAATTGAAGTTACAAGCAAACACTTGGAAAATTCTCCTGAAAAGTAGAGCATAAGGAAGTTTTTTAATAAAAATAAATCTATTTAGCACAGTATGGCAGATTAAAATAGAAGAGAAGCTGCAAGCTTAATGAGATCCAAGATGATGCATTAAAAGGATCAGATAGTATATTTTAGATTTCCTAGAAGATATCTCATAGTTCTCAACAATTGATTCTGAAATGTTCCCAAGACAATTAATACGTGATTATAACTTAACAAAAGAACAGTAGTGTTTTTTCGTTTTTCGTTTTTTTTTTCTGCTGATTATTTTTTTTCTTTCTTTTAAGAATGGGAAACTTTATATCACTATTAGAAAAAAACAAAAAGAAGTCCTTGTAGCTTGAAAATAATATCAAGAGTGTACTCAATAATGGTATATTATTATTATACTCAAAAGTTGCATCACCAATACATTCTATTCAAGGAAAACATTGAAATGAGGAAATTCTTGAATCATACCTGTGAAAAATGCAGACTTCGGCAATAAATTGGAGCCTCTTGCTAAAGGCAGACAAGTCAGAAAAATCCCCAGATGACTGAATCCTCCTAGCTGCTTCAACTATGTCAGTTAGTTCCTTCTCAATAGCCTTGTGCCAATGCAATATCTCATCTATAGGATGCTCAAGAATAACAGAGTTTGGTAGCAAGCAATGTTTCTTTGGTACCGCGGAAGATTCACATGCACATTCCCCACATTTGGTTGATATAGGTAAGTTGTTACTTTTGCAATCTGATGAACTACAAGACTCAGTATCATGTTGGCCAGTTTTACGCTTCTTACTAATCTTCGCTCCATCCATCCAGGTGAATATAATCTTCATGAAAATAAGTTTATATCAGCAGCCAATGATACAAATTGATAGAAGCTTCTTATGCTTGAAGGTCCTTACCTGTTGAAGTAGTTTTTCTTCTGGTATAATTTTGTACAAGCATTTACGCATATCTTGACGCTCATCAGGTGAAATGGAGGAGGAAAGCCATGGAAGAAATTCTGCCATCATATTCACAGGAATGCTGCACAAAAATTGCCAAGCTAATGATGCTTGCTCCTCAAACGAAAACTTTTCAATGATCAATGGGAGGACCTGCCAAACAAATATAAATTGCTTTCTGGTGAAAAAATAACCAAACAGGCATATCCAAGAAAATTAAAGAGTAGAAACTTTTATGCAAACTAGAGTAGCAAGTTGCCATTTATGCTACATCCATCCCACTTTTATCATCTCAGGAGCCCAGAGAGGCTAGAACACGAACCGTTTATCCTTATTTCAGTATGCAAGAATCTCATGAAATCCTAGGTAATGAAGGTGAATTATTGTGTGACTAGGCCCAAATTTCAATATCCTGCAGATCCCTACAATTGCTAGAGTTTGACCAGGGGTTCTGAACATATTGCACTCAGCATCACCATTTTTTATTTTATGGTAAACAGACAAATGTTGATATTGCATAAAAAGAATTATTTACCGCTACGCTACTTATCTGATATAAAATAGGAGCAGTCCTGAAGTATTTGAACAATTGCAGCATAATCAGACCATTAGACAAGTTTGTTACAAATAATCCAAAAGAAGCTAATGGCAACTAGTTACACATCAGTAGCACACCTGTTCCTCTTCCTTGGACATGTGCTGGCTAATTGATGTTCGTAGTGCACCAGTGCAAGAAGCCAACTCCCTCTTGTAACTTTCTTCGGTTTGTTTACTGGAATCCAGCAATGCAAACAGCTGATCAAAAAGCACACTTTCTCCCTCATGCTCAAGAGAATAAGTTCGAGCAACATTTTTTACTCTGATGTCAAGTGCAGGAAAAATCACCTGGTATTTGACAGTTATACATATAAAAGGAGTCAAAAGTTCATTCTGTAGTAGTGTCTAAGAGCTCGAAAATCTCTGGAAATTTTTCATTATCTCCTGATCCATTATATGGTGGTGAGAACTAGCATGTTATATCATACTTGACCACAATATAATGTGAAGCAATTTGCAACAACCAAAATAAAAAAAGAAAAGAATGTGTAGCATGTGAGAAAGAACTCTTTAAGCCTCAATTACAAAGACACACACACACACACACATCTTTTCTCAAAATGGAAAGAAAAAAAAATCCATTCCAGAGAAGTTCACTAAGAAATTTACCTGGGAACTTGCAGATAATTAGAAAAATGCTAAACTCCTTTTTAACAAACATAAAATGATAAGAACAGATACTTAATGGCCACAAATATAAATATAGCCCAACAATCAGATATTTCCCTTTTCCTTGAAAATGAAATAATAGCAGTAGATATGTCCACAAGAACCTAGAAGCTACAAAACAGAATGTGATCATTCTGTGAGAATGAACGCAAACCCAATACTTTTACTGAGAAAATGCTCTACTCACTTGAGAATGTACAATTTAGCCATAGTACATATTCACCAGAGGGAACCAAAAAAGGAAAAAGGAAATTTCAACTAAAAGAATCAAGCTTAAATGTTTTTCTCAAGCCGACAAAACCTTAATCCTGAATTATTTTTTTGTGATTACAATAGTTCATAGCCAATATAACAACATTAAAACCAGTAAATTTCCTGCAAAATGCTAATAGTACTTCATTCCAAATGGTCTTTACTTATTGAAAAGTTCTAACTTGTTGGCCACCAAACAAAATGCTCGCCCTCTAACAAGAAAACTTTAATTATATCAATACCAGAAACCACCAGCAAACAAAATTGTTCTGTAAAACTAAACAGCAATCAATTAATCAGGACAGAGCAAAGACATAACCACCTCCCCCCCCCCCCCCCACACACACACCAACGCAACTTTTTTTTAAAAATTGCTTAATAGGCATTGATTTTTTAGCTTTATAGTCACTTTTTTGTTTTCTAGGAGGATCGAAAGTGATTCCCAACTTCCCCTGATTGGTGACTTGAACCCCGACCTATCTATCTGTTGGAGGGAAAGCATCTTTACTGCTTGAGCTACGCTTCGTTGTCAGGCACTTTTAGTAACTTGTTTTCTGAATTCCTCCCCCAATTTTTTTATTTTTTATTATTTTTCCAAAACTCCCTTGTAAATCCTCCCCAAAATAAAGTTCTGATTCTGTCTATACAACAAAGTAAAAGATTATTCTCCAATTTTATGACTTACACATATACAACCACAAAAAAATACACAAAATTTAACCTCTAGAAATTCAAATCTCTTAATTAACATAAAAATTATAATAGAAAATTAATAATTATTATTACCTCATCCTCAGCATTACAATGATGCTTATAAATCGACCTAAAAAATCGATATCGTTCAAGCAAAGGCTTAATATCACCATTACTATTATCATCACTCTTCATGGCAAAATCCATGGCGGCTCGATGAAGTCCGTCCAGCTCCGCCCTAATTGCCTTATGAAAGAACAAAAAAACTCGAATCGGCGATGAACTCTTCAACCTATTTCCCGTAACATTTGGTCCGCCGGCCATTACGCCGCCGCCGTTCTGCACTCCTGCCGCTGCCACCGTCGTTAACGGCATCGCCATTTATAGATTTCCGAAAAAATCGACAACTTTTTTTGATTTTTTTTTGTCACCACTGAAAAGGTTGAATTTTTTTGTTTGTGATTTCAGATTCAGATTTCATGAAAATGTAATCATGTCTGCCTTCGAAGAAAAATTCTCAGACAAAGTGAGATTTTTTTTTGTATCTATAGGTGTGTGTACGTATATAGGTTTGGTGACAAGATAAAGTTTTTTCGGCACGTATTTTTATCAACAAACTAATATGTATTGCAACGATTATTTAATTGATTAGTTCGCTTGATCGAGTACTCTAAAAATTAATTGGTTATACTCATCTTTTTTTTTTTCGCTAAATTTTTTTTTTTTGCTAAATAATTGATTATGCTCATCTTACTATCTTATTTGTATTGTAGCAGACTATAATTTAGAAATGACAAGATAAAAGGTATTAACTTAATTAATTATACAATCTTATCAGTTGATTATGCATGATGTAAAATAGTAACAAATTTGAAATACTCAAAATTAAATTTCATGAACATCCCTAATTAGCTGAGTCATAGCAAATATATCTATTTCTTTTATGAAATATATCTATGCGTCTTCCTAATTAATCGAGTCGGATGGTATAGCAAAAAATAAAAATAAAATAGGGGGTGACAAGAAAAAGTTGGCACGTGGAAAGATAAAAATTAAGACGAGGATAAAAGTGGAGGGCAATATATAGTTGGCCACGTGGCGAGAAGTTTTAGCCTTATTGGTTGCTGACGTGTGCCATAGTGGCCACGCCAGTGAGTCAATGACATGGGGCCCAAACGAAATTCTTCCTTATTTTTATACAAATTTTATTTTTAGCATTTGGACTAGTCTTGGTACAGTGGTAACCTTCTTCCGATCTTCTACTTTGAACATCCAAAATAATAATAAAAAAGTACTAGGTCTTATGTCGAATATATATATATATATATATATATATATATATATATATATATATATATATATATAAATATATAAAAGAAGACTAGTCTTGGTCCAGTGATAACCTTCGGATCTTCTACTTTGAACATTAAAATTTAAATCTCACTGAGTGCATAGATTTTGCTAACTATTTGGAAGTATTAGTAGTATTTAGCTTATAATTTTTTATTTAGTACGAGTTTCGATTTTATTCACTACTGTGTTGATATTTAATAATAAAAATAAAAAATAAAAATAAAAATAAAAATAAAAATAAAAATAAAAATAAAAATAATATTTTATATAAAATTATTTTTTCTTTCTATGCAAAAGTACATCTGTAAAAGAAGATTTGAAACAATTGTATTATGCAAATAAGTTATTCTTAAAATATTTAGAATTTGCGACTTTATTTTGCATCAAAGTCTGCATCAAAGTCTTGAAGAGCTGTAAATTTGATAAAATTCGACAAAAGTCCACGAACCAAATCTAGATGGGGTGTGTGTGGATAGCGCAGGAAGGGAAGCGAAGGCACGTGGGCGGTGGGGGTGAGGAGGACGCCCGACGACTGAAATCATGCATATGGACTATCAGATCTTTTGAGGTCCTAAGAAGTAATTAATTTTATATTAAGAGATAAATAAATAAATAAATTATTATGAGGAGAATAATTTTTATATTAAATTCTCTTTTGAAATTTCTAATTTTGATGGTTTTATAATTTAAGTAATGGAGGAATCCTTAGCCTAGTGGGGCAAATGTCTGCTCACGACCATGAGATCGTGGGTTTGACACACTCCAATTACATGGAGCAAGTTTTAAATTTCACTTTCTAGGGCTACCATCCTCCTCTTGTGAGGCACCTCTCCCCCTACATGGGGCAATCGCCTAGTCGGGCTTAAAAAAAAAAAAGTACATTCTATCTTCTTCTAAGATTTGGATGACATCATATGTCGTTTATTTTTTCTTACTAGGATATTAGGATTTGTTTTGTAGTACTATATTTTTTTTAGAATTGGATAATATATTTTTTATATTTAAAAATTATATAATGCATTAAAATATTGTGAAGATATATGTCGTTTAGGTAACAGTCTAACGGTCAAGTGAAAATATTATAGTTGATTATGAATATCTTTTCCTAGAAGGATCCCAATTGGTCTTGGTCACGTCTTACACTTAAATATTCAACTCTAGCTCTATTTATAGATGTGTGCTATATTTTTTTGAGTGAGGCCAACGTTGAATTTTTTAATGTAAGAGGTGGAGTAAGACTCATTCAAATAGTTTTAGGAGAAAAAAGTTACTTTGTAGTTCAGGATATCAAATGTCGAACTCTGATAGCAGTAATATGTATAGTGAGATATATAACAAATAAGAAACAACTGGAAATGAAGAATACAAACCCCTGAGCTTTGGAGCAGCAATTGGTTGCAAGCCTGACTTGTAGTTCAAGAACATTACTCCTACAACAATCTCAATTGGTCATGACCCACCTCTTACACTTAAATATTCAGTCTCAAATATATTTGCAGAAATGGGGCCTACTTCTACGAGTGAAACCAGGACCGGATTTTTTAGTGTAAGATGTGGAGTCAAATTTTAGCACTGTCAAACGGGTCACAAGTCCGTAGACCATAATGTGGCTCTTGTTATTCCCGTTTAAATGCGGTCCATTTTAGCACACTCCATTTGGACCACGGACCAACGCAGGTTGAAGCGGACCGGATACTCAAAAAACTAAATAACAAAAACCCTTTTTTTTAAAGTTTTACTTCTCTCTTTTCAATTTTTTTTAAATTTTTAAAAAGAAATAATAAGAACGTCATTTTTAAGCTTTGCTCTCTTTTTTCTAATTTATTTTTTTTTAAATTTAGGTTGGTATGCGGATCAGTACGTTAATCCACGGACTTCTTGAGTACGAATATGTCCTGGGATTCTTTTGGTCTAAAAAAATGGTCCAAATTCGGCCCGTTCCGTTTTATGGTAGTTCGATGCGGATTGGGTCAGACCGGGTTGGCCCATTTGTCAGTGGTTTCAAAATCCATTGGGATGGTTTTAAGAGAAAGTTACCCTGAAGTTTAGGAGATCCAATGTTAAACTCTGGTAACGTAAAAAAAGTATATATGCATAGTGAGGTATGTTAAAAATAAATAAGAAACAACAAACCCACGGGCCACGACATTTGGGATAAAAGTTGGGTGCAGTTGTTAATGTTACGTCATTGACTGACGAGTATTTGAATTTCTTTTGTGCGATTTCAACCCTTAATATTTGTCACTTTGTGCATGCCATGTATAAAGACTCACGGGTTAAACTCTTTTACAAAAGAGGACCTCTCTCATTTACATGAGCAAACCAACTCTTTTAAAATTAGAAGGGTTGAAAAATATTTGTCATAAAAAGTATATGTGAAGTCTTTCAACATGTAATTATTAGCTCAATGTAGATATATTTGGGGGGAAATGTAGATATTTTTTTAAGAGAAAATATAAGATTTTATTGAGCATCAAAATAAATAAAATGAACAATTACATCAGGCACCTTATCAATCCAAACATTAGATGTTTTTGCTGGAATGGGATCTGTGTATTAATTTCAACTGGAGCAAAATAATGGTAAAAAAGGGGTGTACAACCACCAAAATAGTTAGTCATGTACAGCTTTAACTAAGATATGAAATAAAAAATTCTATAAAATCTTAACCGCCCTCGCTATTTGCACCTACACTATCAAAATTCCCTCTCCCTTCTCCTATTGATCAAGTAATTCCCAAACATTACGCAGAATTATCTTAACCTTATATGTAGAGGAGCTAGCAAGCCACTATTATCTTAAAAAAATCACTAGTGAAAGCTTAGATAAGGATTATTGCCGTGATGATTTGCAAAGAGGATGCTCGCCATAGACACTAGCATGTTCAAGTGTATATTGTAACAAAAGTGGCCTAAGGTGCTAAAAATTTGATTACTCTCATTTAATCTATCAAGAATCATTTTGCAATCACCATTCACCTGGAAGCCAAAAAATCTGAGAAATAGTCTAAAACGAAATCATTTTAAGATTGATATAGTCGTTGAATGTTCGTGCAACGGGAAATAAAAATAGGACATTGCTAGGCTACTAGAATTATTTGCTAAAAGATTGACTAAAATAGTTTTTTGGACCATTTTACCCTTATAGTTGGGTGAATCCCTTATACCAGCAGGAACACTTCTGATATGGACCGGGTCCACTGGACCATGCGGTTCAGATTTGGCCACATAACTGCATTTCCTTCTCTCTCCTCATTCTGCATTGATGTGGCCAAATCTGGACCACATGGTCCACATAGACCCGGTCCATATCAGAATTTTCCTACCAGCAGGGGGTGAGATAGTCATTTAACACTCTCAATTTGGGGATTTAGGGTTTCTATCCCCAAAATTCTAGGAGTAAATCATTTTCCATAAAAATATAAATGGTTTGAAAGCATGTAAAGAATATAAAAATAAAAGTCACATATATTTTGAGAGATATACAAAAGAAATTTAAAATAAACTTTCAGAACGAAATATAAAATTGTTTAACACGAAAAAAAAATTGTTTAAAAGAAGAAAAAAAATTATATTATTCGAAAAATGGTATGGAGCTCTACGTCTAGAATGTGGAGTCCGGTGGAGGGTTGGCGAAGGCACGGGTGGGAATGAGGACTGACCGTAGACTAGTGAACTCATCCAATTCGATCCTATTAACTCTTTCATACATTTTTCTAATACATTAATATTATTATTGGATATGTATTAGTACTATTAGTCCATAGTAATTTAATGGCTTGAACTAATCACAATATATCATATGGAAGTGCTTGGGGGCTAAAATTTAGCCAATTAATTGACTAAATCGGTGGCAAAGTGGTAAATAAAGAGGTGAATTCCTTATACAAACAGTAATGAATAATGTTTAATTTGGTAATTTAGCCATATAAGCCAATTTCTCCTTAGCTCTTAATCATTTTCCTATATCATATGTACTAATATCATTAGTATATTAGAGAGTATTAGAAAGTGTATTAGAAAAATCGATGTGTCAATATACAGGAGTCCTAAAAAGTAAATTTGTGCATTATTTTATTTTTGAATTTAATAGATTAAATTATTTTTATGGATAATATATTTTATTTTCATTTTGGAATTGTTAATTTTGGTTGATCATTGTATAATGGAAGCTTGTAGTGTACACAAGGTGGTGGGTGATAAGTGGAATATAAAATGTAGTTTACTAGGGTCGTTGTACTAGGTGATAACTGATAAGTGGGATATTAAAGGTGGCGGCAATAAGTGGAATATAATGTCCAAAAGAATAAAAATAAAAATGGAACTTGTGATGGGAAAAATTCCCTATGGAACGGTCATTGTGAATACTTGTAAGAAATGAAGGCTTGCATGACCTATCCTACAGGTGGGTCCTGTCTCAAATTATGTGAGGGGAGTGTGGGGTCGTACCCACAAGGATCGTCTCATGCTAGACTTTCCCCTTGTGATGGGTTTACTTTTCCTATAAGTTCAATATAATATGTGAAATTTAATCTTTCACTAGATTTTATTTTCGCTAAGTCAGTGTTCGAGTTTATTTTCCTCAACAAATAAACTAGCCAAACTCAAAATTTCTGAAGCTCAATTAAAAGCTTGACAATCAAAGGTGTTGTGGACCAGTGGGGCAGGCGCCTGCCCACAACTTCTGAGGTCGTGGGTTCGATACCCTCCGCCGGCGTGCGGTATGATTTAATCTCCCTTATCTAGGGTGCTCTCTCCCCCCACTCATGGAGCTGTTCTCTCTCCCCGCTCATGGGGCTTCGCCCATTGTGGCGTCAAAAAAAAATAAAAATTTAAAAGCTTGACACATATATTACATACACATACTTCTATTATCCAATTAAGAAGTAAAACTTTCCATAAAAAAAACTTAAGAAGTAAAACAAACTATTAGAAGTACTTTGATTTCCACTTAAAACTTTTAAAAGTTTTGATGCAAGTTTTGTGTTATATATAAATGACAAACATAAAAGAGATAAACAGATTCATTCTATTAACAAGGTGGTATTATTTATTTTTTGTTGGAGCACTTCAAATATTAGAATACAAAACGTAGATGTTACTTTTTATATCCATAAACTTTTGTTTTTAAAGTAACTAACATTATATGCTTTTCTTTTCCCTTTTAACGATGCTAAAAATAGTTAATTATTAATAAATTTATCTATTTTCTATAAATAAAAAATTGTACTAAATTTTTTTTGAGATTATAAAATAAACGAACTATTTTTGAAAGTGATTGTTAGGATCTTGTCATGTGGATCAACATGCCAAATGTAGCAGGATCTTTTAAGAATTAGGTTAGGAGGATTTGTTACTTGTCACCAAATTGAATGTGAAGAAACTACTCAAACAATTTACATCTTACAACTTTCTATTCTCGGAATAATAATCGCTCTACTAATTTTTGTATTCTTGAAACTCGATATTCAAATTCATTTATTTTCTTAATTCAAAAATACTGATTTCTAAACATTTTTAGTCCGACTAATTAATTTTGACCGATATGATAACAATTCTTGCAAATATATTATAATTGTCGCTCCAAATAAAAAACACATAAATCCGAGTAGGTAATTTTTCGTACTGGAATAGAGTTCATTTGATGCACAACCTTAATATATTTTCAGTGAATAATCTAAAAACTCAAAGGATAAAGTAGTAGTTGAAATCAACATAGTACTAGTGTGAAGTTGGATCTAAATACGGAACATATATTCTGCACGTGCAATACTATTTAGAATTATAGTGAAAAATAAGGGTTATGAACAACCAAATAAAAAATCAACGACTAAAATCAATTATATTGGAAATCGTTAATTCTAACCAACTTCGTACCCTCTTGAATTGTACTGAAAAAATGTTAAGTCCATTAACTAGTAGCCTTGGATATGAGAGTTGGATGTAAAGCTAAAATTAAAAAAATTTACATAAATAGCTACTCAATTTTAAAAAATGAGAAATAATTTAAATAAGGCTAGTGATATTGCCAAGGCAGGTTTCCTCCTGCCAAGGCAATTTGAGTCTAAATGACCAGCCTACACTTTTGTTAACATTAATCTCTCTCAATTAATTTGTCTTTCTAATATTTTCTTTCCTAATCTATTCACACTTAATCTTTAATTTTATATCTTATCCAAAAATAAACCCACGATCTCTCCATTTTATTCTTCCCTAATCTATTCTATTCAATCCCTATTTTTTCTCTTATAATAGTAGTAATTCACAAGAAAAAAACAAATACACTATAAATTATTTTTACATATGAACTAAGTTGAAAAGATAATTAAAGTCGTATTACTGAAACACTATTATTTTACATTTTTTTTCTTTCTTATTAGTTTTAATTAATGAAAACCTTAGATCATGAATTTCTTTTGATTTATATCATTTTTTTTTTTCTTGAGAAATTCTAGCACTATAAAAGAGAGAAAATAAAAAATTGAGTGTGAATGGATTAGGGAAGAAATTATTGGAGAGATCGTGGCTGATCTTTGGAATATGAGAGAGAAAGTTAGAGATTGATTGTGTATAAATTATGGATAAATTATGGAAGAAAATATTAGATAGAGAAATTAATTGTGAGAGGTTAATAATGACCAAAAGGGCATCTTGGTCCAAATAAAAAACACATAAATCCGAGTAGGTAATTTTTCGTACTGGAATAGAGTTCATTTGATGCACAACCTTAATATATTTTCAGTGAATAATCTAAAAACTCAAAGGATAAAGTAGTAGTTGAAATCAACATAGTACTAGTGTGAAGTTGGATCTAAATACGGAACATATATTCTGCACGTGCAATACTATTTAGAATTATAGTGAAAAATAAGGGTTATGAACAACCAAATAAAAAATCAACGACTAAAATCAATTATATTGGAAATCGTTAATTCTAACCAACTTCGTACCCTCTTGAATTGTACTGAAAAAATGTTAAGTCCATTAACTAGTAGCCTTGGATATGAGAGTTGGATGTAAAGCTAAAATTAAAAAAATTTACATAAATAGCTACTCAATTTTAAAAAATGAGAAATAATTTAAATAAGGCTAGTGATATTGCCAAGGCAGGTTTCCTCCTGCCAAGGCAATTTGAGTCTAAATGACCAGCCTACACTTTTGTTAACATTAATCTCTCTCAATTAATTTGTCTTTCTAATATTTTCTTTCCTAATCTATTCACACTTAATCTTTAATTTTATATCTTATCCAAAAATAAACCCACGATCTCTCCATTTTATTCTTCCCTAATCTATTCTATTCAATCCCTATTTTTTCTCTTATAATAGTAGTAATTCACAAGAAAAAAACAAATACACTATAAATTATTTTTACATATGAACTAAGTTGAAAAGATAATTAAAGTCGTATTACTGAAACACTATTATTTTACATTTTTTTTCTTTCTTATTAGTTTTAATTAATGAAAACCTTAGATCATGAATTTCTTTTGATTTATATCATTTGTTTTTTTCTTGAGAAATTCTAGCACTATAAAAGAGAGAAAATAAAAAATTGAGTGTGAATGGATTAGGGAAGAAATTATTGGAGAGATCGTGGCTGATCTTTGGAATATGAGAGAGAAAGTTAGAGATTGATTGTGTATAAATTATGGATAAATTATGGAAGAAAATATTAGATAGAGAAATTAATTGTGAGAGGTTAATAATGACCAAAAGGGCATCTTGGTCCTTTAAAGGCAAATTGCCTTGGCATAAAGAAATATGCTTTGGCAATATCACTAGCTTTTAAATAAACCCAAAATAAAATTATGACAATTAAGTTAGGACGGAAGGAGTACAATAGCTCCAAATTTGAAACATATGGTGTGGCGCTTTGATCAAATAGTTTAAGTATCCTAGTATTTGACTTACTTATCTTGTTGAAATCTATTAAGTATTGTATTTGCTGACAAAAAATCCTGCAATCCTACAATATCAGTCGCTTTCCAAAAATTAAAGTTTCAAAATCACAACATTACCTTAAAGCGTCATAAAAAGATCACAAATATGACTAGTTAAAGATCACACGAGATATTCTATGATATTATGTAACACTTTTTGTGATATTTTTTAATTATAGTCCTATTTACACCTAATATTTATCGAATTTATTTATAGGGTTTGCCTATTTTAGTTTATATTATATAAATGAGAGTGTAGCAGACAATATGAAGATCCCTTAAGAAGTACTTCCGGTCATAAATTATCTGTTCACTTTATATTTTATACGAGAATTAAGGTTTCATCAAATTATACCATATGATATGGGTAAGATGTCAAAAATAATCATATTTAATTTTACTCTCAATATATATGTCTTTTTTCTCTGTCTATTTGTCTTTCTCCAATATTCAATGTACGGAGTAAAATTGCAAAATATCATTTATAAGCTATTTATTTAGAAAATGAACAATTAGTTTGAGACAAATTAAAAACAAAATATGAATATATAATTTGGGATGTTGAAAATGAACATAGTTTTTTTTTTAAAGTTTGGATAGATTCGATTCCGATCAACGGGTCGGAGCAGGCAATAGGCACCATGTGTTCGCTTAGAAAATGAACATAGTCCTCATGTAATAAGTTGGTGTGCTACTTCCAAATTAAAACCCAGCCACCTGTACAGTACCCAACAACCTCAGATCCCACCAAAAATCCTAAAAAGCTCCCAGTTTTGTTTTGGTCAGAGGAATCAAGTCAATCCATCCATGGCTACTGCTACTGCTACTGCTACTGCAGATCATAACTTGGCACTGATAATCAAGAATCCCTTAAACCTTAAAGAATTCCTTCTTCTCAAACAAAATCCACCCCAAAAATTCAATGACCCTGATTATGATGATTCTTATGTCGACTCTGATCTTTGGGACTTGCCTTCCACTCGATTAAGTCGATTGTTAAATCCTCAATTATCATCACATTCCCAAATTTCCGTCATATCCCGTGAATTTTCTTGCGAAGAAGATGATAATAAGGTTAATTTGACTCATTTTGATCTTAGTTCAGCTCTATCAATGGTAACGTTTTCTGATACTACTTGAATTTCATTTTTCATTTTTTTGTTTGAAATTCTTTGTTTTGAGTTAATGGTTTTGCTTTTTATATGCAAAGAATCGATCTTTTTTAATTTTCATTGGTTTCCTGTAATAAATTGATTTAAATGGGTGTAAAAAAAGGGATTTATTTTCTTATTCATTTCTTGATTCTAATTGCATTTGGGATTGTATTACTTGCAGCTGCCTGTTATGGAGAGACAAATGATGATTTTGAAAAATCAGAAAAAGGATAAGTTTATGATTAGTTATGATTGCTGTAATGTTTCTGGTAATGTCATCTGGACTTAATCTAGGCTGTCCGATTATGGTGCAGGAAGGTCAAAATTCAATACATACTGAACAATTTTGGCCGATGGATAAAAAATTTCAACGGTCCAATATATATTTTGCTGGGACACCTGTTATGTAAGACATGTTTATAAGGACAAGTGTTTATCAGGATAAAACACCCATGCAGTCTTAGGACACGTGTTCATAGGGAGAGAACATATTTTACATGAAATTTAACGCCTATCCAAAAAGTGTCCCATATGTACTTAATTTAAAGCTTTAAACATTATAGCAGTGACGTAATCTAGCAGTCAAAGATTATTTTGTCTATCCATAAAAAAATATTAGCTTTTTATAAGTTTCTTGACGATATATCACAATGGTAAGTCAAATGGCATTGTATTTTGTTGAAAATGGACTTGGGCCTAACTCAATCCCTAAAAATGTACCTCAAGAAGGGAGGATTGTCCAATCCTTATAAAGAACAAACTTGCTCATTAGCTAGTCGATGTGGGATTCTCAACATATTCTAAAGAATTTCAATTTTCTTATCTACTTGAACTTATTGAGTAAAATTCTCAAAAGATTATTTTTTTCTAAGATTCTTCGCAATACATCACAACGTTATTGTATGTTATTCCAATTTATTGGATACACATATAAACAATGGAATTCTAAGAACTTCAATTTTCTCAATACTCCACATATTTTTTTTAACTTATTAGGATAATTTCTTAAATTGTTTGATTTCCCAGCCTTTGTTTTTTAAATAAAGCACGAAATTGGAGTAATTTTTTCCAGAAAGCTTTCACTGTAAATTCATTTCGCTCGTCTGAACTGAAATTTTCTGCAATAAGTGAAGTGCCATAACTAGTGGCTTTTCATATCTAATGAAAGTAAAGGAATCCCTACCAATTCATGCTCAAGATTATCTTAACTATGCTTAGATTGTCGAATAATATGCAGCATTTATCTTCTGTTTTAATGGTTTTGATCGTAGGCTTTGGAACAAGTAGGATTTAAGGTATCCAGTGAAATAGAGTGGGAATTCTGGAAGTCTATAAAGGAACCTGACTTTGGCCCTGGATTTCCAATTAAAACAGTGTATATGGTTGCTAAGTTAGCGCTTCAAGATGGGACGCTGAAAGGTTAGTTGATGATCTGAAGAATTATCTTCCTGTTTCATCGATTCATCTGTACAGTTGATAATCACTAGGCTATTTCGGTAATAACTTTTGTTAACAGTTTTATGAAGAAAAAAATATTTTTTCCCAAATATTTAGTTTTAATTCTTGAATCAATCTTCAAGAGGAATTAGTTATAATGTTTCAAATATTGGATTTACTTCTGGAGGATAAGAGGGCCAATTATAAAATTGTAACATTTACAAGTAAAAGAAATTTATGTTACAATCATATGCAGAGCTTTGCAAATGGATGACGATTGAGAATTGCCTTGATATGATTCTTGAAGCAGTACCTGGTAATGAACGTCTGGGACCATTGTTTGTTCTGGGACTTCTTAATGATGCGATGCCCTCGGAAAGCAGGAATGTGGCTACTAACTTGCCATTTCAGGTCTTTTATCTAGATTTTCATCCATTATTCTTGAATTCGCTATATATTATTATCTTGCATGCTAGACAAGAAGTGCCAGGTAGAAAATTATTTAATCTTCAAAGAACAACGCATCAAATTAAAGAATTTTGAGGAAAGCTGTCTTGAAATTTCTCCTTTTCTGTAGTTGAAAAAATAAATTTTCATATATATAATTATATATATGAGCTGGTTGGGGGGGGGGGGGGTGCACCGCTCTCTTCCACCCCTAGGTTCCATCATTGCTTGTAGTTTAAATTAAGCTTTTTTTTCTTCTGCACAAGTCAGTTTTAAGCTTCAACGAAAATTGCACATCTAGTACGATTGTGATCTTACTATTTTATTGCAAGAGCTGAGTTCTTGTTTGCTTTCATCAACTAGTACCAAGTATGAGAAGTGTAGCTTCCAATTCCTTTTAGGAGTATCCTCCTGGTGTGAAGCTCATTCCTATGGTGAGCAGAACGGCAAAACCTTTCCGAACAACAAACCTGATTGTCCTTGCACCAGGTACTGCAAATAGAACATATGATGATAGCTTTGTTGCTCGGGGTGATGCACTAATAATAGATCCAGGATGCAGCTCTGCTTTGTACAAAGAGGTATGCAATTCTGTTTTTGAAGCATGATTCTCTTGGTTATCCTATTGGGAAAATCACAAAGGTATAATCATAGCAGTTCAGCTTTTATACTATGGTCCTTTACCCTCATTTATCTGTAACCGTAATGTTAAATTCCTGACCTTTTGTACTTCTGGTATTTGTTAATCTTTCTTTAGTAAAAAGACAGCCTACTTTGGTTGTGTGTTCTTCTGCTTTAATCGATTATCATTTTCTGAATGCCTTTTAGTCTTGCTATCTTGATTCTCCATCATACTCTTGCTTTACATGGCCAGCTTGAGGAAATTATTGCTGCTTTGCCCAAGAAGTTGGTTGTCTTTGTGACCCATCATCATCCTGATCATGTTGATGGTAGGTAAATCTTACAGCGGAAATTTTAATCAACAGGCTTGATGTAAAAAGAAGTTGCAGTAGCCGTTATGCACCCTTTTATTTGTCTCACAACCTGCCTATAGTCGTTTTCAATCTCCGTGCAAAGAATTCTGACCGAGAAATTAGTGAAACTGCTTTTGATTCTAGTATGTATTGCACCCACATGATCCTACCTATTGTAATATTTATATGAAAATAATGCACAAACCTTTATATTATCTCCTTTGGGATTTTGAGCACGTGAACTTTTGTTGTTGGAATTGATTTGTGTACTCTTATGAATATAAGCATCTGTTTTCAGTTTTCACAATGTTCCATTCAGGTCTTTCTGTTGTTCAGAAGTGCAATCCTGACGCCATTCTGTTGGCTAACAAGAATACCATGGGTCGTATTGGAAAAGGTTGGGATGCTTTCTTGGTATTAATTTCGCCTCTTGTTTACACTAGGGTCTAGGAGACTGCCAACCAATAACCTTGGTCCTACAATTTGTTAAAGAGAATTCTGAAATATGCTTTTTGGTCTACTTGTACATCTGTTTGTTATTTTTGTTAGAATGTATTTTGCATAATCTGGAACAGTATCAGAAGCGATATGATTTGGGAGAAATTTCTGTAAAATATATTCCTTTCTTATGTTTGAATCAAATCTTATTTGGCGCAGATGATTGGTCTCTTGGTTATGTTTCAGTTTCTGGTTCCGAAAGAGATATGTATTAGTGGTCAAAGACTGAGAATTGTTTCAGCTACCGTAAGTTCCATCCACAATTTACTTTTTTCTGGGGTACAAGTTTTCTTGCTTGAACTTGGATGAAGTTTCAGGTCTCTAGTCTCTACTTGCTATTCTTGTCCTCAGCTCCTACTCGAGGGTAGTAGAAGGAAAAAAAATAAAAAAAATAAAAAATACAAAAGCTTCATTTTCTTATGTCATCAGTTATTACATTCTGGTTATTGGAACTTACCGAATCTGGATTCTTTTTTCGATGGATACTTCATTTAGGGGCATACAGATGGCCACATGGGATTGCTTCATGTCAGCACTCACGCTTTGATTGTGGGTGATCATTGTGTGGGGTAAATTTCTATAACAAGATAAAGCTTATATAAACATTTATTTCTAGTTCATATGTTGTTGAATATACTGAACATTTGTCGATATTTTAGCCTCTTATTTCCCAACCCTCTTTTTAGGAAAATGCAAACTAAAGCACCTATATGTTTGCAGGCAAGGAAGTGCGGTATTGGACGTTACATCTGGTGGAAATATGGGTGTAAGTGAAGTTGAATTCTTATGCGAGTTAACATTAGAATAGGTACCAATTACCATTGGCACATTGGCATTTCCTCAGTTTCGTAAAGGACCACCTTTCTTTGCTCGAGTGTAGGTAACTCAGTAAAGGAATGCATGTTCTATCTACAGTTTGTTATTGCTTGAGTTAGTTTTCCCTTTCATATGAAATTGTTATATGTCAAGGAAGGCTAGTGCAATTGCACAACACTTCCGGCTCAGAATCATAGGTCTGAGGTTCCAGACCCTCTCCCCCGTTGGTTAAAAAAAATATAAAAAATATATGAACTGTATACACTGAGATTTTAAGTTTTTATGCAGGACTATTTCCGGACAACTTACAGATTTATGGAGCTATCACCACATATTTTGATCCCCATACACGGAAGAGTTAATCTTTGGCCAAAACACATGCTCTGTGGGTATCTCAAGTACGTTAGACCTTTTACTCTTCCTTTCATTTATGACCATGTGTACTCAGGAACAGACTTCTAATATAAAATTGTTTGAATTCTCAGGAACCGCAGGAATAGAGAATCCACCATTTTGAAAGCCATAGAAGGGGGAGCGAAAACGTTGTTTGACATTGTTTCATACACGTATGCTGATGTTGATCGCAGTGTCTGGATTCCTGCTGCATCAAATGTGATGCTACACGTGGAACACCTTGCCGAGCAGGATAAGCTACCAAAGGTAGCCCTTGTACTTTCTTCTATAATTTGATTACTGTGTGGTTCCCGGGCGGTCTAGATAGCTACTCTAGATAGCTAGGTTGAGTGAGAGTTTGAGTCTCCCCTTTCCACAAGTGGTCAAGATCATCTCATGGCGAGATTACAACCTTGAAGGTTGCCTTAATGTCTTTGTCCTTACAGGAGTAAATGCTCATCGCCTATATCTTGTTGTTCTTTCATTTAATCTACATTCATCCTGAATAATAGAAGAAGTTCTTATCGTTTTGCTTTAGGCTGACCAATTGGTTTTACACACTTCAACAATCGGTGAAAGAAATTTATAGTATGCACACTTTGTGACTTCTTTTTTAGTTTTGATTTGATATTCTTTAATGGTCAAGAATCAAGCAATCATGTTCAATTAAATACAAAATTCATGGAGAAGTTGGAGGGCCTTCGTGAATTGATACTTAAAGAAAAATTTACATTTTCCATTGTGCAGGACTTCTCGTTAGAAAATTTTAATTCAAGTTTTGCTGTATTTCCTCAACAAGTGCACAAATTATGAGCCAGTGTCGGAAACTGACCACTATACAAGCTATACTAGGTTGGACATTTTCGTTTGCTTATTAAATGTGCATCACTTAAAAAAAAATTAAAATGTCTTAAATGCAAAATCTAATATATTTCTTTAAAGGAAAAAAAAAAAAGGTTTCTCGTGACTTGCTCGTTTTTCTCTGCAGGAATTTTCAGTTCAGAAGTTTAAGAGTTCCTGCCGGCTGCAATTCTTTTCCCGTTGGTTGTGGGCATACGTAAGTGGCACTTTCTTAACAAAGCCTCAAATACTAAGGGCAGGAGAGGCATTTGGCGCTATTGCAGTGGTCAGTTTTACTGCACTTTATTGCGTCAAGAACAACTTCGGTCATAAATAAGAAGGTTTGTGGATTGCATAGTGAAGCAAGAAATTTATTTCATTGGAAAGAGCATTACATGTATTTTTCCATTGAAAGTATATGGTGAATACGTTGTAACTTATCGCGACTCTGGCCTTCTCTACGATAGTGGATAGTAAATGCGCAAAGTTGTAAGCGAAACAGCAGCTTAGGGAATACCTGACCAGAAGGATCCCTTTCTTCACTAGAATAACTAAGCTGCAATAAGAAAAGTCCGTGTCATGCTTTTTATTTCTCTTTGATTATGTATGAAGTGATTATAAGTGGTGTTTATAGAAACATTTTGGTTAATGTGATTAAGCCCTTGTAAAATATTGAATGAATTGGATCTCTCTCTCTCTCTCTCTCACACACACACACACACACACACACACACACACACACACACTTCGAAGGAACCAAGGGGTATTGATTTTCTAGGCATTTTAGTAACTTGTTTTCTTAATTCGCTCTCTCTCTCTCTCTCTCTCTCTCTCATTCATGCACGGACACACAAACGCAAGAAAAAGCATGCCTTTGGTGTTTTCCCCCCTCCCTCTGTGGGTTGGGAAAGGGGTGGTTTTCATGACTATTAGCCCTTTGGTAGCATGTTTTCTTTCAGGTTCTTACTTTTCCATTGCCTTAACTTGCTACCTTTTACTTACAAAGTACATTCTTTTGGGGGTTATTTTGCTTTTACTGATGGACCGGTATGTCCCCTTCTCCTTTCATTTCTTTCTGTCCTCATTATCAATTACTGCTAGTACTATCCAGTTCGGTTACCTTATAACTACAGAAGACATTGTTCCTTTTCCTTTCAAGTTTCCTTTGCAAATATAGGAAAGAAATTGAGGCCTGAATGATGTTCGTCAAGAAACTTTCTATTCGCGTAGGGAAAGAAGTTAGAGAAGGGAGTGTCCAGATTTTCACTACTATAATCTTCTGTTTCTCCTTAGCGTTCTTCATTGTTATCCTCAGCATGTTCATCAATGATTGGTTAAAAAAAAAGCTCAGTTTTTGAAGATTTCTACTACCCTCAAGTCATTGCCTATTCTCCTCTGCATTCCTCATCGCGTTCCTCGTATCATTCATCTCTGTTTTCTCCTCCAAAAGATCTATGGCATTCAATGAGCGAGGAAGAATTGCTATGGCGAGCTTCTTTAGTGCCCTGAGTACCCATATCATCGAACGCCAAAAGGTGCATTCTTGTTCTTAACTAGGGGAAGATTGCCTTTAGCACCACTCTGGGAAATGTTCTTTAGAGGATATGAACATCTCTTCTCTATATACCTCCATACATTCCCAGGGTTCAACTACGAGCCTCCAGAATCATCAGTCTTCTACAAGCGCAGAATTCCCAGCAAGGTATATCACTACTTTTACTATCCTCTTTAATGTAACATTCCTATTATATATAGTATTTTCAGTGTTAAATATGATCCGAATAGTGAAATTTTTGACGTTTTGGCATTCTTAGTAACACGTTTCCAATATTATAGAAAATGTAACAGATGATCTGAACACAAAGCGTTTGACGTTTTGACATTCTTTGTTACGCGCCTTTTTGTAATTCTTAATGCAGGCAGTTGAATGGGGGAAAACAACGATGATAGACGCAGAGAGGCGACTATTAGCCAACGCGCTGCTGGATTTCTCCAACGAAAGGTTTATACTTATTTCGGAATCATGCATTCGTCTCTTTAACTTCACAACCATCTACATCTACCTTATAATCTCCAACCAAAGCTATCTCAGTACTTTCGACGATCCCCGACCGATCGGGCGATGGAGATACAACAAAAGAATGTGGCCAACAATCACATTATCAGATTGGAGAAAGGGTTCACAATGGATTGAAGTTAAAAGAAATTTAGCTATTGAAATTATACCCTATTTTGAAGAACTATTGCAAGCCACCTTGTTATATGGATGAACATTATTTGCCAACGTTGGTAAACAAAAATTGTTCGAAATTAACACTAAATAGGACAATAACTTGGACTGATTGGTCAAGAGGTGGTTCACATCCTAGAAGTTTGATGAGAAATGATGTTTCTAAAGGTTTCTTGGATCATATTCGTTTTGGATTCAATTGTTCTTACAATGGGGAAGAAAGTTCTATTTGTCATCTTTTTGCAAGATAGTTTCATCCTAGTACATTGCAGCCTTTGCTCAAGATTACTCCAAGATTACTTGGATTCGGGCAAGGCTGAATCCAGAACTTAAATGTTGGCGGGCAATTTATAAAATGATATATATTGTAGCAATTTTTTAAAAATCTAGAGGGCGAAAGATGTAACATCTACTAGTGGCAAAAATATTGTAGTAATTTATTTTCGGGGAAAAATGTTTTTTTCTATGGAAACACTAGCATTTTGAAAAATTGTTGAGAGTAAATGCTATCCCTTCGTCTCTAGTTTGGGGGCCCTGTGCTAAATTTTGAAATGATGCTCTACGTAATCGGAGAAAAGTGAATTTAATGTAAATATAACAAAAATAATAATTACAATTGTATCATATTTTTTGTTCTCTAAAATGTACTAAAATATTTTAAACATAATTTTAAATGATACAACTAATTTTTTATCATTCTTCAACAAAATAAACACACACGCATATATATATATATATATATATATATATATATATATATATATATATATATATATATATATAAAAACATAAAATTGGGGCCCCCAATTTTTTGAAGCCTTGTGCGGTCGAGCACCTCGAACACCCTCTTAGCCGTCCCTGTGTGACACTCCCAATGGCACAATAATCACAAAAAGTTGCATTCATATAACTTAAATTTAATATAATGATAAATTGATAAACTATAAATATGAACATGATATAATTAAAAAATGTAATCAGAAGTGTCAATAAAATGGGTTTTTCATTAGACTAACCATGATTTATCAGAATGATCATAACATGGCAGTCAAAGTTTTGGGAGTAACTTTTTTGTCCAGAGACTTCCATTCTGGGGCCAAGACGTGGCTGGTGTGGCACTCACCCAGACGCGCCTTGCGGACTTCCGTCTTGGCCCTGACTTCCGTTCTGAAGTCCCAGATTAAAACCCCAACAATTCCTCTTCTCCCTTTACCCGACCCTCTCTTAGCAAAAAAAAATCCCAAGGCAAAAAACCTTTGATTCTCCCGCAACCACCCCTCCACCCCCACCCCCACTGCCGCCTGCCACCGCCACCAATCAACTCCACCTTGCTCTATATCTCTCTCTCATCTCTCAAACTCAAAGGTATAAAGCTTTAATTTTAATTTTTGTTGAGCAATTTAACATTTATGTTTTGAATTGAACTTTAAATTGTTGTGAATTTGGTATTTTAGAGTAATTTGTTGAATTTGGTAACTTTTTTGTGTTTGTGAATTTATGAAATTAGGGCATTTAGGAATTTTTAGAGTTTGTGAATTGTGAATTGTTAATTTGTGAAGACATACTTAGGGCATTTGTGATTTTGGGGCAATTTAACTTTATGCTTTGAATTGAACTTTAAATTTACTAATTATGTTTATAAATTGTTGTGAATTTGGTAATTTAGAGTAATTTTTTGAATTTGGTAACTTTTTTGTGTTTGTGAATTTTGTGAATTTATGAAATTAGGGCATTTAGGAATTTTTAGGGTTTGTGAATTGTTAATTTGTGAAGACATACTTAGGGCATTTGTGATTTTGGTAATATAACATGTGTTTTTTCTGATAAATTGTATGTTTATTGTTTTTTCGTATAGATGTCTGTTCCTTCTCATCTTCTGCCTTGTCCATATGATGCTAGTGTTTTAAACAAACAGACTTCTCATAGATCTTTAAGAATATGGGGCGGGGATGTTCAACTAAACACTTCACTGAAAATTATTAGAAACGACGGTAAGTTTTTTGAGGCGTACCAAAATGAAACCAACCAGCGAGTGATTGCCTTGATAGACCAACTAGGATTTGGCGGTTGTTGTAGAATAGGAAAATTGAAGGTAGATCACGCTTTAGTTACTGTATTAGTAGAGAGATGGCGCCCTGAGACCCATACTTTTCACCTACGTTGCGGTGAGGCGACCATTACACTAGAGGACGTTGGATGCCTTCTACGACTACCTACTAGGGGTCACGTAGTGTCATGGCATGAGGATTATAACATGACTAAAAATAAGTAGATTGACCGCGTGTTCGACCTCCTAGGATTCCGACCCCCCGGCTTCAATTATGGGTAACACCATCGAACTGTTAGAGGTTTATACCCACATTAATGTGCCCCTAGGCGATAATGCTACTGAGTTGGCGATAGAGCATAGGGCTAGGGAATTTGATATTCCTCTTGATGTCCCCTTTTCTTTTTCCCAATAAGTCGGGGGCCCGGGGGAACATGCGATATCTTATCACCGTCAGTGATGGCATCATCGAGCAAGACTAGACTTCTTGGGCTAGCGGTGTCCTTGCACATTTGTACCTCCAGATGTGCACCTCTTCACTGGCTGATTCCAAGGACATGGCCGACTGTTGCTTGCTAATTCAGGTTTGTTTAAATTTTATACAGATTTTTTTTAATATGTAATTCAAATATTTAATAATCGATGCTGTTTTTTTTACCAATTGTGGGCGTGGGAGCAACTTTCATGTCTCCGTACTGCGAACCGAGGCCCGGTTCTCCATGATATTCCGGCTGACGGTAGAGCTTATGGGTCACGGTGGAATACAAGCCGGAGTTTCGTCAACACGTTGAAATCGCAGCTGACAGTGTTTCGTGACCAGCACAAGGGGGTAAGTTAATTTCGGTAATCTTTTTTTTTTTTAATTTAATTTAAATGAATTATTTTACATTAATTCGAATTTATTTTTGCAGTTTATGTGGGGACCGTACCCTAATTGGGTTATTGCCGAGAGAGCGGCTCGGGATGAAGGCTTCATGATGACCTGTCGAGCCCGTACGCCGCTTGTGTGCTACGAGATTGTTGAGTACCACCTGCCTGACAGGGTTGCAAGGCAATTTGGCTTCCAGTAGGTGGTACCATTGGAGGCGGGGACGGAGGGAACTACCGAGGGTTTTGACCTCCACACATGCAAGGCGGGTCCGAAGAGGAATTGGGAAGCCCAGCACTGCATATACATAGATTTGTGGGACGCCTGCGTCTATGCACTGGCGGGCGCTGCTCCCGTTCCCTATAATGTTATTGTACCAACCCGTGAGTACATGGATTGGTACAATCTCATTACCGTGCACCTCATGACAAACCCACAAAATAGGGATCCCGGGCCACTGCCGATGGGCATTTAACCCATCGCTACATCTGAGGCTATTTTTGTAAGTTTGATTCGTTTTGTTGTCAACATTATTCTTTTTATTTTAAATATACTAATTCGAATATTTATGTTACAGGAGGAGTCTAACAGAGTGATTCTTGAAGAATTGGAGAAGCCTGGATCTCGAACTAATAATCAGTACAAGAATCTCATCGCCTAGGCTGCCAAAACAATAAAAGATGCCTTCGTAGCGGCTGGGAAGACGGTTTCATGCAGATCGCGCGCTGCCTATGTAGTAGATGCTGCAGTTCTGCAACCGGTCACACAGCCGCAGGAGCATGTTCCAGGTAGGGCTGCGGTTGGGAGACTGGGTACTAGCCGGGATCGGCAAGCTAGTCAGGAGGACCTTGCCGCCCGACGACTTCGGCAACGTGGCGGTGCTCCGGAACCGGCTCAACCGCAGGAAGATCAGACTCAGGTTCCTCAGGCGCAGTTCCCGTCTCAACCTCAGACTCAGTTCCCCACTCAGGCCGATGTACCTACCCTATATCAATACCAATTTTCGAGCATCGGTACTTATTATGTGGGTATTGAGACGGGGGCATCCTGGAGCGGGGTCCTCTACATCGGGACAGCCGAGTTTGTATTCTGGTGCGTCGCCATCCTTTAGCCTCGACCTGACTCAGACGCAGCAGCACACTCTACTGCTTCAGCCAGATTCCCCCGAAGAGCCAATATTTATCAACCACGAAGGGGTTGAATTCATCACAACGGACCAGGGCAGTGCTCTACGAACGAGAGATGGCTACATTTACTTTCTCCGAAAAGAGCGGAGAAGGCCCGATAGATACACACCATCGGGCCCTTAGATAGCATTTACTTTGTTTTGCTTACATTAGTCGTTTTATTTTTTTTATATACAATTTGACATATTTATGTTATAAACGATGTGTTCGTTTTTTATTAATAAAGTCAGTTTTGCCATAGTAATTTTCGTACTCAAATTTTGGTTAATATTCAGTTTTAGTGATTTTTTATGTTGTAATAATACAAACTCAAAAAATTGCAGCTCAAAAGTTTTTTTTTTGCCAAAACTCTCTCCCAGGCCAGAACGGAAGTAAGTGGGACTTCCGTCTTGGCCCCAGGACTTCCGTTCTGGACAAAAATGTTACTACCAAAAGTTTGACGGGACTTCCGTTCTGGACAAAAATATTACTCCCAAAACTTTGACTGTTATGTTATGACCATTCTGCTAAAACATGGTTAGTCTAATGAAAAATCCAATAAAATTGCGTGGATCCCGTGGGAAGGAAGATGGAGACACGTTGTTGACCAAACTTATGAAAAAAGTCTTTGAGAATAGTCTCCGTGCCAAGACTAATGGAATTCTTCTAAGGCACGATCCCAAAGCCAACGGTTTCGACTTTGTCAAAGGACGAATGATGGCATCTGTCAAACCCCAACTTCGTAAGTGACGTTCGCCCTCTAGAAAACCCGTTATGCACAAGTAAACCGACAAAAAAAATCATCTGACTTTATTCTTATTTTATATTCCGTTCACTATTTTGATCAATAAATAATTGTCACGTATTAATTTTACTTACATGTTCTATTATTTTCTAGGTTATAATTTTTTTAATTAAAAAATTAACATATGTCAATTTTCTTATTAATGAGATAAAGAATGTAACACTGAATGGAAACATGAGATTCCTACCGAAGTAAACAGGTTGTGAATTTACCAACTTTTCTAGCAACTTCAGGGCCTCCAGCAGAATTCATTCGGAATACTTTTACATGGCATTAGAGTCACATAATCTAATGACGGGTTCTCATTTGATATTATTGTTATTTATGGTCGAGATATATAATCATGACTGTGAGAGGTGTGTTAAATATACCAAATTAATTAATTTGTGAGTATATTTGAAATTTATAAAATTTGAACAATCTTTCACTTTTAAAATACATTTTGAGAGATTGAGTTATACCATACAAATTTTTAACAAAACTTAAATTAATACCGAGACATATTCATAATTGAATATTGCATAACTCAACTATATATAGTGGTAAGGCTACCCGGCCACGGGACGAAGTCGATTCCCGTATCTCCCCTTGTGGGGCAATAAATTCTCCCCCTTATGAGGCTAAGTTCCCTCCCCGGCTTGGGGCATGCTACAATCTCCCTATCTAGGGTATTCTCCGCTCTTTCCCTTCGGGAATCCAAAAAAAAAACTATATATCTATTTTGGATCAAGACATAATAAAACTTTAATCGTAAAATAATATTTTTTTTGCTAGATTTTAATCTTAATTACGTAGTATTGAGATCGATAACATTAATTATATATTGCTTGAATTTAACTGCAAAGGTCGTTGATCTTGTTTCTCTAGCTATGTACATTATCACCAAGAAAGAAAATAAAAAATCAGCGTAGTTGCAAAATCTATAATTCAAGACATCGATGGGAATCGGGTAGCCCAAGTGGTAAGGCTACCCGGCCACGGGACCGTGGTTGATTCCTGTATCTCCCCTTGTGGGGCAAATAAATTCTCCTCCTTGTGAGGTTAAGTTCCCTCCCCGGCTTAGGGCATGCTACAATCTCCCTATCTAGGGTATTCTCCGCTCTTCCCCTTCGGGAGTCAAAAAGACATCGTAATTTATTATTCCTTCTCTATAAAGTTAAACAATCAATTTCGAACAATATTGAGACACCGTACTAGTTATCAAAATTAGGTCCCTAGCTTTTTTAAAAAAAATATAAATTTATAAAAAGTATCAAAATATAATTTTCATTAATTTTTTTTTTGTATGCCACTGATTATTTATGTATCCATGTACTCGTATTCGAATTCTAACACTACTAAAAAAAGCAATTTTTCTTTGCTGACGTGTCATACCCCGTAACCAGGGTTGATGACATGGTAGTGTCTCATTGGTTAATGAAACACCAAAGCCGACAAACAGAGTTACTAAATGAGAATTCAATTAGGAAGTAATCTGAAATAAGAGTTCAACAGCGGAAACTAATAATTACAAATGAAATTGTTCAACTATAATAATAATAAAATAAATTAAATTCTTTAATTGAAGTCGATTTATGAAAGTCACTCATCATGGTCCCCCTTCCCAAGCTTCAACAATATCATCAAATTGATCATCCTCACTCGCATAAGTAAAGCGGATGGGATCGAGCTCGCAGTGCTCAGTAGGGACCGACAATCACAAGTATCAAATAGGACAAGAATAACTAGTCAAGATAACAAATAAGCTAAATAACCACGCTCCTCATGTCCAAGCACTTATACAACCGAATGTACGAAGGGCACCGTGCTCTCGTCCAAACGTGCACGTACGAATTGTATACTTGCTAAGACACTATGAGTATAGCTACCACCGTGACACGACTTCCCACATTTCGAGCTCGGGTATCTAGTCACGACTATACGACAATAAGTCATGAACGGTCCTAACACTTTGCCTTGTTAGGAAGATCCCCAAGAAGTTCATATACACCGGGTTCGGTTTCCACCCCCGAACGAGCGGGTTCACGCCTTAAGGACTCATCCTACATTGTATCATCATCCAACAACTTGGACTCCACAAAACCGTTATGGTCCCCAATGATTTTCCCTCATCAGGGTGAAGGTCCATGAAGTGCCACGTATGATCCCCCGGGATCACCAAATTCGCACCTCATCGTGCTCACGTTTATACCTTTCGAACGAGTCCTCGTCATTTAGTAGGTTCTAGACACGAGCTCAAAAATAGGGATGACTGACTCGGTCGACCAAAACCAAGAAGGACTAAACGACGACAACCAAATAAGATGACCAAAAGGATAAACAATTAAGTAAATTTGTAAAATAGCCAATTACGATCCACGTTAAACGTATAACACTTAACAATAACGAATTAAGTAATTTCAAGTATAATAACACAATAATTCAATTTACGATTCAGATCATAACGCATTTAAATCAAGTCCAAAAACAGTTTATACAACATCGAAAACAATAAAGACAATTCATGTACATATTTTGTAAATAGAATAGTTTATTCGCTTTTACTGTGCAGAAATAAATGCGAGAATTAAATGACGAAAAGGTCCCTACCTCTTACAAAGACAATTGATAAATAGAAAATCCGAGGCAGCACTGCCCAGTCTTACTCGCGGAGCTATAACTTTCTGCACGAGACTCGGAATGGCGTTCCGTCTGCTCTCACTCGAAGCTTATTCGATTATCTTCGAATCGGTATATAATAGGTTGAAAACGGACAAATAACGCTCCCTCGGTGATCTCTCAAAGTTCTGGACAGAACTTTAAAACTCATAAAATCTTCCCCTGTTCCTGGTGCGATATCCTCCAACTCCGAATTCGAAATGTGAATCCTCTTCCACGCCTTCGCAGCTTGTTTCGTCGTGATCAATTACGTATAAGCTTCGCCGAAATCCGATAAGGATTACTCACTCAAAAATTCACTCGAAGTTGCTAGATATATTAAACTCAAACCAAAAATCCTACTGTTTTTATTTTATTTATTTGCGGCTCACTAGCAGCTTCTATTTATATACTGATTGGTTGCCTCCCACGACCCCATGAACTCCACTGCCCAATCCCACGTTTTTTTTTCTTTTCCTTTTTGCTCAAGTTCCCACTAATCTCACTAAACTCCCCAAAAAGTGACCCATGATCCCCTATCTCTTTTTTTTTTTTTTTAATTTCTTAATTCAAATAATCAATCCTCTAATTAATTCCTCTAGGTGAATTACTATTAGGTCCCTTAATTATGATACGTGTACGAAACGCTCCTCACAAACGTACCCAAAAAAATAACACGTGACATGTTATAAAAATAAATAGACACGTAAACACATAATCGCACAAAATTAATTACACGTCACTAACACGTAAGAAAAGTCTCAGGTATCACATGACGAGAAAACCCTTTTGCGTCGGTCATGCGACGGCAATTGAAGGGTCGCAACGAAAGGCGCCGCAAAAACTTTGCGACGGGAAGCGTCTGACGCAATTAGTTTTTGCAACGGGAATTTTTCTATTTGCGACGCGTTTTTTCCGACAATGAAAACTTAGCAAAAACGACTACTTTTTGTGTCGCTTATAATATCCGACGCACCAACCGACACAAAAAACACTTTTTGCGACGCGTTTTTTCCGACAAGAAAACTTTACAAAAACGACTACTTTTTGTGTCGCTTATAATATCCGACGCAACAACCGACACAAAAAACAATTTTTACGACACCTTATATAGTGTAGAAAATAGTTTTACAGCGTCGCAAGTATTATAATAAAATTTGTTTATTATTTTTTTGCAATGGCACAATCTGACGAAAATAGTTTTTTAACCGTCGCAAAGGATATAATAATATTATATTTATTATTTTTTGCAATGAGGCAATCTGTCGCATATAGCATTTATCTCGACGCTATAACAAAAATCAAATTATTTTACACCCTGTAGAGGCAAACAAGAATTAATACTGTAATGTTCATACGGAAGGCTATACAACAAAGAAAAGACACGACACCAATATGGAAAATTATCATCGTGTGTTTAAATTCAACTCTCCCCCTCCGCAACACTCATCTTGCATTGCTGCTTCTCCATTTTCTGTTTCCTCATCATTCAAGAAGTCCTCTGATGGCTCCTTTTAATCTTTCTTTATACTGTTATCCCATCCATTCATAATCTCATCTAGGTTGGCTACCTGGTCCTGATCAGCCATGTCATGGTCAATGGCAATATTACTGCTTTGAGAACCAAGCACACTAGCTTGTATAGGGGCTCGAACCATCATTTCGTAATGAGCTTGTGATTCAGCCCGAGCATGGTCGAGCATGAGCTATGGCTGCCATTCGGAGGTTAGATTCCCGAGTCTCTCGACTCGCCTTCCGTCTCGAATCCAATTGTGCCCTCGATTCAATCGGACTTCGTCTTTCTTCTTGCAAGAGCAATCGCTCTACCATCGCCTTCTCCTCTCGTCCGAAATTCCCCGAGTTCTCGCTTGTGAGAAATGATATTAAATGCAACAACTTGTTTCTCAAATGTAGCAATGAACTCGCAACTTTAACAACGATGTTGTGGTCCCACCGCTGCGAACGAGATAGAATTTGGCCAGTCGTATCGTAGTCGAGGATCTTGTCGCCGCCCTTCGCTTCATAATCGCCACTACATGGTAAGGTAATAGCCTACAAAAATTCAAGATATCAGGGAGGAAAATCAACTGTCTTCAAAGTTGGAACAAGTAGAAGGAAAAAAAAAGTTTCTACGTGATAGATATATGATTGTCGAGCGGGGGTAAATTGTTGGGCACCACGGACTTAACCTTTCCCCGAGACATATACCATTCCACCCCATACCCACTCGGAAAAATTAGAAAAATGGAATTCAGTTCTACTTTTAGTTTGTTATGAATTGACTCTACAATTGCACAAATATGAAAAAAATAAGTGAGAAGCAACAAACTAAATGTTAAAAACCACTTGCATTAATACTGAAGTTGATTGCATTAACACCATTTTTGGGGATAATTGGTTTATTTCTACATTATCTAGTGCGGGAAATATTATATTTTGGTTCATCTAAGAAAACAAGAGTAACATAAATGGTTTGTCTGTCATCTTATATGTTTCACCAACTAATGTAACAGTAACCACCAATAGAAGAATTCGTAAAGTACAACGAGGTCAGGATTTGCACCTAAAAAAATGGATTTACTTCTAGAAAGGCATAATCCTCACTCTAAGGCATAAGTCAAGTAAAAATGCAAATCAAGAGTGAGCTTTAGAAAGTGGAGGATCAAGGACTGAAGGGAAAATAAGTATATTTATGCTTAGTCAGATTAACGTACACATAGCTATATTCCATGTCATTTGACTAGCAAAATGATTATAGTCTAAAAGAATTTATTCAGTTTTAACCAAGGTAACTCTAAAAAGAGATGAAGAAGATAACGAGATTTCCCGAACATTATTAATATAGCTAATCTCAGGGCTGAAAATAAGCATGCAACAAAGGTGAGCTTTTTTCTTGACAGAGTAATAAAGTTTGTAATGTTTTAGCCCGAGTTCTTGGCCAAATGGTAGGAAAATTTCCAATATGAGAAATGATTTTTGTGAAACAAAACAAGACTCCAATACGGAGAAGAGAACAAATAGCAGTCATGATCCTGGATGCCCATGCGCGCATAATGTAGCTTTTAATTTAGTCAGCCTAAAACAAAGAAACAATTGAATGCAAGTTCAACCAAGCTCTTATTGCAAGTTCACAGAATACAACTTAAACATATGAAAAATTCCACCAGTATATGAAATAATTTAAATAATTCGAAGGTATAGATTGAAAATTCAAGAAAGATTGAACCAATTAACATGCTCGGTGAAAAGCATCCCACCACGTAAGCATCCAATACAAAGCAAAATGGTACATCTTCGAGATAAAACACTTTTTTGAAATTTGATTCAGCTCCTTTCATCTTCCAAGACATGATACAATTCTTTCAATTTCAAGCAAAACCCAACTCGAATCCTCGCTGGATTGGCCAAAATCCAATCTTTCACTTCAATCGATGCATAATTATCACATGAACTCAAAAGGGGTTCAGTAAACTTTCTTCTTATCTGACCATAAAGAAGCAAACTTTGGAAATCCCAAATGCCAAAAACAGAGGAATTTATGAATCAAACTTGCTAAATAAAATTACCCTTCTCAAATTTAATGCCTAAATCAGTAGAATATATGCACAGACTCCAACAAAAAAAAAATGAAATCTTGAAGCTATAAAAAAATCTCTTGCTTCTGAAGAGGACAAAGGTGGGTATGGGGGTGGGGGAAGAATGAAGAACAAGCCACCCAACACTTCCAAATACACTGTGTTCAAGATCAAAGACTTATATTTTACTACTGAATCCCTTCACTAAATTCACAAATTTTTTCTTCCAACCTGCTCCAGATCTCAAATATTTACGTATATATTATAAATTCAAAGTGTATTCTCATACACATCTACAAATGCAACATATATTTGCCACTATCAGAACAAAACAATTGAATACAAGAATCTCACCTCCTTTCCAATTCAGCAATGTTGTGAACTTGGGTTTGATTGTACTGAACCAGCTCTGAAAACAAGAATGCAAATGCACTCAAATTCACCTGATCAAAACCATTCACTGAAAAAAAAAAAAGCAATTAAAATCTCATTAATGTGACTTTCATTTAAAACTCTAACACAAATTTTCGCTCAAACCCCACATCTCTCACAAACAATTCATTTTTTCAATTTCGAGACAAAAAATCCAATTCAAATCTTTAACAATTCACTCGAAATGCAACTAAAAGTACTGACACCCAAAACTACCAATATTTTCCACCATAATAACGAGAACAGTAAACAAAACGAGACGGGTCTATGATTTCACCAAAATAAAGCTAAAAGATCACTACTTTAAAGCTAATAAATCAATAGATCTAATTCAAACCATGATCAATTAAACCAATTTTAAAAACGAAAATTATATAAATAAAATTCTGCAAATTCTGCAGAGAATTTCGTCGGAAGTACAAGAAATCAACAGCGGAAGGATCATCGAAGATGGAATTCAAGGTCATCGTCGTCGTCGGTGACTCCATTAGAGAGAAAAAAAGAAGAAAACCCATAAAAATGGATACTCTGAAAATGGTGAAAACTCTTAAACGGAGTACGTGACAACGACGAAGACAAAGTTCAGTGACGGTGATGGTGCTACCGATGGTGGCTAGGGTAAGAGAGAGGAGAATGGGGGCGGGGCGAGTGAAAGAGAGAGGAAGAACTTTTTTTTTGAGGTAAAAAAACAGATAATCATATATATTGAAAATAAAATTATACATTTTTTAAAGATCTGTATGCAAAACAAAATATTGCCAATTCTTTATATATATATATATATATATATATATATATATATATATATATATATATATATATATATATATATATATATATATATTTTTAGTTTTAACATATTTTGAGTCTAATTAATTTTTGTTTAGTGCACAAAATAAATTGTGAACCCACTTTCTAATTAATATCTATTCTCAACTTATTATTCAATATTCTCAATACATATTTAAGGAATATGAATTTTTTAGCTCGTAAATTAGTAATGAATAAAATAATATATTTCAAATAGAATATTTAATTAGAAGATCTTGATACATGAAACAAATTTAAATTCATTATATTACAAATGTTATTAAATTATAATATTGATTAAAAATTACTTTATAATATTGATCTGAATTATTCTAACAAAAATACAACAATTATTGATATTACATATATAATAAATTATCACCCCGTGAATTAACTTGTGTTTACTTAAAACTCGATGCAATCAATATGTATTTCGGTCATTTATAACTAAACATTTTAAACTTTAAAAAAATTAACTTAATTTGTCAAAATATCTACCATTCATTGTTTATGCTTTGAAGGTCCTAGTGTGTTTTAGGGGATGCGACGAGAAAATCTACTACTAAAATTAATAATAAATTTTGATCGTTTGCATCAACTTTCTATGTGACGACCGGAGAATTCCATTGCAATTTTTGGTTATTTGGGGACTGAAACCTTTTGCGTCGAACGAAAGCACGTCGCAAATCCGGGTCATTTGCATCAACTTCATATGTGACGGGAAAATCCCGTCGCAAATTTTGATTATTTGTGGCGAAACTTCTTGCGTCGACTGAAGCCCATCGCATATAATCCACTTTTCACGACGAATTAATTTGCTGACACAAAAAGTAATTAGCGGTCGTAAATGCATATCACAAAACGACGTCGTACCGTTATTTGTGTTGGTGTGTCATTCTTGACGCAAATGACAGTTATTTGTAGCGGTAAACGCCCGACGCAAAAAGTCTCGTCGCTACAAGCTATATTTCTAGTAGTGTAAGAAGTGTTCTTGTGTCCTTACTTTTATAAATATAAACACATAACATTTATATATATGTACTTCCATCTTACACCTATACCCGAATTCATGTAACACATACATTTAAGTGATTTTACAAAAAAAATGGGCTTCTGCATGTAACTTTGAACATACTAAGAGCAGGGCCTGAATCAATCCTTGTCTTTTTCATGATACATGTCATTAAGGAGATGGAGATATAGTCTGAACCAAAATATATGACTTAATAATGATATTTTTTTAACTAACCGAGTTATTATCATTTTATTATATTTTATAAGTAAATGCAAATTTCTTTCTAGAGTTTCTAAAATAAGAACCAAGGATGCAACAGAACATGTGATTACCTAAATTACGTGGCAAATGTCATCCATACAAACAGTGGCGGAGCCAGAAAATTTTCTTTGGGGGGGCAAAATTAACATTGACAAAATAAATTCATAAAAGCATATAAATATTGGCGGAGCCAAAAAAAAATTTTTATGAGAAGGACTCTCGGGAAGAAAAAATAAATATTTACAATGGAAATTAAAATATATATCATGTTTGATTGTTGAATCCAAAAAGAACAAGCTTGAATAAAAATGCCCCAAAGACCTTTTTTGTATGATTAGACCAAAATAAAAGGCCATTTAGAAATATTATGGGTATTAGAGATGAAGTTGGAGGAAACATGAAGGGCTTATTATTAATATGAACGAATATTTTTTTATTTTTGATAAAATCTTATATTATAATCTATTAGTAATTATGAATTTTTTGATGAAATTTTATAAATATTATAATCTCTTACACAATTAAGTTTGTTACAATTTTAACCAAAATTGTTAAGATATAAGTGGTGTAATTCCTATAATTCACGAACTAAAAAATCTAATTTTAAATCGTAAATTGATTCAAAATATTCACGGGATGAGGTGTTATAAAACAAAACTAAAATTATAAAAAAAATTGGAAAAAAGTTGGGGGGCACTTGCCCCCCCCAGGCCCCCCCTAGCTCCGCCAGTGCATACAAATATGGCGTATCCAAAGGCATAGTTTGGACGACAATGAAATTAATGGATATCCAATAATGTCCAAATGAGATTAAATTGGTTGGTCTATAAACAAAATTGGACCAGCTTAAGACATGGAAAGAAAAGTCAAATTACGTAATGAGTGATAAATAGAAAAATCTGTTATTATTAGGTTTTTGTGATCATTTCAATTGATGTATATAAAAAAAATTTAAAATTAAATAAAAAAGGAATGGAAAAGAAGTAAAAAAAAACGAGAGATTTTCAGTTAGCATGATGAAGACATGCTTATTATTATTATTGTTGTTGTTGTTGTTGTTGTTGTTGTTGTTGATAGAACTACTCAAACTTTGTTGAATACTCTTTGCCAAAGTCGGATGAAGACATGTTAATTAGGGTGAATTTGGATTGCGACTTAATTTGAAGAGAAAAATATATTTTTTATTTTTTGAATTTTAGTAGAATGCATAGTTGAATTTGTGAAAAAAAAGTAAAATTGTAAATGAATTGAGTTGGAATTTTTTTTTGCTAAATAAAGATTTACCCATTAATCATAAAATATAAAATAGTCAAAACCATTACAATCAAAAGATAAAACGCAAATACAAGAAAAATAAAAGGTATACAGTGGTGTAAATATCATGATTACAGATAAAAGTCCACACTCCGTACCAGGTAAATAATACAAAAAACAAGTAAAAAAATAAATACATGATAAAATTCTTCGCAACAGCTTATCCGAGATCCCGGACACAGCAGTAGCAAGCTCAATTTCATCATATTTCTTAGAAATTAACAATCTACGAGACTATAGACGTATCAACCGTCTCATAGATTGTCTCGGAAAGATGAAGAAAACTGAGAAAGGGCCTAGAACAACTTCAGATTTGAAAGGATCTGAAGTAGGTCTTGCATTTGAGTTTTGAATAATACTGCTTTGAAAAAATTCCATCAAGATTTGCGGAAAAAGAAGGGTGTGAACATACCAAAAGTGGAAGAAATATGGCTAGCCATGGAAGCTAAAGAAATGAAGAAATTTCAAGAGAGAGAGAGAGAGAGAGAGAGAGAGAGAGAGGATTTGTAAAGTGAATGTTAGATCTAATTGAGTTGGAATTGCAAGTTGGATTATGAGTAATTGTTTGGAGGGAAAATCAATTGGACTGGGAAACGATTGCCCCAATGGAAAAGGCATCACATCCCAGGGGTAAGACCTTGGGATCGATTTCCATATCCCCACCCTCATAAAAATCTATTGGACTACCCCACAATTCTTCCATGTTTTTAATGAGTTGTAATGGCCAAGTCCACCGGCATGGACCATATCATGCAATAATTTGGTTTGATTCTCATAATCAATAATTCTTTTTTATGGGCGACTTATAAGTCTAATATAAAATTCTCTATGAGGCTATGCAATTATTTATTTTTACTGAAAATAGAATCAATTAAAGCCAAATTATTTCACTGAAATGAAATAATCTCTTTATTTAATCGATTTTTTTTTGAAGTTTACTTTCTAACGCAAGCAAATGGAATAGAAAACGTATAATTTTAGTTCGTTAATCAATCAAAAGTTGAAGTTAAAAAGGTTTCTATTGTTGAGGGTTTTGTGGCTAAATTTTCTTTTGTTGAGGTTACGCAGGCTATATTCAGAAGAAAAAAAAACCATGCATTCAAAAGGGAATAATTATAAAGATTTCTATTTTAGTCCTTGGACACAACTCACTATAAGAATTTTTACTATTGTACATTTAAGTTTTAAGCATCCAAATTATATTTCTCATTTTTATTTATATAATCTATTTTTTTACGAAATCTTCGCCTAACAAAGAAAGCTTCGTAGAATTACCACGTGTAAAAGTGAACCATAGTCTTCCAAATGAACACCCCATTTGTTTTTCTAGAGCCAATGAAAAATATAATCATAATCTCATTTGAATATTGAGTAGTCCTAAAGATATTTGATTCGTAACAAAATTTTCAATTGACAAAGAGCTCGTAGAATTGTCTCATATGTAAAAGTGAACACTAGTTTTTTAAATAAATATTTCTTTTTTTTCCCTCTAGAATCGATGAAACACATACTCAGTGTCTCATTTGAATATTGAGTAGTCCTAAAAAATATTTGATTCGTAACAAATTTTTCTAACTAACAAAGAGAGTTTGGTAGAATTGTCACATATGTAAAAGTGAATACTAGTTTTTCAAAGGAACATCCAATTTGCTAGAACCGATGGAAAACATATTCAGTGTCTCATTTGAATATTGAGTAGTTTCTTAAAAATATTTAATTCGTAACAAATTCTTCGACTAACAAAAAGAGCTTGGTAGAATCGTCACATACGTAAAAGAGAACTCTAGTTTTTTCAAAGGAACACCTCATTTGTTTCTCTAGAACAGATGAAAAACTATATTTAGTGTCTCATTTGAATATTGAGTAGTTTCTTAAAAATATTTGATTCGTAACAAATTCTTCGACTAACAAAAAAAGTTTGATAGAATCGTCACATACGTAAAAGTGAACTCTACTTTTTTTAAAGGAACATCTCATTTGTTTCTCTAGAACCGATGGAAAACATACTTAGTATTTCATTTGAGTATTGAGTAGTTAACCACCCACGTGTTTGAAGGTACTCACTTCGTTCCATAATAGAGGTCTTATTAAATTCTCTCATTCCAATTTACATAATACTTTTTTAATTTTTAAGATTTTTTTTTAAATTACTCTTTTCTATATTATAGAATGGATGAAAAAAATTAATTTGAATATTTAAAAGGAAAAAGATTTTCGACTAAATAACATTGGTTAAAAATTTAAATTAAACACTATTCACCCCTTTTGGTATAAGGGATTCCTCCAATTATTTATTATTTTACCACCAATTTAGTCAATTAATTAACTAAGACTTAACCACCTAGCATTACTCTATTTAAAATTTAAAAGTATAATAAAAAAAATAATATACTATCTTCTTTAATTTATGCTAAATTATCAAGGATATATGTTATAAACAGTTCCATACATACCATACCACCTTGCAAAAGTTGAACATTTAAGGCCCCAAGTGGGATATTTATATGCCCAAATTGACTTTTCAACTTTGAGAGCGTTCCTCTTTTGCTTTCCAAATTCCAATAGTGCACATTTGAATAGTTTGGCGGCTTTGGAGACTAGTTCTTACACGGTCACATGAAGATGAAACAAAAAGGAAACTCCTTTTTGTGCTCACACTTCATTACTAAATACTCTTTTATGTAATGTACGTATAGGATAAAATTTAATTATTAAACATAAAATTTGACAAATATTTTATTTTGAATCTTTTAAAAATATGTGTTCTTTTGAGATAAACGTCTATTCAATATTTTTAAGAGAAAAATAAGTGATATACCTAAAAAAATATTAATTATCAAATATATTATCCGACAATCATCATTTATTTTGGACCTACGTGAACCGCCAATCTTTTTTTTTATCATTTGCTTAGTCAATGACGCCTCAAGAATGAACATAACTCAAAAACTATGTAATAAAGGATGAACAGAAGGATTTGCAGCAAGTCATCGTTGAAAAGTTTTTTTCTACCCGGAGTACTCGATGTCTATCGCCAACGCAGTGACTAATCAGGACTTGATTTTACAATTGTCCTACAACGTGACCGCTAAATAAGAGAGAGTATGATCCACACTACTCTTTACATGCATCTTACCAGCCGTCTTAAAATTCTATAAAAGTTGATGTTTATTAAAAAAATTTCAAACACTCGTAAACAGTAAAGAATATATCACCTTCAAACAATTGAATAAAATATCAAGGATTGTAACAACAATTCCAATATGAGTAAGTTGCACTAGTTTTGTAATGGATGACTGAGTTTTAACCTTAAAAAAAGAAGTCTACAACAATGGTCTAACAGAGATGGAAAAAAATAAACAATCAAGTGGTGTTAATTTTGAAAATAAAATAGAACTAATTTTTAAGTAATTATTATTGTGCATATAAGTTAATCTAATGTACTAAAAACTCTATTAATTCATGTCCAATGTTGATTTATTAGTTTAGTGATTAATGTTGAGGTTTCAAGATGTAGAAGTTTTAGGTTTAAACATAATTTTCGCTTCTTATATTGCAATATTTTCTAAATTTCTCCTACCACATGTACTTCACGATATTTCTCATTAATACGATAATGCACTTACTATTCAAAAGCTTCACATACTCCCATGAGTCGACAAAATGACCAAATTATCCCTACATATTCATCGTTACCAATCAAAACACTACTCTTCTCCATTTCCCTCTTATGACCAAAGACTTCACTCTTGACTTCTAGAATTCATACCACTTTTTTCCTGAAATGTATTAGTATTAAGCTATAACAGTAACCGCTAATGAAAGTTTTTTATTTTTATTTTTTATACTCATATTCAGTACTACCTCCATTCATATAAGATTTTCATTACATGTTACGAAAATTAAGTAAGCAAAAATTAAGATTTTTTTATAATTAAAATATTAATATTACTCTCTTAAATAGAATTAGTGGTATACAAGTCATAATAATATTGATATTTTATTTTAAAAAATATTTTAATATTTACTTTTTTAATTTTACTACTTGTCTTAAAAGTCTTATATTTAAGAATGAAGGAAGTAATAATTGTCACTCCCGAAAGTTGAGTCCAAAATATGTTCCTACCTGAATAGTTTACTGTCAAGACAAAGCTTTATTTTAATTTTTTTACTAATAATTGGTGATAAAACAAGAAGCAAAAACTCTCTTTACAATATCTTGCCGCCAAGCACTGCACGCATATGATATGATCTCCCCAGCTACCCTTTTTGCCCTTTTAGTAGTTTTATAATAAGTTATTAATAATTGTTTAATATTATTCTCTCTATTCTATAATATAACGTGTTTAGAATATGTAGTGAAAATAAAAAAAATAAAAAATAAGGTACTTTATTAATAAAAATATCAATATTACTCTTTTAAATAGGATTTGTATACCATTAATTATATTAAAGAAAATAATATTATTTTGACTAACAAATTATCTTATTTTTTGCTTCCTTAATTTTTATTACATGTCCTAAACGACTTATATCATGGAAAGAAGGTAGTACTAATGTTATTAATATTGATATCTTTGAACATAGATGGCAGTAGCTAGGTCAAAAATATTAGAGAAAAGCACTATTTATACCCATTAAGTATCTTTGAAAGGCAAGTTATGACCTTTAATTTTTTTAGGTGCCAAAATTGCACTTGATAATTTACGTTGTGCTATTTCTAGACAAAATCGGCAGAATCCGGCTGTGAGGAGCGGCGCAGCACACGTTTGCCTTATACGTGTGAGAAGCAAGGGGCAAAAACGGAAAATCATTGTCTTCTTCAATTTTTGTAAAAAATTGAAAATAAGAAAAAATGAAAAAGAACAATCCCTTTTGCAAAGGCTTCAGCCTGAGCCGCCTTCTTCTCCGCCACTCACCCCACCCACCCTCCCCCCTCCGCCACTCGCCCCGCCCCACCACTCGCCCCGCCCCACCCTCCCCTCCCTCCCCCCTCCACCACTCACCACTCACGATCTCCGTCACCTCATTTGTTTTAGCCAATCAAAATCAAGATATGCAAAATATAAACCAAGAATTAATGGTTGGGAGAACACATTAATTCCTACCAGAAGAAAAAATCATAAACCACAGCATGTTACGAGCCCTCGGTATGCTCTCAACTTTGACCACAAAGTTGAGAGCATTTTCCTAGAGAGAGAATTTTTACACCCAGAATGATGAGAGCATTCCTACCAGAAGCAAAAATCATAATCCCTGAATGATGAACAAATACACCCAAATTCTTATTATTATTTTTCCTTCTGCAACAACAACAAACACACCCAATTTTTTTTTTTTTTGTGTGCAGAACTCTACCCCACTCCCCCCACATGGCCTCCGACAAAATACTAGCTGAGATTTGGAGTGGTCCGCCGCCACCGCATGTGTCCGATGATGAAAAATTCGAATTGAAACTGGTGCCATGGTGGTTCCGATTGAGAGGAATTTTGAACTCCCTTGGTCTAGACCTTCAGTTGAATCGAAATGAGTTCTCTTTGATTTGAAGAATCCCCTTTTCAAATCTCATGCTAAAATATCTGTATTTTGGGTGTTCTTGAGATGGATCTAAGAATTTTTCAAGAGGGAGTGGTGGAGAGTGGGGTGAGTGGTGGAGATTAAGAGTGAGGGTAGGGTGGGGTGGCGGAGAAGAAGGATGTTCTGGGCTTCTCTTTTCTTTTTCAGTTTTTCTTTTTTCTTTTTTTATTTGAAGAAGAAGGATGGGAAAATTGTCATGACTATTATACCCCTCAAAATGTGTATGTGCGGGCCGCACATGTGGAACGCCGCTCCTGACAGCCGGATTCCGCCGAATTTGTCTAGAAATAGCACATCGTAAATTATCAAGTGCAATTTTAGCACCTAAAAAAATTAAGGGTCATAACTTGCTTTTCAAAGATACTTAATGGGTATAAATAGTGCTTTTCTCAAAAAATTATGGATAAATACTGGGCAGATTATATTTGTCAAATTATTTGATTAGTTGATTCAAATTATAATTGTTCTCAAAAATATTTTTAATCAATCGCTAAAGAAAAATATTGCCAAAATAACTCAAATTTGAATTATCTAATCAAACAATCCACCAAGACACCAATCAATGGGCGTAATTGGAAAAGATTTTGGTTTGTGTTTGGGTTTGGGTTTGGATTTCTAAATTTTGGTCTCTAAAATTGACGGGAGAAATTCAAATTTAATTTTTTTTCTTCAACTAATCGTTCAAGCTCAAATTTTGGCATCTAAAATTGGCGGGAACATTCAAATTCAAATTTTTTGAGGCAAAAATTTAAACTTGAACTATTATTTAAAAAAAAAAATTTAATTTGAATTTCTGCCCATAATCACCATAAACAGAGGAGTGAGTATAATACTCTTCTAGGAAGACCTTGTCTGGCTTCCAAGAACCTTGTTCTATATGTCTTTAAAATCCGTCTCCACCTAAGTTTCTCAGAAATTCTCTCTCTCTCTCTCTCTCTCTCTCACACACACACACACACACACACACACACATATATATATATATATATATATATATATATATATATATATATATATATTCTCACTTGTAATGCTCAAAGCCTTCTTATATATTAAGCTTTCAAATTAATCACAGCATATAAACTCTGTTCTTCTTTTTCTTCCCCTTGTTAGTTTCCACAACCCTTTGTTCTTCCATTAATTATTATTACATTTTTTTCTTCTTATTATAAATTCTTTCATATATGGCTACAAAAAATCAAGACACGCATATTTTTCTTTATCATGATTCTTCTTCTTCCATGAAGAAAAGCTTGGAAAAGCAAAGTAATAATAATAATAATAATAATAATAATAATAATAATAATAATAATAATAATAAAGCTTCATCCAAGTTATTTAATGGAGGAATAATAGCTTTTAATTCATCTCAAATATTTCATCTTATTTCCTATTTTATTTTGTTTGGACTTGGTCTAACAATTGGGATTATTCTTTGTTACCATTTTAAAGAAATTGCAATAAATTTCCAAGTCAATGGTGGACTTATCTCACTTTCTTCCACCACCTTTCAACCACCAGAACTAAGGCAGCAGCCGCCACCGGAAAATATGAATGATGAAGAACTATTATGGAGAGCTTCAATGGTTCCAAGAATTGAAGAATTTCCTTTTCATAGAGTTCCTAAAGTTGCTTTTATGTTCTTAACTAGAGGTCCTGTTTTGTTGGCTCCATTGTGGGAGAAATTCTTTGAAGGTCATAATGGTCTTTTTTCAGTATATGTACATTCAAGTCCATCATTTAATGGTTCGGAGCCTGAAAATTCTGTCTTCCATGGCCGGAGAATTCCTAGCAAGGTTAGTTCTTTTTGCAACTTATTTAAATATTTGCAGATAAAAATATATTACTTTTGTTCTTTACTAGTTATTTTATTTTTATTATTATTATATTAGGTGAGGAATTTTCATAGCTCTATTAGGTGTCGACCTCTCAAACTTTGAGTCGAGGGCAGAAGTCGATTTCATTAAGCTCGATTTCTCAAACGTTCAATATTAGTCGTTATAAATTAAATTTCACACATAATTTGTTACGTGAATTTTGCAATAAAATAAAAAAAAACCATTGAAATTCGAATACAAATGTAACTATGTAAGGGCAAATGTGAAAAAGTTGATTAAAATTAATACAGAAATGTTATCAAATAATTAAAACGAAACAAGAAAAAGTGAGAGTTGCGACAACTAAAATGAGACCGGGATTACATAGCATCCTAAAATTTAAGGTTTATTTGGTAAATTTCATATTGAGATTTTTAATGTTTGATGTTATTAATGATTGGTTTTGGCCGGCAAAAAATTTTCTGTCCCCGTGTGTGTCCTTATGTGTGTCTCCAACCAATTACAATTCATCATGTATATATATAATTGGAAAAAATAATTATATAGTAAATTCTAATTGGTTGGGGACATGATTAGGGAAAGGACAAAGGAGTGTGGACAAATGATTTTCACCGTTTTGGCCACTATCATTTTACCCTTAACGGATAATTATGAGAATTTGTTATTGGAAGGTCTAATTGGAATGTTTCTTAACGGTAAAGATTACTACTATAATGACCTTTCGAATCCCCATCGAAGTTAGATAAGAATGTTTGATTGGTAGGAAAGGAACTCTTACTTTAAAGCATCTATCTTTTACTCTTTGATCTTTTACGGATCTTTCGAGTACTTTTGTGAAGAATGTTAAAGAAGGAAAAAGACCGTTTTTTTCTCTCGTTCGGAGTTGAATATCTTATTTTTTATGTAAAAATGAATAAAAAAACGAGACATTCAATTCTAGACAGAGAAAGAAAAATTTTGTATTGTCCAAACACATTTCGAAATTGATAGTCGAATAGAATGTAAATTTGAGACCACGATGGTACTAATGCATGAGTTACATGAGGAAACAAATAGATAAAATAAATTTGCATGGTAAGTCTATTGACATCTCCATCCCATTTATTAAGTTCTTTTATACCAAAATTGAGGAATGATGTAACGTTAATTCTTTGGAAATTCTTAGACTAATTTTAATAATATTCTGAACCTCCCGACAATGGCTAATTAGTAATGGAAGACACTTCTCTTAAAAAAAAACATGTTTCATTTCAACTTTGTACTATTATGACATACTTGAAGTGTAAGAGATGTTCATATTAAAATCTATCTCCTCCATAAATATTTGAACAAAAAAATGAATAGAGAAAATGGAAAAGGTAACTATATAATATTTGACAACGAAGCTTAAGTGGTAATACACTTAACTTTCAATCGATAGTTCGAGAATTTGAGTCATGTTGGAGGATAATAGTGGACCACTATTATCCTCCGGAATTTTTATTATTTTTTTAAAAATGTACTTGATCATTTATATATATATATATATATATATATATTTGTAGTTGTTCCAATATGACATTGTTGTATGCTAGTATTTGTACTCTTCACTTTCTAGTGATCTTATCTTAGATTGAATTGAAGTGGGGTATTTATGTATGTTTGATATATTGCCCTAATCTTTATAAGGCACACAACCCATGGCCCTGATGTTTACTCATCACCTATCATAGCAACAATATATGTGACCCTCACCAATTAAACACATGGGGTAGGCATTCAATGACTCCTTTAGTCTTGGCCAACCAAAATTTAGGTCATTCATCAATATATACCACATTTTTTAATCTCATTTTCTGTCATATTAATAACAAAATATTAAGCATTCAATTTGTTTTTCTTTTTTTAACCTTTAGGAAAAATGAAATATGGTTATTATTAGTAAAACAGGATTACACAAATATGTGACGAGATCTATTATGATATTAACACTTTAGGTCATCTAAATAAAATTTGTGTCTATTACTTACAAATTTATTAACATATAACTTCTAATTCTGTCACTGTCCTTGCTTATATATGTTTATTTTTTAAAATGCAGGAAGTAGAATGGGGAAAAGTGAACATGATTGAAGCAGAGAGAAGGCTACTAGCAAATGCACTACTTGACATATCAAACCAACGTTTTGTTCTCCTCTCTGAGTCTTGCATTCCCTTATACAACTTCTCCACAATCTACTCCTACCTTATTAACTCCAAACAAAGCTTCGTGGAGTCCTATGATCTCGATAGTCCGGTCGGTCGGGGGCGTTACAACCACCATATGAGCCCCCAAATCAAGATTCAAGATTGGAGAAAAGGTTCACAATGGTTTGAAATGGATAGAAGTTTAGCCATTGAAGTTATTTCAGACAAAACAATTTTTCCAATCTTCCAAAGTTATTGCAATGGTTCATGTTATGCTGATGAACACTACTTGCCAACATTTGTGGACATGAAATTGAAATTTGGTGGTGGGAAGATGAGGAATTCTAAGAGGAGTTTGACTTATGTTGATTGGTCAAAGGGTGGGCCCCACCCTGCTCATTTCTACAGAAATCAAATTACTTTGGAGGGTTTGGAGAAGATAAGAAATAATAATGGGGCTACTTGTGAATATAATGGGGAGAAAACCAACATTTGTTACTTATTTGCAAGGAAGTTCACTCCTCATTCTTTGGATAGATTGTTGAGATTTGCACCTCAGGCTATGCAATTCAAGAAATAGGAATTTTATTTTTTTTGTGCCCTTTATAGTTTAATCATCATTGTTTATGGTAAACTTAAGGGTCTTCTATAATCAATCCCCTTATTGCCATCTTATTATTTCATTTATTTATTAATTGATAGGGAAATATTATTGTGTCTCCATAGAAGAAATGAAACTACTCTTATAACGATTTTCTACATCACTCCCAGTAACACTTTATGTAACAATTTAGATTAATTTCGTCCTCCTTATTATGCAATAAGGATATCTTAGGCAATTTGATATAAAATCCATTCCTACTTGCAATTTATTGATTCATATTAGGTAATCAGAATCCTAATACAATTTTTCTTTGCTGTCAGTCAAACATGCCTAATGTTGAAATGACTACAACTAGAAATTAATTTAGAATGTTACAAAAAATATCATAAAGAATGTTACAGAATATCCGAAGTGTTTTTATATTCATCCATATTTTGTAGAGGGAGGCCAGAGGTTTTGTAAACTATTTCCAGCCCAAGAAGTGTCTACTTGTACTGTAATTGTAAAAACCGAAGCCTTTCTAGATACTTGGCCCATTTAAGGCCCAACTCTATTCAGATAATTGTATAAAAATCTATGAGCTTCTATAAATTAGAATAATCAATATAAAAATTCTATTTAGATATGTCGAATTTTAAAAAAAAAAATTTTGATACTTGCAAGAGAAAAAAAAAAAAAAAGAGTTGGACGGTAACTTCTTCTTTTTTGAGTTTTTTCTAGAATTTTTATTAGATTTTTTCTTAGTTACTCGTTTAAGGTACCGGCTAGCCATCGCTGTAGTGACTAATCCAAATTTTATAAAATCTCTAATGAAAAAGAAAATAAATTATGTTAACCTTGAGAATAAACACGTCTGAGATGTTTGCCTTAGATGGGACGAAAGCTCACTGCAAGCGATTTAAAAATTCCCCCTTTTTTTAACAGAAAAAAAAAAGTTAGTAATAACGCACAATAAATTATTTGATATATATGAAATATGGTAATCGAGAAATTTAAGTCGCAATCCCTCACCATTAATTCATCCTATATCTTGATCTCATTGTTTGTATTATTAGTATAGAACAGGGATGAAGACGGGAGCTAGCGAAATTTTTAAAAATCCTATTAGATATAGTAAAGTTTATATGTAGTTCGAAAAATTTGATCAAATTTGCCATCAATATTTTTTTTTTTTTCCAGTTTTTATATGTAATTCGGCATACTATTACAGTTTTTCGCCCCTAAAACCTAAAAGTCCTGGTAGAGAACCATATACAATAGAGATCCATATTTTCCAAAACTATTTTCCAAATGAATAAACTCAGTAGTAGAGATCCACATATAAATCATATTCTGGTCAACCAATTTTCTGCTTTTCACCCCCTCCTAAACAAACCTCCCAAATCCAGAAACTAATCACCAAACTTTACAAAACTATTAATCAAGTAAAAGCTTTCTTACCCACAACACCCCCCCCAACCCCCTAAATCTTCATCACTGACTAGCTGCTCCACATGTATCTTCCGACACGCACGGCGAGTCGGAAACGGAATCCGTCGTCTCGTGGGATGGAGACACCTCTATGCCTCGTAATTCTTCGATCATTTTCACGACATGGTTCATTTTTGGCCTTTGATCCGGTGAGGTTGAACTACAAACCATTGCTATCTGTAATAGTCCCACCATTTCTTCCTCAATATCCTTGTACCTCATCAGCTCCAAATCGAACACCTCGGCGGTCCATTCCTCTCTCACCACAGATTGAACCCACCGCGGTAAATCCAAGACCCCGGCGTATCCTGTCCCGGTACCACCATTGTCCACAACGGACGGACATTTTCCGGTGAGAAGCTCCAACAATAACACTCCAAATGAGTAAACGTCGGATTTCTGGGTGGTTTTTCGACTATCCAATACAGCCTCAGGGGCACGATAGCCATTAGACTTCGGAGCTGATGGTAATGCAAAGGCAGATAGGCCGAAATCTGAAAGCCGGGCATTGCCAGTCTTATCGATGAGTACATTTGTCGATTTGATGTTACCATGAGTGAGCTTAAGAGACTTGCATGAGTTATGAATAAAAGCTAGTCCTCTAGCTGCTCCTGCTGCTATTTTTAGTCTTGTGGTCCAATCTAATGGGGTTCTTCCAGGTCCTCTGTTTCCTGTGACAGAAAAACACATGGGACTAACTCAATCACTTCTCAAGTCACAAAATGATGGATGTAAATAGTTATAAGCATAAGATTCACATAAAAATTACGCGACAGAAAATGTTATCGCAAAACTCAATAGAACAGCACAGTTCCGATTGCCCTGAAACAGATAGTGACAGTCCGAAACCAAGCGAATCCAGTAAAGAGTGAAAACCAAACATTGTGTCCTGTATTTATTTATCTACCGATAGGATCGGAGAGACCCTGTTGCATCATAGACCTTAACATTCTAATCATGCACCAATTGCATGCTCGTGTTTTCGGTCTACTTAACTAGATCAAAGTTGCAGCATAAATAAATTCTAGAGAACGACAAATTCTACGACATAGTAACTAATAAAACATTGTTAATCTGTCTCAGCATACTTATATAATACAGAAGCACTATAAAACAAAGTATAACCTACTGGGATTCTATAATATTCTTCCCAATTTAATTAGTGTCTAAAACTCACATTTTACTGCCACTTCCCAGCTCAGGATTCAGATAATTCCAGATCCCAAATCAATTGCAGTTAATCTAAATGCTCACTCACAAAACAAGAAAAAAACACTACTCCATAATACTAAAAATGAAAATGGAATCAAAACTCATGTGCATCATCAATTCTTGCATCTAAAAAAATACTAGAATATCCCCCACTATCCACATTATTAGCAGAGAGAAATGAGGCTAACAATTTCTATTTTCTAAAAGTCAAAGAAGGCTAGTGCAGTTCGTGCAACTATTTTGACTCAAAACTATACGTTTGGGTTAGACGCTTCCTTCCCCGATAATTAAATTTAAATTAAAAAGAAAAAAACACACCCATCTAAAATGGATATTGTACAAAAAAGGCCATTAAGAAATGAACTTGTTCAACATACCATATATTTTCAAGACAAATACTAGTGCAGATATCGCAACACTTATAAGGAAAACACACATCTAAAAATGCATATTGTACAAAAAAGGCCATCTAGAAATGAAATTCTTCACAAAACACAATATTTGTTTTCATGAGCAGGAAAATTAAATGACAATAATAATTAAAAATAAAATCTTACCATGAAGCAGCCAAAATAAATTCCCATTAGGCATGTAATCATTGACCAACAATTTTTCATCTCTAGCAAAATAATAAGCCTTCAAGCTAACCAAATTGTGATGTTTTAACCTTCCCAAAACTTCCATTTGTTGCTCAAAATCTTTTTTACCATACACAGTCATTTCCTTCAATCTTTTTACTGCTACAACATTCCCATCATCCAAAATAGCCTTATAAGCAGTTCCAAATCCACCTTTACCCAACATTTCAGCTGAGGCCCTCAGCAAGTCCTCCAATTCAAACCTCTTTGCACCTTCGAAAAAGACCATTCTGCCCCTCTCAAATCCGGGCTGGGCCGAGTTCGGATATGGGCTTGATGAGTACACGATTTTTTCAACCTGGGACCCGCTCTTTTGGCCCATTTTCTTCACGTAGTTTCTCCAGAAGTAGCAGTATAGTAACAGAGATGCCACTGCTAGAACCAAAACATCGCCGAGTATTATGCCGATTATTGCCACTGTACTCATTTTACTCCCTTTACTACGGCGATTTTTTCCAGATTTAATCGGCGACCCATTTTCTGGAACCGCCGTGGGAGTTGATGACACTGTCGAGGGGTTTGCTCCGGGACCTAACGGAGAAGCAATAGCTCCAGATGAAGAAACGGGTCTGGTCGGGTCACTCCGAACCGTCTTGCAACCCGACAATGGCGGCCCACAAAGCATGAAATTTCTTGAAAATGCTGATTCAGGGAAGCCCGAAAGAGAAAACGGAATTTGACCCGACAATCTGTTCCCCGAAACGTTAAATTCCTGAAGGTTTTGAATATTGAGGTCCGAAATTTGACCCGAAAAACCGTTTCCTTCAAGATGAAGAGTTAACAAATGAGTCAAATGGTTCACTTCTCCAGCTGGGATTTCACCGGAGAAGTTATTAAAAGACAGATCAAGGCGGTAGAGCTTGGAAAGAGAAGTTACATATACCGGAAACCCGCCGGAAAACTCATTATGAGACAAGAAAAGTAGCTTTAAGGAAGTGAGGGTAGAAAGGTCAGGAATGGAGCCAGAAAAGCTGTTATATTTAAGACTAAGAACTCTGAGATATGTTAAAGAAGTTAAGGGTTGAAAAGAGCCTTTGAGGTTAAGATTTTCGAGGACTAAACGGGTGACCCGGTTATGGAGGCAGGAAACTCCGGGCCATGAACATGGGTCGGTTGAAGAGTTCCAGTTTAAGAGAGAGTTTGATGGGTCAGCAGTGGATTTGAAGGATAAAAGTGAGGGTAAATCTGGGTTTTGTTGTTGTTGAGAGGAGGAGGAAGTAATGGTGAAGGAGAGGAAAATGAGGAGGGAGAAGAGGGGGGAATTGAGGGGTTTTTGTTTTGCCATTACTGAGAAAAGTTGGGAGTGAGTGAAATGAAGAGGGAGGAAGAAGTCACAGTGGGTTTTGAAGGTGGTGGGGAGGAAGGAAATTGGTTTAGTTTTAAGTGTGTAATGAGTATCATTTCGTATTGTAAATTATTCCCAAAAGTATATGTTCATATTTTTTTAATACGTTCTAAATTAATTGTTAATTTTTTAAATAAATGATTTTATTTTCTTGTATTTTCAGATTTTTCTTTGATTGTAATGGCTTCGAGTATTTTGTGATTAATGGAAAATTTATTATTTAGCAAAAAAAAAAAAAAACTATCAATTATATTTTTCTATTTTTTTAACTATATAGTATTTTCGGCCTACCTATTTTAACTAAGTATGAATTTTATGACGGAATGTGGTGGCGAAAGCATGAATCTCATACGTGGCTCTAGCTTCCAAGGGCAAATTTGTCCAATTGTTTAGATATTCCCAAATAAAAAGAAGGGTAAAAAGTGTCCACGCCCCCTAAACTTTTCTCGATTTTTATTTTTTACCCTGAACTAAAATACGTAAATTCCTTGACCCTAAATTTTTATGGAGTGTTAATATTTCCCTTTCCATCCAATTCCACCGTTAAATCTAACGGAATAGCAAAATGTGACTCTCACATGACTTAATTCATGAACATTTTGAGAAAAATAGGTCATGACCTTAATTCATTAACACTCCATGGTCAATGACTTTGTGTTTTTTAGTTCAGAGTTAAAAACCAAAATCGAGAAAATTTTAGGGGGCGTGAGCACCTATTACCCTAAAAAAAACCCTACTAAAATACCATACGACCTATTTTAGTTTTACCTTGTTGTCCAACAATTTTTAAATTCAATATTTTTTTTACCGTGTGAGAATTTTTTGACTATCTTATTTCGATTAAAACTCCTCTACACGGCAGATATGGATGAATCGGATCACGTGTGTGACACGTATCCTCAAAGTTTAGGGGTTTAAATGAAAGGAAAATTCTGATATGGACCAGGGTCAGGGGTAGGGCCCTGGTCCACTTGGCTGAGAAAGCGCCACGTCACCCCTCTCTTTTAAAAAAAAAAAAAAATTTCATCTCTCAGTCACAGTTAAAATACAAAAAAGATAGTCCTGATATGGACACAGTTAAAAGTAAAAAAATTTCTCTCTCCTCATTTTATAGTGATGTGACAAGTTTGTACAATAAATTCTCTATCAACTCAAACTATACGGTTGAATCTTTTATGTTAATTCCGCAACTTCTTCAATCTTCTCAAGCATATTCAATCTTCAACATTCAACTGTTAACCAATTTATTATCTTCCTCAATCGATTCACATTTCTATTTCTGCATATGATTTTTTTCCTCTAAACTTCTCCTCTACCATCGTTTGGAACGGAGAAAATGTAATTTGAAACCCCAAACTCTGATTTAATGGATTAAGTTATTGAATCAACTAATCAATATTAGAATTAATATTATTGATTTTATATTGCTCCAGTTAGGCAAGGGTCGAGTAGATTATTTTTTTTATTTTTTCCGGTAAGAATTTTGATAGTTTGAGTTTTAGAATTCTACGATACAGAACAAAATACTATTTTTTCTACAACTCTTTTATGTGAGGAATATTTATTTAGTACTAGCAAATATCATAAGGTTGTGAAAAAATTCATTTTCATCTAAACGAATTAGGAGAGTAATGGAATTAATTAGTATTTTTTAAATTAAAAAAATTTACGACATGAGTTATGATTTTACGATAATTTCACGCCCTTCCGATCAACGTAGTATCTTCAGTTTCATGGTCTTTTTTTTTGAAGACCGATTGGGCGGTTGCCCCATATAGAGGAGAGAGAACTGGCTCAGACGAGGAGGAGATAGCCCTAGAAATGGAGATTAAAGCTTGCCGCACGCAGGTGGAGGTATCGAACCCACGACCTAAAGGGACTTCAAGATCGTGGGTTAGCGCCTGCCCCACTGGGCTAGGACAATTTCACGTCTTTAAAAGGCAATTTACTGCAATTATTTTGCACCAGTGTTCGACTCTCAATCGGTGTAATTCATTCTCTCGGCTTTACTAACAAAAAATAATTACTAGCAGAAATACAAAGTAAATGGTGACACGTGCGAAGTGATGTATGCCGTTATGTTAGTGCACATACTACATAATAAACATAATTAAAGGTGCTGACTGTCTACTTCAGAACTGGCTTGTGCGGTTCAGACAAGAGAGAAGAGTGGGGGCCCAAAGGCTTGATTTGTCTTAACAACGGGTAATTTACTTTACTTTCGTACTTCTAGATATACAATCTCCTGACACGCATGCCCTAATTCGTACTATCTAATATAATTAGTCTTCATTTAATTATTTTTTTAGCCAAAAAAAGATTAGCATTCTTATTCATTCATTATTCCCCTACGAAATTCCTTGGGTTAATTGCATTAACCTAACATTAAGTTGGGGGTCTTAAGAGTGCACTTTGGACAACCACTTAAATATAAAATTTCAGTATATATCTCTAAGATTGTATCCTAAATGTTTCAAGTAATGTATTATTTGGAGACTTCTGGGTATTCTAGTAAATTACTATAAGTATATCAATAATATTATTACACATGTAAGGATAGAATTGGTTCAATTTCTTAAATTTCTTCTTAATAAATGATATTAATTAATACACGTAAGAATAATGTCATTGTTGTACTAAAAAGTGCATTAAAAGATCCGAAAAACTATTTGGGGAATGAGAATCAATTACAATAAATAGAGGAATTAAGAAGTTAGATAGAGATTTGAACTTAAGACATTTACTATTTAGGTCAGAATATTAACCACTAAATCAATATTTCATCATCGAGGTTATTAATAAATTGTTCATAATATCTTTATTTTTTATTATGTAATTATTATTCCTCTCATAAACATTAGAAATGCTAATAAAATGACAAATGTATCCTCATATTGGAGAAAAAAATACAGCCCTTCCCATGTGCTTTACTATATTTCTGTAGTAAAAGTTGAACTTCATCCTTTACAAGGGTGAAGAAAGGTCGAGATAAATTCCCATTCAAAACTTTGAACTTCGGAACCTTTAGGAGCCCTTGCTTATGGCTGGAATAAAGGGTCTTCCTTGTGCCTTTCGGTGGTCTCGAACTTCTCAATCACTATCTTTTTCAATTGTTATAATGCGAAACAATTTAAAATTTTGTATGTACAAAATACAGTTTAATAGATATTACAATTTTTTTTACACATTTTTATGAACATATGTTATATCCTTTTTGAATTGATTCCCTCAGTTCCCGTTTTTCTATCTAATGCACTCGAATTAAGAAAAATGATTGAGATATATTAGTTTAAAGATAGATAGACACTTTTATCTTTCAATTAAACATTTATATTGAGACAATTAAAATTAGTTGTTGACTGAATTAATAAAATATAATGGTAAGTTTAGAAAAAATACATTTAATACTCTTTGATTTTTTAAAGTAATAGATAATTAAAAATTAATAAAGCATATTTAGATGATAAATAATTGAGAACGGAGTAATACATTAGTATCTTAATTAAAATTTTAGATACCACATTTTATTCACTTCACTATCACAAAGTGTTTGAAGCTCCTAGTCTTCCAATAAGAATAATAATGACACTCAATGAGCCCATAATTTAAGAACATAAATAAAGTAAAAATAAAAGTGCATGAGTCCAAAAAGGTTAAAGTACAAATCAAGTTACTAAAGTTGATTATGAATTATTAGTGGAAGACCGGAATGGATTATTATAAGTGCAAAATTTCATCAATTTCAATGGTTAATCATTTTTTTTAATCACTTGGTCCAAGGACAAAAGGAGAAAGTTGAGACTAGTAGTATATTTTTAAAGGAAAATGATTTTCGATTAAGTAAAATTGGTTAAAAATTTAAATTAAACTCACGCTCTGTTGGTATAAGAGATTCACCAAATTATTTATCATTTTGTCACTAATTTAGTCAATTAATTAACTAAGACTTAGCCACTTAGCACTACTCTAGTTTATATTAGATATTTCTTTAACGGAGACAAGATTTCTATAATGGCTTTGTTTGCGCTTTTTGTCTCCATTGTGGGTAGGGTGAGTATACTCGATATAAAATATTTATAGAATTATCGACCAAATTTTGGTGCCTTTCGACTTTTTAGTAATTTGGCACTAATAGTGTAAGTTGGGATTATTTTTAGTGGTAATTTAGGATTTATATTTTGTTGTAATAGTGTAATTCGATATTATTTTTAGTATTTTAATAGTGTATTTTAGACTGTTTTTGTGCCTGCAAAAACGAACAACAATGTCTAATTTTAAAGCAGAATTGGGCCAGGAAAAAAAACTTTCATTTGATTACTGATCCAAATTGACCAATTCGATAAAATAGTGAATTTTGAATTCCCAATTCGATCAATTTGATAATTGAGAATTCAATTTTTGAAATCGATCAAAAAAATTAAGTTAGAAAAATCTAAATTACTGAATCCAAATTACAAATTTGGGCAATTTGAATTCGATTTTTACCGTGGGGCAACTATATAAGAATTTCTCTTTGTGTGGAATTTTTGGATCGAAGAAAAGAAAAAAAATTGTGGTGTATTAAGAATAAATAATTTCTTTAGAGATAAAAAAGTAAGACCCGCCTCATTTAAATTCGAGAGCGGGTTAGATACCTCAAAAGCCAAGGGGAGCGTCAGTGTTGTAACTTTGTAAAGATTCAAAACATAATACCACCTTTGTCAACAGGGACGATTACAGGGATGATGCAGTTGCCCTCGAGATTTTTAAAAAAATTACTTGATATACTAAATTTTTTATGTAGTTTAGAATATTTGATCAAATTTTCCCACAAATTTTTTTTTGTAATTTTTATATATATTTCGGCATACTGTTGCTGTTTTTCGTCCCCCAATCTAAAGTCTTTAATTCGTTCAAGTTTGCCAGCATTTTCCTCCTTTAGGTGCGAGTAGAATTAATCTAAATATTGTATCACAATTAGAGTATGTGTAGAACACCTTGTAATTTCACCAAAAAAAAAAACATAATGAGAAATTCTCGTTTTTTTAAGGCTGAATCACCCTTGAACTTTCAAATATTTAGTTTTTTTGCCTTTCTTATACACGGGAGTTTCTTATTCTCGGGTTATCTAGTCACTGGAGCCATGGCGCATCCAACCGCCATTCGACCATTTTTTAATGTCTGAGAATATGACAAAAAGTGTAATAAATGATCTCAAACTCACTATGAATAATTGAGTTTGGTTTGGATTTGATCTGGTTTGATACTTAAATTCAGACCCAAATCAGCTTTAGATTGTGTTTGAGAATGAAAACTGAAGTATTAAATCATCTAAAATCTGATTTGATCATGAAATTGAGACTAAAATCTCAAACCAATTAAGAGTTAAGGGTAAAAACCAGCAAACCCAAAAAAAACGACCTAAAGAACAAAATATCAACTTGACTCAAAGCATCGACTGAAATCTTCTCTTGATGTTTTCTTTTTCTTTTTTGATATTTTTCTTCAAAAGGCTAATAAGCCAGGTTTAGATTTAAGTTGGTGGGGATCATTTTTGTTCAGAACTTTTATCCAATTATAATTAAGTTACTTTATTCGGATTTTTCGTAAAACTCTTGTAACACTCCTTGTAACATATAATTAATGAAAAGTTTATTCTTGTAAATCTAATTGGTAAATTCTAAAGATGAAATGACTACACTTAAAAATTAATTAGGAAAATATTATAAAAAAGTATTATAGTGAGTCTTACAGAGTATCAGGAGTATAAGTTACCACATCTGTCATGTTTCTCTCTCAATATACTTTTGTTTTTTACATTTTGAATGAGAATAGGTAGAACTTATTTTCAGAACTCTCTTTCATGGTTGAAATATGTTCTTCTTTTGTATTTTCCCATTCTCATTATTTTGTATGAAAAAATAATTATTAGGTCAAAATTATTTCCAGAATTCAGGATGGATTTAGGAAGTGAATTATAAGGAAGGTGTTTGGCTACGAGAGGAAGGTTATAGTATTCTTGTATTCATTTAGGAAAACTGTCACACCCCGTAACAGGGTCGATGACATGACAGTGTCTCATTGGTTAATGAAACACCAAAGTCGACAAAAAGAGTTACTAAATAGAAATTCAATTATAAGACCCAAACAAATGTTCAGAACAGAACGTAAAAGCAACCCAAAATACAAGTTAAAAGACTCAAACCAAGTATCAATAAGACCCAAACAAATGTTCGACTATACTTATCAAATCTGACATCCCATATCGGAATTCATGACATGAGCATCCCATACTACTCATGCACTACAAACCAATAGTTATGTCAGACAATCGAGTATAAGCGAACAAAGACCAAACAAGTGAAAGCAACAAATAAGCTAAACAACTATACTTTTCACGTCTGAGCACGTCATAATTTGCTTAGACGTCACGAACATAGTTATTGCTATGACACTACAATCACACAGTCAATCTCAATTGTCTAATCAGACCCATAATCACTGCTAACAGCCCCATGTAATAACCCACTGAGGAAGGGCCACACAAAATCCACACAGAAACCAGCCTAAACTTTCCCTCGGTTGGAGGCCAAAAATAAAGAATACATCCATTGTGTCATTGTCCACACATGAGCTCCACAATTAACTGTTAGCAGCCCCAACTTGTTTCTCCCCGCTAAGGTCCGGGTCCACATATCCACACAGAAATCCACAAAGATATATCGCGAACACCAGGTTCTAGTGATATATAAATGGGATGTATCTTGCTACAGACCTTTCATAAACAAGAGCTCAAATGAGGCGACGACTCGGTCGACTAAACCAAATATGACTAAAATCAATGACTCCCAAATATGGCGACCATAGCAGTAACATTTATGCAAATTCAATATAAACCCAATTAATCCAAAATTCACAATTATCAGTTAATTATGACAATTTACATAAGAAAATAACAAGAGCGCAATAATCAATTTACGAATCAAATTATAATGAATTTAAATCATGCCCAAAACAGTTTATACAATATCGAAAGCAATAAACACAATTCATGCAACTATTTTGTAAATTGAATAGTTTATTCGCTTTTACTGTACATTAATTAATGCGAAAATTAAATAACGTAGGGGTCCCTACCTCGAATCCTTAGAAAAGCGGTAAAGGTCCAAGAACTGGAAAAAATCTGGTTCTGCCCTCTACTTCTGACATACATTACGGAAAATCTAACGGTTAAAATCTCGATCACTCTGGTCAGATTATAGTCCTATCAGTCTAGTTTCTAAATCAGAAAGAATTACTTCGATTGGAGTTCGGATGTTACCTGTGCGACGATTTTACTGAAAGCTCACAGAAAACAAAATTCAGGAAAACAGCCCCGCTCCCGGTGAGATATCTTTCCACTCCGAATTCCAAATTGAATTCCGTTTGCGCCCACGTATAGGTTATCTCTCTTTGATCGATTTACGTATAAGATTTGTCGAAAAACGATGAGGATTGCCCACTCAAAAATCTAGTCAAAGATGCACAAAATATTCCAAAAAAAACTCATTTTTCTCTCTGCTTCTCACGGCGCGGCTACAGCAACTTCTTTTTCTTGTTGTTTACTTTTGCACGACTCCCAATGCAGTAACCCCCGGATCCCACGATTTGTCTAGTGATTTATTTTCCTATTTTATTTTTATTTCTCTTTTCTTTCAACCCCAGCCTCACGTAATGCTTTATATTTCATTCTAATTCATTTTAATTTCATTTCCCATTTAATTATGGTGACTTTCCTAATCTCAATAAAATTACTAATTAATTCTAATTCATCATCTAAGTGAAACACAATTTAAGTCCCTTAATTATGCTACATGTGCGAAACGCCCTCAATAAAACGTAAACATAATAAAACACGAAACATGTTATAAAAATAAATAGACACGTAAACATATAATCGCGCAAAATAAATTACGCCTACGCAATAAATCAAACAAAAATAAATTAAATGTAAAATAACACGTAAGTAAAAGTTACGGGTTTCACAAAAACAGACAAAATGATATCATTTGGTTGAGCTTGGAATTGTAGTCATAATGATGTATTTGGATTGGATTTTTAGTTGAAATTTTATATTGCAAATTGTAAAAAGGTATTGTTTATGAGAAAATTTTAGATTGAAAATAATTTTATTTGTTATTTGTCGCCAATTACTTAGAATTAAAATTTGATTGTTGTTTTTGCTATTTGCATCACGTATTCTTGAAAATTGAATAGGCGGTATATAAAAGACAAATTAGCATACTTAACTAAATTCATACACTCTACCACTATAATATCTACAACTATAAACCAACCTTCAAATATATATTTCTTGATCTATTTTCATCAAAAGAAAATATTTATTTCAATAGAGATATAAGCGTTGAATTCGAGAACTCAAATTCAAGGTCAGAAGTCCTGGCCTAATTATGTTAGCCTTCCTATAACTCACACTTTCTTGATCAAGAATCAAACAAAGTAACCAAATGACAAGACATTGCAGACCCTTGGGAAGATGCTCTCGAGGGAGAATAAAGAAAGGGTCTTGGAGGCATTTCTAGACACTCAAAAGGCCCTTCTAACATTTCAAGAACTTCACTAATTGTTGGCCTATTTGAAGGATTAGTTTGAATGCACCAAAGGCTTACAATTATCATCTTTCTTGCTTGCTCCTTTTCCTCATCATCTTTAATTCCAGAAATATCAAGTTCTTCACCTTCACAAAGTCTAGAATATACCCATAGTGGAAAGTATATTTCACTTGTATGATCAACTCCACCATCAACATTCTTTCTTCCTCAAACAATTTCCAAAATCATCATTCCATAGCTATAGACATCCGATTTATGCGATATCCCTCCAATGTTCTTGCATACAATTTCAGGAGCAATGAATCCAATTGTACCCCTTGCAGCCATTGTCGAAATCATTCTCTCTTTTCTTGTGCAGACTTTAGCTAGGCCGAAATCAGAGATTTTTGGACAAAAGTTTTCGTCCAAAAGAATGTTATGAGGCTTTATATCAAAATGTAGTATTCTTGTATTGCAACCGCGGTGCAAGTATTCCAATCCCCTTGCAATGCCTACCGCAATTTTGTATAGCATTTTCCATTCCAATTGGCGATTTATTGATGATCTATCATTGTAAATGAACTTTTCGAGGGATCCATTAGGCATGAATTCATAAACGAGAGCCTTCTTTTTACCCTCAGCGCAGAGTCCTAAAAGACTTACAATGTTGACATGGGAAGTTCTGCTAAAACTTGCTACTTCATTGATGAATTCTTCACCGTTTCCTTTGGATTCCTTCAAAACTTTCACTGCCACAAGACTGCCATCTCGCAACTTTCCTTTGTAAACGGAACCATAACCTCCTTGGCCAAGCTTGGTGTTAAAGGAGTTAGTCATCTTCTTCACATCTGAGTAATGGTACCTCTTAGGAGCTAGTGATCCACAGTTCTTTATGAAGGTCTCCAGATCTTTGTTTTCTGTTTCCGAAAATGGAAACTTCCTTTTCAAGTAGAAGGTAAGAATGACTAATAATACAATCCCTCCAGTTGGAGCAGCTGCAATAACAAAAAGATAAATATATAAATTAAAACTTGTCTTTTTACCTTTATAAAGAAAAGATATAACAATTTGCATGAAGATCATTAAAGAATTATGTAGAAGTTTATTATATTGGGATGTGCTGTGGTGCCGAATGAGTAAAATTTCGGCACCTAAAGATTAGATATAAGCGAATAAAAAATTGACATGTGGAACAAAGTAAGCTGCTATTTCAGGTTTTCAGGTTTTTTTTTTTAAAATAAAGATTAAATAAATGAAATTGACGAATAAGAGCTTGCCACGTCATCCAATCAATTGACCGGTTACCTGTCAAACAGGTCAACACACTTTTGTTTACCAATTTTTTTTTAGTATTAGTAATTTTTGTATTTTTAATGGTAAAATTAAAACAAAAAATTGTAAATTTTAATGCATAACTATTAAATGTTGAATATTACTACTTTATTTTATAATCTTACCATTTTTACTTTGAAAGTTACTATTTTTATCATTAATATTCATATTATATAAAATAGTAAATTTATTATTAATTTAGGAATATTAAATAATATTTTTTAATATTTTTCTCATTATCGTTAAAAAAAGTATTCTTATTCTTATAAAAAGAAAATAATCTTGTAACAATACAACTTAAAAAAAAAGTAACTCCAATTAATTCATCAAAACTATTAATTTCATTTTAAAAAATTACCAAAGTATGTGAAAAATCTATCAATTTACAGAATAGAAAAATTCAACCTAAAATGGTAAGATTTGTTCGAGTTTGAGTATTTATATAGTGATATTTATTCTTTACAAAAGTTACTAATTGTTTAACAAAGGTTACAAACAATGTAAATAAAATTACCGAATTTGATACTAAACTTACCATTTATCATTTTATTAAAACAGAGATAAAAATGGTAAAATTATAATTTAATTTGATATATTTTATTTTAAAATAGTAAGTTTTATTTTTCACCACATTTACCATTTTTATAAAATACATTACTATTTTTGTCCTTAAATTCACCATTGTTGTGTCTAAATTTACTATTTTATAGAATATAAATATTCATGATAAAAATAGTAACTTTCAAAGTAAAAATGGTAAGATAATAAAATAAACTAGTAATATTCAAAATTTACTATTTATTTATTATTACTAGTTTATTTATTCAAATTTACCAAAATTTGTCATAATTTTACCATTAAAACTACCAAAGTTACTTGTAGAAAAAAAAAACATTGTAAACAAAAGTGTGTTGACCAGTTTGACAGGTAACCGGTCACTTGAATGGGTAACGTGGCAAGCTCTCATTCGTCCATTCCATTTAATTAATTTTTTTTTAAAAAAAAAAAATCTGATAACCTGCAATAGCAGGTTACTTTATTACATGTGGCAATTTTTCATTCGTTTATCTCCATTCTTTAGGTGCCGAATATTTTTCCATTCGGCACCACAGCACTTTCCTTATTATATACTGTTACAGAGCTTGCCCTCGAACATGAAGTTTGTGGTTCGTCCTTCATGATATATATTCATAATGCAAAAAATTACAATATTGAAAAGAGATTTAATTACCTATGGCGAGAATGATGTTCAGCTTAGGCCTTCCTGCATTTAAATAAAAAGAAAGTGGTCAGTTCAGATGCAATAAAGAAGAAAGATTCTAGCTGTGTAACAGTTTTAACATATATTGCCCTGGAATGAAAGATTCAAGATTCCTGCTCTGTGCCAAATCGCGAATACCTTTTCTAGCATTGGAACAAACAAATTCATTTGACTCATCTGTCTGACAACGACGACCTCCTTTGAGGTGACAATCACGATAACATTTATCTGATAGATGCCACTCAAGATCAAAATCAGCACTCAACAACTGAAACATGTCAGTCTCCTCTGTGACGTTCTCCCAGGGATGCATTGGCAGATGAATAGATGAACAACCAGGTGGAGGAAGTTCACTTGCTTTATCATAACCGTAATATTTTGGATTTCTATAATGGATGTTAAAATCCTTACAAGATTCATATTTTCTGAACTTGTTCTTGACAAAATAATCGATAACTTCAGGACTAAGTTGTGCATCTTTTTTGCATCTGAACAGTGTGATATTGGACGTAATTGTAAATGAAATAGGAGAGCGAGGAAAAGATAAAGTATACGCGAAAAGATAACAACTTGAACTTTGAAGAAGATTTTCAATAAAGATGTCACGAAGCTTGATGATATTGCTTTGCAATCTGCTTGTAACACGAAAAAATTGGGGTGAAGTTCGACTGAGTTTGATTATTGGTAAAGGATCAGTGCTGCAGTCTACCATGCACAAGCCGCAATCAGGCTGTGAGAAGTTCGTAAACGGAAACTCAAAACGGCCAAGGCTTCGACATTCAAAAGCCTTAGGACATGTAGAATTGAAACTATTATATTCTTGAGCTGAGAGACAAGACATCAGAAGAACGAGGACAAGGAAAGAGAACAAGAATCCAAGATTCATACCGAAAACCCTCTTTTACAAACTGCATAAAACAGCAAGCCAAAACAGACCAGCTATAGAGTAGTGTTTATATGATGGATTACATTTGCAAGGAGGAGAAAGAAACCAACTGTTTTTGGACAGAACAGTTGACTTGAAGACTTTAAGAAAGACTTGTGGAATAGCCGGAAATTATTGCACAACTATCTTGCTTGACCTGTAATAGAAAGACTTGACAACCATTGACTCATCAAAAGGGATTAATCTTCCAAAGATAAAGACAAACTTATCATGGATTTTTTCTTTTTTCTCGTCAAGGAAGGCTAGCAAAGTTGGAACAACACGTTCTGACACGGTACCATAGGTCCCGAGTTCAACACCCCTTTCCCCCGATAAAATAAAATAAAAAGTCACGGGCTTACGAAGAATAAGAATAAGAAGGAAAAGAAGGTGAAATGAAGAATTTCAATCTTGTTTCCAGAAGACAAAACAATAAATTAACCCATTCATTCCAACGTCTAATGAGTCAAGTCCTTGTCTTGACCTCTAGAGAATGTTGGAAGAAAACATTCGATGCAAAAAAGGGAGTGGAAACCGCCTACTGTCCTGAATTGCCTTAGCAGTTCTTTCTGACCTACCCATACTGCAGCTGGAACTTTTCAACAGAATGTTGAATTTTCTTGAAGTTCAAAGGAAATGATAATTTCCAATGCAACTAATAGTGAAATTCTTCCAGTACCACTAGCAGTTTTAGAGTCCATGAGGTATGTTGGACCTCATTGAATTGGCATTAAGAAATTCATTCCTCTTTCTTACGACGGTCTAATAAGGAATAATTCAATCTCTACAGAGAAAAGGAAAATGGTCTCTTTCTTCCATTACTGGAATTCCACTTCAGATACAGGCCTCTAAACATTCATTGTGTAATCATATCAAAGATGCTTCAGGCAAAGCAATAAACATTTGATTTTGCATTCCTCTGCACCAATTGTTTTCATTTTCTTTTTCTTACGTTTGCCTCTTGTTTCTCATTGGCTCACTGCAGGAGTACAAATATTGCTACTACAAGTGATACATATAGAATATTTGCTTTCGCTGAACAGAAAAAATAATATTTTTATCAAGTTGAACTATCAACCCATCTATCAAATTCACTTATATTAGTTGAGGCACACTGAGCCCAAATTCCTAAATACAGAAGACAATACTTGTCTGGCTAGCTACTAGAGGCTGAGTATAGTCAAAATCAAGAAAGACGGTATTTTTCACTCTCTGTTGAGAATTTAGGTGACCAACTTCTATCTTAGGTTTATTAACATCTGGAGAAATCTGAGAAAAGAAATATCATGTCTTTATCAGAGGATGATTTTCAAGAGAATCTGTCCAACTCGTTAGGACAACCGGAAATGACAAGTCACTGGGAATTCTTGTAGTTGTCCTAATATATATAGCATTGTCTCTATTCTTTGCTGGAACAAAATGCCGGTTCTAAACAATGCTAGATGGCAATATGCCAACAACTTCGAATCAGCTCTAGACTTACTATCCACAGTAAGGATCTCCAAAACATATCATTAGCTTGTCTAAACCATCAAAATTTCAAAATTTGAACTTTTCCCTAGTTGATGGAATCAAGATTCCTATAATATTCTGTTTCCTGCAACTCTTAGTTCCCTTTCCAATACTGGGATCCTACTCAACGCGAAAACACAGAAATCTAATACTATGGAGGCATTTCCAGTCTAGAAAGATGTGCTTTCTTCTCAAATGTTAAAAAAAAGAATAGAGGACATCCTGGGAATTCTTTAGACCAAGGTATACACATGTTGTCTCCCTCTGGAAGTGCCAATCTTTAGTTGTTTAATCAAAATTCATAATATAATAGGAATATGAACTCTCCTTGGAAAGATCAACAGGGATTCTTAGATAAATAATGCAATCGATGAGAAGATTTGTCAAATATTTTTCCTAATCAAACACTTTCAATCAATGCTGCAAGATAGTAATTCTCTCTACTTCCATCCCCACAACCTCCTTCCCCCTAAAGCACCCATAAGGGCTGATCCCAATGGGAAAATGGGGAGTTGGAATGGAGCATACTAGTTAAAACTGGCCTAAACCGTATACTCCCTCATGGCAAATGAGGATTTGGAATCTTGGATTCTCTCCAGTGCCGTTAACCATGTAGCGCAAATTGAATGACGGAGATATTGGGAATTAGTGATAAAGTCATAAACTACCCCTAACTTACAACCTGGACTCCGAATTGACAGAATCTCCACTAAATTGCACTAGAGACCTCTACCATGCCGAAGAGGAGTTAAATCCCCAAATGAATAGAAAAGTGGGCATTCAAATTGAAACTGTAGGAGTATTACCAATTCCCTACCTTAACCATTGCCTATCCATTTCCTTTTTAGATTGTCAAGGCAAGGTTCCATGATCCTTTAAACTACGAGTTAAGCACTAGACGTTTGCATCTAGATTACCTTTCCACGTGCAAACTTTAACGCAAAACTTTCACTTTAGGCTTCAAATCTCATCTCACTTTTACGAACTTGAAGACAGATATTCTCAAACTAAAAAACCAATCCAAATACAAGAAATTTAAAACAAATATGATGAAGAACTTAAGGAATAAATGAGAGGAAAAAAACTTACTAGATCTGCAAACTGTGTATTCAAATCCATAAGTACAAAAACACCTAAACCCATTAGTACTAGGATTGACGCCACACCTCCCACCACTTTGCTCACAAGAAGTACAGTTCCTAGACATCCAATTCAAAGCAAATCCCCTTCTCAACATCTCTTCATAATCCTCCTCCACCACCCCTCCATTTCTTATTATTCTTCCTTCATCATTTCCCGTCAATTCCACAGGCGCCACCACATTTATTTCACATTCTCGTACAGCAGAACCCAAATTTTCGTCACTTCCAAGCATCGCTCCAGTATCATTATTGCAACCAACCTGGTACCTCCGAAGCTGCTCAGACATCGATCCATTATTACATCTTGACAACAAATGAAGTCGAGTTCGCGATAAAACTCCCATGCTGGGACTTGGTACGCTAACATTTCTAAGTTGTGAGAAACAGTTTTGAGCAAGATTATCAACAGCGGAATTATATACTCGAAAAGATTGATTCTCGTAGAAGATTTCTTGAATTACATAGTCATTCTCTGACAACCTGTAAATTGGAAACCCACCAGAGGAGTTGCTGCTGCAACTGATTCTGAACAACCCACAAATGGATTCTTGAAGATTTCCAATATAGAAGGGAAATTTGATAATTTGGCCATTTCCACATCTTTTTGGAACGCAAGCTGTATAATTTGGATTAATCCCGTAAGATTTTTCAATCAAAAGGATAAGACAGAATATACAAAAATCCATGAAACTCATGATTCTGCTTGATCTGTACATGATGATTTTTTTGTTTTATTTGTATTTGTTGTGATCATGAACTAGAAGTAGTAGAAGTAATATTAGAAGAAAAGTTCTTTTTCTTGAGTAAGATTATGTGAAGAAGATAATAATATAGAGAGAAGAAAAGGAGAATTTGATGAATTTTGTGAAGATGATGGATTCATTGACTTGGTAAAAATGGTGGATTTTTTCAGAAAGGAAAAGGGTGGAGCTGGCTGTGCCTGTCGCCATCAGTTGCCATTTATTTATATCCTGGTGGTGCTCAAACGATATAACGCTTACTCTTAGTATGTCTTCGAATATGAGAGTTTAAGTGAAGATGAAATAAATAATCACTATTAATTCAGAAGAAAAAAAGAGGTAACTCAAAAGATAAGACGTTTATTCATGATAATTGAGGGCTCAAATTGAAATGGATAATGGATAGTGGTTTCTCATTTCCTTTCCAGTATGACTCGAACTCTTGACATTAAGTGAAGCGTCTTATCGTGTCTGAGCCGCGCTTCGCTGTTGAATAATGAATATTGATTAGGAGGAAGAAAATTGAAAATCAGTTGCCATAGACGGTTGATTTCATTAGAATTTTGCTATAAAAATCACATTTTAGTTTATCTTTTTAAAAAAAAAAAATTAGGATGTAAGACACAATCGGTATCTACCTCCATTTAACAAATCACTATTAATTTAGGAAAATGATTTACTCCTAGAATTTTGGGGATAGAAAACCTAAACTTCCAAATTGAGGGTGTTAAATGACTATCTTACCCCCTGCTGGTATAAGGAATTCACCCAACTATAAGGGCAAAAATGTCCAAAAAACTATTTTAGTCAATCTTTTAGCAAATAATTCTAGTATACTAGTAAGGTCCATTAATTTAATCTCATTCTACGGTCGGATTTCTGTTGGATGACAGCTTCCAACAAAAAAAATTCATTCACAAATTTCGAACTCAAAATCTTATTTAAAAAGGGTCAAACTTCTTCTGCTTGATCAACTCATTTGGTAATGACATTTTATATGCTAAAGTGAAATTGACTGGTCTGTTTTGTTATACAGTTCTTCGCTTTGAACTCTTATAAGCAATTTTGACTCTTGATTATTTTTATAGTTGAAATATATTAAACTAACTCTACAGAATATTTTTATAATTGTGATCAAAACCTGATTCAGTCCTATGTAAAGTGGAAGATCTTTTCTGGGTAATACCCCATTAGGCGAGAAGCCTGTCTAATTTTTTAAAATAAATCCTACTATAAATTAAATTAATAATACTCGATAAATTAACAATTTCTCTAAAATAATATTTTTCTAAATTAATAAGTCAAATGTAAAAAAATAGGTATTTCTATAATTTGATAAGATAATAATTTTTAAAAAAAATACTTGTACAAATTCTATAGTCTCATCAATATTATAAATTAGTAATTCTAAAAAATACAAAGATAACCAGGATAGTATAGTAAAACATCACTTTATTGTTGTTTATTTTTTCCTGAAATTTAATTTTAATTGTATCTCATCTCTATAAAATTTCATTGCATTTAAAAGCTCTGATGACATGTTCTCGGAAAATTCTAATATAAGGTCGATTTTGTGGGAATGGGCTCACGCCCTCTCATATGAATTGTGGCGGGATCTACTTTGCTGGTATGCTCCACCTCAACTCATGTGAGAATGTTGTGGTGTCAGTTCCACAAAACCGAATCCAAGACCAGACAAACTATAGCCTAATGCTTCTATGATGGATTAGATTTGCAAGGATGAGAAAGAAAGCAGAGTTATTTTTGGACACATCACTTGACTTGGAAGCTTCTTTACGACGACTTCTTGAAATCAATGCTCTACACACCCTGCTTGCTTGACCCGCAACAAAAAGACGTGATGACTATTGATGACTCTACTTGTCACGCCCTGTGTCCATGGGCCTGTAACGCGATTTATTAGTCTGGACATGAAACTCACATTTTGTACAATTTACCATTTAGTTCTCACACGTTTACATGCTTATATAATAGTTGGACATTTCAAACGTATTACATCTTAATTCTCAAAAGTCCACCTGGTCACATTCTCACCACAATATCACGTCCAGTGCCCGAGGGGCCGAAGAGCAACTAATAGGTCTGACAGACCCACCGACTATTTACTTGGCAACTGAACTCGTTTAAAATGAATATCTCGAGGTGATAGGGAATATTTAGGACAATGCTTATATACCAGTTAAATCTTTAAAACATATCTCGGGAGCTCACACTATTAGATTTTGCAGACAAAATTTAACAATATCTCTCATTATATAGATGAATCTGAATCACATGTCCATGATCCATATTAGAATTAACCAAAACTTAGAAGGTGTTAAAATGGTTCTTTCCCAGATTATCATTACTTAGATCAACTAATATAATCACGGATTTGATTTTTATCATTACCTAATTCCCCGTTTTTTTGTCTTCCCAAATCTGGAACAAGTGAACATGGACACCATAATAATCCTCGCAAACAATTCAAGTTTTACAAAAATCCGAAAATTTTGTTTCGAAAACAAATACTATCCAGAACACTGAAATAAAGCAAATTAACGCATAGTGATGTAGAGAAAAATGGTAACAGAAAGAAACTTACTGGGTCTGCAAACCATGTATTCAAATCCATAAGGACAAAAACACCTAAACCCATTAGTACTAGGATTGACGCCATACCTCCCACCACTTTGCTCACAAGAAGTACAGTTCCTAGACGTCCAATCCAAAGCAAATCCCCTTCTCTACATCTCTTCATAATCCTCCGCCACCACTTCTTCTCCCTCCTCCATCATTTCCCGCCAATTCCACAGGCGCCACCACATTTATTTCACATTCTTGTATAGCAGAACCCAAATTTTCGTAGCTTCCAAGCATCGCCAGTTCAAACCCATCTCCAGTATCATTATTACAACCAACCTGGTGTTGGAGAAATTGAATTTTCTCAAAGAATATAAGTGTAATTAAAGTATCGTGAGGACATTTTTTTTGCCAATATTATTATATGTTACACCTCTCGGTTTTGAGTGTTATTGAGATTATCACGAAGTGAGTTGCCAATCTTCGTGATGATATATAACATGTGAGAAAACCAATTTTTGATGTGAATGATAAATTGATATAAAGTGAGGTGGATAAAATATGGTAAATGTGTTTTTAAACCCACATGTGAAACCTTTGGAAGTATTTTTCACTTTATAAGGAAAAATTGTTCAAATGAGTTTAAATTGTATAACTACTATTATGCCTCAAGTGATAACCTCCTGTGCGCCCGCGCAAGGGTGAAACAGAAGGTCTGTTGATTTCAAACTAGTTTGAACTTGTGTGCAGGCGCGACCTGCGTACACGAATATCAGTCCAAAACTTTTGCTACTGTTTTGAATTTTTGGTATTCAAATTTTGCTTTAACAGCTGCAATTACACAAAGGTTTATGGCTTGGACTATAACAGTTGCCATTGATACTGCATTATGGTTTTTGACTGTAACAGCCAGATTTATTCCAGGATTACACCTATACTGTTACCTGTCTCCTTTCAGTGCCTATAAAAGGCAGTCTTTGCACTGCCAAAAAGACTCCCAAAATTCTCTCTTTCTCTTGCATATTTTGCTTTCTTACCGCATAGTTTTTAAATTATTGTGTCAAAAAGAGTTCTATTGTTATACATAGATTTGAAGGGACTGTTTCTTCTGCTTCAAAGAAACAGTGTGGTTGGACGTTGTACCTTGTAAGTTCAGTGTTCAAGAGGCCTGAAGCTATCAAAAGGCTGGACATATTGAATTTAAGAGGAAGTGGTAATACTGATGACTTGTCTAGGAATTCTCTACTAAACAGTTTTTATTTTATAAATTAATTATTGTTATTTTTCCATATCTAACAACTGTTATTCTGAGATTTTTTTTGTAGGTTAATTTTATTAACAGCAGGCATAGTTGTAGATAACTGTGGTTATTCTTTATATTAACAATTGTTATTTTTTATATATCTGACAATTGTTATTCTGAGATTTCTTTTCTATGTTAATTTTATTAACAACCGTTATAGTTGTAGCTAACGGTGGTTATTTTCATATTAACAATTGTTATTTTTATTAAATCAGAAAGTTCTCCAACACCTGGTACCTCCTAAGCGGCTCAGACTCAGACATCGATCCATTATTATTACATCTTGACAACAAATGAAGTCGAGTTCGCGATAAAACTCCCATACTGGGACTTGGTACGGTAACATTTCTATGTTGTGAGAAACAATTTTGAGCAAGATTATCAACAGCGGAATTATATACTCGAAAAGAACGATTCTCGTAGAAGATTTCTTGAATTACATAGTCATTCTCTGACAACCTGTAAATTGGAAACCCACCAGAGGAGTTGCTGCTGCAACTGATTCTGAACAACCCACAAATGGATTCTTGAAGATTTTCAATATAGAAGGGAAATTTGATAATTGGGCCATTTCCACAGCTTCTTGGAATGCAAGCTGTATAATTTAGATTAATCCCATAAGATTTTTCAATCAAAAAGATAAGACAGAATATACAAAATCCAAGAAACTCATGATTCTGCTCGATCTGTACACAGTGGCGGAGCCACAGTGGGGCCTGGTGGGGCACAGTTTTTTCCCAAAAAAAAAAAAAAAATTAGTTTTAATTTATTTTTGTAACATCTCGTCTCGTAAACATTGTTTATTGTACTCATTTGAATCACTTTACGATTTAAAATTAAATTATTTATTTAGTTTTAGTTTTGTTTTTGTAACACCTCGTCTCATAAACATTGTTTATTGTACACATTTTAAATCACTTTACGATTTAAAATTAAATTATTTAGTTTGTGAATTATAGGAATGACACCACTTATATTTTAACAATTTTGGTTAAAATGGTAACAAACTTAAGTGTGTAAGAGACTAAAAAATAAAATTACTAATAAAAAATCCACAATGGGCTCTCTTGTAAACTATAAAAAGTTCACAATAAAAAGTCCACAATATGAAGCCAGAGGACTTGGAGGTTTATGAAGTACTGATCAGTAGAGTGAAAAGGGTGAATAAAATGTGAATAACTCTAGTCTATAAGATTTCATCAAAAAAATTTACCGAATTATCAAATTGGTCCGAATTACCGAATTCAAATCGAATTCGGTCGGTAAATCGGTTTTACCGAATTTGCACACCCCTAGTGCTAACCGCACTACTCAAATGGCAAAACGTTTTTTGTAATACCCATAACTTTTAAGCTATATTTACTTAGCAAAATAATAATAATAATAATAATAATAATAATAATAATAATAATAATAACTTTTAAGCTATAGTCTATTAAAAAAATTGCCTTCATTTGTGTTATTTGTTTTCTATTTTTGCTCTAGAGATATTTTGTTTATGTTATGAAAGTAAAGGGACTAAAGTAATAATAACTTTTGGGTTAAAAGTTAGGAATCAGAAAGTTTAGGGACCTAAGTGTTGGTATAGCTTGTTACTAAGTTGAGTTAGAGGAGTTAGGAAGTTAAGTAGGGAAATAGAGAGTTAGTTTTTGCTGGAGTTTTTGGAGAGAAAAAAGAAAGAAAGGTATATTAGGTTGGAGTTTTTGCGCAACAATCTTAAGACTTACAACATAATAGAGATATAAGAGTTGAATTCGAGAATCAAATTCAAGGCCAAAAGTCCTGACCTAATTATGTTAGCCTTCCTTTGACACGCATTTTCTTGATCAAGACATTGTCGACCCTTGGAAAGATGCTCTTGAGGGAGAATAAAGAAAGGGTCTTGGAGGCATTTCTAGACCCTTCAAAGGCCCTTCTAACATTTCAAGAACTTCACTAATTGTTGGCCTATTTGAAGGATTAGTTTGAATGCACCAAAGGCTTACAATTATCATCTTTCTTGCTTGCTCCTTTTCCTCATCATCTTTAATTCCAGAAATATCAAGTTCTTCACCTTCACAAAGTCTAGTATATACCCAATGTGGAAAGTATATTTCACTTGTATGATCAACTCCATCATCAACATTCTTTCTTCCTCCAACCATTTCCAAAACCATCATTCCATAGCTATAGACATCCGATTTATGCGATATCCCTCCAATGTTATTGTATACAATTTCAGGAGCAATGTATCCAATAGTACCCCTTGCAGCCATTGTCGAAATCATGCTCTCTTTTCTTGTGCAGACTTTAGCTAGGCCGAAATCAGAGATTTTTGGACAAAAGTGTTCGTCCAAAAGAATGTTATGAGGCTTTATATCAAAATGTAGTATTCTTGTATTGCAACCGCGGTGCAAGTATTCCAATCCCCTTGCAATGCCTACCGCAATTTTGTATAGCATTTTCCATTCCAATTGGCGATTTATTGATGATCTATCATTGTAAATGAACTTTTCGAGGGATCCATTAGGCATGAATTCATAAACGAGAGCCTTCTTTTTACCCTCAGCGCAGAATCCTAAAAGACTTGCAATGTTGACATGGGAAGTTCTGCTAAAACTTGCTACTTCATTGATGAATTCTTCACCGTTTCCTTTGGATTCTGATGCGAAATTTGCAAGTGCACAAATATCAACAAGTAATAAAGTAGTAAGTACAAGATCGTTCCCAACGAAGATTGTTTATCTAACTGGAAAATTATCTTACTTATAGCCTAACTTAAACCAAAATAAGGATGAATTCAATTAAGTAAAGCTAAGAATAAATAACAATTGAAATAAATTAAAGATGCATTTAAAAGAGAGAAAATAAATGTAACGAATGGACTAAGACACCTCTAATCCAGTCTACTCCTTTTATGGAAAATAAATAATCCCTTCATTTAAGTCTCAACTAGGTTAATGGTAGAAATTCCCGAATATAAGTTAGACCCAATCTCTTGGCGAAAAGCTCCTAGCCTTAGAGAATAAATCAGTCGTATCTCTACGTGATTTTAAGACCTAAAACCGCATAAAACTCCGTGGACTTTCCCTAGCTTTTGTTTCCTACTCGCTAGAAACCACACAAGGAAATCGAATCTATCTCTAGTCAATTTTACGTCATGTTGTTATTATCCGTGATCCAATTAAATATAGAACTTCTCAGCCTCTACAAATAATTTAGATTCATGCAATAGTTGATCAGAAAATCGCAAGCATTAAGAATAAATAATAACAATTAACCATATTGTCGAGATTACATTAATTAATAGAAATCAAATAAATCCATAAAAGTTTCGACCTTCAAAGAAGGTCTTAGTCTCAAGAACACTAGCTAAAACTAAACATAAATAAAATAAAATAATAAAAGAAGTAGCCTGATGACGAAGCGATCCCGAGCTCCAAACTTGGCTCCTTCACTCTGTTCCTCGGATTGGCCGAGATGGCCTAGATGAGCTCTCTGTTCCAGCACTATTGAATGAATGGTATATACAAGGATTTGATTAATGGATTTTATGGTATGTACAGGGGTTCTTTTAGCCTCTGCCGCAGGTCCTCTATATATAGTGCTTAATGCACTGCCTGATCAAGTCCTCATTTTGATTCCTATTAGGAATCAATTTTCCAAGCTCCCACGTGTTGGTCGAGATGTCGATACTTGAATTGTATTCCATTTAGGATTCTTCTAATTTAGTATTTTAGTAATCTCCAAATCCTATTCCTTTCTCAATTAACTTTTGGTACGTAACAAATTTGCACATCTTCAATCTTCTATTCCAAGTTGGATTCGGTGACATTTTAGCACATGCCAAATATGACTCTTCTTTTCCTTTAATGTCTGAAATTCCTTAAACCTGTATCAAATATTATAAAATTAGTGAATAAAATTCATAAGAACATTTTTAGGCATATTCACTCATAAAGACTAATTTAATATATTAATTTCTCTCAATTAAGCTCAAAACAAATATGAAAATATCCAAGATAATGGTAAAATATAGGCTCATCAGATTCCTTCAAAACTTTCACTGCCACAAGACTGCCATCTCGCAACTTTCCTTTGTAAACTGAACCATAGCCTCCTTGGCCAAGCTTGGTGTTAAAGGAGTTAGTCATCTTCTTCACATCCGAGTAATGGTACCTCTTCGGAGCTAGTGATCCGCAGTTCTTTATGAAGGTCTCCAGATCTTTGTTTTTTGTTTCTGAAAATGGAAACTTCCTTTTCAAGTAGAAGGCAAGAATGACTAATAATACAATCCCACTAGTTGGAGCAGCTGCAGTAACAGAAACACAAAACATAGTTTAAAACATAGGCTGGGGGGTTACTAATTTTCTAATATTTGATACAGATAATGATATTTTAGACATCAAAAGCAAAAGAAGAAATTGATACTACTTGGGTCACGAATTATGCATGTTGGAGCTTAGAACTTCGACTCCATTTAGCAATCAAAAGAGAACAGAGAAATATTAGACAATGACACATAAGGAAGTTGAAATGAATTGAACTCCTTATGGAATTTTAAAATTGATAAATAATGCAATTGGAATCATACTAGGACTTGGATTGATAGGCAACCCAACGCCTATATAAAGGCAGCATTCCTCAACTTAAATGATCATCCCCTGGGATCAAATCCCTTATACATAGCAATCAATTCTCGGCCATCCAGGCCAATCCCGGGGAGCCAGGGAGGATCGGCTAGAGTTGGAGATTGGAGCTTGGAGCTCGGGATCGTTTCGTCAGTAGGGTATTTCTTTATTTATTTTTATTTTAGTTTATGGTTATTTTTAGCTAGATTTTATTGAGATTAAGACCTTATTTAAAAGTCGAAACTTTTATGCATATATTTGATTTCTATTAATTTATTTCTCTCGACAATATGGTTAATTGTAATTATTTATTTTTAATACTTGCGATTTTTTTTACTCAAGCGAATAGGAAACAAAAGTTAGGGAAGACCACGGAGTTTTATACGGTTTTAGATCTTAACGTAGATATATAACTGATTTATTCTCTAAAGCTAGGAGCTTTTCGCAAGAGATTGGGTCTATCTTATATTCGGGAATTCTACCATTAACCTATACACTTAAATTAAGGAATCATTCATTCTCTATAAAAGTAGTAGACTGGATTAGAGGTGTCTTAGTCCATTCGTTACATATTTTTTTATTTTTTTTAAATGCATCATTAATTTATTTTAATTGTTATTCATTCTTAGTTTTAATTAATTAAATTCATCTTTATTTTGGTTTAAGTTAGGTTATAAGTAAGATAATTTTACAGTTAGATAAACAATTTTCGTTGGACGAGCTTGTACTTATTAATTTATTACTTGTTGATATTTGTACACTTGCAAATTCCACATTACTGCCCCAAGATATATATTCATACTGCAAAAATTACAATGTTGAGACGAGATTTAATTACCTATGGCGAGAATGATGTTCAGCTTATGCCTTCCTGCAATTAGATAAAAAGAAAGTGGTCAGTTCAGATGCAAGAAAGAATGAAACATTCTAGCTATTCAACTAATCACGAATTTGACTTTTCTTCATGAAACTGGAACAAATGATCCTCCTAATGAAACTGAAAGATTTAAGAAAAATAAAAGATGGGAGCGTCGCGTCTGGATACTCACTCTGTACCGAATTGCCAACACTTTTATCAGCATAGCCACAATAGGTTTTGTTCCCTTCAGCTATCTCACAAGAGCCTCCCTTAAAGTGACAATCATAGCATTCATCAGAGAGAGTCCACTCCATATCAAAATCAGCAGTCAACAATCCAAACAAATCAGTGTCGTTGTTCGTGACATTTTTCCAAGAATGAATCGGAAGGAGAACGGGTGCACAGCTAAAGGAAAGAGTTGTTTCCCAACTCCTATTAGAGCTCTGGGATTTAAAATTGTCACAAGATTCAAGTTTTCCGTAGCCACGAAAATAATCGAGTTCTTGTTTAAGACCCTTGTTGCATCTAAATAAAGTGATATTACTCACTATTACAAATGAAATAGGAGAAGGGATTGGAGATATATCATATGAGAATGAGTTACAACTACGATCATACAGAAGACTTTCAAGTATGGGATCATAAAGCCTGAAATTTTCCCCGGACATGTTTTTGATATAAAACCATGGTTTTGATGAAAATAAATCAAATTTCATCTTTGGAAAAGGGCTTGAATAGCAATCCATCATGGACAAACCACAATTAGACCGTGAGATGTTAGTAAAAGGGAACTTCAAATTTCCAAGATTTCCACACTGGAAATCCTTGGGACATGTATAACTAATAGATTGGTTGAATTCTTGAATTGAGAAAAGAGGAATAAGATGAAGGATCAAGAGGAGGAAAAACAGGTAGAATCCAAGATCCATAATGAAATCCCTTTTCAAGAAATTTGCATAGAGGAGCAAAAAGATTGAAAAATATGCAGTTTATTAAAGCATGAATCACATTATGCAAGGAGGAGGAAGACTTGATAAGGAAGTTGACTTGGAAGTCTTTAAGGTGGACTTGAGGAAAATAAACAATGTGGGTCATATCCCATATTGACTTGACAGTCGTTTGTGATATATGTATCAAAAATTAAAAAAAAAAAAAAAATAAAATGTCTAACAATGTATGTTACTCTTTACTTTTTTAATTTTTCCTATATATTCTAAACAACTTACAATATGAAATAAATGTAATACTTCATCAGCTTCTATATGTGATCTTCTTTGTCCTGGTTTGTAATTAAGAATCAGAAGAAATAGTAAATAATAATCTTTAATTTTATTAAAAATTCCATCACGTGAATATATATATATATATATATATATATATATATATATATATATATATATATATATATATATATATATATATATATATCAAATAGTACTTGTAGTTATTGCGTCATTATATGAGTAGAAAAGAGAAGGGAGGAAGGACTTTCATGGGTTGACTTGGACTTGGAAGTGGGATCTTTAAATATGTGGAAAAATTACTTTTATGTGTTGACTTAGTGGAGGTCTTTTTGGTTCGAACAAAAATACGTAAAACTTGAACTCCATCCATCCGAAAGGTAATAAAAGATTTTTTTTATTCTTTTACAGAATTAAATATTTATCTTTTAAAGTCAAACACTTTGATCACCAGACTATTACTTTAATAGCTTGAACATTTGATCTTATATAGAAGTTTTAAATTATATGTTATACATAATTTTTATAATACAATACACAATATTTATATTATCAAATAAATGTAATACTATATTGTACCTATTAAAATCTATTAAAAAAAATTTATACGAGGCTTATATCCAAATATCTAATTATTCAAGCTCAACTCATTAGAAATTCAAACCTGTTTAAATTTGGGTTATAGCTCCAACTGAGTTGCTATTAATACGAGTCATCAATTTGCTTGATATTACGAGTCAGAATTAGATACAATTATGCCAAAACAAAAGATACAACAAACATGCTCTTGAAGTAATTCTAAGTAAGGAAAAGAATAATCAGAATCTTTCCACTAATCCCATTCCCTAAAAATCAAAGATTTTCCACTAAGTTTTGAGAAATTTGGGTTACCAAAAAAAAAAAAAAAAACTACAAAAAACTGGGTGAAAATCGTCTGTCCCCGTGTATATCTCTATTCCTGTGCCCAACCCATCCGAATTTGCTATGTGGATATTTCTTCCAATTATATATACACATGGCGGGTTGTGATTGGTTGGGTACAAGAATAGGGACATACATGGGGACAAATGATTTTTTGCCCCAAAAACTCACTGTTTAGCTGTAAGCTTCTCCGAATTCCCCGTTGGTAAAGAAGTTCTGTTGTTAGTCTCTCCATTACTTCCTTTAGTTCCTTTCTGGGATCTGATGCCACCGGAATTCGATTGTTCTTCGGAGTGCTTCCCTGTTGGAGGTACGACGCGCCTAAAATATTTATGCATCATTTCATAACTTGTAAATGTAATCATAGCAGATGGAGTGGTTCTCAAAAGATTAGTTCCGCAGCCTCGGTAAAATCCACGTAGACCTTCCCTTTGGAAAACTTTCTTAATGCAATCTACAACACCTGCGTAATGGATATCGGGGTGGTTCTTCAGCTGTCCTTGCTCTTGCAGCCTTGAACGTATAACCTGGTTTTGTTGAAATTTTGATGATGTTGCTTGAGAAAATGTTATTTCAATGGCTATGAAAATAAGTTTAGAAATAAGGAATAAGCTCGTGTACCTCGTGTGGATAAGTCATTAAAGAGGCGATAACTTTAGATAATGAAGATGCGATTGCCACTTCCCCAGACTTCAGCTCATTGATGTCCTTATTACCTGCAAAGTTCGAAGCGTTTTGATTAAAGCTGATGTCAAGGAAGACTAGTACAACACTTCCGACTCGGAACCATATTTCCTGGGTTCAACACCCCTCCCCCGATAATAAAATTGACCCCCAAAAAAAACACTTGATTAAAGCTATGCATAATGCAACATAAGGTGGAAACCTTGCTGCCACAAACATTTGCAATTGGGGTAATCCTGCAGTGAACAAGGGTTGTCAAGTGTGCATAACCCATTAAGTCCCCCAATAATTGTCAAGTGTAAAAAATAAAAAAATTAAAAGGCGAGCAGTGTTCTGTAAAAATAGCATTTTAGAATTCAGTGTAGGAAGGAAAAAGTGTCGGAAGATCTCACCTTTCTTTGCCAAGTGGGACTTAATCTTTTCATATGCAGGGAATTGGATTGCAACATGAGTTATCCCGGCTAGAGATGGAAGAAGGCCACTGTATATTAACCACAAGAAACCAAGTTACCAAAAACGAGCAAAAAAAAATGACTCGTCCTGCAATATTAAGGAACTTTGAAATCCCTAGTGTGCTTTTAGTAAACTGAATATGTAAATCGCACCATCGCCAACAAAGTTAATGTGCAAGATTCAAATGACCAATTAAACAACTTTAATGTATCTAAGAGGTAACTTTTCTATATTAGAATCTAAACTAAACCAAGCAGCACTAACCTGTACCATCCTCGGAACCCTTCCTCATGTGCTATTCTTTTTAAAGCAGACAAAATACTATTGTAAGGAACCACGCCTTGCCTCATTCCCTGAGTCTAAACAAAACGAAAAGGGAAAAAATGAGTTTTAGGGGAGAAACATCTCTTTCGGATTTTTATAGAAAAGCGGTTACACTTGAAACATAAAAAAAATAAAATAAAATAAGTTTATCATGGCCTAGTCTGATTAACTTCACATTTACATTCTCGATAAAATATTTAGTACAAATGAACAAATCAGAAATTAAACTGCGTCCATTCACCCAAAACAGACGTAAATTTATAATAGAAAGAAGGTTAACAGTTAAGCTTCTCAATCGCATAATTATAATAAGATTTTCAAGTTTAGCGTTTGTTCTCATAGACCGACAAGTAGAGTGCATTTCATTAATCAACTTTCTGAAAATATGTTGAAGACGTTAATCTCCATCAACTACCGAAAGAAGAGGTAAACTTCAATGTACTGGAAATTTTTCATTATAAATTCAGTAGAAAGTAATAAATACAAGCTCTTCCTAGCAATGAAGAAGGTTCAACACTCTTCTTAGTAAGGGGGATTAAGAAGTTTAGTGAGCCAATTATGTGATTTAAAAGGGAAAAGACAAAAAAGAAAAAAAAGACGAACAGCCAACCTACTTGTAGACGAGTCTTAACGACCCATAATGGATTTGTCGTTATGGCTGTTGCAGCCCCAGCTGCCGAAGCAGCAAACATATTTGCAGGAACTGTCAGCTGACCACTATCATCCGCTGCACCTGCATATTCATAAAACAAAGTGTAAGGAAAATATTCCTGGAAATGACAAGTTTCCAATTGTGCGGCAGTTTACTTTATAAATCAAAATTTAAAAAAATAAATAATAAATAATAAAAATAGAAGAAGTATGCAGCTTAAAACGGCGTAAAGATTTGACAATAACCATCTACCAGAACTTAAGATGAAATAATCTGTTAATTGATTATGATTTATTGTATACAACTTAATTAGTGGGACTTAGCAATTATGAATATTCCCACTATATTTGGGATTAGTTGTAATTGATTATGAAAATATGGTATGTTTTACCCTATAAATACACGAGAGGTGAGAAACATAACACTCACTCAAACATTCTCAATTCCGCCTCTCTTTTCCTTTCTCTCTCTATTTTTCTATTCTACAATCAATATACTAACCATGTGATCGCAGCACACTTTTGAAATGTCCATAAATCGTAAAGTATACCTGCAAATGACAAGAATAATTTTTCATTCTCGGAGATACAAAAGAGAAAAGCAATTGTAAAATTAAGTAGCAGAAAGAGTGCACACAAGCCAAGCCAATTGCCTAATATACAAAGTCTAGCCAGGGTAGGGAAGAACATAAGCCTACTTTAAACCCTCTTCTTGTTTTAGGATTTTGTTGTATTATTAGAACATCTGCAAACAACATGAAGTTACACCTTTCACCAAGAAAGATGAAAAAATGAATTATTGAAATATAACCCTTGTACTAGTGTATTTCTCCCTATATCTAATACTCAAGGAACCAACAAACACTTTCTAAAACACTAGCTACAAAAATATAAATTATTGGAAAATGAGTGAAACCCACTACCAGTTTACAACACTTCAGGTCAATAAAGTCTAAAAGTTAATTTGAGTAAACTCAAATTCATAAAACTCACCGCCCAATTGGGAAGTAATGCTGCTAGTGTGGGTGAAAGGCCCCGATACAATCCCCAGAAACCTTCATTTCGTACTATACTTTGCAGGCTTGTAATAATCACACCGCCTGGTTGTTGTCAAAAAACAATAAGGAATAAAGTGCATTGCAAAATATATTTCGGTATAAAGCTTAACCTTGTCATGCGAATACAAGGTCAAGCACAGAAGCACTTACAAAACTAAAAGGAGAAAAGGAATCAGTCAATTGAAAGCCTATAAGAACAATTATATGAAGGTTTAGTAACCGGTCAGAAGACCTTCTATAGTTCATCATGTCCACTCTATTCTCGGCTTGGAATCAAGGAAATGATAGGTTTATGCAGTCTTGTCTCAATAAAAGGGACTGCAAATTTTTTCAATAAGCTTCCAATTAGTTAGAGAACCAAATATCCTACAAATCGAAATCCATTGCCGAACAGGAAAATTTCCCAAATATTAGTTGCAATCTGTACACAAAAGGAAACAAAGAATCCAGCGACAGAAACTTCCAGGCAAACGTAAATCCAGATTAATTTTTTGGCTTCTTAAAAGAATCTTTCAAGTACAAAAGGAACAAATCATCTATGCAAGATCAAATATAAAGAGTCTCCACAACAGCCTAAAATTTCTGTATCCGCTAGATATGAACTAGGTCAAAAGGCACAACTTTCACGTATCTTCTTCCAAAAGCTCATAAGTAAACCAGTTTATACAATGCCTACTGATTGAGTGAGCTATTCCCCCCATTTCATAACACAAGGCCTTTTGGCCCTTTTATCTCTTTCCAAAATGTTTGCTTTTTACAAATTTTACAGATTATTTTTCTAAAGTTAGCAAAGAATATAATGGGAAAAAGATCAATTATTTTCCTCTTCTTTAATCTATACAAAAATATCAAAATGCCTCATATTATGAAACCGAGGAAGTAATAAGTATAACATCAACATTACAATCTTTGCCTGAAATGATGTAGTTAATTACTGAAAAAATAAAATTTTATTTAGAAATGAAATGTGTAATAGCCCATTTCAATGGCCAAAAAACAAAAAGATGAAGAAAAAGAAAAAAGAAAAACAATCCAAAAAGTAATACACACCTTTCTGACCAGAATGGGATACTTCAGGCAAGCCCTGAACTTGCAACCTTGTCTTTATTACATCCAATGGACAAACAAATGTAGCAGCTATTGCACCTACATAATAATTCACTCATAAATTTCATAAACCCACCAACTAATTACAAAAATAATCCCACTCCTAATCATTTCTAAGCAAAAAAAAAAAAAGAGAAAACAAGAATCGAGATTCTAGAGTGAAATTAACAAAGATTAAAAAAATTTCTTAGAAAACTAACAACACAAGTTGCCTCAGTTAGTAAAGATTCCTCATTTTCTCATGTGATTGAGTCTCACTGCCAACGTGAAGGAAGTGTTGGTATGCCATGGCGATCAAGTGGGGGTGGTGACTACCCCTAACATTTTTAAAAAATCATTTTTTTTATAGTGTTAAAAGTTATTTGGCCCCGGAAAAAAATGCCCCCAAAAGTGCACATACTTGATCCGCCTCTGGCATTTTGTTCGTGGTGGTGACTAGAGCGGAACCCACTTCAATAAAACCATTTTTTATAAGGATAAAGTGAAGGGCAGAGCAAAAAAATCATTACCTGCAGCAGCACCGGCGCCGGCGTTGCATATGATATCTTTGACACTTCGTCGGTCGTCGGCGGCGTCGCCCATCTAGATTAAATAAACTGCTTCAAGAATTCAAGATCCTAAAGCTGTAATAAGAACACCTAAACCTAGGAATGATCAAATTGGATTCAAGAATGAAGGGAATTTGGAAAGTAGGTTGAAGAATTTCTCAATAAACCCTTTTTTGAATTTAAGACATATATATACATAAGCTATGTGCGTATATAAAACGGTTTTCTTCTTCTTTTTTCTTTGGGAAATCAGCCTATTTAGTCCCACAGAAATTTTCGGTTAGCCTGTAAAGTCTCCAATGTTTAATTTCAGCCTGTAAAATCCCCCAGGAATTTTCGTTCAGCCTGTAAAGTCCCCAATGTTTAATTTCAGCATGTAAAGTCCCCCAAGAATTTTCAGTCAGCCTGTAAAGTCCCTTACCTATTTAATTTCAGCCTGTAAAGTCCCTTATCTATTTACAGGTTGCACATAGAGGTTCCACCGCCTCTTTTGCGGCGGAATCAGGGCAACCCCAAATTCATGTCATCCCCGTACTTAATGAGCGGGGGAATAATGGTCAGTTTCAATCTATAAAATTAACAAAATACAAAAAATCTGGGACTAGGTAAGGGACTTTACAAGCTGAACGAAAATTCTTGGGGAACTTTACAAGCTGAAATTAAACATTGGGGACGTTACAGGCTGAACAAAAATTTATGGGGGACTAACTATGCTGAATTTAAACATTGGGGACTATACATGCTAATCAAAAATTTCTGGGGGACTAAACAGGTTGATTTCCCTTTTTCTTTTAATAATAATAGATGGTAAGACTTTTTGAAGTGCCTAAAAGCTTCGAGTACAGAATGGAAAATTTCGATATGGATGAGAAGTACAGGTAGAGCTGCAGTCATGCTAACGACCCATGCCACGTCGCCCTCCAAAAAAAAATAAAATAAAATAATTTTTTCTACTCGATCACGGTTAAAATACCAAAAAGATTGTTCTGATATGGACACAGTTAAAAGTAAAAAATTGTGTCAAATTTGTGTCCATATCAGAACAATCTTTTTTGTATTTTAACTGAATCATTTTTGTGGAGGGGCGACGTGGCCGGGTTCTTTAGCTAGTGATCAGAGCCTCTACCCTATGCTTCTGATCCCATATCAATTATCCGTATAGAATGGGGTACGCGCTTCAATAAAGGAGGGAAAATCTCCAAGACACAGTCCAACCGGTAAATACATTACAAGTAGTATTAGTGGCGGATTTAAAATATAAGAGCAGTGTGATCAATTATTTATGGACGAAGACATAAAATAAACTAAATTTTTTATATAGAAATTTGACGTTTTTGAAAATGTTAGAGGATGAGGCGTCCACGGCTCTGAGGGCGACAATCCCTGTAATATTTTTAAAATGTCACATATTCTATAAGATTTTTTCCAATAAACTATTTGTATTTTTAGTAGAAATATTTATTCATTAATATTTCTATCAATTAGTACTTTTTTATGACGGTTTTAACAAATTAACAAACACAGTGATTTTAGACTAAAACTAAAAGGGGAGGGAATGAAGTGAAGGGACAAAAATACATATAATTCTGGTGAAAATTAGTTAGTAAATACATTTTTTTTAACGGATTTCTCAAAAAAAATGTCACATCATGTGTGAGACAAGTAAAATTTTAGAAGAAAAAAAATTAAAAAAAATCAAATAAAGAGAAAAATTAATAAAGAAAGTGACTGGACTCACACGACAACCAAAATAATTGAATCACCATGTCATTTTCTTCTGTATTTGGTATTGTTTGAATATAGGGTCACCAAAATTTATAGAGGTCACTAATTTAACGATATAAATCTAATTATTATATAAAAATATAATTAAAAGTTAAAAAATAAATTCAGTGGAGTCATGTGACCCTATTGCTAACCCTTTGCATCTGTCAATGAATAATAGTATAATAATCTCGCTTTCATTTATAGGATGAGAATTCGAATCTTATGAAATACAAAAATCAATCCTCTTTCATGAGTTATTCGTATATGGACAACTCTTTGTAAATTCGGCCAAGACATCTACGTTCCACGACTCTAGGAACTGAGGGTGGAGTCATAAGGATTTGGGTCAATCATCTTTTAAGAGAGGGAAAAGTAAGAAATTAGTATAAAAAAATATATATATCTTCATGAAAATCTTTTCCTTTCAACCAAAAGTTTAGTATTATTAGTCATCGTTTCAAAATAATTGTCGTTTTTTGAAAAATATATTTTAAAAATTTTTCTAATTAATTATTGTCAACCATCAAATTATATCCTAACTTGTATAAAAAACTTATTAGTTTTAATTAATTAGCTGCATGCATTGAACCATTGTTGGATGTAACGTAAAATTTTACTTTATATAAATAATTATTTTATTTTGAAAGAAGACAAATAAAGCATGTAAATATTTAATTTGGGATGAAGAAAATGCTTCCTATCTTAAACATTTTTTTTTAAAAAAAAATCTACTTGATACATTAGTAAATTCTTTTTCTTCTTAAAACATAATAAAGCATGTAATCATGTTGTTATATATTGACAGATCTCAACTTAATTAGTTATACATATAATTCTTTAAAGTTTGTTTTAGGATAATGTTGAGGTTTCGAAACATCCTAGAGCTATTGATATCACATAATTGTAATATTTCAAGTCAACAAATCACAGTGTTTATTTTATTCTAATCGAATTGGTCAAATCAAATATTCGAATATGGACTACCATAATATTATGCCAAGACAATCTTATGATTGTAGAGCTAATAGTTTTTTTTTCGAGGTGCTAGTAGTTGAATAAGTTTTTTTATACTCCAATAGTTGAATAGTTTATCTCAAAATTTAGTGGTATTTATATTCCTAAAGAGTAGGAAAAAAAGGCTTTTTCTTTTTATATTATTAAAGGGTTACAAAATAATTATAAGCTTGTTTCCTTAAATAAAAATAAAACAAAAAGTAAAGAAATGCAGAGCTGCTTCGGGGGCTGGAGGACCAAGGACTAGGAGATTACAGATGATGCATTTACTTTAGTTAGGAACAAGAAATTTTGTGTGGCTGACAATTATACATCTTTTGTGAAAGAGACTTGTAGCAGAAACATTTCAAGAATTCAATGTTGTTCTACTTGCAGTTTTTAAACAATATGCATGTTTAATTGTTTGGCTTTCAAGTTTTGGTCTGTGTTGTGTTTGTTGTATGTCCTTATTTAGGACTCTTAATGTTGGCTCGCTCATTCCGGAAAAAATATAGAGATAATCACTATTTATGCACATGAGATATGTTTAAAAACCAACTGTTACCCTCCAGAAATATATGGTGCCATAAATGTCCCCAACAATTTACGGGGTGCCATTTATACCACATGTGCGAACCGCATTAACATATTTTGAGGAGTATAATAGTCATGGCAATTCCCATTGAAATTCATTCCAACAGAACCCACCTCTTTCTTGCAATTTTCAGAAAGTTTAAATCTTTTGATAGGTGGAGGGGAGCTGAGGCGGAGGAGCTCTCAGTGGACTTTTGATAGGAGATATGGGTTTTGATGCGGCGTCGTATGATGATGGCTTTTATAATCATGTCTTTTTCACTACTAAGTGGAGCTGAAAATCTCAAATTGATAACTCCCACAAAATTTCTTACCCCAGAACTTCAATTCAAGTTTTTCAAAAAAAAGGGTTTCGTAAATTATCCTTAAAAAAGCTCAAAGATTTCAACTTTTTTTTTTAGCCTCACCAGAGGAGGAGGACCGCCCTAGGTAGGGAATATTTATTTGCCCCATGTAGGGAAGAGGTGTCAAAGATTCCAACTTTTCCCAAAATGCAGTTTATCTTCATCTTCTTCAAGGCAATCTTCATGGACCGTGGAATGACCATTTGTGATCTCAATTCTGAAGGCCCATCGAGTGAAGAAAACAGTGAGTGGAATTTGGGATGCTTCTGCTTCAATTCATCGGGGAGTGTCGCCGCTACCGCATCGGGAATGAAAAAGGGGAGTGGTGACTATTCAATTCATTGTGCTACTCAATAAATCTTGTCATGACTATTATACCCCTCAAAATGTTCTTGTGCGGTTCGCACATGTGCTACGCCACCACTTCTCGCCGGTCTCAGTCAATTTTGGGCATAAATGGCACCCCGTAAATTGTTGGGGACATTTATGGCACCATATATTCCTCGGGGGTAACAGTTACTTTTGAAATATATCTCAGGGGTATAAATAGTGATTATCTAAAAAATATAATCGAACTTAAGTGATTGTAATGTTGGGGAGAAACCACAATATAGTCCAAGTAAGCAGAACAAAAAGAACAAATATACTTGACCAAATATCTCCCAAACTTGAATAAAAACGTAGGAGACCAAACAATAATCCCAAAGCCCACGGATGACAATTACGAATGTAGCGGAACAATAATAAATGGAGCTAGCAAATTAAAGATAAATCAAGCAAACACAATACCAAGAATTTTACGTGGAAAACCTCTTCAAATCCAAAAGTAAAATCCACGGGACCTTCGGGTCCACTCCAAAAGCTTCACTATAAATCAAGAGAGGTTATAAAAAAGTATCTACACCAATACGTGTAAACTCAAACAAACAATGAAACTAAAACTTCATCTAATACACAAAAGAGATGAGAATAGAAAAAAATTCACCCAAAAAAAGAGCACTATTGCGACGACAATAACTCGAAAACCGACCGTTGAAATCCGATCTCCACCGGTCCAATCAATAATTCGTAACTCAGTAATTTCTACGGGCCAATGTCCGGCTGGGTTTCAAAACCTTGGATATAAGTTCTCAAACAGCAAAACAAATCAACTTGAGAGCATTGCAAAATTGATTTATGACTCGACTTATCTCATCAGAATGAATAAACTTACGGACCTTTCTAAGCTACTAGAATTATTGGCTAAAAGATTGACTAAAATAGTGTTTCGGACCTTTTTGCCCTTATAGTTGGGTGAATCCCTTATACTAGCAGGGGGGTAAGATAGTCATTTAACACTCTCAATTTGGGGGTTTAGGGTTTCTATCCCCAAAATTTTAGGAGTAAATCATTTTCCTAAACTTATATCTATGAAATGTGCAACACTTAATGTGCAATTCTAGATAGGAAAATGATGTACTACTAGAATTTTGGGGATAGAACCTAAACCCCCAAATTGAAGGTGTTAAATGACTATCTTACCCCCTGCTGGTATAAGGGATTCACCCAACTATAAGGGCAAAAAGGTCCAAAGACAGTATTTTAGTCAATCTTTTAGGCAATAATTCTAGTAGCCTAGTAAGGTCCTTCTAGATAACTTGAACTCGCGAAGACGTGAAAGTGAGATGGATGGTTTTACTGCGATTTTACCGCACTATTGCCAAGAAAACGATCACATAAATAGAGTCCAAGTACTAGTAATACTACACAACAAGAAGGAAGGTAAAAAAAAAAGGAAAATAATTTTCGGCTAAGTAAAATTGGCCAAAATTGACTAAACTATTCATCCTTGATGGTATAAGGAATTCACTCAATTATTTACTATTTTACCATCAATTTAATCAATTAATTCACTAAAAATTAGCCACCTAGCACTACTAAAAAAAATACTGAATCATTTATCACTTAGGACTCAACTACAACTAGCAGAAAATAACCCAATTTCAAAAGTTAGAATATTTTTCAGTTTCCATTATATATATACAAAGTCAGTATCGAAGGCACGGTAGCCCAGTGGGTAACATCCACTGCCTGAGACCGAGAGGTCCAGGTTCGATACCCACCTCACTATGAGGGAATGATTTAATTGTCATTTCTTTGGGTTCCCTTATGTGAGGTCTTATACTCCCCTCACGGGGCACCCGCTCAACGGGACTTCTACGACCCTCACGGGTTCCCTTGTGTGAGGTCTTATACTCCCCTTACGGGGCACCCGCTCAACGGGACTTCTACGACCCTCACGGCTCAACGGGACTTCTACTACTACTCCTCTGGTGAGGTCTTATATTAAATAATTGTAATAAACTGGACCATACTTATAAATGGTCTAGTTTTTTTAAAAAATATACAAAGTCAGTTTCAATTTCCTTGAAATTTCTTTATCTTCTTGTTTGAAAATTTTAATTACCCCTAAATATCTCTGTTCTTTTGCCTGTCCTAATGGTGTAATGATTGTTTTTTTTATTCTTGTGGTGAGATAAGACAAGGCCTCCCACCAATCGAGTCACTATGTCACATTAATTTACATCCTCCACAATTTCTGTCGGATCGGGAGGTGAGGGCACTGTGGGCGTGAGTATAGCATTTTGTGTAGGATGATTAATTTCTTTTCCCCTGCTGACTTGTTTCTCTATCTCACACAAATGATTATATATGAAAGTATATATATTTTTTTTTTTGTATAAAAAAATATGTTTGATTTTTTTAATGTTAATGGGTTTTTGATAATTTGGGCATTATACAGTTCATTCTTTGTCAGCAATCCGCGTTTTTTTTTTGTTTCCTTTTGTATTAGGGAAAACAGCCCCACTCGTCCCCCAACTTATTTGTATTAGCCTCGAGAATCCTTATTAAATTTTTTCAGCATAAAGAATCCCTTTAAATTTTACGTTTCGCCCAGAAAGTCCAAAACACCAAATTCACGGTGGTTTCCGGCAACTGGAGCATGTGCGGTGCACATGCACTTCAAAAACAGGGGTAAAATAGTCAATTCGTATTTATATAAAATAAAAAAAAACCCATTGACTGCCCACTCCCACGCTTTCGTCCCCTCTCTGCAATTCCCCCTTCCCCGATCCTTATTCCCCCGTCACCTCTACCACCGCCCCACATCCACCTCCCCAACTCCCCTCCCTCTCTGCAATTTCCCCCGTCACCAGCCACCACCGACACCACTCGATATGAGTCGGACGATAGTAAAAAAGTCATAGCAAATCCAGTAGCTACTTGTACTAAAAAAACAAGTAAGCGTAATTCCCCCTAAACAATAAAAATATATTGACGTGGGGAGGGGACGTATTTACTAGTTATATCATCATGATCGCTCGAATCTCGGTCTCATATACTCCACCCTCGCCCCAGCCCCCGCCCCCTTACTCTCCCTCCCTCTTACTCACTCCCACGCGCATGAAAGCGACCAGCGACACCGCCCCTCATCCCCACGAGTCACCTCTACCACCAAAAAGTCACTACCCCATGAGCAGCGCCCACCACATCCCACTCTCATACCCAGAACCCCACCATCCCGTCTGCATCTACCCAGCCCCTAATCTTTCGACCTCCGGTTAATCGAAAGCCCGAGGCTAAAGATCGAATAGCGCCAAAAAACCCATTAAAGAAAAACACCAAAAAAGTGATGGAGAAGGATAATCAAGTATAATTACCTCAAGATCCCAGCGGTCTAGACAAAAGAATTCTACCCCTGCAAATAATCCAGAGCATAATTGTGAGATTTTTTTCTAAATTCATGTATCAGTACAAACCCAATCGTAAAATCAGAAAAAGGAGGAGGAAAATTCACCTCAAGAATTGCAAAATCTCCACGGAGAGAAATAAAAAAAATACATGGAATCTGGGACTTGAATTTGCAGTAAGATTTGGATTTGGTTTATGGTTTGAGGTTCTTGTCTTCCTCTTCCCTTTGTCGGTGAGTGAGGGAGTTTCTTATGTTCTTGAAGCGTATTGAGGTGGGGGGCGGTGGTGGGGCGGTGCGATGGTGGGAGTGAGGAAGGGGAAGGAGAAAGAAGGGGCGGGGGGCGAGGGCGAGGATGGAGAAAAAGAAAGGAAAAAGGGTTTTTTTTTTGTTTTTCTATTTAAATATGAAATGACAATTATAACCCTGTTATTTAGAGCATGTGCACTGCACATGCTCCAGTTGCCGGAAACCACCGCAAAATGGGTGTTTTGGACTCTTTGGGCGGAACTTAAAATTATAAGGGATTCTTTTAGCTGAAAAAATTTAATAAGGATGCTCGAGGCTAATACAAATAAGTTGGGGGACTAGTGAGGCTGTTTTCCCTTTGTATTACTACTACTCCCATTTTCTTTTCTTTTCTTGAAGTGGTAATAATTAGTTGTTTTGCAGTCTCAATCAGATCTTACATTTTTGGCTTTTTGTTTGTTGAGAAAGAAAAAAAAAAAAGAATCATAGTACTCACAAAGTCTTGTCTTTTAAGTTAATTTTTTTTAAAATTTTTTTTGCTGGAATCTTTTGTGCCCATTTGAATTTATAAAGCTAAAGATTCCTACTTGAATGATTCTTTTTTGGTGGGTTTTTGTTTGTTTGATGATTTGGGTTTTAGGTTTTGTCAAATCCTAGATTGAAAATTGGTTTATTTGTATCATGATTGCATAAAATGTTAGAGCTGAAACCTTGGATATTGTGGGATTATAATTCTTATGGAGAATATTGAATTGAGTAGAGAAAGTTTCAAGAAATTGTTAGTACTCACAAAGTCTCGTCTTTCAAGTTAATTTATTTCTTATTTTCTTTTATGTGCTGGAATATTTTGTGCCCATCAAGTTTATAAAGCTAAAGATTCCTACTTTTATGATGCTTTTTGGTGGGTTTTTGTCTGTTTGATGATTGGGGTTTTTAGGTGCTGTAAAAAATCCTAGATTGAAATTGGTTTATTTGTTTATTTATTTTTATCATGTTTGCTGATAAAAGTTTTTCAAGGTATTTTATTTGTTATTTTATGTTCTTGTGCTGGAATATTTTGTGCCCATTTGAATTTATAAAGCTAAATGTTCCTTCTTTTTATTATGCTTTTGGTGGGTTTTTGTTTGTTTGATGATTTGGGGTTTTTAGATTTTGTCAAATCCTAGATTGATGTTTGGTTATTTTTATCATGATTGCAGAAAAAGTTTGATTAAAGCTGAAATCTTGGATTTTTTGGAGTTTTGTCTAGTGGGATTCAAATTCTTATGGAGAATATTGAATTGAGTAGAAAAAGTTTGAAGAAATTGTTGAATCAAAGTTTTCCTCACTTCTTACTCTGGTGGATTGATGTGGGGATGTAAAGATTAGTGTAAGTTTGAGCTAAAAGAAAGTACTGGAGTTTGAAAATTCATGGGATCAAGGGAAGAGAGGCATCTCAATCATCATGATCTTGTGCCACTAGCTGCATTGATAAGCCGAGAATTGAAAAATGAGAGGATGGAGAAGCCAACAGTGAGGTATGGAAGTGCAGCTCAATCTAGGAAGGGAGAGGATTGTTTTCTAATGAAGACTGATTGTCAGAGAGTTCTTGGGAATCCCTCAACCTCGTTTTCGGTGTTTGCTGTAAGCAATCTATCTCTATACTTTCGTTTCGGTATCTAGATATTATTGAAATGAATTTTTGGCACAAATTGGATAATCTGATACATATCCTTTTTTTTACTGTATTATCACCACTTTTCTGCTGTTGTAAAAAGAATTCTTTTATCTTGGAGTATTTTAAGGCAGCTAAATTTTGTCATTGACTTGGTTAGATTATTTCCCGATTGCCTTGAGCCCAAAATTTCTTAGTGGATATAACAAAATTTGTGTCAAATGTCATTCCTCTGCTCTAGAAGGGAAATTGATCTGTTTGGTCCTCAAAGTATTTTCGAAATTATCGAGTCGTCCCCAATGTTTTTTGACTTCCTAAATAGTACTCATTGTAATTGCGCGCTTCCCATATTGTCCTTTCACCACCAAACTGGGCGGATTCCGGCCAATTACGACCACGTGCGTGTCACCTGAGTTTGCTAGAGGGGCAAATTTGTCCGAAAAATACATCCCCCATCCCACCAGTCTTCTCCTACCTCCACCACCTCCTCCAAGTCCACCAAGTCCTCCTCCTGCACCACCTCCTACACCTCCACCTGCTCCAAACCCTCCACCATGGCCTCCTCCAAGACCACCTCCACCGCCACCTCCTCCACCAAGTCCTCCACCTACACCTCCACCAGCTCCAAATCCTCCACCAACACCACCGCCAACGCCACCACCTCCTCCTGCACCTCCACCTAGTCCTTCTTCTGCTCCTCCACCAACACCTCCTCCAGTTCCAAATCCACCACCATGACCTGCCCCTCCTCCTAGACCTCCACCTCCAAATCCACTACCATAATTTGTCCGAAAAAATTTGTTGGGTTCTTGCCTCCCCATTTTCATTTTGGCCTGCTGCGTAGGGTTTTCTAAAGAAGAAGAAGAAGGAAGAAGATGAAGGTAGGAGAAAATTGGTGGGATGGGGGAATGTATTTTTTTGGACAAATTTGCCCTTCTAGTAAACTCACGTGACACGCACGTGGTCGTAATTGGCCGGAATCCATTCAGTTTGGCGATGAAAGGACAACATGGGAAGCGCGCAATTACAATGAGGACTATTTAGGAAGTCAAAAAACATTGGGGACGACTCGATAATTTCAGAAATACTTTGAGGACCAAACAGACCAATTTCCCGCTCTAGAACTAAAGGCAATGAATATGAGACAGCGATAGTTGTCGTCCATGTTTTTTTATGGCCCTGATAAGAAATCCATGACAGCAGGAAGAGACCAAAATCTTAAATTCCTTGCTAAATGGGGCTAAAAAATCTTGTAAATTTATATGGATTGAATTTTCTCATTTCGTTTTGTTCTTTTTGGTAATCATACCATGGATATTATGATTATATTGTTTTACCAATTTTCAGGTTTTTGACGGGCACAATGGAAATGCTGCTGCAATTTATTCGAGGGATAATTTGTTGAATCACGTTTTGAGTGCCATTCCTCGTGGGCTTGGACGGGATGAGTGGCTTCATGCTTTACCTCGAGCCTTAGTTGCTGGATTTGTGAAAGCTGACAAAGAATTCCAGAGCAGAGGCAGGGCATTTGACACATAAATTTTGTTATATCCACTCGGGCATTTTTGTGTTGTGATTAAGCAGGGCTGATGTTCTACGTCTGTTATCTCGACAGGACTAACTTCTGGAACCACAGCAACATTTGTAATAGTTGATGGATGGACTGTAACAGTTGCATCTGTCGGTGATTCACGCTGCATCTTGGATGCTCAAGGTGGCACCATATCAGCATTGACGGTTGATCATAGACTTGAAGAAAATGTTGAGGAGTAAGTATCAGTACTCTATAGTACTTTTTCATCATTTTTTCCCTCGAGGCCGGAGATGTTGATTGTGTTTTAATAACAGAAGAGAACGCGTTACAGCAAGTGGAGGTGAAGTCGGGAGGCTTCGCATTTTTGCTGGGAATGAGGTGATCCCAATTTATAGCCCCTTTAATCTCTTTCTCATCATGCATATGTAGGCTTACCGAATGATTGCTAGGCGACCAATTTCCACAAAAAATAAAAAATAAGGTTTTTTTTAAAAAAAAAAGATTACTGCACGAGCAACTGAATCCTAATTGGTTGTCTGCAATCTGCATTATGTGATCGTCCATTTGGTTCAATTCACAGGTAGGTCCTCTCCGTTGTTGGCCTGGGGGTTTATGCCTTTCGAGATCAATTGGAGACATGGACGTGGGAGAATTTATAGTTCCGATTCCTTATGTTAAACAAGTGAAGGTAGCTGCTTAGCGATCCTTGTTTCGTTTCTTTCTTAAGTTACTCGCATTCTTTCCAAGATTATCTTTTTCCATTGGTTTTAGGATTAACCTTGTTTCTTTTATATGTCAAGCTATCCAGTGCTGGTGGACGACTAATAATAGCATCTGATGGAATCTGGGACGCGCTATCATCAGACATGGCAGCAAAATCTTGTCGTGGATTGCCTGCTGAACTTGCTGTTAGACAAGTTGTTAAGGTAATCTTACCCCACCAGTATTCAGAATCCTCGGGAAACTTTAACGTAGACCCGACTCATTGATCCTGGTCCCACACAAAAAACATGCGAAGGAGGTGTGGGCCATGACCAATAGATGAAGTCCAGGACAGAATTTCCCCATAATCTCATAGCTAAATTAGGAAAAATGTGGCCTCGAGTGCATAGTGGCATTATGCACACAAATGGAGGAGTTCACTTGAATTGACATTAGAAATATATATTCGTTCTTTATCTTATTGTTTTGATGGATACTTATTTAGGAAGCATTGAGGATGCGGGGTCTAAAGGATGATACGACCTGCATAGTTGTTGACATAATTCCTCCCGAGAATAAGATACCGCCTTTGCCTCCTCCCAAGAAGAAGCAGAATAAGTTCCGAGCATGGTTTTTCCGAAAGAAATCCCAAGATTCTTCTAGTAAGCTATCGAAGAAGCTATCAGCTATAGGTATAGTGGAAGAATTATTTGAAGATGGTTCAGCAATGCTAGCAGAAAGGTCAGTCTTATCTATTCCATTCGTTGTTTTCTTTGTGATCTTCTTTATTTTTGTCAATTCGCGATAAATTATTGTTTATATGCGTATGACAGATTGGCAAACGACGAATCCAACAATCAGGGAACGTCAGGTATGTTCATGTGCGCGGTTTGCCAGGTAGATCTAGCACCAAGTGAAGGGATATCAGTTCATGCTGGTGCCATTTTCTCAACAAGTTCAGTACCATGGCAAGGTCCTTTTCTCTGTGCTGATTGTCGTAATAAGAAGGATGCCATGGAAGGAAAACGACCAAGTGGAGCTAAGGTAGCATAGTTCTAGTTGATTAATTTTTTTTAATTTGGCTATCTAATTTTCTAATTTGTCCCCAATTATTATTATTATTATTATTATTATTATTCACCGGATTATTTATTGGTATCTATAGCCAAGTGTAAAAAATTAATCATTCGCCTCATTTATGCAAGTGTGATGGTTCCGTTCTCGTCAAGTGCAAGAGAAAACTTAATGATTGTACATTTCAAGATATTACTCCTCCACTTAGTAGAAATTGCAGGAAGAAACCAAGTACTGAATGCTAAAAAAATTGTACGTGCAAAACATTTATCGGCCGTTGGATTAGAAATTTGACGACTGAGATCACTTTTTCACATGTTAAAAAAATTCTAATAGATGTTGTGAAACAGGGGATTTCATCATCCGTCAAATCTTTCAATTCGACAATTAACCGGTGAAAAATAACATTAATACATACTCCCTCCATTCTCATTTAATTGTCGTGTAGGAGATCTATAGGTATCCAAATTAATTGACATTTAAGGTTATTTTATTAGTTGTCAACAATTTATTTCAATTATACCCTCGACATTTCTTTTATTTGTCGCCTATGCCATCCCTATTTTTTCCTTTCTTTTTTTATGCTATAGAAGTGAGAGAGAGGGGTGATATTGGAACTTTCAGTGAAAATGACAAATTTAGGAATGGAGGGAGTACTTTATTTATAAAGGGAATAGTTAATTTGGAAAGAAAAAAAAAGTAAACAGTTAATTTGGAGCAAAAAAAGAAACGTGAACAATTAATTTAGGACGGAGGAAGTATTTGAGAGTAGTGGGCTTATTTTTTTTGTGGGTTTGTGAGAGTTTTCTTCATATTTGTATTTTTTTCATAGAGTTAGTGTATTTCTTCTTCGCTCGTGAAAGTAAATCACTTGACCGAACCACGTAAATTTCTAATATCTCTCTATTCGCTTTCATATTATTATTTGGTTGCTATATTACTTTTTATTATTTTAGGTTAACACCGAAATCTCCGATTTCGACCTAGCTAAACTCTGCACAAGAAAAGAGAGCATGATTTCGACAATGGCTGCAAGGGTTACTATTGAATTCATTGCTCCTGAAATTGTATGCAATAACATTGGAGGGATATCGCATAAATCAGATGTCTATAGCTATGGAATGATGATTTTGGAAATGGTTGGTGGAAGAAAGAATGTTGATGATGGAGTTGATCATAACACACAATTAGTTCTTTTACAATTTTAGAGATAGAGATTATAACACACAAAATAGTATTTATAGTACATCTATTGTGTATATAGTAGAAGCTAGTACTCATGATAGTGTTTATAATACACTAAATTGTGTATATAAACACTACATACACTAACAACGTGTCATGTACATTTGGTACTCTGAATAGTTTACCAACTATTTATAATAATTAGAAATCCAACTATTGTGGCCCGACACGAGACATTTTGAAGAGTTAATTTTTCCTTTTCAAAGATTTCGAGTCTAAAGTATGTAAAACACTATTCTTTTAACCAGACAGAGAGGTCTTGACTTCAATACTCACCACGCGGATATGCTCATCCCGACCACTACGCCTCACATCCCCCCCCTCCCAATAAAAGAAAAGAAAAACAAAATGACAAAAAGACTGTCTAAGTCAATATGGAATATGTCCATGAAGGCCCCATATTGTTTATTTTCCTCAAGTCCACTTTAAAGACTTCCAAGTCAACTTCCTTATCAAGTCTTCCTCCTCCTTGCATATGTGATTCATGCTTTAATAAACTGCATATTTTTCAATCCTTTTGCTCCTCTATGCAAATTTCTTGAAAAGGGATTTCATTATGGATCTTGGATTCTTACTGTTTTTCCTCCTCTTGATCCTTCTTCTTATTCCTAACCAATCTAGTAGTTATAAATGTCCCAAGGATTTCCAATGTGGAAATCTTGGAGATTTGAAGTTCCCTTTCACTAACATCTCACAGCCTTATTGTGGTTTGTCCATGATAGATTGCTATGCAAGCCCTTTTCCAAAGGTCAAATTTGATTTATTTTCTTCAAAACCATGGTTTTATATCAAAAACATGTCCGGGGAAAATTTCAGGCTTCATGATCCCATACTTGAAAGTCTTCTGCAGGATCATAGTTGTAACTCATTCTCACATGATATATCTCCAATCCCTTCTCCTATTTCATTTGTTATAGTGAGTAATATCACTTTATTTAGATGCAACAAGGGTCTTAAACAAAAAGAACTCGATTATTTTCGTGGCTACGGAAAACATGAATCGTGTGACAATTTTAACATATACTATGAAAAACAAAAATCCCAGAGCTCTAATAGGAGTTGGGAAACAACTCTTTCCTTTGGCTGTGCACCCGTTCTCCTTCCGATTCATTCCTGGAAAAATGTCACGAAGAACGACACTGATTTGTTTCGATTGTTGACTGCTGATTTTGATATGGAGTGGAATCTCTCTGATGAATGCTATGATTGTCACTTTAAGGGAGGATCTTGTGAGATAGCTGAAGGGAACAAAATCCATTGCAATTCGGTACAGAGTGAGTTATCTCATGTTCTTTTATTCCTCAAATCTTTCAGTTTTCTAAGGAGGAATGTTAAGGAATATCCCCGTTGGATTACAGACGATTAGTACACTATACAGTATATTAGATTCATTCCGTAATATAAAAATACACCAAATAGTGTATTTAATAAATTATTATCGTGTTCACGTGCATCTAGTACTTATAAAAACTTGTACTTTGTGGAGTGCTCCTGATACATTCTTATGTACTAACCGCCCGCAACAGTTGGATTTCCAACTATTGTGGCCCCAAATCCTTACCTCTTCATCTTGAGACTCGAGAGCCATTATATTCACGGTCTAGAATCCATCTTCTCTATTTGTGTAACTAGGTCCTAGAACCGGTACAATGGATCCATCTCTCACAATCCTCAGCGGGATTCACATCTAAATGCAAGGGCCCATCTGTGGATTGTGAGAGGGATTGTGGGCCGATTCCACATCCCAATTTTCCTCAAGGTCTTGGGTACTAACTGCGGTCTTGATTTAAATGCAGGGAAAAATAAGAAAATCATTCTTGGTTCTGGTAAATCTCTATTCTCTACCTTTCTGCCAAGTTTCTTGAAATAGATATGTAGATCATATTCTCAACATTATCTTACTATCAGCTCATGTGATATCTTTAATGCTTTTTTCAGCTTTAGGAGGGGCTGGAATATTGATGATTTCCTTAGCCATCTTTCTTGGTCTGTACTGCAAGAAAGGGCTAAAGAGTCCGTTTCACTTGCTGTCGAAAAAAAATTCTGAACCCGTCTCAAAACCTGAAATTGAAAGCAGAAGTGACTATTTTGGCGTTCCCGTCTTCTCCTATGCTGAACTTGAAGAGGTTACTAACAAGTTCGACCCCTCAAAGGAACTTGGAGATGGAGGTTTTGGAATTGTATACTATGGTAAGAAACTTATCTTAATTTCGAACCAATTTATTCAGCACGAAATTGAATTATCTGCAATTAAGTTGCATAAATTACATATCTTGTGTAACTAATAATTTATTTCTACAAGCCAGGCAAACTTCGAGATGGAAGAGAAGTAGCAGTTAAACGCCTCTACGAGCACAACTTCAAGCGGATGGAACAATTCATGAATGAAGTTGAAATTCTCACCCGTTTGAGGCACCGAAATCTTGTTTCCCTTTATGGTTGCACTTCTAGACACAGCCACGAACTGCTACTTGTTTATGAGTACATTCCAAATGGTACGGTTGCTGATCACCTACATGGTAATAGAGCAAAGGATCAGTCACTTACGTGGCCTGTTCGCATGAACATCGCGATAGAAACTGCTGCTGTCTTGGTTTACCTCCATGCTTCTGATATAATACATCGCGATGTCAAGACTAACAACATACTCCTTGATCACAACTTTTGTGTCAAAGTTGCAGATTTCGGGCTCTCTAGGCTCTTCCCTAACGACGTTACTCATGTCTCGACAGCTCCGCATGGTACCCCTGGTTATGTTGATCCGGAGTACCATCAATGTTACCAGCTTACTGATAAAAGCGATGTTTATAGCTTTGGCGTTGTCCTAATCGAGCTCGTATCATCAATGCCAGCAGTTGATATAAGAAGGCATAGACATGAGATCAATCTAGCAAATTTGGCAGTAAACATGATTCAAAGACAGGCATTAAACGAATTGATTGATCCGTCCTTGGGATACGAGTTAGACCCCGAGGTTATGAGGATGACTACTTCTGTGGCAGAGTTAGCTTTCCAGTGTCTGCAGCTCGAGAAAGAAATGAGGCCTACAATGGATGAGGTATTGCGAACCTTGAAAGCGATTCAAAATTTCAACAACATTTCTGCTCAAAAAACAAATGAGATTAACAAAAACATTGCAGCGTCTGAATGCAGACCGGTCCATTCCTCACCTGAATTAGATCATGTTGTTTTGTTGAAAAATAGTAGCTTATAATCTATCTCATCAGCTCCTCAATTAGAAATCATAAAAAATATACTAGATAAATGCAGAAATATATACACTGTAAATGCATGCTGTATCATACCATAATTTCTGGTTCTGTATTACTTGTTCGTGAAATTATTACAAAATCTGGCATATCGTCTTGTGTTCCTTCGCAGGAAAGAGTTTCAAGCTTTACAGGGGTCATTATATTCCAAGCTTTCTGTTTGATTTCATCGCGATGATATTTAAAAAAGAATATGGAGAAAACGCGAAATTAGTTGAAGCGAATTGAAGTCACATTTCATGAAATATTGGCCTTAAACTAGTCGTGGTAAGTAGGTAATCACAGCTTGAATAGGTGAATTAAGATCCCCTCATTCTAAAATAAAATTAGTACAGTGATATCACATTCAGCTTTTGAGGGAGTTCATGAGTAGCTCATAATTCGATTCAATACTTTCTTTCAGTTTGGACCAAAGCAAATCTAGAAAATATCAGAACTTGATCTTTCCTGGTTCTCGAGTTCCCGGACACTTCAAAGCTCGTGTTTTTGGTCAGTATCCCGTCTTGAAATGAAACGCAAGACTTGAGACTTTATAGGTCGCATACAATTCAACTTTTACGAAATCAAAGACAAAATTTTCAATGCCAAACGCTATCAAATCCAACCCCTAGCGATTCATTGATCGCGTGTACCATCATTAACGAGGAATAAAGTAAACAAACAATACAGATAAATAAATTTATAAGAGAAGCTAACTGGGATTTCATCTGCTGGAACTGGTTGTGGTAGTGGAACCACTAACCCAAAGATCAGTCACATCATTTGGCGAAAAAGGAAATCTTTTGTTCTTCTCTAATAAAACAACATCATCTGATTCAGGTGAGGCATGGATAATTCTGCCACTGGACTCGGGAGTGTTTTCGATACTCTCATTTGTCTTCTCGGAAGAGGTTTTGTTCCAATTTTGAATTGCTGTTAAGGTTTCCAATACCTCGTCCATTGTAGGCCTCATTTCTTTCTCTAGCTGCAGACACCGGAAAGCTAACTCTGCCACGGAAGTTGTCATCCTCATAACCTCGGGGTCTAACTCGTATCCCAAGGACGAATCAATCAGTTCGTTGAATGCCTGTCTTTGAATCCGGTTTACTGCTAAATTTGCTAGATTGATTTCATGTCGGTGCCTGCTTATATCGACTGCAGGCATTGATGATATCAGCTCAATTAGGACAACACCGAAGCTATAAACATCACTTTTATCAGTAAGCTGGTAACACTGATGGTACTCGGGTCAACATAACCAGGGGTACCCTGTGGAGCCGTTGAGACATGACTGACATCGTTAGGGAACAGCCTAGAGAGCCCGAAATCTCCAACCTTCACTTGGAAATTTTGATCGAGGAGGATGTTATTAGTCTTCACATCTCGGTGTATTATATCAGAAGCATGGAGGTAAGCCAATGCACAGGCGGTTTCTATGGCAATGCTCATGCGAACTGGCCAAGTTAGTAATTGATCCTTTGCTCTATTACCGTGCAGATGATCAGCAATCGTACCATTTGGAATGTATTCGTAAACAAGTAGTAGTTCACGGCTTTTTCTTGAAGTGCAGCCGTAGAGGGAAACAAGATTCGGGTGTCTCAAACGAGTGAGAATTTCAACTTCATTCATGAATTGTGCCATGCGCTTGAAGTTGTTCTCGTAGAGGCGTTTAACGGCTACTTCTCTTCCATCACGAAGTTTGCCTGGCTTGTAGAAACAATTATTAGTTACACAAGAAACGTAACTAATACAACAAGAATAATTCAACTCCTGCACAATATATTTGGTGGATATCAAGATAAGCTACTTACCATAGTACACGGTTCCAAAGCCTCCATCTCCAAGTTCCTTTGAGGCGTCAAAACTGTTAGTGACCTCTTCAAGTTCGGCATAGGAGAAAACAGGCACGCCAAAATAGACACTTCCACCTTCAAGGTCGCGTTTTGAGGCGGTCTTAGAAATACTTCTCTCAAGAAAGTGGAAATGATCTTTTATCCCTTTCTTGCGTATAAGAAGGATGGCAAATGCAATCACCAAAAGCAGACCTCCAGATATGGATGTGGCGAGGATGATCCTTGACGTACTCCTTCCTGCATTCAGATCAATAGAAAGTGGTCAGTTCAGACACAACAAAGAAGAAAAAGAAGAAAGATTCTAGCCCGAGAAGTTAGCAGGACTCAGCTGAAGTGCTAAGGTTTCAACGTTGCCCAGGAAGGAAATATATCCATTAAAACATAGAGGATATATCAAGATTCATATTTGACTCATCTCGAATACCTTTTCTAGCATTGGAACAAACAAATTCATCTATCTGACAACGACCTCCTTTGAGGTGACAATCACGATAACATTTATCTGATAGATGCCACTCAAGATCAAAATCAGCACTCAACAACTGAAACAGGTCAGTCTTCTCTGTGACGTTCTCCCAGGGATGCATTGGCAGATGAATAAATGAACAACCAGGTGGAGGAAGTTCACTTACTTTATCATAACCGTAATATTTTGGATTTCTATAATGGATGTTAAACTCCTCACAAGATTCATATTTTCTGTACTTGTTCTTGACAAAATAATCGATAACTTCAGGACTAAGCTGGGCATCTTTTTTGCATCTGAACAGTGTGATATTGGACGTAATTGTAAATGAAATAGGAGAGTGAGGAAAAGATAAAGTATACATGAAAAGAAAACAACTTGAACTTTGACCGTGAAGAAAATTTTCAATAAAGAGGTCACGAAGCTTGATGATATTGCTTTGCAATCTGCTTGTAACACAAAACAATTGGGGCGAAGTTCGACTGAGTTTGATTATTGGTAAAGGATTAGTGGTGCAGTCTACCATGCACAAGCCGCAATCAGGCTGTGAGAAGTTTGTAAACGGAAACTCAAAACGGCCAAGGCTTCGACATTCAAAAGCCTTAGGACATGTAGTATTATTGAAACTATCATATTCTTGAGCTGAGAGACAAGACAGCAGAAGAACGAGCACAAGGAAAGAGAACAAGAATCCAAGATTCATGCCGAAAACCCTCTTTTAGAAACTGCATAAAACAGCAAGCCAAAAACAGACCAGCTATAGAGTAGTGGTGATCAAGCAATTTTCCACTAGTGTTTATATTATGGATTACATTTGCAAGGAGGAGAAAGAAACCAACTGTTTTTGGACAGAACAGTTGACTTGAAGACTTTAAGAAAGACTTGTGGAATCAATGGTTTTTTTTTTCTTACTTTCTAGGAATAGCCGGAAATTATTGCACAACCATCTTGCTTGACCTGTAATAGAAAGACTTGACAACCATTGACTCTTCAAAAGGGATTAATCTTCCAAAGATAAAGACAAACTTATCATGGATTTTTTCTTTTTTCTCGTCAAGGAAGGCTAGCAAAGTTGGAACAACACGTTCTGACTCGGTACCATAGGTCCCGAGTTCAACACCCCTTTCCCCCGATAAAATAAAATAAATTAACCCATTCATTCCAACGTCTAATGAGTCAAGTCCTTGTCTTGACCTCTAGAGAATGTTGGAAGAAAACATTCGATGCAAAAAAGGTAGCGGAAACCGCCTACTGTCCTGAATTGCCTTAGCAGTTCTTTCTGACCTACCCATTCTGCAGCAGGAACTTTTCAACAGAATCTTGAAATATGTATACTTGTAATAGTAATAAAGACCGGAATTTTCTTGAAGTTAAAAGGAAATGATAATTTCCAATGCAACTAATAGTGAAACCCTTCCAGTACTACTAGCAGTTTTAGAGTCCATGAGGTATGTTGGACTTCATTGAATTGGCATTAAGAAATTCATTCCTCTTTCTTACGACGGTCTAATAAGGAATAATTCAATCTCTACAGAGAAAAGGAAAATAGTCTCTTTCTTCCATTACTGGAATTCCACTTCAGATACAGGCCTGTCAATTCATCTATATGCTTGGATTTCGTGTAAGACAGACTCCAATACAGATTCCAGTATACATAGTGTGAAATCCATTTTTGGGCAACTTAGTCTAATTTACAGTTAAGATTGTTTGTTTACTTGCAATTCAACTATCGGTGCCACAAAATAGAGTCAGAAGGCACTGAATACTCCCTCCATTCCGTAATATAAGATCACCCAGCTTTTTGCTCTGATTATACCTTGTTTTCGTCAAAAATTCTCGCCTGATTATCACGATGATCCATATTCATTGTGTAATCATATCAAAGAAGCTTCAGGCATGTGAAATGCCTCTCCTAGAAGTTCACAGCAAAGCAATAAACATTTGATTTTGCATTCCTCTGCACCAATTGTTTTCATTTTCTTTTTCTTACGTTTGCTTCTTGTTTCTCATTGGCTCACTGCAGGAGTACAAATATTGCTACTACAAGTGATACATATCGAATATTTGCTTTCGCTGAACAGAAAAGAATTCCAAGTTGAACTATCAACCCATCTATCGAATTCACTTATATTAGTTGAGGCACACTGAGCCCAAATTCCTAAACACAGAAGACAATACTTGTCTGGCTAGCTACTAGAGGCTGATTATAGTCAAAATCAAGAAAGACGGTATTTTTCACTCTCTGTTGAGAATTTAGGTGACCAACTTCTTAGGTTTATTAACATCTGGAGAAATCTGAGAAAAGAAATATCATGTCTTTATCAGAGGATGATTTTCAAGAGAATCTGTCCAACTCGTTAGGACAACCGGAAATGACAAGTCACTGGGAATTCTTGTAGTTGTCCTAATATATATAGCATTGTCTCTATTCTTTGCTGGAACAAAATGCCGGTTCTAAACAATGCTAGATGGAAATATGCCAACGACTTCGAATCAGCTCTAGACTTACTATCCACAGTAAGGATCTCTAAAACATATCATTAGCTTGTCTAAACCATCAAAATTTCAAAATTTGAACTTTTCCCTAGTTGATGGAATCAAGATTCCTATAATATTCTGTTTCCTGCAACTCTTAGTTACCTTTCCAATACTGGGATCCTACTCGCGAAAACACAGAAATCTAATACTATGGAGGCATTTCCAGTCTAGAAAGATGTGCTTTCTTCTCAAATGTTAAAAAAAGAATAGAGGACATCCTGGGAATTCTTTAGACCAAGGTATACACATGTTGTCTCCCTCTGGAAATGCCAATCTTTAGTTGTTTAATCAAAATTCATAATATAATAGAGGTGACACATAAGAATATGAACTCTCCTTGGAAAGATCAACAGAGATTCTTAGATAAATAATGCAATCGATGAGAAGATTTGTCAAATATTTTTCCTAATCAAACACTTTCAATCAATGCTGCAAGATAGTAATTCTCTCTACTTCCATCCCCACAACCTTCTTCCCCCTAAAGCACCCATAAGGGCTGATCCCAATGGGAAAATGGGGAGTTGGAATGGCGCATACTAGTTAAAACTGGCCTAAACCGTATACTCCCGTCGTGGCAAATGAGGATTTGGAATCTTGGATTCTCTCCAGTGCCGTTAATCATGCAGCGCAAATTGAATGACGGAGATATTGAGAATTAGTGATAAAGTCATAAACTACCCCTAACTTACAACCTAGACTCCGAATTGACAGAATCTCCACTAAATTGCACTAGAGACCTCTACCATGCCGAAGAGGAGTTAAATCCCCAAATGAATAGAAAAGTGGGCATTCAAATTGAAACTGTAGGAGTATTACCAATTCCCTACCTTAACCATTGCCTATCCATTTCCTTTTTAGATTGTCAAGGTTCCATGATCCTTTAAACTACGAGTTAAGCACTAGACGTTTGCATCTAGATTACCTTTCCACGTGCAAACTCTAACGCAAAACTTTCACTTTAGGCTTCAAATCTCATCTCACTTTTACGAACTTGAAGACAGATATTCTCAAACTAAAAAACCAATCCAAATACAAGAAATTTAAAATAAATATGATGAAGAACTTAAGGAATAAATGAGAGGAAAAAAACTTACTAGATCTGCAAACTGTGTATTCAAATCCATAAGTACAAAAACACCTAAACCCATTAGTACTAGGATTGACGCCACACCTCCCACCACTTTGCTCACAAGAAGTACAGTTCCTAGACATCCAATTCAAAGCAAATCCCCTTCTCAACATCTCTTCATAATCCTCCTCCACCACCCCTCCATTTCTTATTATTCTTCCTTCATCATTTCCCGTCAATTCCACAGGCGCCACCACATTTATTTCACATTCTCGTACAGCAGAACCCAAATTTTCGTCACTTCCAAGCATCGCCAGCTCAAACCCATCTCCAGTATCATTATTGCAACCAACCTGGTACCTCCGAAGCTGCTCAGACATCGATCCATTATTACATCTTGACAACAAATGAAGTCGAGTTCGCGATAAAACTCCCATGCTGGGACTTGGTACGCTAACATTTCTAAGTTGTGAGAAACAGTTTTGAGCAAGATTATCAACAGCGGAATTATATACTCGAAAAGATTGATTCTCGTAGAAGATTTCTTGAATTACATAGTCATTCTCTGACAACCTGTAAATTGGAAACCCACCAGAGGAGTTGCTGCTGCAACTGATTCTGAATAACCCACAAATGGATTCTTGAAGATTTCCAATATAGAAGGGAAATTTGATAATTTGGCCATTTCCACAGCTTCTTGGAACGCAAGCTGTATAATTTGGATAAATCCCATAAGATTTTTCAATCAAAAGGATAAGACAGAATATACAAAAATCCAAGAAACTCATGATTCTGCTTGATCTGTACATGATTATTTTTTTTTATTATTTGAATTTGTTGTGATCATGAACTAGTAGTAGTAGAAGTAATAATAGAAGAAAAGTTCTTTTTCTTGAGTAAGATTCATGTGAAGAAGATAATAATATAGGGAGAAGAAAAGGAGAATTTGATGAATTTTGTGAAGATGATGGATTCATTGACTTGGTAAAAATGGTGGATTTTTTCAGAAAGGGTAAGGGGGGAGCTGGCTATGCCTGTCGCCATCAGTTGCCATTTATTACAATCGAGTTGCTGCTCAAACGATAAAACGCTTACTCTGCATATATCTTCGAATATGAGAGTTTAAGTGAAGGTAAAATAAACAATCACTATTAATCCAGAAGAAAAAAAGAGGCAACTCAAAAGATAAGACGTTTATTCATGATAATTAAGGGCTCAAATTGAAATGGATAATGGATAGTGGTTTCCCATTTCTTTTCCAGTATGACTCGAACTCTTGACCTGAAGTAAAGCGTCTTATCGCGCCTGAGTTGCGCTTCGCTGTCGAATAATGAATATTGATTAGGAGGAAGAAAATTGAAAATCAGTTGCCATAGACGGTTGATTTCATTAGAATTTTGCTATAAAAATCACATTTTAGTTTATCTTTTTTAAAAAAAAATTAGGATGTAAGACACAATCGGTATCTAACTCCATTTAACAAATCACTATTAATTTAATCTCATTCTACGGTCGGATTTCTGTTGGATGACAGCTTCCAACAAAAAAAATTCATTCACAAATTTCGAACTCGAAATCTTATTTAAAGAGGGTCAAACTTCTTCTGCTTGATCAACTCATTTGGTAATGACATTTTATATGCTAAAGTGAAATTGACTGGTCTGTTTTGTTCTACACTTCTTCGCTTTGAACTTCTTATAAGCAATTTTGACTCTTGATTATTTTTATAGTTGAAATATATTAAACTAACTCTCTACAGAAAATATTTTTATAATTGTGATCAAAACCTGAATGAGTCCTACGTAAAGTGGAAGATCTTTTCTGGGGTAATACCCCATTAGGCGAGAAGCCTGTCTAATTTTTTAAAATAAATCCTACTATAAATTAAATTAATAATAATATTTTTAAATTAATAATACTCGATAAATTAATAATTTCTCTAAAATAATATTTTTCTAAATTAATAAGTCAAATATAAAAAAATAAGTATTTCTATAATTTGATAAGATAATAATTTTTAAAAAAATACTTGTACAAATTCTATAGTCTCATCAATGTCACATATATCATCAATATTATAAATTAGTAATTCTAAAAAAATACAAATATAAACAGGATAGTATAGTAAAACATCACTTTATTGTTGTTTATATTTTCCTGAAATTTAATTTTAATTGTTTCTCGTCTCATTTAAAAGGTCTGATGACATGTTCTCGGAAAATTCTAATATAGAGCCGATTTTGTGGGAATGGGCTCACGCCCTGTCATATGAATTGTGGCTGGATCTACTTTGCAGGTATGTTCCACTTCAACTCATGTGAGAGGAATGTGAGGTCAGTCCCATACGACCGAATCCATGCCAAAGTCAACCATGTTCTGAAACTGCAAGAAAAATTGTGATGCTTCAATAACTCCTTCATTTCTAAACTAACTAGGATTTTATTTTTAAATTTTGTATCACAACTTAGTGACTGATTTTTCATATTATAAAATGAGGATTTGATTTTCGACTCTCCAAGAAAGTTGTAGAACATCCAAAAAGCGTTTCATAATATTCTTAATTACTTATATTGAACATCTAGATCTCAATATGAAATTAAAAATAGCATTGAAAAATTACTCCTTAAATTAATAAATTATTATTTATCAATTAATTAATACTTCTCTAAATTAATAAAATCTCATCCAACACTATTAATTTATAGAAGTTTTATTGTACATCGTTAATGAAGGTAATGTATGAGGAATGTACAAGGACAATGTGTCTAATGAGTAATGAGTATCGCATAAGAAAAATTCTACAATTCTACTGTCTAGTTGGCACTTTAATTCCAGGTCTACTTTGATTTTGAAAAAGGAAAACATTTTTTTTAAGTCCAACTAAGCGTACGTACACTCCAAAAGGAGAGAGAGTAGCACCTCATAAGAGGAGGAAGAGATAATTCTAAAAAAGAAGACAATTTAAAACATACCTCATGCGCGGGGAGGGTATTGAACTCACGAGATTGTGGGCAGACCGTCGCCCCACTAGACTAAAGACCTTGTGGTGAGAGGAAAAAAAAAACATTAGTATGCAAGAACAAAAGAGAAGTCTACTTTGATTTTGAAATTGGTAGGCAATGTTACATGAGTTTTGACCGTTCGTCGGTGTCTAAATTTGAGAAATTTAGTTCAACTCCATTTTCGCGTCAACGCTTTGGTCTTTAATGTTTAAGCAAATTCAGCATGTTTCGTAACCTCTTGACATCTGATTGAGAATTAATGGATCATCTCATTGAAAATAACAACTATATATATATATATATATATATATATATATATATATATATATATATATATATATATATATATATATATATATGTGTGTGTGTGTGTGTGTGTGTGTGTGTGTGTGTGTTATACTATTGCATGATCTTATTGAACTCGCAAATATTGATAAAATTACAACTATTGTTAATCAAGGTAAAATCGTGATAACGACGAAATATATCTAGATAAAAAAAAATTCGTACTCAAAATATTTTGATTTTTGAACACGGATCTTGTCCGTAGAAAATATCAAATAGATTAAAAGTAGAGTTAAAATTTTTAATTCGTCATTTAAGAGACAATTTCAGAAAAAATGCCTTCAAAAAGAGTAAAAAAAAACATATTAACAATTAAATTGGAGGTATAAAAAATGATTCTGAAAGCTCTAGAAATGAATTGGAGATAAATATACATTCAGAAGGCAATATAGAGAAAATGTCCTAATTTTAAATGATAATGACGTGAATTCCTTTAAATGATGTCGGTGTTTACATATCAACTACTTAATTTTTTTTTGTAAAAATCAATTTTGTATTAATCACCGAACAAAAGTTACACAGTGACAATTAAAATTCTCTGAGCAGAATCTTGTACAGTATGCAAAAATAATATTTATTCTAGTCCTATATATAAGAAATGAAAATTTAGATAGAAAAGTGCAAATTGCGCCACCATCAATTACTTAAAAATCAATTACTGAATACTATAACATGTTGATATTAGTTATATTAAAAAGAGTAATATTGATATTTTGACTAATAAACTATTTTATATTTTACTTAATTAATTTCTACATGTTATAAAACGGATTACAATTTATGTTTTCAGTTGAGATATTCATAAGGTCTAATCGTCATTTATTTTTTTTTATAAAAAATCCTAATCGTCATTTATTACTTGTCACCTTTTAGTTAGACAAGTTTTTAATAAACAAATAATAAATGTTCTTTGCCAATGAGACATTGGTCTATTGGTCAAGGCTGAGGTCTAATGACGTAGAGGTAATAAATTTGAATCATCTCCTCACTTCTTGAATCTCCTTATTTTTTTAATAGATAGATCCCCTTCCCCATTAAATAAATAAAAAATATTTTAAAAAATAATAATAATAAATGTTCTTTCATCAACTTGCAAACATTGATAACGATATTTGTGTGTGTGGGGGCGGGGCGGGGGCGGGGTGGGGTGGACTGCAGAGGACATTTGTGCAATTCGTACAAGCTCTTTTCCCCCTTATATATATATATATATATATATATATATATATATATATATATATATATATATATATATATATATATATATATATATATATATATATATTTTGTAAAATTCGCAGTCACTATTCGAAAGATACTAAATTCATAGATTGTAGTTGTTTGATTAATCATACGAGAGTACATTAATCATATCACAAGGTTCATAGCTCCATTTGAGCTATGTGCTATCCACCACCGTGAGTGTTTGGATTCGATATCATCTCAATACATGGATGAACTGTTCAGTGAGCTACAAGGTACATTAATCATAACAACTAAACCAATTTCGTGGACCAACTCGTACAAGCTCGCATTGAAATATTCATTATTTATTAGGACTAAAATGGAACCCAAAGTTGGGGCAAGTTTGATAGGCTAGAAAGATTGCAGTTTGGTCAATTCTTTTTGGGACATAGAACTTTGAGTATATTTTGAACTATTTTTGTAAATTTTAGAATGTTGAACTATTAAGTAAATATTTGATTGTTTGGTCATTACTTAAAAATTCTAGAAATATTCTATTAAACCACTTATTTATTATTTTTTTTGTTGAATAAACCTTTAATTTTACTCCTACCATTTAATTGACTTTGAGAATTTTGCTTCTCAATATTTTATTCATCCAACTCTTCAAACTACGTTTTAAAATTAATAAAAAAATATAGTACCTGTTTCGCTAATTGTAGTTTATACTAGGTTGGGACTGATAATTTTTTACATTGCGATTGGTTAGGTACATGAATGAAGCATACACGGAAACAGATGAATTTTTATCGACAAAAAATCATTTGTTCCTGTGTATGTCTCATTCATGATCTAACCGATCACAATTCACCATGTGTATATATAATTGGAAGAAATGTACACATAGAGAATTCAGATTTGTTAGGTACATAAATAGAGACATATACGGAGGCACGCAATTTTCACCCATGTAAATATGTAATTGGGTGACAGCGGAAAAGTAAGAAAGTTCTCAAGAAAATAGAGTCTTTTCTTTTACTTTTTTTTATAAACAGATTTTTGTAACGCTTTTTATAAATAGATTTTTTATTTGTCCTTTCAAAAGATTTTTTTTTGGGTATTGAATACCTATGTCTCATACTAAACCTCACTATTCTCAATTCAGTATAATAGGTAACAAATTTAATATTTCTATTCTAATAAATTAAAATAATGTTTCTTTCTCTCTTTTTTTGAAAGAATTAAAAAAAAAAAAAATTGATCTCACAAGCCTCATTTTTAGAGCACACATTTTCTCGCGAGCTTCATTTTAGGGTTGTTTCAGAAAATTCAAATTATACCAAACTAAACCACGTTATGTTAAAATAATAACATTTCTTTAATTTGATTTTAATTAAAATTTAAAGAGAGTCTTTGAATTAGAATACAGTAAAAATTTGTATTCAAATGTTACTTAAAAAAATTAAAATAAAACATTTAAATTTAAATATTAAAATAAGATAAATGAAATATTCAGATTCGAAACTCGTAATGCAAGAAGTTGAAATTGGCACCGCTAATTAACCAAACGTCCTATTAATTTATAAGGCCGTAATACATATGTATGTTCAAAGGTTCTTTGGATAATAAATAATACTCCCTCCATTCCTAATTATAAAACTTTCATTAAATATTGAAAAAATTAAAGAAATTAAAATTAAAATATTTTTGTAATTAAAATTTCAATATTACTCTCTTAAATATGATTTGTATACCACTAGTTCTATTTAAGATATTAATATTCATATTTTGATTATAAAAATATATTAATTTTAACTTCCTTAATTTTCTCGATATGTAATAAAAGTATTATATTTAGGAATAGAAGTAGTATATAATACTATAATAAAACCGTGGACTTCTGTTGTCCACAAATGAGAAAATCAAACCACCCAAAAGTTGACCAGCTTAACATCATCGTGCAACTCTCTCAGTTTTTTTTTTTAATCTAAATGTAAATGTATTATTATGATCAAGAGGTGTACGGACAAAGTCGCTACAAATCGAAATAATGAGAGGTGCATCATTTTCTAGCAAAATAGGCATTTGGTCGAGGAAGCCCTCAAGGAGACCAAGCTGGAGAGTTACACTCGCTAACTTCCTCCCTCTAGCCTATATACAAAGTAATACAAAACAAGATACCCTATTACAATCAAAGAATATATCAATAATATGGCTAATTGCTCCCAGCGCCCCCATAGGGATGGCTGAAAACAGTGTGCAATAATTGGTGCTGCCGGCTTGGGCACCAACTCTCTCTCATTTTCTTATATATTCGTAAGTTGGTTTATGTGAAAAAGAGTTTAGTATTCTTCATGTTTTAAATTATTTTTTTTTGTTTTGTTTTAAATTAATTGTTATCGTGCAACTCTATAAATTTTTTATATTGCCGTGAGTTAGTCCAAGTGAAAAGGAGTTTATTATTTTTTTGTCTTAAATTAATTATTCTAATTTCTTTTTTAATTAGTCTCAAATTAATTGTATTATTTCTAAATAAATTAATTATTTATGTTTAATTTTTCAATTCTATCCTTACCTTCACCACTCATTCAATCTCTTAGTTAACTAAAATGGCAACTTACAATACAAGTTAAGAGGTAATTGGTTAGTTGACAAAAATTAATTAGGGGCATCATAAACTTTTAAGTTTGTTTGCCCTATGTTTTATCAAAACCTTAATGCCCGCACTTTTGTCAATTAAAACGATTAATTTAGGGCGGTAGGAATACCTTCGTAAATAAGGTATTTGGTTCCAATTTTGCATATATAGAAGATTCGTTTGTGAGTTTCTCCAATGACGACTCCCATAATCCGTTTTTCAAGAAACCCAAAGTCACGTCAGATAAAGAGGGAATTCCATAATCTGTTGATGCCAAAAAATAACATTCATTAAAAAATAATGTCATATGATACTCTTTTTCCTAAAACATAGTAGTTCTGATAAAAAACAAACTTTGCTAACGCATCAGTATATTTATTACCCTATGTAGATGTGTTGAACTTCAGTTGCCTGAAACTGACCCAACAACTTCCTGCAGTTAAGGATCAGATTAGTGTAAGGATGGTTAGTAATGTGAGATTGATCCTAAGTATCAGTTGGATTGACAGGAACGAAACTAGGAATTTGGCGTTGGGGGCGAAACTGCAACAATATATCGAAGTACATATAAAAGCAGTAAAAAAAAATTGAAGGACGAAATTAATAAAATATTTTGAATTACATGTAAAATTTACGATACCTAATTTTCCCTCCCGCCCCCTCTCTCTTCGTCCCTGGTTGGACACTTGGGGTGATTGAAATAATATTTCGTTTACTTCCACTTTCCCCAGTATTGGTGTATCATTAATTCACTCAAATGAGAATAATTTCAATATGTATCAAGTTAAATGAATTTTATAGCACAAAATTCAAATTATTACAAAATGTAGAGAGATAATATTTTAATAATGTACTTGATTTTGAATCACATGGTACCCATAAACCTAGTACATATCGTAATTTTTCCTTAAATGATCAAGTAGTTGAGAGAAATATGAAGCTATGGCTAATAGTATTTTTTTTTCAGCTCAAAATGGTCCATTTTAACGGTGACCAGACAATTCTGTACAAATCAAAACCGACCACTTTTATTTGATTTTCACCGTTTTTTCAACAATTTTATGTCTCTGACTGCGGAATTTTCGTCTCTAACCATTTTCATGGTAATGGGAATTGGAGTAAATGCGAGTGGTAAAGGCTTTCTGCCACTGTGGATGGAGATTCCGTGGTCGATTCCCGTATCTCTCCTCATGAGGGCAAATAAATTCTCCTCCTTTGCGAGGATAAATTCCCTCCCCGCGCATGAGGGCGATGCTACAATCTCCCTATCTAAGCGTACTCTCCGCTCTTCCTTCGGGAGCAATCGCCTCGGGCGCTCAAAACCATTTTCATGGTCAATGCTTCTTTTATTTTTATTTATATACAGGATTTATTTAATTATTCGCTGTTTCCTTTTTCTTGGTCGAGAGAGATTGTCTTGCTACTCATAATTAAAGGGTTCTTGAAATTCTTGTTACTTATTTGAAGGGTTTGATTTTTTGAAAATTTCCAAAATTATGCCAACCCCATTATACCTGTTGCTTATATTCTTCGTTTTCCTATTCATAAAAAATAAAAAATCTTCGTTTCCATGGTAAACTCAACAATTACTCCCTCCGTCCCAAATTATCTGTCCACATTTCCTTTTTAATCTGTCCCAAATTAATTGTCCACTTTCTATATAAATAGCTCATTAATGATATTTTTCCAATCTTACCCCTTACATTAAATGTTGGTGAGAGAATAATAAAGAGAGAAAAGAAGGTAGAATTAAATTGGGAGTAACATTAAATAGGGTTATGTTTGACATTTTACCATATTCTACTATATAATTTGATGAAACCTTAATTCCCGTGTAAAATACAAAGTGGACAGATAATTTGGGACGGAGGGAGTACTATATATGACTAAGGCTGTATTTTTTCAATTTGAATCTAGAGAAACATCCTGGAAGGACATAGTTTCCTTCTTCTTTTTGATAAATTAAAAACTTAATTAATGAAGCAAACACACCTTCAGAAATCGGATACAAAGAAAACTGATTCTGAATATTCTAGTACACTGTTTAATACATTTTTCAATACATCAATTATATTATTACACGTGTATTAGCATCATTGTTCTAGCGTGAATTTAAAGACTTGAACCAATCACATTGTACCATATATAATAAAATCGTTAATGTATTAAAAATGGTACTAGAAATCCGGATCTATAAAAAAAAAAAGTGATCCCAAACAAAGGGTGCCAAATCAAAGTGGAAATAACTCCCCAAATAAATAAATAAATACGTGTGTATAATATAAGGCCAATATTTGACAACATCCAATGAAAATATGTTACAAATTTCTTCGAAATAAGTCTTCTTTTTCCTTTTTCTTGCAAGAGAGATTCACACTAAGAACGCTTATGTAGACTTGGTCTTTGTAGACTTAATGCAATATTGAAACCATTCGAAAAAGGGACCAGTGCAGCATATGCAATGCAATGGATATAGTATAATTTTCCTTTTTTAATAGTAACTCACTCGTTCATGTTTTTTGGACCAATTTCATTTTCTTTTCCGTTTTGATACCTTATCTTAATAATAATAAAAATATTAAAACAAAAAACAATATTGCGCCTGATGTACCCTCAAATTTCTTTAGAAAATTTGGCTACTCACAAATAAAATAACTAGATGGGTCTGATTGGATTGTGCTTCAGTATAAAATTTTCGATCTCATTCTTGTATTAGTCTCAGACTTAAACTAAATTATATATGATTTAATACTATATTTAATTTTTGGAGTTTCATTGCCAAATTTAATCCAAAGAGAATTTTAAGATTGAGTTCCATGTCAAACTAAATTCAATCTAAGTAGAACTGGTATTTTTCGAAAAAAATATTTTTTAGTTATTAGAATTTGATATCTAATCACCTGACATATAAGTCAATTTTCGATCACTAAGATATTATCTGAATGCCTTCCCTAAAAAGAAGGCGTATATGAGTGAGTGGTGACAAATTTGAACCTTAGTCTCAACTTTTCTTTTCTTTTCTTTTTTTTCTTTCTATATCATACAAATTCAATTCTTAACGTTAAATCATTCGATCTAACCGTTATAATTAAAATAATTATTTTTAAATTAAAAATAATTATTTTAATTATAAATGTCAAATCGAGTGTTCTGAGGATCCTTATTGAATTAACCATTTCACACGTTGCAAAAGAAATACCCGTCCTCATACTAACCATTTCGCTATTTCGAGGTTGATTCTGGTTTGTATACAACTATAAAGATTAAAGATAGAAATTTAGCACCAAAAAAAAAATATGTTAAAGATAGGGCTGCTGCTTTTTTAGTGCGATTTGATGGAAAACTCGGTTTCTGATGAAGTCTTTTCCCCCGCAAGAAAGAGTGTATTGACTTGAATTACCACTAAAAAGATTGCACCATTCTCCATTCCATTTGTCATTCTCCACTAAAAATAAAAAGACAATACTTACAGTAATAAGATATTTGTTATGACTAATTCGATTGAGATTTTAAAGGTATTTTGTCCCACCCACTAAAAGTGACTATAAACATGTGATATATTATCGTTCTTTCTGTAGTTGGCAAAATTCGAGCTCATAATTTTTAATTGAGAGGCCACATCAATTTTGTTTGTAATGAAAAGTTTGGGTGAATTCGCCTCAAATCACCACTACAGATTAGGGCAGACCCTCAGAACCATAATTTTTAATTGAGAGGCCTCATAATTTTTAATATCTTTAATTATGGTTTTAATTGAGAGGCCTCATAATATTTAATATAGAGGCCTCATCATTTACCAATTAGATAATACCTCATTGGCCAAATAAAAATGCATACTAAACGGCATGAAATTGGTCGTTTATCCGGGTTCAAATCCGGTGTGGGCTAAAAGGCGACCAAGGGTGTAGAGATCATTTTAATATGTGATTATTATATGTGCTATATGTAATATTCAATTCAATGTAATATTACATCATTAACTAAGTATAAAGGAATAAATTTAGGGTAGTGGGCAAGAAGAGCAAATTGAGCTCTAATGACAATACTATCCTTTTGGCAAATTAATTAACACAATCCAATTTTTTTTCTTTCCAATCGTCTCTCCCCCCTCCCTCACACGGGTGAAAATCCTCTGTCCACATTCTTATTCCCATTCTTGTCTCTCATCAATCAAAATTTACTATATAAACATTTTTGTGTTGTGGGGAGGGTTAAGAGATTTGATTTGATTTGATTGGGAGTTAATTTTGTCCAAAAAGATATAATTGTCATATGAGCTTAATTTGATCTTGCAAGAGAGATATTACTCTGGCAATGTCGCCACCCTTAAATATATCATTGCCCAAATCAAACTCATCTATGAACAGCCTAGCCAGAACGGAATTTCTCTTGCTTTCTAGATTTTTCTGTTTGGGGTACAAACTCTACTTTTTTTTGTTTTTTTGTTTTTTTTTTGTAATTTTTACTAGAGAAAAATTATTCTTTCAACACTTAAATTAATTAGTAAAGACGCGTTTTGATAATAATCATTGAGTCGAGTAGTTGATTTATAATTGAAAATATTGAGGTTTCAACTTTAAAAAACAATGTTTTTAATAAAGAAAAAGAAATTTGAAAGTTAATTATTATTATTTATAGAGAAAAAAATTATATTGAGAAACAATTTTGGAGAAAGTCAGGTTGGAAGGAGATTGCCTTTTGGAGCATGAAGTTTTGCATGACTGAACATTTGCGGTAGTTCAATCTTAGATCAAAGGTGTCCTAACTCAGTGGGGCAGACGTCTGTCCACGACCTCAAGGTCTTGGGTTCGATACCTTCCGCCTGCGTGCGGCAAGTTTTAATCTCCCTTTCTAGAACTATCACTTCCTCGTCTGACTCAATTCTCTTTCCCTTATCTGAGACAACCGTCCAATCAGGCTTCAAAAAAAAAAATCTTAGATCAGACCACCCTGATAATACATTGAAAAATAAAGCTTGATTTTGCTCTCCAAAAGGCGCCTCGAGAGAGCAAAGAATGCACAAGTATTATATTCGGATTATATGTAACATTTTATGTATCGTTTCAACTAACGTTTTCTTTAATATTTCTAATTATAATATTTTTATCTTTTAAAATTTACCAGTTAGTAAAATTTAAGTTATATGGATAAAAGTTTTCAAGTTAGAAAAATAACTCATTGAAGAGGCATTTTTTTGTCTGCCTCAACTGGAATTTAAATTTTGTTTATAGATATTGTAATAGAAAGGCCCAATAGTTAGCTAAGTGGGCCAAAATCCAAGACTACACGTGTTAGGATTTCCTCTGCTAATTTTATAATGGAGTTTTTGGATAAAAAATATATAACTTCACAAATACTTTGTTTTTCATTTTAGCCTTCTTTTATTTTGATCCCAGAGAGTTAAGACTGTTAACCTAACTTGTTAGACTTTTACCACCGACAGATCTTGAAGATCAAGTAGTTCTAAACTTACTCTAAAGTGATTTGATAAAATCGAAGCTATAAGGAAAAAATTGACAAAATCGAATTACGAAATGTGAACAGAATGCCCCTTCAAGAGCGCCATTCAGTTTTAGCTCACTCAAAACTTGTTTCGAGTTTGATTTTTTTTCGGTTCGAATATACTATAACAATAGTTGTAATAATTTAATAGAATCTTTTTATATTACTTAAATTATAATACATAAACTTTACAAATGAAATAGTTATAATTAAAAATTAATTGAGTGTATTACAAAAATATCGAATGACATTTGATTTAACTTAAATTTTGAGTTCTATATTGAATCGAATTTAAAAATTTATTTTAAAGTTCAAATCGAACTTGAATCCATATTGAAATTCTCGAACTCGATTAAGTTAAGTTAGTGTTTGGTCCGATTCCAATCTGACTCTAAGAAATTCTCATATCTGATGACTGTAATTTTGTTTCTAGGATGGACAAATGTTATTCTCTTGAATTTAAGAACACTTATTCAGTGTCTTTAAGAGAAGACTATGATGGGAATCGGGTAGCCCAAGTGGTAAGGCTACCCGGTCACGGGATGGAAGTCTCGTGGTCGATTCCCGTATCTTCCCTTGTGGGGCAAATAAATTCTTCTCCTTGTGAGGCTAAATTCCATCCCCAGACATGGAACATGCTACAATCTCCCTATCTAGGGTACTCTCCGCTCTTCCCCTTCGGGGGCAATCGCCTTCGGACGTCAAAAAAAAATTAAGAGAAGAACATGCATTATGGTATTTTAAAAGAATAATATATATTCCTTTTTCTCAAACAAATTTCATTCGTCAATTTTTTACATTTGATACGTAAAATTTTATTCTACACCTATAAGTAAGGTTGTCAAAATCATAAAGTTAACTCGGAACAGAAATGATAAAAAAAACTTGTAAACACGAGAATCGTTACGCGAATCGGAAGATCCTACAAAACTATTTAAATAATATTTCATGATAAAGTTATACCAATAATATTTAATCTACTGACAAAATCGATAATGAATTCAGCTACCTAACCGCCAAAATCGATTAGGGGTTATTTCAAACCAAATAAATGTCGAAGTAATTGTTAACAATGAGAATAAAGGAAGATCGAGGATTGTAGAGTTAGAATTGAACTCAAGATTATGTTTTTTTATTCAAACGAGTTTTTTTAATTTGGTTTCCCGACCTGACCCGATTGAACATAAATAAAATCAGCTCGTATCGGATCATCCGATCCTACGATTCTTCATATCATATCAACAATCATACCCAAATTTGTTTCCCAAGAATTTTTATTAATTTTAACTTGATTAATACCTCCTAAATTATAAAATCCTACTATCCTACAATTAGATTTACGATTTTAACCATCTATGCGTGCAAGAAAACAGAAAATGAAACAAAAATGTTCTCACTGAAACCGCAAATGATTCGACTAGATTGTACACTACATATAACTCTCGCCTTCGGCTCTATTTGGATTGGGTTTGAGTTTGATATTGAGATTGGGTTTGGGTTTTAGCAGGAGAGGCTAAAATGTGGGCGGGAAAAATTCAAATTCAATTTTTTTTTTTAAATAATCGTTCAAATTCAAATTTTTTCTCAAAAATTTAGAATTTGAACATCTCCCGCCAATTTTAGAGGTCAAAATTTCAAGAAAAATGATTATTTGAAGAAAAAAAATTGAATTTGAATTTTTCCCGCCCACATTTTAGCCTCTCTCGCCAAAACACAAACCTAATCGCAATCTCAATATCAAATCCAAACCCAATCCAAATAGAGCATTCATTGTCGTGTCAGCATGTCGTGGAACCTGTGGAACGTAATCCCACCGCTTCCGCTCCCACTCCATTCGCCGCGTTGCTACACGCGTCACCCTCTCCTAATTGGGGTCCACTACTACTATTGGAATAATAGTTAAAGATAAGAAAAGGACCCTCCAATAATACTCTTCGTTCTTATCAGTGGCGGCTAATAGGGGTTTAAAGTGATCGACCGCATAGGGCCTCTAAAAATCTAGGACCTCAAATTTTTTTTGGGGTCCCTAATATTTTGCTAAGTATATATATATATAGCTAAAAATTTGAGGCCCTAATTTTTTTTTTTTTTGTTTATATATATATAGTCAAAAATCTGGGGCCTCAAATTTTTTTTTTTAGGTTATATATGGCCTTAATTTAAAATTTGGCACAGGACCCCCAAAAAGTTTGAGCGACCCCCTGGTTATTATTTATGTATCGCTTTTAAATATTGCATTTGAATTAATAAAATAATTGAGATATATTAATTTAAAAATTGATAGACACTTTTACCCTTTAATTAATATATTTATGTTAGAATAATTAAAATTAGTTGTTAACTAAATTAATAAAAAATAAGTGTTAATTTGGAGGAAATACATTTAATACTCTCTTAATTTTTTTAAATGACAGATAATTAAAAAATGATAAATAAATCTAGGTGAACAGATAATTGAGAACGGAGGGAGTAATAAAAACGTGGCTGATCACACGTGGCAGTATCAGATGAGTAGGCTTTGTTTGACTAATCCAAAAGTCTGGAAATCTAACCAATCACATTCGTGTTTAAGTCAGTGTTCAATGCTTCTCAATCAGATAAGGGTTATAGTCGTCCATTGGTCGATGACTGTGCTCTTTCTTACTACAACCTGCAACACACACCTTTTTTTTTTTTTAAATTGGGGGAAAAACAAAAGAAAAAGTACATTGTCATTTTACACTATTTACCCGCTTTTATTAGTCAACTAGTGGCGGAGATATTCGTGGACTTATTTTGCTAGGACTATTACCGATACTTCTATTCATATATATCTTTTTGTTTGTCTTATAGTGGTAGGATATGGACAAGAGATATTAATAGATATGCCTAATTGTAACAATTTTATTCATTATCTTACATGTTAGAGAGTTTTATTTTTATATATATTTATCATTTCAACCAAAAAAACCAAAAAAGAAAAAGTACATGGTGGACAGAGTGGCGAATTTACGATTTGGCTATAGTACTTTTCACGAACGTTTTTTGTCCATGCAAAAAAAGTATTTTGAATAAGAGTAAGTATTCATTTGAAAAGTTTATAGATAACTGTTAATTTACGTTGAGAACATAAATTTATTGTTTTTATTGAGAATACATATTTTACATTGACATAATTAGTATCTATACGTATAGAAAACAAGATATTATGCACTACAAAATTGGATTCAAGGGGCGCGAGTAGGAGTAGCTTTCCAGATTTTAAAAATGATTATCTTTTAGTTTTTAGGAAAAAATTCTTTAAAATATCAAATTTTGTCATTAACTTAATGAACTCTAATTTTGTTTTTATTTATTTTTGCTGAATCTCTTTTCTATTTTGGTTTGTGATTAAATCATTAACTCTCTCTCAAACATGTCTATTCACTACTTGGTGAAACTTTTAGCACTAATTAGTTTTGATGTATGTGACCGTTGGTTTAATAGGTTTAAGTGTAGTAGTATGGGTGGTGGTAGTACCTGAGCGATTCTTCTTCTAGTAATATCAAATTTTATTCAAATGATAATATTCCCTTTGGTTAGATTAAGAAACAATATATCATTAATTTTCTTTCTTTTTTGAAAATAATCAAATTCCCCAATTGTCTCATCTATTTATCTCTACATCTATTTTCTTGATATAATTTACAATATGTTTGTTGACGTTCTTATGGAATCAAGTGAAGGGGAAAAAGTCATCGTTGTAGAGATCGGATATGAGAAGCGAAGGAATTGGAAGAGTAACATAGACTACGATGTCGATTAATGTAATACCCGGTACATTTTGCCTATGTGATTTACATGTTTAAATTATTTTATTGCATGATTATATGTTTTACATTTAATCACATGAATTATATGTTAAGTGTTGTGACTAGGGGTGTTCAAGAAAAATCGAAACCGACCAATCCAAACCGAATTTTCGGTTTGAGCGGTGCATTGGACTGGTTTCGGTTTGAGCTAAATTAAAACCGAATTTTCGGTTTGGTTTAAAAAAAATTATAAACCAAGCCGAACCAAACCGAATATATATAATATATAATATAATATATATTAAAGGACGTTTTTGCAATAAAATATATTTTTCCTTAAAATGATTTCTAGTATAATTGCTAACCTTTGTATCTCATTCTAGAATTTTCAAGTGTTAAACCTAGAGATTAAAAAGTCATCATTTGGTATGCGATTTTAGATTTACCAAAAGATTTGATTATATTTCACTATTTTGAACTAATAATTATGTAATTTTTGTGTTTTTCTTTTTTCTTGTAGGATGATTTTGAAGTAATTTGTTTGAAGTGGAAGGATCAAGACCAAGAATTTATGTTTTATTATTTTGTTTTCTTTATTGTGTTTACCTTGAGAAAATAATAGACATTTTTTTAAAAAAATATTTTTAGCACCTAACTAATTAAATAAAGTTTTTTTAAACTTTATAATCAATATTTTTGTGTCTCGCAAAACCGAGCAACCAAACCAATCCAAACCAAACTGAATGCATCGGTTTGAGATTTTAAATGGTTTGGATTGGTTTAAAAAATTTCAAACCGAATATTTCGGTTTGGTTTGAAAAATGTATAAAACCGAACCATGAACACCCCTAGTTGTGACTAATTGATGTGTTATATTGCTATATTTGTGTTTTTGTATGTGGGAACATGTATGCAATACTTGGGAGTGTGGGGACCATTTGTGCAATTAATTAAAAGTAAATTGAATGGGAGTTAATGCTGGGATATTTGAGAGGTAGCAGTTACAAAAAACAAGAGGGAAAGAAAAGTAAAGAAAAGAAAGAGATGAGAGAATTTTTTGGGCCGAACTTTGAGTGACCAATTAAGAGGGTAAACGGAGTTCGTTTCAGACGGTCTTTATACCGTTTCGAAAGTATTCGAAAGACCTACGTGTGAGCGCAAACGGATTATGATTCAGATATCGGAGCGAGAAGTTATTGCACCGGGAGCGGGACTGGTTTTCTGGAATTCAGAATTTCTGCTTTGTTTTGTGTAAATTGCTTTCTTACGAGGTAGAGATGATACACCTCTGTATGAAATCAATCTTTTATACGTTGATTACGAGCATGAACTGTTTTACACGTTTTAATGCATAAAATGGATGAAGTGTTGGTGAAATTGTGTATTATGTGGTTGATCGTCAATTACGTATTATGATATGAGTTGGGATGTGTAATTGATATTACTTGTTGTCTTATTTTCTTACTTGTTAATTGCTAACTTTAATTGATACTTGGCTCGTTTGATAATTGTCTAATTAGTAGTGCCATCGTCATCGTCTATTTGGTATTGGTCGACTAGTCGTCGCCTCATTTTAAGCTCTTATATAGGAACTGCTAGATGACAAGATACATTTGATATATAACATGAATTGTGCTGATAATGGGAGATCACATGAATTGTGGAAATTTTTGGGCCTTAACCCGATGTGGACTATCATTGAGACTGTAATGGTTTTGTGGAGTCCAAGGTGTTGGATGATGATACAATGTAGGATGGATCCTTAAAGCTTGGACCCGTTCGTTCAGGGGGTCATACTGAACCCATATGTATTAAACCATTAGGCCTTCCTAATTAGGCTGACTGTTAGGGTCGCTATAGTTATTGTCGTAGAGTCGTGAATATGTAATTGAGCTAGAATTGTGGGAAGTGTGTGTGTGCGTATCTTAGCAATATACATTCTCGTAGTGTCGAACTTCATGTACTTTCGTTGTGCCTTATGAGTGGAGCATGGTGCTCGTAGCACATTCCGAAGTATGGTCTTCGTGTACTTTGGCTAAGTTGTTGTTTATATACTTGTTCTTGTTTTGGTCATATTTGTTACTTGGTTGAGTCTCAAAACATGTATTTTGGGTTGTGAATGCTTTAGTGCATAAATTACACTTTTGTGTACAAATTTGCACTTGAAAAACTGAATTCTGCAGGTCGCAGACGATTACTTCGTCCGCGCAACTACTGGGAGCTACTGTCTTGTTGAGGACAATTGGTTCGTCTTTGGCCTTCGTCCGCAGCCCGTGCTGATATGTTTTATACTTCATTTCTTTATGTGTTGTTGTCTAGTGCATTGTGAGTATTGTGCAGTGTTTTCGCAGTGTATTTTCAGTATTATTACCGTGTTAAGCTTGTCGTGTCTAGTATCTTTTCGAAAAGGGGTATTTTGTGAATTGAAAAACTATTTTGTGTCTTATCTCATACTTCATCACAGTGGTCGTATGATCCTGATTGAGATTTAATCTTCACAGCTCAGTCATTTAATTTTCTTATTTTGCAGATGATGATGGTGCAGAACTATACTATGAGGAATATGTCTGGGAGGGGCCTTATGAAGAGTGATTACATAATTTGATATGTAATAGTGGAACACATAGTTTAACTTTATTTATTTTATAGAACTCTTAGTTTCCTTTGTAATGTTAAAACTATTTCCATTTCAGTATTTGGACTTCCGCGGTTACACTTTAAAACGGTTGAATTTTAATATCATAATGAATTTCCTTTTTAGTAACTCTGTTATGAGCTTTGGTGTCTTATTAGCCAATGAGACACTGTCATGTCATCATTCCGGATACGAGGTGTGTCAATTAAGCCGTTCGCTCTCATTTCTGTTAAGGCTAATTCTTCTTTCTTTTTAGTCTTGGTCCCCAAGAATTAGAATATTTTTAGATGAGTATAACATAATTGTAAGAAGAAAAAAATATTTTCAATGGAAAAGTTGAATTATAAATTGAATTTAAAGCAAAGGGAAAAAAGGAAGAACAACCCGTAAGTATAAATTGAAGCAAATCAGGTGACTAATAAGACAATGAAAGTTTTGCATTTATTGTAAAAAGGAAAGAAAATTAATAATACATTGTTTCTTAATCTAACCAAAGAGAAATATTATAATTTGAATATAATTTATTCTTACAGGAGGAGAATTGCTTTGAAAATATTAATACGCATAGTAGTATTTCAAAGGGTAATAAAAAGAAGTGAAAAACAAAGGAAGAGGAAAACGCAATTTTCTTGCTTCCAAAAAAGGAAAAAAATCCTTCTACGGGTTTATTTGTTTTTATTTTATTTTAAAATTTGACAATGAGATAAATCAATATCTATATCTATTTAACGGTTTCATACCAACGGGGAGTTCTCATACAACATTTTCCACATGCAATTTTTTTTTTTTTTGGTTAAGTTTCCACATGCAAACCTTGAACATAAGATTTAGATTCTCAAACTCGTGGCCAGTGCCTGTGTATCGACATGAAAATGAATTTGACAAAAATACAACATTAAATTTCTTTCTTGATACTCAAAACTTACGACAATTTCTTGAACAAACCCGTAAGTATCAAATATGAGATCATTTAAATTAAACATGCCTGTCATCAGTGGCGAAACCAGAAATTTGTCTTTCGGGGTACAATTAAGATTGACAAAATAAATTCATAAGAGCATATAAAAAATTTCATTATAATTGTTCCTTACGCGTTTTCATACTTTGATAATATTCTATAATTACATCATTTTCGCTAGTATCAAACACATCTTTCTCAACAAATACAATTAAACTATCATTCAACCACTGATCTCCAATTCGATTGCGTAGACGATTCTTGACAAAAGTCATTGCAGAAAATACTCTCTCAACTGAAGCAGTAGCCACTGGTAGAATTAAAGTCAATGTCAAAAGCTTGTACACTAATGGGTAAGCTTTATGCTTGTTTTCTGCAAATAACCTCTGTGAAAGCTCACTAAGACCCTGCAATCCTTGAAACTCTTTACTCATACGCATGTCAATAATATATGTATCAAGTTGATCATCCATTGTTAAGATATGTCCTGCATCAAAATCCAATGGATAGTATCCACATAGTCGAATTAATTTGTTCTTGTCAAAATCAGCAAATGATCTATTTAGACACAAGCACGCATCACAAATTATTAGGTCACTATTCACCTCCGAAAAACGATTATTCAATTCTTGAAGTTGCATATCAATGATAACATAAAACATTTCAACACGATAGTGATGTAAATTTGTCACTTTCTCAAACCTTGAACGACCTATAGGCCTAAATATATCTTCCATGTCAGGAACATTGATACTGTGAGATCCACAAAACGATGAAACAATCTCAATAAAAGAATCTCATTCATCATCCCTCAATGTTTGGAGCTGCAATTTACAGTACTTCACTAATTTCATAGCATTGACAATATCTTGATCTTTCCCTCAAGTAAAGAATTTTCAATCTTCGAATGTTTCTGTGCCACAGCTACAAGAGCTAATTGTAATTGATGAGCAAATCAATGAATATAATGAGCACTTGGATTTTCTTTTAATATAAGTGTTTTCAATCCATTATACTCGCCTCTCATATTACTCGCTCTATCGTATCCTTGACCTCTTAAATTAGAAATACTTAAACTATGCTTGGAGAATAATTGATCAATTGCAACCTTAAGGGAGATAGCTGTAGTACTTGATACATGACTAATACCAACAAAATGCTCCAATATTTGTCCATTCTTCACATAACGAAATACTACCGACATTTGCTCCTTCACTGATATGTCACGAGATTCATCAACAAGAATAGAAAACAATCTATCACCAATATCTTTGATAATCATATTTAAAATTGTAGAAGTAATGACACTAACAATATATTTTTGAACACACGGAGATGTTAATTTGAGATTTTCAGGCGCATTCTTCAAAGCTATTGCTTTAATTTCAGTATTATGATCACATAACCAGTGCAAAAGCTCAAGAAAATTACCTCGATTACTCGATTCTTCAGATTCATCATATCCACGGAAGGCCAAACCTTGTCGTAAGAGATAGCGAACACAATTAATAGACGCGTTCAACCGAATTCGATAATCATTTTGAGTTTGATTCGATTGCTTAACAAGACAAGTTCGGATATTGTGTCTGGAAATAAATGGTTTCTAGGTTGACAAGGACCTCTCTGAATATATGTCATCCGAATTAAATCTCAAACATTAACATCATAATTTTGTATTAGGGTTCTCAATCCAGGATCATAAGGCAATTGTTCAATATCAAATTCAAGTCTTTCTTCATCTCTAACATTTCCCACATTAGTTTCAAGTAAATCCTCTCCAATCTCAACCCTTTTATCCTTAACACCCCTTTCACTAGTTTGTTCATAACAAAACGCAAATTTACGTTTAATAAGGAATTTATCCATAACTGTGGAAAAAAAATGTACATAAATATCATGAAATAGCAATCATATTATATATATATATTTCACAAAAAATGTACATAAATAGTGAAAATTAAAGAAGTATTAAAGGGGTTACCTATTTAATTCAAATAATGAATGATTGATGATTGAGGACAAAACAAACCCTAATGAGAGCTTGAGAGGAAAAAAATCGCCATTGTATTTGTTGTTGTTGATACTTGAGTAATAGAAAGAAATGAGCCGTGGCTTTTGCTATCTTGAAGACTTTTGCACCTGGTAGACTTGTAGTCTACAACTTATACTATAGTTTTTATGAAATCTTATAGACTAGAGTTTTTTTTTTTTTTTTGCTAAATAAGTTATAGACTAGAGTTATACACACTTTTGTTCACCCTTTTCTAGTAGTAAATTTCTTTTTTATTAAATAAATATTATACTCTCTTACACACTTAAACTTGTTACAATTTTAACCAAATTTGTTAAGATATAAGTGGTGTCATTTCTATAATTCACGAACTAAATAATCTAATTTTAAATCGTAAAGTGATTCAAAATGGGTACAATAAACAATGTTCACGAGACGAGATGTTACAAAAATAAAACTAAAACTATCCACGTGCCCCACCAGGCCCCACTGTGCCGTGAGTGCCTGTCATTAAGCTTCTTTTCCCTTCTTATCTACCAGTTTATTTTTTGATAAAAATGTACAAATTAATTTTAGCTGGTTTGAATTTTCTGTAACACACTTTCGGTAAAACTCATTATATCACATCAACATATAACTTTATTCATATAATTAGAAATATTAACATGCCCACTATAGGGCCACCCTATAATTTTGTTTTTAACACCCCCTATCTCCCATTATTTTTTTTGTCCCTCTCTATTGTTTCTCTCTCCCTCATAAATGCTCCCAACCCTCTCTCCCTCTTAAATATTCTGCCGCACAACCGCCGTCTGCTGCCGTCGCCTGATTTTTTTTTTTTTTTTTTTTTTAACTTCAACACATTGTAAACGTCATCCTCGTCAACTTTGTCTCTACACTCAACGTCAAAATAGCATCACAACTAACACAATGTGAGTTTTAATTTTTAAAAATTAGAATTTTAACTTAAACTATGTAGATCTACCAAAATAGAAGTTTATTTGTGATAAATATTACCAAATTTGCTTGAAAGTACACTAAATTGTGGTATTTTTGCCAAAAGCTGGATTGAAATTTGATGTTGGGGTGCGGCGCGTGTAGACGGCTGCATCGTCGGCGCGTGGGGCGTGGGACGCGTGAGGGACCGCCTGCTGACGTCAGCAGGCAGTAATAAATATTTTTTTTTAAATTGCTAGAGGCGCGTGTTATTACGCAGGCGGGGTGGGGTCTCTACCGCGTGTGATTTTACACGCGGTGGATTAATTGATTTTTTTTCAATTTTTTTGTTCAGTGACGAATGTTTTTTTTTAAAATTGCATATTATGATTTAATTTGCTATTTTAAATTAAATAATGTCTTTAATAAATATTATTTTGTTTTTTGTTTTTAAAATATTTTGTCAGAGTTATAAATAACTTGTTGAATTTGTAGATGGCATATCGGAGAAGAGATATTGATCATCCAACTTCCGTGCTGTAGCATGACCAAACTGATAGATTCCCAAGAAGTGGTTATGTTTGCCCTGGCTAACCTTAAATCTCCATGACTCAATTTTAGTCATTTCCCCTACAATCTTGAATGAGCAATCTATCTTCTTAGTCCTCCTTGTTCGGTTAGCTTTCCTCCCTTCACCGCCCTTGCCAACTGCTGCCCCGACGTATATACTAGAACGCTCACATCTTAAAATACACCTTGGGCGCACTATAATCTTGTCCCTCTCTTGACCGACTAATCACAATATACACTTTATGTTCTATCCCTTTTTGTTTAACCCAATGAACTAACCCATCCTTGGTCTGGAAATCATATTCTTCATAGGGACTAAAGAATTCGCCCGTATCAGGCCAATTTTCCTCATTATCGGGAAATTCCTCTAGATCACTATTTGGTCCGATCTCGAATCTATCAACCTACAATAAATGCAAAACATAAAATTGTCACTAATACCAAAAAATGTATTTTTGGTCACTGGAAAACAAATGAAAAAAAATTAATTTTTTGGTCAATGAAATTTTTTTTTCCCACCGCGTGTAAAATTACACGCGGTAGATAACCCCAACCGCCTGTTGACCACCACGCGCCCTAACCCATTTTAAAAAAAAAAAAAAAAAATTCTTCGAGCAGGCGGTCGGTCGACCGATCAACACTTTGCCGACGTGTCCGCTGATTGATCGGGCTGACCGCAGCGGTCCATTTTTTCCCGAACCCCTTTCCCGGTCATGCTTTCTCGCTCCCGGGATCGCTTTTTCCGCATTTTATCAGTTTGAACATGTATTTTTACCCAATTTTTTTTCCAGCACAACAAGAACAATATAATAATTATTATTTACCTCAAAATCAATGTCTTCTAAATAACCACAATCTTCGGAGTCCATTTTGCCGGAATCTTGTCGGAATTTTTTTTTTCTCCAAAAATTTTAAAATTGATATTTTGTGGTGGATCTAGTCCAATAAGTTCAAAAATGCAAAAAAAAAAAATGCCGGAAACCGGTGACCAGAGCTCCGGTTGGTGTTTCGACGGTGGCTTCGGTGAACAGTGACAGTTTTCCGGTAAGGAAGGGGGAGAGAAAAAATTTTGGAGAAAGGATTTTTTAGAAGGAGAGAGAAAAAAAATTAATTATGAGTGTAGGGGGATGTGAAGAACCTAAATATAGGGTGGGTTTTTTACATGACCCTTTTTAACAGAAAGTGATACAACAAAGAAAGTGATACAACAGTATTATGGAGTATCTAGATTGGATTTTAGCCGGATTTTAATTTTAAAGGAGTATATGAATTTCCCTAAAAAAAAAAAAAAGGAAATTAATAAATTTTTTTTTAATAAAAAATTAATAATTTTTTATTTTTATTTTTATTTTTCGGTTATTCTGAAGAAAAAAACAATATTGTTCTCTTCTTCCCCCTACTTCTCAACCCATCATTTTTTCTTCAGAGACTCTCTCTCTCTCTCTCTCTCTCTCTCTCTCTTCATTCAATCGCCATTCCCATCTTCATCGCCCTTTCATCTAAACTCACTCACTAAACTTTTTGCCCTAAAATTTCTTCATCCAAATCTATTAAAAATTTATCAATCGCCTTCTGTGATTTTTCGAATCTGTTTCGCCATTGCTAGGGTTTTATTCAACCTTGGTAATATTACTCTCCGAATTCGTCGATAATCGATTCGCCTATTTCATCATTTTTTTTTCTAAAAAAAATTGTATATTCCGGAAGCCGGCGACGATAAAAACTGATAAATTTGAATATAGATATAGATATTATACGGAGAATATTGATAGATTAGGGTTTATAGGAAAGTGGAGATATAGATAAATTGTTTAAATTAGGGTTTAAAATTAGAGGATGTTGGGAGCAGGATTGCAATTTAATAGGAGTAGGAATGGGGAAGATCGATTTTACAGCGTCGCTAGGGCACGACGGAGTCGGAATCAGAGTCAAAATCAAAATCATGATCATTTGAGGAGAGCACAGAGTGACGTCACCGTTAGACACAGTCAGAAGTTGCCGGTGGAGTCCGAGAGCCGAGCCGCCGCGGCTGTGGAAGAGCAGCAGCAGCCTAAGGAGGAGAAGGAGGAAGTAGTAGAGGTATTGGCGGATGGAGTGAAAACGACGACGTTGTTGCAGCAGCCTTCGCTGTCGTCGTTGTGTAATTTGGAACGGTTATTGGTGTCCGTCACTCCTTCGGTTTCAGCTCAATATCTCTCCAAGGTTTAATTAATTATTGTTTTGAATTTAGTTAGTTAGTTTGTTTCATTAATTATTTGATTATGTGGTTTGAGTGCTGTTTAATTTATGGAGTCCTTTACTGTCCATTTGGTTCTACTAATAAAACGATTTAATGGCTAAAGTAGGTGTTGATTTCAGAATTTTCACATTTATTTTGTATATAATTGCGCTTTACCTACACAAGTTGACTCTATTGATAAGGATTTCGCATTTCCTTAAAAAGGTAATATGATCGAATCCTATTGCCGATGCGAGGGCAGTGTTGGTAGCCACCTACTTTCCAGAGGGTATGCAGGAGTCGAATTCACCCGAATGATTTTTTACCAAAAAAATATATACTTATTACCCTTTGAAATGGACATTATTTTCTTGTTTCTGAACGGATTTAGGATGTTTGTGAACTGGTTTTGAGATTTGAAAATTTTTAAATTCTGAACTTTTTGTCCATTGTTTTTGGAGTAGTTATGAAGTCATACAATAGTTATACATTCGTTGCCTACTTAGAATGGCATGGAGTCACATGTTTTGCTTCCAGAGCAAGCGAGGAGCTGTAGCTGTCTTGTTAGGAACTTATTACATGACAAGTCGAAAGTTCGAAGATGTTATTCTGTAATGGGTACAATTGCTCTCAACTCTGGAACCTAAACGGGCAACATGGGAAAAGGTGTATTTTGCATTGATACAACAGTTGAAATGGATAGTGGATAGATTATAGAGTATTTTGCAGATGCATTAAATGTGACAGAGATATACTTATTCCTTTTCGTATTATTAACACGTGTTCTCTGAATGCATGTGATAAAATCAGACTACAATGAGGGGATGGAGGACTTGCGATGTGGAGTTCCAGCCTTACTTTGTGCTTGGTGATTTATGGGAGTCTTTCAAGGAGTGGAGTGCATATGGTGTTGGAGTGCCATTGATATTGAATGATAGCGATTGTGTGGTTCAGTACTATGTGCCCTATTTGTCAGGCATTCAGTTATATGGTGACTCATCAAAGTCTTTACTTAAGTCAAGGTATTCCAGTTAATTAGATTTCAAGAAGTTTATTTTTTAGATTTAGTGCGTAGAGCTTGCTGGGTGTACTATTATCCGCGGTGTCTCATATTGTGTTATATATTTCGGTTGACATTTAGAGAACATTTTTCTCTGCCCCATCGCATTTGGAGTTAGAAAGATTGGCCGTCTTTCTCCTTTGTTTCTATGATTCAATTTAAGCCATGCAGAAAACCTTTTGCCAAACACTATATAGTAATTTTGTTCTTTTTTGTTCCGGCGGTTTGGATGAAATGTATACATTTCGTTAGATTAGTAATACTATTACTATGTCAGAAGATGTGACACTTACATATGCTGAAATTTTATATCCGAATAGCTTGATTGGTTTACTCGCTGCACTGGGTTATACTAAACTTTGCTACTGAATACGTACATGCACATAATTGTCTGGAAAGAGTGTATTTTAAGTTGAAGCTGAAAAGCGATAGATTGAGCTGATTGCTGATATTACTTGAATTTTTCTTGGGTTGATGAACATTTTAATGCATACATTGATTTGAATTTTTTCCCTTCTGCATCTTCTGGAGCTTCTTTTCCTCAAGTACAAAAGTTTGCATGTTTCAGATTTCCTTAAAGAAAAGTAAGTGCCAAGTGAAAACCTAAGCCAACATTGTTTTCTACGAATCATTAGTTCTTTTCAACTGTTAATATTCTTTCAGTCATCAAACAACAATACTTTATTTTCCTCGTATCTTTTATCATCTAATGTGCACCCTTTATTTTTCCCTTTATTCTTTCTCTGATATATCAGCTAGATATGTTTGATGCCTGTGAAGCTTATTTGATTCTCACTTTCCTAAATAGTAGCTTTACTGTGCAATGTTTAATACAAAAAATCTCTAATGCTTCTCCTGCGAATAGGCACTTGGTTGAGGACAGTGATGGTGACTCTGTTAAGGATTCTTCTAGTGATGGCAGCAGTGATTGTGAGCATGATAGGGGTTGCCTGAGTTATTCAAGGGAGCAGCATAACTACAATTACCGATCGACCAATAGCTCTCTCAGAATGGATCAGTTATCCTTAAGAGACCAGCAAATGTTCTCTCAGGAAGGCTTTTCCAGTGATGAAAGTGAACCTGGCAGTTCTCAAGCTTGCTTGTTGTTTGAGTATCTCGAGCAGGACCAGCCTTATGGACGGGAACCATTAGCAGACAAAGTGTGTCTCATGTTTCTCTGTTCGTTAACAAAAAAAGAAAATGAATAATGTTTTGTAGGAAATTTTTCTATCATGCTATTTATTCTTTTTTTTCTTTTTCAAAATCATAGATATCACAACTCGCTCAGCGGTTCCCTGATCTGAAAACACTCAGAAGTTGTGATATACAACCTTCAAGTTGGATATCTGTGGCCTGGTATGGTTGTTGGTGCATTTTGTTTGCTCGTTTGTGAGAAAAAGGTTAAGCAAGTCTAACGCGATATGTTATTGTTACTGTTTTAGGTATCCAATTTACAGAATACCGATGGGACCCACTCTTAAAGATTTGGATGCTTGTTTTCTGACCTTCCATTCTCTCCATACACGTGTGCCAGGTAGCTGAAATATTCTTTCCTTTTTTTTCACTTTTTTCTTTTCTCCGATAATCTAGATTTAGACATTTTTGTGAAATATTATTTGTATGTTTATGCACATTTGACTATTCTCTGTACCATCTCTATTTGCCTTCGGGTAGATATGCCCTTAATGATTGTCTTCAGTAATGGGAGCACCGGTAGGCAGCCCCCCAAAAGAAACTTCCCTAGACAATGATTTCGCTTAGGATGATTTTCTTGAATACCCCACAACTTCCTTCCCTTCTCTCGATTGACCAAGAAAAACAAGTACTAGAGAGACATCTTCCATTCATATCGATTTGGGTTTTTCCGAACCATACTTCTAATTCTGTCGAATTTTAAGGGAATTATCGTCCTTTGAAGATAAGCTGATGGGTCATGGCAGTGATAGATTAATGTTGCCATCTACCGTTGTCATCTTCTCTTATTTGTTTCTATTCCCCCCCTCCCCCCCCCTTCTCTTCCAAATTTCCTTTCCCCATTTTCTCTCCAAAAAATGCAGTTCACCAGCAGCCAAAACTTCGGCATTTGCTGGAAAATTTCATCACCATTTTTTTTGCCTTTCTCGGAAGAAAACACAACTCACCTCTAGAATTGCAGACTTATCACCAGGTCTGTAAAAGCTTTTCCACTAGGTCCCTATCTTGTTCTCGAGCTAGACGATCTGCCACGAACCATAATTGAAGTGAAAAAAAGGACGTTAAATGGCAGTTTATAGTGGAGCTAAAGTGTTTCCTTTTCTTGATGCTTTTATTGAAGTTTGAAGGCAATGACAATTTTTCATCCGAATTTTGACTTTGCATATAATACATTTTTTCTCACGTCTTTCATACCTTTCATTAATTCGTTCCAGTTTGCCCCTTCAAAACTCAAGATCTTATCACAATCTTCGAATTCCATTTCTGGCAGTGTTGTCAAGGCGCGCCAGGCGCAGAGGCGTTATGGATTTCACATTGAAACTTTGAGCGCGCCTGAAATTTAGGAGGCGAGCTATTTTTAGAAAAGACGAGGGGTAGAGACACTCAGACCGCGCCTTTCTAAAAAAATAATAGGAAAAATGAGCTTAAGAGACTTAAGCGGCTACGCTCCTTTTATCTTTTTTTCAAGAATCGAAGGGTTTATCATTTAGAGAGAGCAGAACCACACAGACCTTTTCACATTTCATCAATACCACCTCTCTACATCAAGTGGCCAGGCCGCTGCTCTCCAATTCACCTTGATCAGAAAAGCCTTATCGACTTACTCTTTGTTAAGTACAATAAAACTTTACTTCATCAGCTAACATTGAAGGATGAGATAGATTATATCTCTTTGAACGATATTGATGATTGTAATGAGTGGTTGGTTGGGGAGTTAGAAAATGAGGATCTGGTGTTTGATGATTCAGATTTGTCTTGGTCTGAGGTTTCTAGGGTAGCTGGAGTATATGAACCACGCTACCCATCTAGGTTAAGAGGAGCTACCCATCTTCTTTTATTTGTCCCTAGCTTTGATGAGAATAATGAAGATTAGGAATAAGAAGCTCCCTTGGATAAAGAGAATCAAGTCAAAGGCATTGCTCTTGAAGATGATTATGATGATTAGGGGCATTAGTTTTTTATTTGTTTCGCTTTAGCTGACTATGTTTTTTTTGGAGGGAACTATATTATTATGTTTTGCCTAAATTTGTCTGCTACTAATATATATATATATATATATATATATATATATATATATATATATATATATATATATATATATATTCAAGTGCGTTTTCGAAAAGGCGTGCGCCTTGCACCTCAAGGCTCCAAAGCCCCCTCAATGCCTTGACAACACCGATCCTTGGTGAGTTGAATACTTTTATTGGAAAAGAATAGAGATTTAAGAGGATGGGAAGGGTATAGAACCGAGAAAACTCCAGCCCAGAATCGTTAACATCTCACGGTTAGCTTATAGAATATCGACTGTTGTGCTATATTATTAGAGAAGGTGCCTTATTGAAGATTTTAGAGAAATAGGAATACCTGGAAGAGCCAATTGTAGAAAAGAAAATATCCGATTCCAGTGCTTCTTCTCCAACTTGGCCAATGTTTCTTCTTACTCCTTATTCTTCTACTTGCTTCAATGTAGAAGAACAGAAAAGAAAGTTTAAGTTCAGCCGTTATCTCGGTTGAATAAAAGAAATTTTATGTAGAAGACAATGGAGGGGCGGTAGTTGTTGAAAAGTCTGGTCACAATAGTGGGTGGTGGCATTTATCATTTACCTGCCTCTACGAGAAAAGAAAGGAGAAAGAAGAATACGTAGAAGATACAAAATGATGAAATCACCGTTGAAACTGGTTACATGCTTCTGACATGACTAACCTAATTAAGCCTCTTCCTTTAGTCAGGAGATGGAAGAGTAAATCTAGACCTTTCTAATTTCTATAAACATTTTAGGATTTTTGAAAAGTTAAGTTGTCACGTAGACTTTTTCCCCTTATCTAATTGATGTATAACTGTCAACAACCTTCCGGGTGGACTGCTTACCCAGATACAAAAGACTAGGAAGGAAAGGAACTTTGACAAATCAGGTGGGGAGAAAAGTATGTGTGCATGTTTTGATGATTGGAGAGATCGTGGTTTGTGCTTGTTTCTATATTCCTGTCTGTTGCTTTCTGGCATTCTCAAACTAGAAGAGGATTCCTTAAATTGTTCTATTTCTCATTTTCGGGCTGTGTTAATGGTTTACCCTGGACTCTATCAGTGTTATCAAATGGCGCCCGGCGCCATGGCGGTATGGCGTTGCGGAATTTTGGCCCACCGCAATACGCAATGCGCTATATCCTCTAATATAGCGGTGTCCGCCTTTCAGCGTTTCGCGGGCGTTATGGCGGTTACGTTATGGCGTTTTATGGCGGGCATGGTGGTATAGCGGGCCTTTTTTGTTCTTTTTTTAATAAATGGGCTTGGGTTACTTTATTATAATATATTTACCTAATCAAGTCTCTTGCCTTTCTTCAAAAAAAGAAGTCTCTTGCCGTCTCTCTCTGCACTCTACAACAGGTATGTACGTCTTTTCATCTTCCATCTTCTGACTCTCTATTCTTTCTTCTACTCTCCCTTCTCTATCTTCCTCTCTCTTCTCTCTCTCTTTTTTTTTCTTTTCTCCATCTTCCTCTCTTTTCTCTATTTTTTTATCCGCATCAGCTTCGAGAGTGTCTAAAGGAGGTAGAGGTAGAGGAATTGCTTCGTCGAGTAGAAGAGGAAAAGAACAAATAATTGAAGTTGAAAAAGAACTTGATTTTGAAGATGATGACAGATGAAAATATGAAAGATATTGATATTGATTTTGATGGCCCCTCAGATGGGGAAGAGGGTGAAGGATTTGCATATGTTCCTAGCAAGGAGGATGAGTATATTGAAGAATATGAGGAAGAGGGAGAGGATGATTAGATTTCTCGAATTTTCTTGTTTTGTTTTGGTTATCGTTTTTTATCGTGTTTGGTGACTTTTGAGTTATGCATGCTTGTTATTTTATGTGTTATGACTTACTAGATATACTGGTTAATAGTTGATTAATGACTTTTGAGTTATTTGTTTGATTCATTTTGTTATTTTTTTGCTTTTTTATTTAGATTATGTATTGTATTATATATATTTTGCATTATTTTATTGTGTCCGCCATGTGTCCGCTATTAGGCGTTATAGCCCGCTATAACGTTATGGCATTTTTTTTGCTTGTCGCCATGATCCGCCATCCGCGATTGACAACACTGGACTCTATGCAGGGTCTCAAAGTATGCCTTCGCCAACGGTCATATATCCAAGCGAAATAGATGGAGTTCCTAAGATTTCGTTGCCCGTTTTCGGTCTTGCTCACTACAAGTTCAAGCCATCATTGTGGATTCCCAATGTAGGAGGTGCACACCAATTATTGAACTCCCTCTTGCAAGAGGCTGAGAATTTTCTCAATCTGCTTCAAGTCTATCATCCAGATTTTCTCTTCTTCTGCCGAAGGTGAGATGAAGAAATTCATCCTCTGTGCACTGAACCTTTCCCCTTAAGGGAGAACCCAGTAAACTTTTGTCGGCTTGATAGCCAACTCCAAAGTTTTCTGGAGAAGAAAATTATGGTTGCTGTAGTTTCTTGTGACACTATCTATTTTTATGAAAAGGAATGAAAAGAAAAGAATGACGGTTTAGGAAAATGAAAAATGAGTAAAGTGGGCATGAATAGTGGAACGATAAGTACCCCTAAAATGCTCTCTATTAAAAAAAGAAAGAAAAAAAAGAAGTTCGAGCTAGCAAAGTGGTATGCACAGCTGAGGTGGGGAAACCATCCTGTTGACATGGACAAAAGCTTGAGCCAGTTTCAACTGGTCAGTTTAGATAATTTACTTTTAGTATTTTACAGTCAGGAATTCAACATAACAGGCTTCTTTTTATGTCCTGGTATAGGCTGTTAATGTTTTTCGTTATGATTTCAAGGGGATTTTGATAGTGAGTATATTATGAGTTTTTACATTTTAGGTACCCCGTGTTGTGCCGTGTGTACATTAACCTCTCTTGATGAAGTGTTTTAGGTGATAAGCTAATGAAACTCAAGTTTAGGTATATTACTGTTTTGATTTCACATCTTTCGGTTATTTGTGTTGCTTTTTTGTCACGGTGCTTGCGTGATTTCCTGCATAAATCGCTTTATTAAAATGCGGTTGAAAATATTTAGGTATATCCGGTCTGCATAGATCGCATGCTTTACAATGATAGGTATATTTAAGTACATTCCCAGTGTATGCTTGTGCATTCCCAGTGTCTGCTTGTGCATTCCCAGTGTCTGCTTGTGCATTTTGATTGCGGAATAAAGTTATGATGTGGTATACACAGTGCCACAATGCAGGGGAGGGGAGATGTAGAAAAGAACAAAAGTAATTTTACTTTTTAACTTTATATCGGTTTATTTTGTAAATCTTATTTCAAATACAAAAGTAGGATTGCTTTTCCCTCTGAAGTATGATATGAGGGCTAAAGCTCAAGTAAAGTGTGTTGATGCATGTTTTTTTTAGCACGTACTAATACTAGTTGAATTCGATGACTAAGTTTGAAAAGAGAATAGTAGAGACTGACTATTCACTAATTTGTTCATCAAAGTATTTACGATTTTCCACTTTTCTTTTGCGTTTTTTTTCCTCATTAAGTTTACTGTGAAATCTGAATCCCTCAGTTAAATAAAGCAATATTGCCATCCAAATACAACACCGTTACTGGTGAGGGGTAAAATGTTAAAAAAAAAGTTCCCCAATTTCCCTCTTTTCTTCTTCTTCACTTGGATTGGATATTCCAGTGGAGATGGCATAATTAGAGGTAGCGCATTTCCTTCGCATATGATTTTGTAGAGGCCAAAGACACAACATAGTCGACTAGCCTCTCTCATTAACATGAAAAAATTCGTGTTCACAAAATGGCTGCTTTTGAACCCGTCCAATTTTATTAATTTTCACAAATTAATAAAAAAATTTGAAAAAACAGCATACATGTTTCGGATGGTTCAAATGTTTCAAAAAAAAAAAAAAACCGTCTTGAAATTGAATATTATTAGTTGTAGAATTTTACTACCTCCATTACATAATATGAATAGTTTAGTATATGTAGCAAAAATTAAAGGAAAAAAAAAGGTGTTTTTTAATTAAAATATTAATATTACTTTTTAAAATTGAAGTGATATACAAGTAATATTTGAGAGAACAATATTGATATTTTAATCTCACATCTGTAGGTAGGCTGGAGGGGACTGTGGGGCAATTCCCACAAAGAAGATCACATGATTGAATTTCCCCTTTTATCTGGGTTTGCGGGTCCACTTGTCATTGCTAATTTAAAAGGAATATCTTATTTAAAATTGACAGTTATTTTGTTATGGAGGGAGTATAATATAAGGGGTTTCTTCATTTTTACTTCTTCATTGAGCAAGATAAAGGGTGGCACTTTTACACTTTACTTCTCCTTCTCCTTTTTTTTCTCTTAGAAAGTCGAAATAAATGAGAAAACTTGACAGTTTCCAAGTGATCACAAAACAATGGGAAAAATGACTAATTTCCTTGAACATCTAGAAGAAAAATTCATATTTCCTCCATTCCACAATATAGTCGTTAGAATGAGATATGACGGATTTTCTTCCTGACAATAACTTATGTTATAGAATGTATTTAGTAATTATCCAATTTTATCATTCAGACGGGCCTTTAAGCTTGACTTCTATGCTTCTGAAAACATCTGCCCCATCCTATGGTAAAACTATCTTTTTTCACTCTTCTTCTTCCTCTTGAAGTTTCTTCATTTCTTGGCTTTCATGGGTAGATCCAACTAAGAAATCTTTCTTCCACTTTTGGTGTCTTCATCATCTCATTTTGCCGTAAATCACGATGGAATTTTTTCAAGGTATTCTGATTCAAGATTGAAGATTCAGATGCAAGATCTACTTCTGATCCTTACAGATCTAGAGTTTCCCTCTATATCCGGAGTTGTTCTGAGTCTTTCCTCAGTTTTCTTCATTTTTTCGAGACAATTTATGGGACGGTTGATACGCTCATGATCTCATAGATTGTTAATTTTTAAGAAAGGTGTTGGAACTGAGCTTGTTACTGCTTGAAACTGTTGTTCAAGAATTTTGGAGAAGATGTTGCGAAGAATTTTATTATGTATTTATTTTTTCTACTGTTTGTAGTGTTACTTAGTCTGGGGTGTGGACTTTTATCTGTTATCATGGTGATCTCCACCATTGTATAATTTTTATTTTCTTGTATTTTCTTTTTATCTTTTGATTGTAATGGCTTCGACTATATTATGATTAATGGATAATTTTTTATTTAGCCAAAAAAAAAAAATGAAATCATATCAGATAATTGTTCAATTGACATTTTCCCAATTATAGCCTTTGCCATTTTCTCCTTCTCTTCATTCATCTTCATTAATGCTTCCTCTACCTGTGCTGTACATGTTCCTTGCAATGGAGAAGCTTCTAACAATGCTCTTTCTGTTTTTCTCTAATTCCATGTTGAACTTTAGTTCTTTAGGCATATATATATATATATATATATATATATATATATATATATATATATATATATATATATATATATATATATATGCTGATCCATTTAACTTCTTTTCATAAGCTATCACAGCTTCCACAAATTCCTACAATTAAAGGTAGCAAAGAAAGCTCAGCCACTAATTTTTTTTTTTTTTTTTTTTAGATAACGCTCCATTGACAGCACACCACATTTCCGTCTCTAAAGAGAGAAAAAAGTAAATTGCAGGATATTCCTTAAGTGTATTAAAAAAATTCCACCGGTGCACAATATTTAAACCAATTAAACAAGATTCGAACCCTTACATTACTGCTGCCAGTAAGACTTTTCTCTTACTAATCCAACGAAGGGCTGTTCACGGGGGACTTCCTACACAAAAAAGGCAATACTCATGCTACGCAGTCGCCTTCCGATACTGACGTAGATTGTGGAGAATCTTGTCGAGGTGATTTCCAGTAGTCTCGATTGGTGAGAGGTATTGTCTTAGCTCACCGCAAGAAGCCACCCCCACATTAGAGGGTTGAAACTTCCACATTGCGACTGCCAAGATTCGAACATGCGCCCTCCTACACAATCTGCCACCTCCAAACCAATTGGATTACCTTGCGGATTGTGCGCGGGGGACTTGACCTCTTACTTTCTTGTTCAGCAGTTGGGCAAGTATCCTCCCATTTTAAAATCAAAAGAAAACTCTAATTTTCCATTCCAAATAATACTCTATCCGATTCAAAATATAAATCTTTTACAAGTTTTTACACAAATTAAAATACTAATTAAGATGACTAAAACACCCCTAATTAATACTCCAATGAACACAGAAATCAATAAAGAGTTGCATGGGAACTACACATTTTGACAAAAATGAATATATGGAGAAAATAATGTAGGGATAAATTAGCCAATAAATGCATTATTCTCGTAAAAATACCTATATTTTGCAAAAAAAAAAAAACTTAAAAAAAAGATTATATTTTGAATCGGAATGAGTATTATTTTGACCACTTTGACTTAACTTTCTACTAAACTTGTTGAATTCTTAGTTCTCAAATGACTCATCATAGTCAAGTATTTTGAAATGCACAGAGTAAAAATAATAATTATCTAGTAAAAAACTGAATATCCTAGATAATCAAAATCATTAAATAAAACATTTCGAATATCCTGCTCTAAACAAGTTTATTTTAATCAACTCTGACCTATATTTTTCTCTGAAACTTGTTATATTATTTGTTCACGTAATTTATCTTAAATTGACAGTTATTTTGAAACGCAAAATTACCTGGTAAGCAGCTGAGCATCCTGGATAATCAAAGTCATCAGAATCATGACTACGCATTCGCTCAGGATGGAATTGCAAACCCATAATGAACTTCCCTTCTTGAGGATTATAATTATCAGGATCATAAAACCCTTCAATTAAACCATCATTAGCAAAAGCCATTGGAACAAATCTTTGAGCCAATCTTTTAACCCCTTGATGATGATAACTATTAACCCTAATCTCCATTTTCTCATCATTTTCAACAGAATCTTTAAACCAATTATGCAATGGTGAATCCTTTACTAACCTAACCAAATGTCTATGTCCATCATAATCAGTGAGCTGCTAAAGCGTTTTGAGTACAGTCTGCAGAAATTTTAAATTAAGGCGCCTATATAACATAACTAAAAAAATTTGGGGTCTGAATTTTTTCTATATATATAAACAAAAAAAATTGGGACCCCGAATTTTTGGCTATATATATATATATATATATATATATATATATATATATATATATATATACTTAGCAAAAAAATAGGGGCCCAATTTTTTGTTTTTTGTATATATATATACTAAAAAAAAAATGTTGGGGCCTTAGCCGCCACTGATCATAATCATCATAATTCATATGCAAAACCCTTTCATTTTCTAGGCAATTCTTGAAAAGTTCGGTTTCGATATCATGATAAAGGGTTCCTCCACAAGCAACATTTAAGACTTGGGATCCTCTACAAATTCCTAAATAAGGTATATTTCTTTCAAGACAAAGCTTTGCTAGGGCTAATTCAAATCGAATCTTTTTCGCGATCGATTGATGTATCACTAGCATGTAATCTCCTAATTTCTTCTAGTTCTTGTGATGAAAATTCAGATAATTCAGCATCATATAGAGATGGATCAATATCTTTTGTGGTAGAAAACAGTTCAAACTATATATTAGCTAAAAGCTCCCAAAAAGAGATTAGGTTCATTACAAATAGTCCTACTAAAGTAAGTCCCACGGCATCCCATCACTAGCTGGCTTACAAAAAGGGGTAGATTGAAAAGCAGTAAAAACAGAATAGGGAGAGGAAGATCCCCATTTGGCGAGACAATCTGCAAATCATGAATGAATGATAGTAGATAAAGGATGAGTCAGTATATCCGCATGCAAAATAAGATTAATAATCACTTTCGCATCAAGTTCCACTTCTAAATGAGAAATATTAAGATCAATAGTCAACTTGAGACCATCTCTAAGATCCCATATCTTTGCCACATTATTCAAATAGAAACCCAAACTTCTAGAGAAGCCTCTAATCCACTCTCCATTGTGATTGCGAATAATCCCACCACTACGTACATGACCCGGATTGCCAATTGATGATCCATCCACATTGAGTTTCATCCACCCACGAGGAGGTCTCTTCCAAGAAACTGCAATCGATCTCATACTCCTACCTTTGGATTTGCTCGGGCCAATGGCAAAGAATTCCATGGCCTTCATTAAGGTGTTATCTATGGGATTAATCAAAGGCTTACCAGGGCTGAATTTTTTTTGGTTTCTAGTGCTCCAGAGAACCCAACATCCAGTGCAAAAAATAAGACCCCACGGCATGTCATGGAATTGAGAACTTCCAGTAGCTTTATAGGCTTTCATGAGCCAAGTATGGAAGTCATCATTCATGAGCTGAGGAAATGAATCATATAATTTCAAGCTATCCCACAGATTTTTGGCAACATCACAGTGTCTGAGCATGTGTTCCACTGATTCCTGTTCCTTGTTACAAATAGGGCATAAAGATGAATCGGTGATTTTCCTCTTGAAGAGTTGATCTTTTGTAGCAAGACTGTTGTGGTTGCACAACCACATAAACGTTTTAATTCTTTGACTACAATTCGCCGACCATATTCAATCCCATTTCTTGTTTTCCACCTTTACATCTAAAATGTTGTTGTGGATAATTTCATGGGTTTCTTTAGTCCAAAATTTCCATTTTCAGTATTCTTCCACCTTCGTTGATCTGGTGCACTAGAGTTTTCCCTTCTCGGGATGGCTCTTATGCAATTAATGATATGGGAAGGCAAGGTGAAAGAGAGGTGCTCGAAATCCCAAGACCCAAATTGACCCATTATATGATGCAATTTAGTATTTTTCTCATCCTTGTTGAAAGGTCCAACAATTGCCTTTCTTAATGGACCAAGGCCGGTCCAATCGTCAAACCCTAATCTAATAGTTTGACCATTTCCCGGTATCCAAGCCGAAGCCTCGTGGAATAACTCTATATCACTCTTGATGGTCTTGAGATTAATATAACCATTGCCCTTCTTCAAAACAAGGATCGGATCTATATCACTCTTGATGTATTTCTTGTTAAGACTAGTAGCCCATTTACTCGCTTTATCTCTATTAAGTCTCCACACGAATTTAGCTAATCTCACCCGGTTGATATGAACGGCTTTCCTAATACCTAAACCCCCTTTCTGTTTAGGTTTGGTGACTCTATCCCAATTAACAAGATGAAGCTTCTTCTTGTTCCCCGAATTACCCCAAAGAAAGTCTCTCCGTTCCTTATCGATCTTGTCACATATCGAGATAGGTAGGGGAAGGCATTGAGAGTAGTACGATAAGATTTGCGAAGAAGAACTCTGAATAATGGAGCGCCGACCCGCAAGGGATAGCAGATTCGATTTTCAGCCTGAAAGTTTCTGACGCACCTTATCAATGATGAATTGAAAATATGAAACCTTAGGCCTTTTTTGGAAGATAGGGAACCCCATATATTTCCCTAAATTTGTAGTTGACTGAATTTGGAGGATGCTTTCAATGGCATCAATGCGTTCCCTGTAGAGGTTATTGGAGGCGAGGAATTTGGATTTATTTAAGTTAATCCTTTGGCCCGACCTAGCACTAAAATCATCCAGAACCCTTTTAATATCCAAGATAGAGGTATCATCCGCCATGCTGAAGAGAATAATATCATCCGCGAAGAGAGAATGAGAGATGAAAGACCCTTGTTTACAAATTCTAACAGGCTTCCAACTTTTGCTACGAACAGATTTCTCAATACTAATGGATAAATACTCCATACAAATGACAAAAATGTAGGGAGAAAGAGGATCACCCTGCCGAATACCTCTCGAAGGTTGAAACCATTCAGTTACTTCACCATTAATAAAAATAGACATTTTTGCCGAGCAAATACAGTTCATGATAATGGTGACGAGATTTATAGGAAAATGAAAGAAATAAAGAGCATCTTTAATGAATTCCCATTCTAACCTATCAAATGCTTTCTCCAAATCGATCTTGATTGCAATATCACCTTGGTTACCTATTTTCTTGGTGATTGTGTAAATAGCTTCTTGGACGATAACCACGTTATCAACACATCTTCTACTCGGTATGAAACTTCCTTGGTGAGGAGAGATAATGGAAGGAAGAAGAGGACGAATTCTGTTAACAAGAATTTTCGAGATGGGCTTATAAACTGTATTACATAAGCTAATAGGGTGAAATTGACCTACAGATTCCGGATTGGCCACCTTCGGGATAAGACAAATAAACGTTGAATTCGTATCCTCGGGAATTGGTTCAAGATCAAAAGTTCTTTTGATAAAAGCCTCAATTGAAGGTTGAACAATATTCCAGAACTTATGAAAGAAGATAGGATGAAGTCCATCAGGACTCGGGTTCTTATGTGGCTTAAAATCCCACATAGCATATTTAATTTCAGCTTGAGAGGGTTGGACATGAAGTTGATTTAACTAGAAAACATCTGAGGTCCATTCAAAAGGAAAAGGTTGAGGAGTAGCATAAGAAAATCTTTTTTCAGAGGAGTAAAGATTTTGAAAGTGCTTAGAGACCAAGCTTTTAACAACATTCAAATCAAACTTCCCATTCACCGCTAGACCGCTTCAGAGAGAGAATCCTGTTACATTTCCTATGATGGATAGTAATGGCTTTAAGGAATTTAACATCGAGATCGTTCCACATCAAACAATCAAGGCGCTATTTGATCGCCCAAATGTGTTTTTCCTCGATGTATAAGGAATCCAATTCAGCTAGCAAGGATCTCTCAAGATTGACAAGAAAGTTAGAACAATTTAATTCCATTGCACGTTGAGTGCCTTTGATTCTAGCTAACAGCTTTTTGATTTTGACATTGACATATATACCCAAATTCATTCAAGTTCCAGGGGACAACCAAATCCTTAAACAAATGAGCACCTTTGTTAAAGTCCTCATGATGTCCAGCCCAAGCTTCCTCCACCACCGTAGCCAAACCATCATGAGTCAACCAAACAGGTTCAAAACGGAAAAGTTTGCGAGAAAAAGTGTGATTGCTAGGTTGAAAATTCAATAAGATAGGGGAGTGATCCGACCTAGTTCTAATCTCCTTCACATAGAAGAATTCCATGTATTAGTTGAAAGCTTTCTAGTAACATATGAACTCCATTAACTCTTGGAACAGTGACTGGGGCTGCTCCATAGCTCACTATCAAATTTAGATGATACTCTCCTGCACATTTTTTTCCTTCAAATAATTTAATAAATTATATATAACAAAAAAAGGAATAGGAGGTCGTGTTTTGCGTGATGGTCAAATAATTACTTGCTATCTGTTAGGTTATGGGTTCGAATCTCGAAAACAATTATGAAAAAACATAAGGGTAAGACTGTGTACATCGGGACCTTCCCCATATCCTATTTATGCGGGAGTCTTGTGCACTGTGTGGGTAAGGCCTTTTTTTTTAATACATAGCAAAAAAGTTCAATTGTTTCAGATCCTTTATAATACTCTTAATATAGTATTTTTATTACTAAATTCTAAAGCATAAAAATAAGTCATAAATATTAAATACTATAATAGAATGTTACGAGAATATGTAAGAACAAAGATGTTGCATAGTAGGCTAGAACCTCTGGTCTGGTACATGATAAAATGTTAACGTTTTTATTATCATGAACTTTTTTTTTATCTTGTCTCAATCTATTAAATATCGCGATGAAGTAAATAACGTTTAAGGAATAAATCTAAGTAATTATGCTCCTATATTATTTTTGTAGTATTCTTTTTTTTTACGGCAATTCTATTGATAAAAGTTATATAAGATAACATAAGATGTGTGTACTTAAATGCACTAGATTTCCATTCAATTGTCCAATAAAAATTAGAGGTCTATGATGGTCTAATTTAATCAACAATTCAACAAAAAGAGGAAGAAAAAAACAATCAAAATCAACAGGGAGGATCATTGAGAGATCTTGTGGAACCATTGATGGACTGAAACAAAAAGCTTTATAAAGTAAAAAAAAGGTGAAGAGAAATTTAATTGCGGGGATAAGATAAACCGTTTTATAGCATTTATAGCTCAAATAAATAAAAAAACAGGCAAATTATGAATTCGGACGTGAAGTTTAAGGATATGCATGAAACAAAAGAGAAAAGAAAAGAAAAAGTCAATGCAGACTAGGCGCCACGTCACTGTAAAATTGGTTTTGGTAGGGCATGTCATGGTGTTGTTATTTTGTTACAATAGCATTAGTATCTCAAGAGGCACACATCATCAAAGGAGTCAATTTTTTTTCTTTTGTTTTTGTTTTTTTTAAATTTTGTATAAATTATTAGGAAAAGGAGGTCGAACTACCTCTATATTTTTAAGTCGAAAGTGCTATTAACTGATATATAGAAAAGTATTAAACAAAAGAATCTCACAATAGAAGTACGTGAAAAAAAACTACAATATAAATATTTACAATGAATTTACCATATTCAGACAATTGCTGACTAGGAAACAAGTCATACTATAATAGCTTTATCTCAAATGGCACATTTCATCGACAAGTCACACTTTTTTTTAAAAAGAAATATTTTTATTTAAATTATAAGAAAAGAAGCGTCAAATCGATACTTATTGTTCATAGTCGAATGTGTTACGTTGACTACTAGAAAAGTAAAAGAAAAGAGAGAGATAGATAAGATCATTAAATCGGAGAATCTCACTCAAGAACCAAGCACACGAGGAAGGAAATGGGCATCGAATCAAGACTTATGATTCCTAGTTGAAAGTATTATGTTAACTACGAGATAATAAAAAAAAATGAAGAGATAGATAAGATTACACCAAAGAATCTGATTTATAAATTGGGTGCACAGAGCAAATGAGAAATGAATTAATCACAATATAAATGGATCTAACTAATTTATCATATTCTGATAATTGCTTACTAGAATACAAGTCATAGATACATATGTATAACTCCCAAGTCACAAGTCTACATGTCGTTTTGAGACTACGATTATATAATATTAAACTGCAGACTCTCACACAGGAGCCGAGTGTAATGGCGCACATGAGGAATGAATGAAATACAAAATGTGAACATTATGAAGGTGAATATCCAGATAAATGTTATCCGAAGACAAGTCATAGACACTTATGTGTAGCTCGAAAATCTACAAGGGGGTTAGATGTCCGTCAAAGAGATATATTGGGCCTATCTTGGTGAGCCCAAAGGAAGTTACTACAAAAGAGATCTCTTTCTAGTTTCTACCCTCCCCATATTTCTTGGTGTTGGACTCTTATTCGAGTGTCTAACTCGGAATTAAAAGTCACAAAGAGAATTTCCTTCACTACTACTGAGGCAAAGTCTTCAAACACTTTTTTTTTTTTAATTTTAATTTTATTTATTGGGGACCTATCTATTACAAAAATAAGGGATTCAAGAAGTGGGGAGGTGTCACACCCCAAAACCAGGGTCGATGACATGGCAGTGTCTCATTGGTCGATGAGACACCAAAGCCTATGATACAGAGTTACTAAAAGGCAATTCATTATGCATTAAATCCAAAGTAAAGGTTTAACAACAAAAATCTAAATACATAACTGAAAATGAATCTACTTATTACATTATTGGAATAAGTCTAAGCGTTCTAAAAGAAACAACTGAAATGGAAATAAAGTCTAGCAGCTACGTAGATTAGGATCACTCCTCGAATGGCCCCTCCCAGGTATCATCATCATGAACAAGTTCAACACCTACATCACCTGCACAGTAAAAAGCGGATGGACTGAGCTCTGGTGCTCAGTAGGGACCTAAAAACACAGTTATAAATATAATAGAAAATAACACAAATAAATGAAATAGATTCCCGTTTTCCAAAATACTCATTTGGAAAATAAATACTCGGAACAAGACGTTACACAAGTCTTAAAAGACTGAGAATCTGAAACATAATAGAACAGAATTCAATTGGATCACACAAGTGTATTATCTTACACTAAAACAAACTCAAGACCCAAACAAATGTTCGACTATACTTATCAAATCTGACATCCCAGATCGGAATTCATGACATGAGCATCCCATACTACTCACGCACTACAAACCAATAGTTATGTCAGACAATCGAGTATAAAGCGAACAAAGACCAAACAAGTGAAAGCAACAAATAAGCTAAACAACTATACTCTTCACGTCTAAGTATTTCACACAACCGAATCCACATCAAGCACGTCTGCCCTACAGTATTCTCGATTATACAATTTACTTAGACGTTACGAACATAGTTATCGCTATGACACTACAATCCCACAGTCAAGCCCAATTGTCTAATCATACCCATAATCACTGCTAACAGCCCCTATGTATTAACCCACTGAGGAAGGGTCACACAGAATCCACACAGAAACCGGCTGAATCTTTCCCCCGGCTGGAGGCCAAAAATAAAGAATACGTCCATTGTGTCATTGCCCACACATGAGCTCCACAATTTATTGTTAGCAGCCCCAACTTGTTTCTCCCCGCTAGGGTCACATATCCACACAGAAATATCGCGAACACCAGGTTCTAGCGATATATAAATGAGACGTATCCTGCTACAGACCTTTCATAAAGAAGAGCTCGAATGGGGCGACGACTCGGTCGACCAAACCAATTAGGACAAAATAATGACTCTCAATTAAGACAACTCAATGAAGACTCAAATAACGCAATTACAGGAAGGACTCCAACAATCCCCCAGAACAGTTCAGATACATTCCATAGACAGTTTATAAGATTTTAGCAATTAATGAAAGCGATTGAAATTCAGATATAGACCCAATTAATCCAAGATTCACAATTATCAGTTAATTATGACAATTTTCATAAGACAATAACAAGAACGCAGTAATCAATTTACAAATTAGATTATAATGAATTTAAATAATACCCAAAACAGTTTATACAATATCGAAAGCAATAAACACAATTTGTACAACTATTTATAAATTGAATAGTTTATTCGCTTTTACTGTGTAGTAAATAATGCGAGAATTAAATGACGTAGGGGGTCCCTACCTCTTACGAACGCGATAAGTCACATAAATCCGTAATCAGTCCTGATAGCTCACTCCGGAGGTGATAACTTTCTGCTGGAACCTCCGATTGACAATCAGTCTGCTCTCACTCTTAGGTTATCTCGCTGCGATCGATTTTTATATAAGGTTCGTCGAAAATCAATAAATATTTCCCTCTCAAAAGTCCTGTCGAAGTTAATCAGAAATTCGTCGCGAATTTACCTTTTCTGGTCTCTTGTAGCACATAGATCCCCGAGGAGGTGGAGAGCCGCCGCTGCCATGCTTCTTTCGTCTTTTCTGGCTCGGTTCCCGAGGAAACAATTATTCACCAATGGTTGCCTGCCAATCCGTATTTGTTTCTTGTTCACACGCGGCCACAGCACCGCTTCTTTCTTTTCTTGCTGTTGTTTTGCACGGGTTCCAAGAAACCCCACCGCCTGATCAAGATGTCCGTTCGCTTCTTTATATTTTGCGGCTACTGATTTTTCCTTTACCCTTTTTAATTTATTTTGTTTTTAATCCCATGTAACCCACAAATTCCCATGATCTGCTAGTTATTGCCTTTTGTTATTAATTTTCTTTTATTAATAAATCCCTTTCCCCATTCCCCTCAATTCTAACGTCTTTATCTTTTCTTTATTATTATTATATCTATTCCAATTCCATTTTCTTTCTTTTTTTATTTAATCAAATTCAAACCTTGTTCCCACGAAATGCTTTTATTTTATTTTCATCCTTAAATCATATAATTCATTTTATTTAATTCCTATTGTTATTATTATTATTAGTATTATGGTGACTTACAATTAAATAGCTCGACTACAATACAAGTGCAAAATGCCCACTAAAACGTACACAAAATAAAATATGTAACATGTAGTAACAATTAATTAGACACATAGTCACATCATCATACAAAATAAATTACGCCTATCGCGAAAAATTAAATTACACGTCAAATATCGCGTAAGCAAAAGTTACGGGTTTTACAGGAGGAGATTTGAACTCAAGAACTCTACGTCATGTTAAGAAGGTCGTGGCCCAGTGGGGCAAGCCTTGACCTGCGACCATGAGGTCCCAGGTTCGACACCCGCTTCCTACGTGAGGCAAATAAAATTCTCTATGAGAGAATTAAGGTGCTGACCAAAAAAAAAAAAAAAAAAGAACTCTACGTCATGATACCTCAGTCTTAACTATTAGATCAATGTCTCATTAGCGAGTCTTCAAACACCTGATTCCATTGTTAATCAATTTTTTTCAGTATGATATTGGCATAATTTTATCTTTTATTTAATGGTTAAAAATAATTATACTATAATTAAAAATAGTTATAATGGTTATTTTTGTTACTCTAAAATAGACAATTATACTATTCTAAAACTTTAGCCACACAAATCAAATTAATGACAATGAATCATTATATAATTGCCTTACTTGGCTAGAAGTACAAGAAGGTGCGTAGCTTGTTAGGAATTAGCTGGAGAAATGTATCTCAACACCCTCACTTTATTATTATTATTATTATTATTATTATTATAGGTAATATCCTAACATTAGCTAAATTATTGGATTAACCCTCAAAAGTTGTCATGACTCTGGTTCGAAATAAAATTTTGACCGGCTGATGTAAAATTTAACGGTTAAAATTATTTTAAAAGAACATTTATTCATTTTTTCCGAACACTTAATAGATAAAAATGCGTTAAATATATATTTATAGGTGTTTTCATACATTAGATACATATTTTGTCTAATAAGTATTTAAGGGAGATGAATAAATATTTTAATATTAATAATCAAATATTACATTCGATAATTAAGATTTATTTCGTAAATAAGTTCTTTAGAAATGGCACCCTTAAAACAGCGAACCATATTGGGACAAGGCACTATTAGTGTTATTGCATTCCAGCTGTTGAGTCTCATTTCATTATTCCCTTCCCTTGTCCAAAGACAAAAGTCAACACTTCACTTTGCTCACTTTTTTTATTCACCTCCGCTCCGCAGAAAATTTCATGGTAAATTGATTTCATAATTTTTTGACATTAATTAAAATATTGTCTATCTTAAAAGTAAATCTACTTATGTGAGAAAGTTATGGAACAGTCTCACAAATACGGCTATATTCCGATTGACTCCCGCTCTTCTCATCTCCACTTACAAACTTCCCTTTCCAGTAAAGTAAATTTTTCTTGTAAATTATCTACCTCACCAGTAAATTCCTTTCCAGTAAATCATTTTTTTGCCATTTCTTTTGATTTCTTGCCATAAACAAATCAATCCAAAAAGGTAAATAAAGCCAACACAAAAGTAAATCCAAAGGAGTATTGCTGTGTTCTTCTTCAACTTCAAGTTTCTCTGCTATAGAGAGAGAGAGAGAGAGAAAAGGGGCAATGAAGATGGGAACTTCCATACCTATTTTGGTAACTATAATCGCTCTTCACCTCCTCGCCTTTGTTCTTGCTATCGGTGCTGAAAAACGTCGTTCCACGGTAATCCCTTTTCTTCCATTTCCATAAATCAATTCTAGGTTTTTTTTTTCCTGTTCTGTTTTCTTTAAATTAAAGATTCTTTCTTTTTTATTTTGGGGGTTCTGTTCTGTTTTCTGGGAATTAAAGATTGATTTTTTTTTATTTTTTTAATTTTGGGATTGTTTGTTTTGTGAAGGCTAAGGAAATGCCGGATAAGTACGATGAACAGACATACTGTCTTTATGGTTCAGATGCTTCAACAGCTTATGGGTTGTCGGCGTTTGGATTGCTGTTGATTAGCCAGGCGTTGGTTAATGGCGTTACAAAGTGTTTGTGCTTTGGGAAAGGAATGATGGGTGGAAGGACTACTACTTGTGCTGTTTTCTTCTTCATCTTTTCTTGGTAAAATTTCATCTAAAGTTACTGTCTTTTCCTTTACTTTTTTCTGATTTATTTGCCATTTTTTGCTTCAGTGAGAGTATACAATCTGTGATAGTTTGGAATGTTTCAAGATGGTTTAGTAAATTTATCCTTTATGTGGAAAATTATCAGCTGATTCAGGGTCAAGTTGGATAACATTTGCTTTCGAAATGGGATACTTTATAAAATTTGAATTGTTTGTGAATGGAGATTCAGGTTGCAAACCTGAAATTCTGTGTCATGTTCATAGACGAAACACTGTTATTATGATAGCAGCTCCTGGATAAGAGAACAGAGAAATTGAAAGGATAAAAAAAAAGGAGAAAGAGGTGCAGAAGAGATTTTATTGATGAAAGAAGAACTCAATCAAGCTGATAGAGTTTGGTAAGATGAAGATAAGGTATTCTCAGCCATTTAGGACTGGAATCAGTCTATATATATCTCAATGTCTATTTCTGGGCTAAGCTATGCTATTTATAGATTATTTAGCCCATCTAATCTTGACCATTGATTCCTAAAGTATCATCCTAACCCTCCACGTCAGCTCTAGTGACAGCTGCAGTTAAAAGGACTTGGCAGTGGTCCAAACTTCTGCAAAACAGATATTCTGCATAACAGAATTCTGAGTGGAGCTGTTCTGCTCAATTTGTTACACTGCCCTCTCCTTGGGAAGAATCTTGTCCTCAAGATTCGAATGAATATCCAGGCCATTTCTTCAGAAATTCCTCAGCTAGCTCCCATGTAGCATCTTCAGGAGTTAGATTACTCCACTGTATTAACCATTGAACAGCAGCCCTATTTCCCTTTTTTATCAATCTCCTATCCAGAATTGTAATAGGCTCCACCATGATATGACCCTCAGCATTTGTTTCTGGAAGATGAACTTGTGCAACTTGTTATCTCCAAGCTTCTTCTTCAGCTGGCTAACATGAAAAATGGGGTGAATTTTTGACCCCATAGGTAGAATCAACTTGTAGGCCACTTCACCAACTTTCTTCTCAATGCAATAGGGTCCAAAAAATTTGTAGGATAGCTTTTGATTCCTCCTGTTGACCACATAATTCTGTCTATATGGTTGCAACTTAACATATACCCAATCTCCTGCTTCATAATTTCTCTCACTTCTTCCTCTATCAGCCACTTGTTTCATCATGTTGGTAGCAATTATGAGGCTCTCTTTTAAGACTGCATCGAGCTTCTTCCTTTCCTCCAGCATTCCTGCTACATCCCTATGTTTAATGTTGTCTAGCAAAATGCCTTCTCCAAATCCAGCTGGCCTATATCCATAGAGAGCCTCAAATGGGGACATTTTAAGGGTAGAGTGGAAACTGGAGTTGTACCACCACTCAGCCAAAGTGAGATTTTTGTGCCAATTGTGAGGCCTTTGAGCAGAAAAACACCTTAAATACATCTCCAGCCCTTGATTGACTCTCTCGGTCTGTCCATCTGTTTGTGGATGGTAGGCTGAACTGAGCTTAAGCTTTACTCCTATTGATTTGAATAGTTCCTGCCAGAAGGTACTAGTGAAGATCCTATCCCTATCACTGACAATGCTCTCAGGAAGACCATGGAGTTTGAATATTTTATCCATGAATTCTTTTGCAATTTGTCGAGCTGTGAAGGGATGTGTTAGGCCAATGAAATGGCCATACTTAGTGAATCTGTCTACCACCACTAGAATAGAGTCCTTACCTTCTGACTTAGGAAGACCCTCAATGAAATCCATGCTTATGTGGGTAAAGGGCTTTGCTGGAAGTTCCAAGCGTTGTAGCAGGGCTACATTCTCATGTTTGCTTTTCTGGCAAACATCACACTGTTGAACTGTTTCCTTCACCAAATCTAGCATGTTAGGCCAATAGAATATATTTTTGAGTCTCAAATATATAGCCTGTCTTTCTGAGTGTCCTCCTATAGCAGTGCCATGGATTGTTTCTACAATCTTCTTCCTGGTGTCACCATTGCTCCCAATATAAATGTTGCCTTGAAATCTCTTAATTCCCTCTATATAGCTGAAATCAGAGGGTTGTTTCAAGGCAATTTGAGCTATGTTACTTTCTGCAAGACCATCACCAACATAGCTTTCCCTTACTTCTTCCATCCATTCTGGAACAATGATGGAAACAACATTACATTCAAACTTCTTTGAGAGTGCATCAGCCACTGTATTTTCTGATCCCTTTTTATATTGCACTTCAAAGGTCATTCCCAACAGCTTTGACAGCCATTTTTGCTGTGCTGATGTGGTGATCTTCTGTTCCACTAAATACTTCAAGCTTTGATGGTCAGTCCTTATGATAAAGGATTGCCCTTCCAAGTAGTGTTTCCACTTGGTGATGGCAGTGGTGAGGGCCATTAGTTCCTTCTCATAAGTAGACAAACCCATGCTTCTTGGACCTAGGACTTTGCTGAAATAGGCCAAGGGCCTCCCTTCTTGCATGAGCACAGCCCCAATTCCCACCTCACAAGCATCAGTCTCCACCACAAATTTCTTTGCAAAGTTAGGCAAAGCCAGCACTGGTGGAGTATACATCATTTCTTTCAGCTTCTGGAAAGCAGCCTCAGCTTCCTCTCCCCATGCAAATCCATTCTTCTTCAGTAGGTTAGTTAAGGGCCTGCTCAGAATTCCATACCCCTTTATGAACCTTCTGTAATAGCCAGTTAAGCCTAAAAATCCCCTCAGCTGTTTTATGTTCTTAGGTGTTGTCCAGTTCTTCATGTCCTCTATTTTTCTAGGATCTGCTTTTACCCCACTTCCAGTGACCAAGTGACCTAGGTATTCCACTTCTGTTTGTGCAAAGCTGCACTTGCTTAGCTTCCCAAACAGTTTCTGCTCCTTTAGAATCCCTAGTACCACCCTTAAGTGCTCTATATGATCCTTCAAAGTGCTACTGTAAATTAAGATATCATCAAAGAAAGCTAGTACAAACTTCCTTAAGTAGGGACCAAAGATCTTATTCATAAGGGCTTGGAAGGTGGTTGATGCATTTGTGAGGCCAAAGGGCATTACTTTAAACTCATAGTGGCCAAAATGAGTATTAAAGGCTGTCTTAGAGATGTCTTGTTCTTTCATTCTAATATGAAAGTAACCAGACCTCAAATCTAGCTTAGAAAAATAATTGGCTCCATGTAACTCATCTAACAAATCATCAACCATAGGTATAGGGAATTTTTCCTTAATGGTTAGTGAATTAAGTTGCCTATAGTCTACACAAAATCTCCATGTCCCATCCTTTTTCTTAACTAAGATAATGGGAGATGAGAAAGGACTAACACTAGGCTATATAATCCCCTCTCTTAGCATAACAGCCACTTGCCTCTCAATTTCTTCCTTCTGGCAGTGAGGAAGCCTATAGGATCTCAGTTTTACTGGTTTGGCCCCTTCAATGAGTTCTATACCATGTTCATGATCCCTACTGGGGGGTTAAGCCACTAGGGTGTTCAAACACTTCAGCAAATTCAGTTAACAGTTTGGAAATTTCTTGAGGGATTTTTTCTCCAGTTTCTAAAACTTCTTCTCCTTGTATCCCACACATGTAACCCACCTAAATTTCAGAACACTTACTAAGGCATTTAGGTAAGGCCTTAATAGAGATTGCTTTCAGTTCTATAGGATGATCACCATTCTTAAGCTTGACTGATTTTCCTCTATGCATGAAACTGAACTCCTGCAGTTTATAGTCCAACAATATGGGACTGTGTTGCTCTAGCCAATCCCCTCCTAATATAATGTCACTCCCTCCCAGCTTAAGGACATGTAGGTCTTGTTTAAACTCCATTTCCCCAATTCTCCAAGTTACATTTCTGCAAATAACCTGATTACATCTACCCTCCCCTGTGGCTAGTATAACTTTGAGTGGTTTTGAATCCTCAAAGATCAGACCAGCCTGTTTAGCTATGGTAGGGTCAATAAAACTATGGGTGCTACCTGGGTCCATCAAAATGGTCACAGGTTGTTTCTTGATGAACCCCTGAGTTTTAAAAACACTTCCCCCAGCCATTACCCTTACCGCATTCATGGATACATGGGCTACCTCAGCTACTTCCTCACCCAATTCCCATCCTGACTCTCCTTCCTCGGATTTCAATGGGGTTAACACAGGCTCTCCTTCCTCCTCCTGAGGCTCTTCATTCACAACAAGCATATTCACCTCCCCCATTGCATATTTATGGTTTGGTGCATACTTGTCCCCACATCTAAAGCAAAGTCCTAATTCTCTCCTTCTTTGCATCTCTATATCACTGATTCTTTTGAACCTCAAAGGTTCCTTAGGGGTAAAGGTGGTTTTGGTGATTGAGTTGCTGGATGGGCTGTTTTTGGTCTGTTGGTACTTGAGGTTGGGCTGTATTTTTGTGGGTAGTTGAATCTGGTAGGATTTTTCTGGCTAGGCTTAGTATAGATCCTACTGATAGAGTTCAAATGGTATTCTTGGTTAATAGCTAATCTGAAGGCCTCCTCTACTGATGCTGGTTTGAACATATTCACCAAACTCCTTCTCTCTTCTTTTAATCCACTCATGAATAGATCTACATAGTAAGAATTTGATGCAACATTTCCTTCACCAACAAATGCTGCTTTAAGTTCTTCAAATTTCTTCATGTAGCTCACTACACTACTGGTTTGCTTAAGTTTTGTGAATTCTCCCACTATACCAGCAGTACTGCTGGCATCAAACCTAGTGTACATAGATCTCACAAAGTGTTCCCAATCTCCAGATCCATATTCTTTAATGTAACTATTCCCCCATAGAAACCCTTCCCCTTTCATGTAACAAATGGCTACTCCTAGCTTAAGATGGTTAGGGATTTGATGAAGTTTGAAGTAATGATCCCCTTTCTGCAACCATTCCCTAGGGTTCCCATCTTCAAAGATATTAACTCTATTTTAGGTAGTTTAACTCCTCCCCTTTTATCCCCATAGCAAACTGTAAGCCCTCAAATTCCTGTTTGGGATGCCCTAATTCCTCTCTTCTAACTCTATTCTCAGCAGATTCATTTTTATCAGGTGAAATAGGAACACAGCCAGAGCTAGATTCTCCCATTCCCCTTTTATCTCCCAGCATTAAATTTAACTTTCCCATTAACATGTCAATTTTCTTATCCAGATCTAATTTATGCAAAGTCTGATCAGAATTTACCTTGGCTAAGGCAGTCTTAACCTCCCCCTGCTGAATATTAAGCTTTCTGATGGAGTTTTCCATAACTACAAGCCTCCTGCCATGAAACTCCACAGTGGTTTGCAAATCTGGGACTTCAGCTAGTGGGGGTAGTGATGTGCTGTCCATTTTCGATCTTGTATTCACCATTGGTCAAGGATGGTGACTCTGTTACCAAGTGTTATGATAGCAGCTCCTGGATAAGAGAACAGAGAAATTGAAAGGTTAAAATAAAATAAAAAACGAAGGAGAAAGAGGTGCAGAAGAGATTTTATTGATGAAAGAAGAACTCAACCAAGCTGATAGAGTTTGGTAAGATGAAGATAAGGTATTCTCAGCCATTTAGGACTGGAATCAGTCTATATATATCTCAATGTCTATTTCTGGACTAAGCTATGGTAATTATAGATTATTTAGCCTATCTAATCTTGACCCTTGATTCCTAAAGTATCATCCTAACCCTCCACTTCAGCTCTAGTGACTGCTGCATTTAAAAGGACTTGGCAGTGGTCCAAACTTCTGCAAAACAGATATTCTGCATAACAGAATTCTGAGTGGAGCTGTTCTGCTCAATTTGTTACAACTGTCCAATTAGACCCTTAATAGTTCGTGTTGTCTGCTTCTAGCTTATTAACCTCTTGCAAGTGAAATTTGAAGGTTTCTTGATTTGTAATTTATAATTGGAGATCTAGGGTCTAGTTAGATAATGTTTGTATTTGAAACTAAACGTGTTGGGGTTTTGTAGATGTTAGAATTGATCGTGAGAGGAAATGTGGGTCCCAAATCTAATTTTGTTCCGAGGCGGAACATTATCCAACTAGACCCTTGCTTTAAGGTGTAATTTTCCAACTGGAGCCGCAATTTTGCTATTATGTGTACTTTGAATAGTATGTCTTAAATGTATTTCATGTTTAAAGCTCTTCTCAAAGTAATATAATTAAGAAGTTTTTTTTTTCTAAAGCAAATCACTTCCAAGTGGCTTATGTTTCATTTCATTGCTGCTCTAAGATTATCCTGTAAGGGTTGAACAATGAACTGTTCAATTTGCCTGTCATTGTGGAATGTAGGTTGTATCAATCAATCTAGAAAGAGCCCCCACCGATATGCTTCGCACATGATTTGTCTTTGTTTCATATGAGTAGAATGTAGTTTAAAGCATTAAAATTACTGCACCTAAAAGTTTAGTTATTTTTGTAAGTTGATGGGAGTCTTTACTTATGGTGTATGCTCAAGAGTTTTTCTTTGACATTGTTCTTACGCTTCTACTCGCGCAATAGCTTCTCTCTGCTTATATAAATTATCTTTTATAGGAGCTGAATATTAGATTGTTCTTCTGGGGAGTGTTTCTTATTGGAGGGCGATTTAAATGCTTTGCTTGTGACATCTAAAAATAACAGATAAAATTTTGAGGATTAGCCATCCATTCTTGCTACCAAAAGTTTAGAGATCAATTTCATAACAAGAAAAGAAATACTGACAACATAAAAATAAATAAATGTATTTAGAGATTAAAGTAGCACATGATTTTTTGTACTTGACTCCAAATTTTCGAAAGAAGCTTGTTCCATTGACCTTTTGGCCATGATATGATGTTCTAATCGAGGCTTTATATTTCTTCCTTGCTTGAACTAATTAGACTTTAGAGTGGAAGTGACTATGGGTACCTGATAGGACGCCAAGGCTGACCTTAGCTGGAGCTAACTTGACTACTAAAACATCTCTAGAAAATCATCCAAATTGTATCATCTACTTTCAGAGGAAAGAAGAGAAATGAAATAAGGCAAAGTTAGTTCTTGATTCAGTTACAAACCTACTTATCATATTATTAGTGATTATTAAGGTCTGAAGTTTTGAGTGGGAATTTGACCATTCTTTTGTCCCCAAGTTTTGGCAGCTCATAACTTTTTTAGAGTGTTTTGCGTCGAAGTTAATATTCAGACTTCAAAACCAAAGTAATCTGATCTAAGAATTGCTGATGATCACTAATTTGTAAGGACCAAGGCACGAGACAATACTTTTTCAACCCTCCAAAAAGAGGGAGGGGGGGGGGGGAGTTGAATTTAGGGGTGGGGTGCTGTGGGGCGTTTTTTTGTTGAAGAGGGCATGTCCAGGATTAGCATACTGAGGATCATAGCCTCAATTCCATCAATATGTCCTTGTGAAGATAGATACATGTTTCTTTTATCCCTCATTGAGATTTAAAACAAATGAACAGGGTGAGCTTTTTGGGAGCCGAAGCATGCTTGCTAGCAGGATCAGCCAGGAATGCGTACCATACTAAATACCGGGGAGTTTTTGGTGGCGGACACCTTTCATGTGCAACACTCCGCAAGGGTGTCTTTGCAGCCGGTGCTGCACTAACCTTGTTGTCAATGATAGGATCAGTCTTCTACTACTGGGCGCACGCCAAGGCGGATACAGGCGGTTGGGAAAAGCATCAAAGCGAAGGGCTTGGAATGACATCGTCCAACTTCATGGACAATCAGCAGCAACTAAAGGGCAACGACTCCGAGAGGAACTGATCATGATTCATGGTTTGCTTATATTGATATAATGATATTAGTAGTAGTAGTAGTAGTTTTTGGGGTTGCAGTTAGTTAAGTTTGGAAGACGTTGAAAGATCTTTATTAAGCTATGTACCTATACATATATTACTTCAACTTTATATAATGAAAAAGCTAATTCTGGGATGTTATAACTGTCTACATATTCAAATTCCTCTTTAGATCTGTGAATGACACCAATAATATTGATATAAAGAGTGGCTGTTGCTGTCTTTGAAGCTTTATTTGATTCTCTACTTCTATTCGGAGTTTAAACCTCTCCCAAGACATATGTGTGTACACCTTCGAGTAGCGGCACGACTCGGAAAAAAAAAGGAAAGAAGAAAAACGATTTACAGTTCTTTTGGCTAATAGTCTACCTTATGTCATCTATCATATACTCTTATGAATTTTCTTCTTATTTTCATTGAATTGTTATTTGCAACGATGTATGATACAGATGCACTTCAACGATTGGAAAAGCTAATGCAGTTGACGTTACACTTTCATCTCGGAACCATAAGTCCAACGTCGTCTGACACTTGTTTCCCTCTCCAATAATAATTTTTTTTTTCTTTTAAAAAACGACGCCCTACAACTTTATATATTGCATTTAGATTTGCTTTAACCACACAAAAAAAAGAAAAAAAAGAAAAGAAAGCGAATGATTTGAGAATATTCAAACTTCATTACCACATAAGCAAGCTAATTAAACATACAAGCACCACAATAAGTGGTAGATAATTTTTCATAAGAACTATGACAAGAAAGAAACATTACTCACCTTTTACTAGTCCCTCTATAGTACTTAGAACATAGGCTAAGGGTGGGACTAAATAAGACCATAATAACCTTACTAGTAACAAAAACCAAAAGAAACAATCACAATATAAATATAGAGATATGATCATTAGGAAAGATCAATAATCTCATTTAGCATCTAGGAAATGGAGTTCCACAAGTTGAAGCAACTTTTCGGGCATTCGGGGAATTGATGAACTTTTGGAGATAAGGGTTCTTCATGTAATTGCACAAACATGGCCTTTGTTCCTTTATCTTAGTGCAGCAAATAAGAGAAGGTTTTGTTGCTGAAGTTATGGCTTTTGCACAAGGGCTTAGCTGCATTGGATTGCAAGTCACTGCTGCCTTTGATACTTCAACTCCTGCTGTAAGAAGCAAAAGAAAAACACCACAAATTTCTAGGGATTTCATGATTCAAGATTCTTACTATATGTATTTTTTTGTAGTTTTTGGTAGGGGGGAGAGAGAGAGAGGTGGATGGACTTGGATTGTTGTTTCTATTTATAGCGGAGGATTGGCCAAAATAAGGAGGTAATTTTTGTTTTTGATTATTAAAGGTTTTCATAGTACATTACTTACGGACAATTCTTATATGGATCAGAGCTAGGGGGTAGGGACCCGCAGTCCCACTGGCCCTGAGAAACGCTAGCGTCGCGCCTCGTTCAAAAAAAAAAAATTCATCTCTCAGTCACATTTAAAATACAAAAAAGATAGTCCGTATATGGACACAGTTAAAAGTAAAAAAATATTTTCCTCCTCATTTTATAGTGATGTGACAAGTTTGTACAATTTTTGTACTTTTAAGCTATGTCCCATATCGAGACTATCTTTTTTTGTATTTTAAGCTGTGATTTGAGAGATGAATTTTTTTTTTAAAAGAGGGGCGACGTGGCATCTTCTGGACCAAGTGGACCAGGGCCCTACCCCTGGCCCTGATCCATATCAGAATTTTCCATTACTTAAAGCTGTAATTGGATTTCGAATGAAAGAAGTGTGCTAATGTTTAAATAAATAAAAATGAGTCTTGAGCTTGCTTTTTCTAATGTCTTTTTACTTTTTGATTTGGAAGGCATGATTCTGTAGCAAATGCGACAGTATATGTGGATTACTCAGTGATATTTTTTGAGTCACTTTGCATATTTATTCCTAAATGTTTATTCGGTATATTATCCTTACCCACCTATACCCCTAATTATTAGTTAGGGATTTAATAAATTATGTTATTATTTTATTATTGTAAAGTATTAAAAGTTTTCACCCCTCTCCTATACTACTATATTTTAGGCTTAAAAGGTATTTTCTCCTTCTTTAAAGCTTTATGGCCATACCACAAACATTAGGGAATGGTTGATTTATGTTCCAAGCCTTGAAATACCAAGAAAGTTGTAGTAATATTTTTCTTCCCTTGCATTTATTCATTTGACATGTTCCATATACTAGGGGCACTTCTTGAGAAACTATACATATCATATTCTTATGGTCATAGTACATTATTTAAAATAAATATAAAATTTAACGCTACATATTTACTTCTATCTAATTGAGTTATCATTTTAACACAAATTATTATTAATTTCGTTCGGTTGCTTATCTTGCTTTACAGGTCAGCTTATGGATAAAATAAAATTTAACTTTGATGCAAAATTCAGTATAACTTAATAAAAAAGAAAAAGCTCCAAATGAAGCTCTCGTTTTTGCCTCTTCTTTTTCCTTCTTGCTTTCCTCCAAATATTCAAATTTAATCATTTTAATAAAACAAGTCTTCAATCGAACATCCCTTCAAGAGAAATTTAAGACAGAATAAATCGTTCATAATAATAAAGACATTTACGATTTGTTCTTGATTCAACGCATTTTTACTGCAGACTTCTGAACCAAAATTGGCCACTTTGCGATATTGTGTCAATTCAAGTTTTGAATACAAATTCCTCTTCATTCTATTGTGGTCAGTGAAAGAATTGGTTAAGCATACTTTTTCGAATCCAATTTTTTTTTATTCTACCGTACGTGTGAGTTCCCCGCATACGACTCAAGTGGCAAAGGCCCTTTTCTTTGCGCTTGGTAAGCGCTTCGCTGTAGCCCTTAGCTTAGTCAGCTAATAGTAGCTACGGGAAAAAAATTAGCCTAAAACATCTCTTCGTGAATTTAAGGACGTTTTATTTTTTTGACCAATTCTAGGTGATGAGGAAATTAAAAAGAAGAGGTGCCCTATATTGTTGAATGAAGTAGATGGACAGCTGTGACAAGTGGGGTGGTAATGATTGCTTAAGGTTGATGATGATCTTTATTTCCTTTATAGGCATGGCCTTAATCCATTTTCTCTAACATCATGTGCATTGTCACCTCTCTCAACTCATCAAACAAATCAATGCACGCTTAAGCTTATCATCCTTTTAATCACTATTGCCCATCTTTCTTTGAGTGAACTTGCACAAGTCTAACTTTTCTTTTATGATTTTTTCTAATATGTGGGACCATATTCAATCGACATGTGATACAAATTTATTCACATCAATATAAAAATTATCTTTTTTTATGTGGATAAATTTGTATCACATGATTGATTGTAAAAGATTTATATCAAAAATTAACCTTCTTTGGTTTTAAAATACATTAGGGGAGACAACGAAGCGCAGCTCATGCGGTAAGACGCTTCACTTCCAGCCGGTAGGTAGGGAATTTGAGTCATACTGGAAGAAAAGTGGGGAACACTATTGATCCTCTTAAAAAAAACATTCGGGGGAAGAATATCATGTCCTTGATTTTTTATTTTTTATTTTGAGCGCCCGAAGGCGATTGCCCCCGAAGGAGAAGAGCGGAAAGTACCCTAGATAGGGAAGATTGAAGCATGCCCCATGCCTGGGGAGGGAAGATAAGTCTTATAAGGAGGAGAAATTATTTGCCCCATTATGGGGAGATATAGGAATCGAACACGGTACCTCCGCCCCGTGTTCGGGTAGCCTTACCACTTGGGCTACCCGATTCCCATTGTCCTTGATTACTTTTTAGTTTTTACACTAAAGACTACTTTCACAGCTAACATTGGGCATGATTGAGAACAGGCCCTTAATCTAAGGAGAGAATCCAGAGAAGTTTGGGTGAAAATCCTCTGTCCCCAACCAATTAGAATTTGCTATATAAATATTTGTTCCAATTATATATACACAAAGTGAATTGTGATTGGATGGGGATAGGAACGTGGACAAATGATGTTTTGCCGAGAAGTTTAAGCTATGAAAAAAGTCCCTGCAACTTTTCTTGAGGTAAGTTAGGAATCTTTAGGTTAAATCCTTAATTATACAACCAATTATCTTAATTTAAGATAAATCATTATGGAAGTCTCTAAATTAGAAGTATTTTTTTTTTTTAAAGAGAAAATAGGAGTAATAGTTTCTACTAGTTTTTATTAGAGTAGTCCACTTTTTTGCTTTTTTATTTTATTTTTTTCTGAAAGGATGAGCGAGGGCTCAATGAGCCGTTTATGATGGAGAATGCTCATTTTTCTGCACTTTAAAAATACTTATTTTCATAAATTTATTTAACGATTTAACAGTTATTTCACACACGTATTTTTTTTTTTTTTTTGAAACTCGAAAGGGCGTTGCCTCCGGAGGAGAGAGTGGAGAGTACCCTAGAAAGCGCGGGATTAAAGACGCCCTACGCCCTGGAGAGGGTATTGCCTCACCAGAGGAGGAGGAAGACGCCTCACCAGAGGAGAAGGTTATTACCCCAATAAAAGAGAGATACGGAAATCGAACTAACTTTACCACTTGGGCTACCCGATTCCCATTATTTCACACACGTATAATAAAACTATTTTGAAGGGATCAAACGGTTCGCCGACTAATAATTGGTAGACGAAGGAGCTCATAGTAAACTCAATTGGACTTTTCGGTGATGCGATGTGACGCCATGTTCCTGCTTACCCATGCCTATAGTATACTAAGCTTTTTGGTCGAATATTTACAATTGAAAATATAGAATTCAGAAAATTTATATCTTACTTGATTGAAGAATTTTAACTACAAGATTAATTTGATTAGGTACACAATAAAAGTATTCATGCATATATTTCTTGTGTTCCTTAGTATACATTTTGACACATGAATTTTGTGTTTTAGATTTCAATATTGAAGATAAACTATTAAGAACAATTGCGTATTTGTCATCTTATGATGATGTGTAGAATTCTGAGCTATAAAATGCGTTGAATTAAATTTATGACAAATGTACTCATTCCTTTTTAAATTTTTTATGTTCTATCAGTTCGTATACATATCCCACAATTTAAATTTTATCCAAGTAAGGGACTTTTGATTCGGACGTGAAGTTTGACTTTCGAACTTTGCCCATTTTAAAAGAAATATTCATTCATAATCCTCCCCAAATCATTTCTTTCCCATTTCAACCTTCACACTTTAATCTTAATGTTAACAAGACCCCCGAAATATTAATCATACAATCAAAATAGGAATTTAAAAAGTCACTTGTAGTTTTTAAAATTTGATTAAAAATTGTAAAATTTTCATTTCCAATCTTAATCCAAGAACAACAAAATCAATTGAGTATATTTTCGTGTTTTAATTGTAGCATACTAGCATCCTCAATCTCATATAAGAAGTTGGTAAATTACAAACATTAGTCTATAAACCACTGATTTGATATATGAAATTTTAGTATAATTAATTATAAATAATGTCAGGTTGATGAGTCGTGGTCCTGATTATTTGCATCTTGATTTGTTCATGACCAAAAGGGGAAGGGATGATTGTCGTCCGCTTTAAAATCCTATGCAAAATCAGTCAATATTGTAGATAATTTAATACTTCGAGTTTCATTCACATATTCAATTCAAAACTGTTTTGAGTTTATATTTGAATTTTAAATTAGATTAAACTCAAATCAAACATAATCCAAGCAGACCCCATATCATGATCTATAGATGGAGCCCTCACTTTGCTTTATTAACAATGATAAGCCGATCGAGGAAGTCCATTCAACACCTATTCATAATTTTCACAAATTATCACCAAAAGAAGTGCAATCAATCATTGTTTCGTTCTCTCAAAAATGATGAATTAATTTCAGTGTTAACTTGAACATTAATTCTCACAAAAAAGTCAAATATTCGTAAAAGTAATTGATATTGCGGTGTGACATTCGACCTACATATTATGAAATCGTATTCTCCTTCCTCTATTTTTTTATTAAAAAAAATCTCACAAAAGGAATCATCACTCATTTTTTTTCTCTCAAGCTCTATGCTATAAGTTTAGAAAACTAAATAGAAAATTTTACTCTTTGAAATTATATTGATAATATTGACCTAATGATATGATTACAGAGTAAATTCATCTAATTAACCGACATGATCAGTGAACAAAATCTGCTTAATCATTGCCGATCAAAGATATTTACCTAGAGAAAAGTTATTACATATCCCACTTTGATTATAATTTAACTTACAATTTCTATATTTTAATTTATGTAATTACTTTTTATTTACATTTTCTTTTTTCTTTTGAGATAAAATAGTAGTTTAGTTAATAAAACACTCGTATTAAATTGAGAATTTTTTATTTTGTTCACCAAACCGAAAGCAGCCCATCCCTCTCTGATTTCCCCTCCCTACCAAAAAAGAAAGCTCAATTCTGAGCCAAATTTGTCCAAGAATCAAATGATTATTTACAATATATAAACGTATCAACATAATTTATTTATGATAAATCTTTAATAGTTGAAAAAAATCAAATTATATACTTATAATGTTAACGAGTCTTATGATTATTTAAGTGATAGCTCACTTTCTTTATCTACTCATTCATATCTCATATGTATGTGTCCTTCCACAATTTTTTTAATTAAGCAATTATATGTCAATTTATATATTTTGAATTAAAAAATATACATTCATCTTGCTGGAAAATGCACGTGTAACGTAGCCAACACACACACACACACACACACACACTATATATATATATATATATATATATATATATATATATATATATATATATATATATATATATATATATATATATATATATATATATATATTGTTGAAATTATTAAATCAAACTTATTATTTAGAATAATATTTAGGATAATATTTACTTTTGGTAATTATTAATTTTATTGTATTATGTTTGGTTTAGTAGTTTCCTAGTCAGTTTATATTTCCTAAGATATTTTAGAGATTACATCAGGGTTTGACTCCTATATAAATAGGAGAGTTGTCTATGTATTCTGTGTGGCTTTGAGTGTGTTATGGAGTAAAATTATGATGTGGTTATGATTATTGATCCTTATGAATTTTAGAGTTAATTGTAGTATTGTTAGATTGATGTTTGTACTCGAACCACACCACCATCATATTATTTATTCAATATGTATGTTGTCGCATATAAAATATTTCTTCAAAGTGGTATCATAGTTATTTAATTTTTTTTTCAAAGTGGTATCAGAGTTAGTGTTGTGTGATGGATCCCGAACTTTGAGTGTTTGTCCCGTTTTTGTCTTTGATGGAAAAATAATTTTGATATGTGGCGACAACGTATGCAAAATTATTTTGAAAGTCATCAAGTTTGGAATATTATAGAAGAATGTTTGAAGAACCTCATTCCAACCACCAATTAACTGATAAAGAGGAGAAGAAGAGGTGAGAAAATGTATTTGTAAGGTACCACCTCGGTATTAAGGTGACATTAGATGTTGCAAGACAATTTGTCTAGGTTGAATATCGGCAAATGAGACTTGGACTCATTTGATGGCTGGCTTCCTATGGAGGTAACGTTTTTTTTTTTTAAATATTGTTGGAAAAGAAAGACAAATTGGTGAAATCAGTAATGTTTACGTTTTGTGAGTTAGGTCCTTAAAGATTGTTTTTTTTAATTTTTAAGCACCTGAACTATTTGCATATTGGTGGATTCGGTCTTTCCGTCAAACAAAAATGTTGGTCAACTATTGGTCAATAATTTTTAAAGTTTCACTCAAAACACAAGGATATTTTTGGTATTTCCTATACTAATTTACCCCAGACCCATTTCCTAACCCATCACCCTAACCCGCCCGCCTGTATAACCCACCCATTCCATCTACTTTCTCCTCCCTTTCTTCTTTGTTTTTACCAACCTCCCATTTCCAAAAAACACCCACCCCAACCCCAGCAACCATTATATTCTCAATCGAATCCCTTTTGATCAAAGATTTACACCAGTACATCTGATCTTGTTTTGTTAACAAAATCGAAATCGTCTTTTGATCCTCGAGGCTCCAGAAACAATCATGTGGCTTAATTGTTTTGAAATGTTCGCCCTCGATTCTGGGTTCTAGATTTTTCAGGCCAATTTTGATTGAATCTCTCTTGATTTCACACACGACGAATCTTGATTTGGGGCCCGGAGGAACGGAGACACTGATGGTGACTTCTTGTAGAGTTTATTTTATTTATTAAGATTATTAAGATTCTTTCTTGTGATCTGGGGTTATTGAACTTGCAATATATGAGAGATTAATGGCTACTGGTAATGAGGTTAACCTCAATGTAAAAATGGATTCTTGTTTCTTTAGCTCTGTTTTCTTTTTTGATTTTTTGCATTTTGTAATCAATTATTGCTGTTTTTACTGGTTTAGTCTAATTTGGTAAATTTGAGGTTCTGGGCTTTTGTTATTGTGTCTGGATATTGTATTATTTTTTTTGCCTTTTCTTGAAGTTTATATGAATACAAGTTGTATTTAGCGCTGTCAAATGGGCCGGTTCGGCCTGGTCTATCTTAAAACGGATCGGATTGAATTTGGATCAATTTTTGCGGACCAAGAAAATCCTAATCCATACCTATCCATAAGAAATTCGCAGGTTAACGGGCTGGTCCGCGGACCAAATTAATTTTTAAAAAGAGATTAAAGCTTAAAAATGACTATTTTTTTGTTATTTATTTTTAAAATTATAAAAACAAATTAAAAAAATAATATAAAGCTTAAAAAATGGTGTTTTTGTTATTTATTTTTAAAAAAAAACTGAAAAAAAGAGAAGTAAAACTTTAAAACTTAATTATTTTTTATATTAATTTTTTGAGCGGGTTGGCCCGCGTTTGGTCCCGATCCAGTCGCGCTTGATCCAGTGGTCCAAAGCGGAGTGATTAAAATGGCCCGCATTTAAAGCGGACTAGTGAATAGCATTTGAGTCAAACCCGTCCAAAAAACACGGGTCAGTGGCCCGTTTGACAGTGCCATTTGTAATTTCCATTTTATTTGTTTGATAGAAAAGTGGATGATTTAGGGATCTTGATTTATATAGTTAATTTTACCCTTTCTAAACAAGACTGGAATCTGGTAAACTTGATATAGTTGTTATCTTTTAGTTAAAGGAATCACTTGGAGGAAATATGCGAAAAAATATTAAATGATATGAAGGTGTAATTACGTTTAACATCAATTTTTAGGGGGGAAATCAGCCTGTTTAGTCCCCCAGGAATTTTAGGTTAGCCTGTAAAGTCCCCAATGTTTAATTTCACTGTAAAGTCCCCAGGAATTTTCGGTTGCTTTGTATAGTCCCCAATGTTTAATTTCAGCTGTAAAGTCCCCGGGGAATTTTTGAGTCAGCCTATAAAGTCCACTTACCTATTTAATTTCACTGTAAAGTCCCTTATCTATTTACATGTTGCATATAGAGGTTCCACCGCCTCTTCTGCGACGGACTAGGTAAGGGACTTTACAAGCTGAACGAAAATTCCTGGGGGACTTTACAGGCTGAACGAAAAATTCTGGGGGACTTTACAGTCGACCAAAGCTTCCTGGGGGACTTTACAGCTGAAATTAAACATTGGGGACTATACAGGCTAACCGAAAATTCCTGGGGGACTAAACAGGCCAATTTCCCTTGTTAGGGTAAAGGTTCATAAAGCAGTGATGCAATTTGGTGTTAAAACTTGAGAAATTAAAAGGAAGGGTTAAAAGGAATGGAGGAAGGGTGGAGGAAGAAGAAATGGGTTTGGGTGAGTTAGTATAGGAATACCAAAAATACCTGTGTTTTTAGTGGAATTTTAAAAAAAAATGTTGATATTTTTTACTGAAGGATCAAATTCACCAATACGCAAATTGTTCAAGTTTCTAAAAATTAAAAAATAATATTTAGGGACATAACTCATCAAACGTAAAATAGGATAAAAAATACAACGTTATGACTAAATCAGCGAAGAAAAATTAAACAAGGGTGACTAAATCGGATGAAAACTAAAATGTGGTGACTAAATCAGAAATAAGGAACACTCCAGTGATTAAATCGGGTGAAAAAATAAAATATGGTGACTAAATCGGCATATAGGAGAACTACTGGTACTAAATAGGATGAAAACTAAACTATTGTGACTAAATTGGTGAAGAGAAATTTTGGGGGACTAAATAGGATGTAAATTAAACTGGGGTGACTAAATCGGCAAAGAGGAAAACGCCGGAGACTAACACGGATGAAAACTAAAATGTTGTGACTAAATCGGAAAATCAAACTTTTTTGGGACTAAATAGGATGAAAACAAAAATCTGGTGACTAAATAATCTAATAGGAAACCTCTGGGGACTAAATAGGATAACAACCAAATAGGAAAAGATGAAAACTCCTGGGGCTAAATAGGATAACAACTAAATAGGAAAAGAGGAAAACTCCTGGGGCTAAATAGGATGCAATATAAACATGTAGTGACTAAGTTGGAAAATAAAAAATTGGAGGGACTAAATATGAAGAAAACTAAAATGTGGTGACTAAATCAGAAAATATGAAAAATGTTGGGACTCAATAGGATGAAAAGTAAAATTTGGTGACTAAAGCACAAATAGGAAAACTATGGGGACTAAGTAGGGTGAAAAGTAAATGTTGTCATTAAATTGGTGAAGGGAAACTTCCGAGAACTAAATAGGAATAAAAATATAATGTGGTGACTAAATAGTCAAATGGAAAATTCCGGAGACTAAATTGGATGCAAACTAAAATATTGTGACTAAATAAGAAAAGAGAAAAAATCCGGAGACTAATTAGGATAAAAACTAAAATTTGATGTCTAAATTGGCGAATGGAAAATACGATGACTAAATAGGATGAAATCTATAATATTGTAATTAAATCGACAAAAAGAAAAACTCCGGGGACTAAATATAATGAAAACTGTAATATTATGACTAAATTTGCGAACGGAAAAGTTTGGGACAAAATATGATGAAAACTAAAACATTTTGACTAAATTGGAAAAATTTGGGGGACTAAATAGGACGAAAATTAAAGTATTGTGACTAATTTGGCGAACGAAAAAGTATGGGGACTAAATATGATGAAAACTAAAACTCTGTGACTAAATCAGAAAATAGGATAATTTCGGGAACTACTTAGGAAAAAACTAAAATGTGGTGACTAAATTGGCGAAGGGAAACGTTTGGGCTAAATAAGAAGAAAATTACAATATTGTGATTTAATTGGCGAATGGAAAATTTTGGGGACTTAATAGGACGAAAAGTAAAATGTGGTGAATTAATAGTTATCCGTATAATGGATCTGCGAGTGAAGATACCTACTATAATCTTTACATGTACGTAATCAATATAGTTGGAATAATCATATTAATAGTTGCATTGACAGTTATCTTCAGCTTTAGTGCAGAATAAATTTTCCGGCGTCAAATGAAGAAAAAAAAAAATTGTTACGTTTGAAGCATTTTTTTTTTAAACTTGGTTAAGAGAGGAAAGCTATGCTTGGGTTCTTTAAACCAAAAACAAAAAACAAAAATTACAATATGTGAGGTAATTTTGTAAATCAATATTTGCTTTTACAAAATATGAGACTTAATTGCATATTATTTATATCAAGTAACGTCAATTCAATAAGAAAAGTCATTTACTAGAGATTATTTAAACAATAACTTAACACGATATAAAAACATATGATTTATATATAAACTTCTAAAAAAATAAATAAAAGATGTGTGTATACTAGAGATTATGTGATACTTAATCGGTTAGACGGACTATGTACATGAGATAAAAGATTTAGATTCACTATAAATAAAATTTTAAAAGCAATTGAAAGTTAGATAATTAGTTACTAAAGGTTCAAGAAGTTTGGAGAGAAAAATAATACAATTGAAAATGATACGGTAACAACAGGTATTAAAGTCTCCTAAATTTTTGTCGATTTTAATTTTTAACCTTAAACTAAAAAATGTAAAGTCCTTAATCTTGAACTTTTTTGAAGTATTAATGTAGCTCATTCCATCAAATTTCACTATTAAATTTGAACGAAATATGACCATATTATCAAACTCATAAGCATTTTGAAAAAAAAAATAGATTTTGACCCTTAAAAAATGAGTCTTCCACATGTATAGCAGTTTTTTCAAATTCCTTATGTTTTTACATTTTTCACATCTGCTGTTTTTTAGGGTAATATCCTGTTTTTTCCAAAAGTCCCCCGAGTTTAGTCATGTGGTCTCATTATATTCAAATTTAACAATGAAAATGAATAGAAGTGGCAAGATTAATACTCCAAAAAAATTCAAGGTTAAAAATAAATATTTGTAGTTTAGGGTCAAAATTCAAAATCGAATAAAGTTCATGCATGTATACACTTTTTACCCAAAATGATATTTTCTTTTAATGAAAGATCACAATTCACAAGGCCTGCAAAGCCAAAACTTGATAGTCATGCCAAAGCTATTCATTTCTTTCTTTCATTCATTGCTTGATTAAATAATTAAAATGAAGTATTGGTCTAGTGGCTAAAACCGAGATCTTATACGTGTAGGTAATGAGTTTGAATCTCCTCCCCTTTTCTTAAATCTCCTATTTCTTGTAGTAAATAGATCCCCTCCCCCAATAGAAATAATAAAATAAAAAATTAACTTGGCAACAAAAAAATCAAACAATACAACTCATATATATATATATATATATATATATATATATATATATATATATATATATATATATATATATATATATATAATTGTACGTATTATACAAAGCCTACATTTTTTTTACTAAGTAAAGCCTAATTGGTATAATTAATTTTCCAACATAAAAAGGTAAATGTTTGGAATAGAAAATATAAAATCACGTGTTTCGTTGTGAAACGAAATATTGTCCAAATACCGTTCTTGTTTCGGAACGAGAATTCTGGTCCATCGGAAGAAGAGTCAGGCTTGTGATATCCTCACCTTGCTTGTCAACTCCCACAGCATTTCGTTCGGCAAACAATCACATGTCCCTGTTCTGTGTCCTTTCTATGTCCTTACGAATAGATATTTGCAAATTGTATATTTTTTCTCTGTGGGTTTCACTATTTCTTTTAGGTTATAAGTTTTTAATTAAAAATTTAATACATACCAATTTCTGATTGATGGACAGGAAAGGGGACACCGAATTGGAACAGAGGATTCTTAGCCCGTTCGTTCTTTCACTATCGGTTGATAAGGTTGAAATTATCCTATCTACTTGGGTAAATTTTAAAACCGTTTTTATAGGACTAATCCCATAAAAACTTAAAATAAATTGAGAGGAACTCATATATACATGTAGGCCCCGTTCAGTGAAAGATTTGTGAGACTAATCTCACAAGAAAAATACTATGACTGAATTTTCCAACTGACCCACCTTTGGAACGCTTGATAAGCATTGTTAAAGGCTCCATGGTATCTTTGTACTTAAAAGCAGTCATCCCACTTATGTTGACCCTTTATATCCATCAATAATTTGTGTTCCCATTGCCGAAGTCAAACTAGTATAATTGTCAAATACTACTGCTACTGCCTATTCTAACGTTTTTTGCATTGCATACCAAATTCAATGAAACAGTTGCTCATAAAAGCCAAACCGTATCAGTAAAGGATAAGAAACACGGAATCTCTGGTTCATCCTAACAACAACCCTTAGCCTCTTCTACCCAACAACCTGGGACCAAAACCTTCCGAACAGGCGCAATCAGGGACCAGAAACCTTCTGCTTCTTAAGTGATGGCTAGGGAGTGGATAACGGTAGGAAGCTGGGACGGAGACGGTGTTGGAGGATTCAACAGCAGAGTGGCTTTGATTTTGTGGGGTTTTCTGTTGAGCATGTCTCTTCTGCTAACCATTTTGGCTTCTTGTGCGGATGGCGCGACCAGAGAGAAGAGTGCAGCAACCCAAAGTGATAATAATAACTATGGTGCTTCTGGATGTGGTGCAGCTTGTGGCGGTGGCTGTGGTGGTTAAACTCGGACCGATTTTATATACAAGCATTATATAGGAAGTGTACTTTGTAAATCACAAGTGCACAGATTCTGAATGGTCGTATGCTATAAAATTTAAAGTTGCAGAAAGATCTATTGCCCAGAAGATACTTATATAATTTTTTTTCAAGCTTTTGGGTTCGATTTGAAAGATTTTTACAAAACTAATCTTACTGAAAATTGGTAAGTTTTCCTTTGGTATGATTGATTATTTACATGGATAAAAGAAGCAGCTTACTATTACTCGTTAAAACCACCAGTTGAGGTTGAATCTCAGAATATGAATGATTCTATAATCGGCAGCATGAAACTGGTTAGAAGCCAATCAGTAAAGCTTTATTAATTTGACAAGTTAATTGTTTTACCAATCATTCTACAGATATAAAACAGCACGAGATTCGCACTTAAGTATGCATTTCTTCAACATTGCTAATAAAGATTTCTATCCAATGTCAAACATAAGATGGAGAAGTTGATCATCCAGTAAGCATGAAAACAGTAACTATTTGACCATGCAGTGACTCGAAAATGGCAATGTAGATCAAGTTTGAAAAATGTTTTGTTTCAAGGAATCTCATATACCTCGATTCTTCCTGAGTTCAGTTGATGATATGTCCATGCGGAATTTCTCTGGTGGGATTGACATGAACATGTCTTTCAGTTCCTCCGGTATTTCAAAATCCTCAAGGACCTGTAAAGACCACAAAATAGCAATTCGGAACTTTTCAATACTACTAGTAACTGATAAAATTAGAAAACCACTAAATGTCATCATAGATCCACACCTTGAAAACTCCATCTACATTTCGACCACCCACCAAGAAAAGGCATCCAGTGCTCTTACACGCAAGGAGTATCTGCAACATTTTTGCATAATCACCACCATAGTACTTTGGCTGAAAAAAAAAGAATCAACGCTTTTCAGAGAAGTGCATTATTACCTCCTAAGATCTCATAAACAGTATGCAGATTTACATTCTCTACGATTTTCTTCTTTTCCTTTTTTTTTTTGGTTTAATTGTTACTTCTCTTCTCCTTTCTAAGTTGGACTTACAAGTTTGCTTGAAGCTTGATATAGGAGTTTGGTTTCTTTATAATTGCTTTCTTGTAAGTATGTCCTTTCATACATCGATAAACTGTGAGGGGGAACAAGGATTTTTTAGATTTGGCGCAAGGAAAGGTGGTATTTTTTTCTCAATTGTTTTATGATTGCTGCAAATTCATTAATACCAGACAACCTATTATTGAGCTAATCTAACAAAAATAAACTGTCAGGGGAACAAGGATTTTTGAGATTTGGAGGAAGGAAAGGTGGTATTGTTTTCTGATTGCTGCAAATTCATTAATGCCAGACAACCTATTATTGAGCTAATCTAACAAAAATATAAATGATGGAATCAATATATGTAAAAGGCGGAGGATGGGTGAGTGAGAAACTAAATAGCTAGGGCTAGGGAATCAGGAAGAAGTGGAAACTGAATTTTAAACCTATTAAGCTGAGCTATTCAGCTGACAAAATGCAGTAAAGATTAAACTAAATAAAGAAGCAAAATAGACACTGTAAGAAAAACAAATGAATAGTTAAATCTATGTCGGGTTTTTTACTCTATGTTGAAATTCCTTACATTTACAAGTCTCGCTGCTGTATCAGCACCAATGACAAAAGCACTGCCGGGAAAGAGTTCTGCTTTCTTGTAGAAAAATGGCTGGTTGGAAATTATAACAGTTTTCCCTGTACTTGAAAATCCAAGGATTAGGATCTTAGTTTTGATTTTTCCACCGCTATAAAAAGAAGATAAATTGATTAAGGCATAATTATGATTTATGCGGCAGCAGTTTTACATTGGATAACTATCAAAGCAAGCATTCTAACTTCCAAATAAGCATCTTTTTACTAATTGCACAGAAATCAAATTCTAAAATTTGTGACTATCAAAGTTGCAGAATGAATTACCAACAGAACTGCAGGACAAAATAAACCATATCTTCCTAGTCGAGGAAGTGCTAGGCTATGTTACTCGGACTTGTGTGCGGGTGTCGGGTACGGGTATGTATTTAAGTGTCGGGTACTTGAACATCTAAAATAAAGTGTCTTATCGGTGTTGAACAGATCCGATAAGTATCCCATACCCGTAGTCGTGTCGTGTCGTGTCGACACGGGTACGACAGGCATAAACGAAGAGTCCGAGTAACATAGGTGCTAGGCATACAGTACACAGCCTTCATTCATGCAAGCAAAGCGGATATCTCCATGCATCAAAGGTTTGATTTGAAGTGTTTCAACTCATTTAAAGCTAGCTCTTCAGAAGATGCAGGTACGGTCAAATTCTTGTATCTATCTGTTTCTTTTTTAAAAGAAATGCCTTCAACACTACCTATTCATAGTTCATGCACGAAAGAAATCCCAGGAAAGGTCCAGCAATGTATTGAAAAAGATATTCTAGCTTACCAACTTTTCCAAATTGTTTAACACGGTCTTTGATCTGAGACACCGTCAATGAGGGTTTGTCTGCATTTATAGCTGATAATTCAAAGCATGGATATCCATCACCAAGAATGCTGCACAGTAAGATAAATTTATTGGCTAACCATTGAGCATCCATCGTTCCAAGTAATTCAACACGAAATCAAATGGACAAACTTTCTGTGTGAACTACCACAAGCCCAAGGTTTAGTGCACCAAAGTCTCACCAGTTTAATCTGGGCAAACTCTCAACTCACAAGAACGATAATAATGGAAAACTAAAGCAAACAATGATCTCTTTTCGCAATTGATGTAAAATGTCCCATTAGGCAGCAGAAGAAAAATATTCAAAATCACTTGGTAAATTCACGCATGTCACAGATAAGGACTACCCTTTTTAATCATACATTTCCAGAAAATGGAGAAACCCAATATGTTTCCCAAATTCAAGACATGATCATTTCCCCAGTTACATAAAATTAGAAATATATTCAGGATTGAAAAGGCTATAAAAAGATGCATATATATTACCTAGTTGCAACTTCCAACAGCTTTAAGTGACCATCGTGCAATGGGTTAAAAGAACCCGAGAGAATAATCTTCCGATCTGTATTCCGGATATCTGCAAAAACATTTTAGGGAAGAATGAGAACCTTGAGTTGGGATACGTTTAGGCTAATAATATTACTTTCTGGAACTGCTATAGGATGGTGCATTCAATTTCCCTGCCACCAAACATGTACCAATATGAGTACTTAAAATTCTCAAGATTAGCAAAAACATTGGTATGTGCAACCCAATAGCAACACTTGAGTACACAATTTTCATTGAAGGCCAATAGGTTGTACTTTGTGGTAAAAAATCCGCATTGCTAAGACCATTGAATGAGGTGTGTCGGCCATACCACTTGAAAAGGGATAAACCTTGAAGCATATCTGCCCACTTAAAAGTTGCTCTAGTTCTTCATCTTCATTAAAATTTCTCTCACATTCATCAGGAACTTCGGATTCAGTCAACTCTGGAACAGAATTGGCATGAACCTTGCACGAATTTGCAATGGCCTATGATTATATCAAATCGAAACTTTTATAAGTAAACCATAAAAGTGGAAAAGGAAACCGGTGGGTTAACTGAAGATGCTGAAAGATTGCATGAATAATCATACGTCTACATCAACCAGGACTACAAGGAAAAAAACTTTTATACCAAGCACTTGAAGGAATTCAACATCCTACCCGATGATAAAAATATGTATACGTGTTGTTGATACATAGTCATTGGTCGGATGTTATAGATGCTACATTCTTTAATGTTGTGGAGTAATCACTGTTTTTTCCTTTTTGAGCTTCATATTAAGCATGTTCAACTGTTGTTGAGTATAGCAAATATTATCAATTATCAGCACATATCACCTTTGGACGTGAAGTACTTGCATTTAGTTTTAGCGCTAGTAGGAATACATGGCATTACTTTCCGACATAGGGATGATTAACAAATACAACTCAAATCATATAAACACATAATTGATGTAAGCATAAAACTACAACTTGTACATAGTACAGAAGGAATAATCTCACTGACAAGGACTTTGAAGCTCTTGAATACAGAGTGTTCCTTACAGGAACTGATTCACAAGAAGTTTCGAATATACTCTTCTACTCATGGGCATATTGAATTTGGGAAATGCTCAAGTACAAAGTCAAACTAATGAGAAATAAAATGATCTTGTAAGGCTGAGATAAGGCTATCATTGGTAGGCATGCCATATTTGGTTTACAAAACAAAGTTACCCTTTGAATGAACTTCATTAATATGTTATCATTATGCGACTTGAATATGAATGAAAATTCTCCCTGGTGGCAGTTTCAGCTGATGTGGCAGAGATTTATGCATACAGAATTTATGATGCTGCTGTGTGTTTAGGCACATTCAAGTTTTTCAAGGAAGAACGAAGAAGCAGGTTAGACTTCAAATTTCATGCAAACGGTAGTGTGCTAATGCAATGGACATACACAGGAAAATAGGCCGGACTAACATTAGGGTTCACACATTTCTTGCTCTTCAAAATCCTCAATAACTTGCAGATTCACAATAATATGCTTTCCAGCAGACTGTCACGACATACAACTTTCAGGTACTCATGCACCATAATGGCGACCACAGGTGATGATGCATCTGTTGTTTAAACCCTCTACAAAATTTTACTAGTCCATCGAGATGTGAATTAATCATTTTTCAACATTTCTTTGTCATCATCCTCCATGATTCATTACAATTTTATTTTGGGTAATACTTTAAAGTAGATTGTTACAGTAGGTCGTAGTGCCTGGTATTCCAACATAAGTTAGACACTACAAAGACATTTTCAAGAATTCATAGAAAACAATTCTCCACTTCTGTAATTCAAAATTCTACACACCTTTATAAGGTATTGGCTTGAAACCCTGTCTTCTTGCTCACGAGTTCTCAAACCCTGAAATTATTTATTGTTTCAGTTGAATAATTATCTAGCTTCATGTGATACAATAAAAGTACATCCTTCAGTACCTTTGTCAGTGTAACTGTTGATACCCAGAGTTGATCCGATGTTCTCGTTGACAAGAAGAACCTTTGCATTAGACAAGGTCTAGTTTCAGATTCACAACATTAAATGATTACAGGAAAAAAAAAAACTAAATAGATAACTTTATTCTTCTGTAGATGAATTCTGTAACATTAGTTTCAGTGAACAAGTTATGAAAAGAATCAATCTCTGAGAAAAGAGTGTGCCAGCATTCTAGAGTGAAAATTGCCATGTTGGTATTTATTTCTGTCTTGAATCAGTATTACCCAAATCTTTCCTCCATTCAAAACCATCACAATATCTTACTACCTTTCAGTAGGGCCTGGCCTACGGATTGATCATATTGAATATAAAAAGAGACAAGGTGAAACTGATGCATCATGAAGATACCTATCATCAGGAATCAAGGAGTAGCTCAGTGGTTGAGGTTGCTCCTTCCCTGGACAAGGTCCTGAATCGATTCCTACTTCCCCTCCCCCTTACTGTTACCCCCCCCAAAAAAAAATATACCTATGATCTCCTCGTTTTGGATGTGTGCTAGCCAGAGATCCAGTAAAACCGACTCCTACAACTGGAGAACCTATACAATAAATTAACAAAAATTGAAGTAAGCAAATGGAGTATGCAATGAAAAACGAAACATTCAGACCAGCCCAGAAATAACCATGACCCACAGTTGCAAACACCTGCATTAACTTTTCCTCCTCAAACTTCCGCATTGTGAAAAATAATAATAAAATTTCTAAATTTGTTAAAGATTGCTCAACTGATGATGCAATTTGAAAGTTCAGTTCTCTACTGGCAAGATTCTCATTTTACCACGAGTTAATTGATATTTTAATTAACTAATGATGTAATTTGAAAGTTCGCTGCTCAACTGGAAAAATTCTCACTCCACTAAACGAGTTATTGTATTTTATAATATTTACATAGTCGTAATGAAAAGAAATATCATTGCAAATAGAAAACTTTGACCGAAAACTATAGAAGTAAAAATGGAAGCATCAATAGCATGCAAGAACAACCAATCTAGCACCATTTCTAAATCCATAAAAACTAAAAACTAAAAAAAAAAAAACAAAGTTATCAATATTTTTAATCTCCAGTATCTCTCAGAACTGTCTAAGCACAAGCACAAAAAACAACCGACTTTTTATTAACTTCACACAGTGAAGACAAAAATATATCAAACGAAAAAGGAAACCTGGTGTAGAAAGCTTTAAAGCTCTATTGTAAGCCAACAGTGCCATATCTTCCGCAGTTTGTCGATTAGCAAATTGATTAGGAACCTTCAAAATTTCCAAGCAAAATTCAATCTTTTCTGTAGCTGCCATGATTAAATTGCAAATACATACAACATACCAATAAATTGACATCAAACTAGCAAAATAGTAATAAAATTGACATTGCCGAGTAATTGAATTAAGAACACTCAAATTTTCCAAAATTCAACTTCGTTTTTTGTGACAGCTAGGATCAAAACGCAAATCCATAAAACCTACTGTAAATTAACAGGAAATTCGCAAAAAATAGTTACAAAATTGACCTTGCCGAGCAATTGAATCATCGACATTCTGGAATACGGAACAACTGCTTCAAGCAGAGTGTTTGAAGCACCTGGAACGGACATCAACCAACCGAGCGCCTGCTCAATTTCTGGATGAATTAGGTCTAGAGATTTGGAGAATTCTATATAAATATATATAGAGAAATTTTGATGAGCGAGGGTGAGAGAGAGATAGAGAGAAAAAAAGGACCTGAGAGGCGCCGCCGGATAGATAGAGAACGGCTTGAGTAGGGGAAGAATGTATGGCTTCTACGAGTGCTCGAATACAGCCGTCGGTCATCGTCGTCGTCTTCCTCGCGCCGCTAACTGACAAGATTATTATGATGAGTGGAGCGGATAACTTCAGACTAGTGATCGGCGCGTGGAGGTTACAGCGCTCAGTGTTTCATTCAGTTAGAGTTACTGCTCCGCTCCTTCGGGAAGAAATTCAAGGTCAAGTTAGAGATTGAAGTAAGTTGAATCGAGGCGTCAATACTCATTATTCAGTTTGCTTGATTCATTAATTAAATGAGTGATATATTTGCTAAAAAAATTGGTTAATTTAAAGGGAAATGATCTTTGACTAAATTTAATTGCTAAAAATTGATTAAATTGGGTTAAAATTGGTCAATAGTAGGGTTGTTATCAAGCCGAGCAAATCGCAAATCGCTCGTTAATCGGTTCGTTAAAATCGGCTCGTTAAATCGCTCGGCTCGTTAACGAACCGGTTACGATTCGGTAAAATGGCTCGTAAATCGTTTTAAATCGCTCGTTAAACCGGTTAATAATTTTCTCTACCTACCAATTACGAATTAATAGCCATGTTGGTCCTCAACATAGTTTCGGGCAGCCACTTTCATCCTTTTTCTTTTTTTTTTTAACTTTTCACATCCCCAATATATTTTCAAACAACCACTTTCATCCTTTTTAACTTTTTTCAGCCACTTTCATCCCCAATATATTTTCAAACTACCATTTTCATCCCCAATATATTTTCAAACAGCCACTTTCATCCACAAAATTTTTTCAAACAACCACTTTAAAAAGGATGAAAGTGGATGTTTGAAAATATATTGGGATGAAAATGGCAATTTGATCCGATTAACGAACCGAATTACGATTTTATGCGAATTACGATTTTCGATCCGATTAGCGAACCGGTTTTGAGCGATTTGATACGGTCAGATTAACGAACCGGTTTTGGACGATTTTATTTCGAATCGATTACGAATTGAACAACCAAATCGGTTGACTAACGAACCGATTAACGAGCGATTCGGTTTTCTTAACGATCCGAACCGATTTGGCCCAAAATCGGATCGGTTCGGCTCGTTAACAGCCCTAGTCAATAGGACAAAAATTCCCCCAGTGTACTTTTTTTTTTAAAAAAAAACCCCTCAAAAGTCAACACAAACGGCCAAATGTCTTTGCTACTTTTGAGGAATTGTCAGTTGGACTGTGGCTACGGTGTGAAATATTAAATGTTCTGCACCATGCAGAACAAATGTTGACCGTCGGATTAAGAATCTAACGGATGAGATTATTTGAGTAGATAATTAAAAAATAATTAATTCTAACAATCTCAAATGATCTCAGTCGTCAGATTCTTGATCCGACGGTCAAAATTTGTTTCGTACGGTTGCCGGATCGCTGACGTGGCTAAAAATATTTGTGACATATTTATATATCCTAAGTCCACATATTATACATATTTATGTACCCTAAGTCCTATTAAAATATTATTTGCAACCATCAATCTCAGATATTAAAGCTATTCTCGATGATTTCTGCGCCAAATCATGTCAAAAAATTAATTTCTCTAAATCCAAATTCAGTGCTTCCAGCAATATCCCTCCTCAAAGAATACTAGAAATAGAGAACAAGCTTCAGATCAGGTCTTCTACTAATCTTGGGAAATATTTGGGTTTTCCTATATTTCAAAAGAGACCTAAGTCTTCGGATTTCCATTTCATTCTTGATAAAGTGCGATCCAAATTAACAGGATGGAAAGCCAACCTGCTTTCTATTGCGGGAAGGCGTTCCATTATTCAAAGCTCCTCTTCTCAAATTCTTGCTTACTACTCTCAATGCCTCCCCATTCCTTTATCCGTATGTGATAAAATCGACAAAGAACAGAGGTCATTTCTTTGGGAGGGTATGGGAGAGAAGAAAAAGCTACACTTGATTAAATGGGATAGCATCACAAGACCAAAGAATAAGGGTGGGCTGGGTATCAGGAAGGCTTTACATGCTAATAAAGTGGGTCTAGCTAAATTGGTCTGGAGATTATTGAAAACCAAATCGGCTAAATGGGCTACTATTGTGAGGAGAAAATATGTCAAAGTTGAGGACCAAGCTGATATCATCATTAAAAGGGGCGCGGGTTCTATAAACTTTAAGGCTATTAAAACTGGTTTAGAGGTTTTCCATAAGGCGTCTGCTTGGATCCCAGGTTCGGGTGAAGTTATCAGAGTTTGGATGGATGATTGGCTAGGAATGGGACCTCTTAGAAATCATATTTTGGGTCCACTTAATAAAAGGGGAAGACAACTTGAGGTTGAATTATATTTATGGACCTAACGGCACTTGGAGGATTGATAGGCTCTCCTTCCAGCTACCTAACCATATGGTAAATTGTATTAAGGCTACTCCCAGACTGGAGAATGCCATCCTCCCGGATAAAAGGAGATAGAAAGGATCGAATGGGGATTTCAGCTCCAAAGAAACTTACAATGTTATCAATGAGGAAGTTTTAGATGATAAGGTAGATAGGAAAAAATGGGATTGGATTTGGAATGTGGACTGCAACCAAAGAATTAAAATGTTCTTGTGGACGTGCAATCATGAAAGGCTTCCTACGAAAAAGCTTTTATTCACTAGAAAAGTCACAAATTGTCCGAATTGTCCGGATTGCGGCTTAGAGGAAGAGACTACTCAACATGTTCTAAGAGATTGCTATAAAGCAAAAAGCCTTTGGGAAAAGCTTAAGCTTTATAACCAATTACCAGAGTTGAATGCCTTGGGCTTTGCGGATTGGATCAGAAAAGGAACGGGATCGAAATTGGAGTCCAATTTTCATAATCTCCCTTTGGGCTGTGTGGTGGCGTACGGTTGTTAGGCCCTCTGGAGTGCTAGAAATAGAAATATCTTCAATCCAAGCCAACAGAAACTTGAACCTTTTTCCTTCACAATTAATAAAGCCGTGGAATTCTTTTCCTTGGGTCTTTCCACTGCCAGGAAAAAAGAGAAAAATAAACTCATTTTAGTTTCTTGGAATAAGCCTGATCAAGGTTTTTGTAAACTAAATGTGGATGGTTCCTCAATAGGCAACCCGGGACGTGGGGGACTTATAAGGAATCATCAAGGGGAATGGATCAAGGGTTTTTCTAGGAAATTGGAATATTGTTCTAACAATGTGGCGGAACTTTGGGGGCTTCGTGATGGACTCAACATGGCTATTGAACTTTCCATTGACAAATTAATGATAGAAATGGATGCTAATATTATTGTCAATCTGGTTCTTAATGCTGATATCTCTACTCATCCTCTATTTCCACTTATACATGACTGTAGGGTGCTGCTTGGGAAGATACGGGACTATAGGTTGACCCACATCTACAGGGAAGCAAATGCTTGTGCTGACAAACTGGTGAAACATGGAGCTAGTTTAGGTTCTTTTGATTTCATTACCTTTCAATCTAGTCCCCTTTTTGTTAGCCAATTAGTGGCGGGGATGCCCATAGGGCCTATTTTGCGAGATTGGTTTGTAATGATACTATGGGGGCATCTTGATTGCTTATTTATATATGTTTGTGTTTTTTAACCCAATAAGTACATAAATTATATTTCTTTTAGGTCCCTAATGTTATAAAACTTTAAAAATTAAACTCGCATATAAGTATATTTCCATTTCACAAATTGACCCACAAGTTTCTAATTAAATCTTTTAAATTCACAATTTGACCCAAAAATCATGAAATTAACTTTAAAAAAATTATAATTAGACCCCTAACTAATAACATATTCATAATGATCATCATATAATGGATTATATATATATAACTTTGGAACTTTACTAATAAGTGATGTACGTATATAGAAGTATATCGAGCTTTGTTAGTTTGTTAAAAGTAATGATAAGTAGTATAGAGTGATCACAAATCAATTTTTGCTAAGTAAATCACAAATCTAATTACATTTGTAATATTATTGGTAATTAGTGATAACTTTTTCATAGTATTAATAGACTATGACTAATTATAACTAAATTAACATTGATTGATAGTTAGCTTTCATATTAATAATAGTCTACAAACAATCTTATAACCTTAAAATTGATTTACATTGTTAGTTTGTTAAGAGTAATGTTATAACGTTAAGACATACTTAAGAGTAATGTTGTACCATGAGAGTGAATAAGTTGTCTCAATCACTATAAAACATTCTTTCAAATAACGAATCATTCCTAAATATAAGAATTTCATTACATGTTGCGTAAATCACTGATATAAGAATCATGGGAGTATAATAGTATAGTTTGATTAAAATACTAATGTTGCTTTATTTAAAACTTATAGAGTCTTAATTTTTACTTCATTAATTTTCGTAACATATAATAAAAATCTTATATTTAGGAATAGAGGTTATTAATTTTTTATTTTTTATTTTTTTAAAAATCTTCATTAATTTGTTATGGATGAGGCAGCTTCACCAAACCTCAAGAAAAAATGGCGGCTACAGCTGCACCACCCTCCGCCACCATATCCTCCGCCTTTGAACCCTACACCACCACTAGATCTAGAGTCTAGTTCAATTTTTTAATTTAATTTTGAACAAAATGTTAGAGAAATATACTTCAGAGCTGTTGCTATAATGGCATTTGCAGTTCTCAGATTTGTATGAAATCTGGAGTTTTTACGCGATAGTTATCAGTAGGAACAACCAGAAGCTTCAAATTCTTTGGGACTGCAAAGTACTCTCTCTCAGAAAGATCTAAAATGGCCTTTGAGTCTCCTCCTTCTTTCTCTTCCTGCGGTTCGAGCTCCCGAAATGGCCTTTGGCTTATGAATTTTTTTTTTTTGTGGTTCATGGATTTTGGGAACATGATCATTCTTAATTTATGAAGGTTTAATTTGAGTTTTTCATCAAATATCATCAATTGAAAATGGAAATGGGTTATTATTGTTAAGATTTTTGTGATAAATTTTATTTTTTTACCGAAAAATGTTGTTTGTTGCCGGAGAAGATGACCGGAAAATGTGTTTGGTCGCCGGAGAAAAAAAGGTGAGTAGGATAGCCATTAAGACAATAGGTTTGTAGAGTGGGATAAAAAAAAGTAATTTGGGAAAAATCAATAAGGGTATAAATGGTAATGAAAATATCAATTTGGGGATTTTTGATTATTTTAATCAATATATTGGCTAAGTTTGAGCCATATAGCACTATCCTAATTTAAAATGCGTGTGGAGCTAGAACGAAGTAAAATTTAACTTATTAGTTAATTTAAAAAAGAGATAATCACTATTTATGCCCGTGAGATATCTTTCAAAAGTAACTGTTACGTCTCAGGAATATATTGTGTCATTTATGTCCCCAACAATTTACAGGGTGCCATTTATGCCCAAAATTGACTGAATCCAACGAGAGGGAGGAGTGGAGGGGGGGGGCATTCCACATGTTCGAACCGTACAAGCACATTTTGAGAGGTATAATAGTCACACCAACAACTAACATAAACTAGCAACCAATAACAATGTAAAATGAATCAAACCCACAAATCTTCATCTTCAACCTCAAGAACTCATCAAGAACACCATAAAAAATCTTGAATACCCGTTTCTCAAAAAATGGACAAGAACAATGGGTTCATCTCAATAAATCTCCAAAAAAAATCAAGAATTTACAAAACATAAAAAAATTCCCAAATTCGTAAGGTTCATTATTTCAAGAAACCAAGAAAAAAACAATAAATTCATCTGCAAATATTTCAACGAAGCAGTATGAATTTAATTGACAGGTCAATCTAGTATCATTTCTTCTTCTTCTTTAGTGAAAACTATGCTAGTTGTTTCTCTTTTTCTTTTAGAATTTAATAATCATGGTTTAATAAAACCCTTCATTTTCCAATTATGCTTAACCACTGTAATCATGGACTGCAAACTTCAATTTTTACACTACAGAAAAATATGAAAATAAAAATGAAAACAATGAAACTCACCAACACACACAAACTCTCTCTACCTTCGCCGCCGGCGAACCTCTCTTCGTCTCCGATCATACTCCGGCCGTCTTTCTCAGCACTCCTTCCTTCACTACCAAACCTCATCCTCCGCCGCCGCCTTGAGAAGTTCCTTCTCCATCGCCGCCACCTCCATGGCCATGACGATTTTAATAATAACTTTTTTACTTACGATTCTAAAGTTAATTCAAGCTATACCGCCACTCCTTCTCAAGCCTCATCCGTTTGGAATTGGGAGAATTTCTATCCTCCTTCACAACATGATTCCGAGTATTTCGAACATTTAAAGAATAAAAGCAAATCTTTTTCCCGTAAGAATCATCATAGTATCCATGAAGATGATTTTGATGAAGAAGATGATGTTGATGAGGATGAGAAGGCTTGCAAATGACGAATTTACTCTTCAGATTTCGCATGTGCGGCCCGTACGCCTGCAACGCCACCTCTTTTCGCTGGCCGCCGCCACTTTTGGACATAAATAGCACCCCATAAATTGTTGGGGACACAAATGACACGATATATTCTTGAGGGGTAACAATTACTTTTGAAAGATATCTCAGGACCATAAATAGTGATTATCTCTTTAAAAAATTAACAACAACTAGCAATTTTGGTAGTAAACCTATTAGTCAAGTGTCTAGTTAATAGTTCATAAGATTCATAATTAAATTCTGACAATGTAAAAAAAAATAGATACAACAACTAAGTTGAGGACTATGACTATGAGAAATAAAAAGATGAAAATTCTAATGAACTTTTAAATTTTTGCGAGTGCAAATTATTTTAGATGAATGCTCAATTCTCGTTCAAAAAAAACATCTCATATCATCAAATAGTATTCTTTAAAGAACTTTGACCTTTATCATTACTAAAGGATTAAAGGTTAACTTTTTGGCTATGATCTTTTTATATGATTTCTTGGTGCAACGATATTAAACTCATATTATATCTATAAAAATTGTTATTATTTCTTTCCAGTAAATATTGAAATCATATTGTATCACATTTTTTGGTATTAATTTACAAATTAGCTTAGCTACTCGTAAAACATTTAAAAGTTGAGTTTAAGTTGAGAAATTTGACTGACATTAAATATGAGTTAAGGTATAAATTGAGAATTTTGAGTGACACGAGTCTGAACAAACCCTAATTCGGTTTAACCAAACTCATTTTCACCCCTAATTCCACTTTTTCTTTTTTTCTCAGTAAGTATATTTGTTTTCTTTTTTGAAAGGTATTTGTCAATAATAAATGGTTAAATCTCTATTTGATCCCTGGAAATATCCTGGAATCTCATGTTAAGACCTCTAAAATTAGGACTTGACTAAGTAGTCACTAGAAAATGTTCCAAAGTCCCAAATTAGGATTTTACCCGTCCATTTCCATCCATGAGCAAATGGCCAACTTGAGAGAGGAAGTCAAAATAGAAACTAATTGAAAGAAACAGAAATAAGATGGTTAAATTCATCTTTTCACCCCCAATCCACCTTTCTCCTCTTAAAAGTATTTTTTGACAATTATTGAGGATAAAATTAAAAGAAACTTAATAAATATGCTATGAATTTAAGGTATTGATAAATATTGAAATGGTATAAGTGAAATTTTTTAAAAATATTTTGAAAATGGAAGGAATATTAGATTTACCATTCTATAACTTATATATTAACGATACGTTTGGTACGTTGGAATACAATGAAATTACGATTCCAACTTATCTTTCTATTCCAGTGTTTGGTTTGACAAATTTAAGTTGTAAAGACCATTCCACATGAATGACGATTACAGGAAGAAGTGAGAAATGTCATTCCACACCAAAACCTACACGATGTTTTTCAATGACGGATCCAGGGTGTAGTGACAGTGGGGTCACTCATCTAGGATAGAACCAAAAAATAAACTAATTTTTTTTATAGAAAATTCGACGTTTCAGAAATGTTGGGGAGGAAAGGGGCGTGCACATTAGCGGATTTGGAGGGCGACCACCACCACAATATTTTTAAAAAAATCATATTTTTATAAGAATTTTTCTCAATAAACTATTCTATGTTTCTAGTAAAAATCATTATTTATAATATTTATATCAATAAACCATTATTAAAAAAAATTCAAATAAAGAAATTGATTGGAACTCACACGACAGTCAAGAAAATTGAATCACTACGTCATTATCTTTTCAGTTTGGCATTGTTTGAGTGTCATAAAAATTTCTAGTGGGGTCACTAACTTAATAATATAAACATAATCATTATGCATGAGCATATAATTAGATTTAAACAAAAAAAATTCAGTGGGGTCACATCCGTCACTGATGTTTTTCCCAGGAGAATGTGGAATCATCAATAAATAGTAACTAACATTTATACACTTCTTTTAATTAATTATTACGTTCATTTTACAAAACAGTGTATTCATACTTAGTCATAAATATTCTATTTCTCTTAGTATAATTTCATAGATGATAATTTTATAAATATTTATTTTTATTGGCTGTAGTTTTTTTATATATTTTTAATTCAAAATTAAAGTTATATATATTTATATAAATACTTATATATGTTTGATATATAATGTCAATGTTATTCGGGTACGATTTTATAATTTATGTTTAATTAGATTTTATCGATAATATATGCTACAAGGGTATTTAGGTCATATTGTGTTTAATTTAATTCTATTATGACATTAAAATATAGTTTTACCAAACACATTAGGAATCAAATTTTTCGAGCCTCCATTTTCTCTCTCTCTCTCTCTCTCTCTCTCTCTCTCCCTCCCATCAAGGCATTCACTTGCTCCTTTTTTCTCCATCGCCTCGGCTGATTTGGCTGATTATCTATTTTTGTTTAGTTTTTATATATCTATTTTGTACCACAAATCATATGATAATTCTTTCAAAGTGTTTTTTTTCAAGATTCAAGACATGGAGGTTACATCTGTCTCAGATCTTCTCAGATCTATACTGGTTGGCTCATTCCCTAGAAGAAATCTTTCAACCCGGACTTGATCTGGGCCCTTTATCAACTTTCTACATCTTCCCGAGACAATTTGTAGGACGGTTGATACGCCCATGGTCCTATAAATTATCGATCTCTAAGGAAGATGTTGAAATTGATTTTCTCCTGCCTCTGTGGTTCAAGGATTGCGATGGAGATGCTGCGAAGAAGAAGATTATATATTTGTTTATCTTACTAATTTTTAATTTAGTATCTCCTAACCACCCAAGTTTTCTTGGTTGTGGCTTTTGTCTGTTATCATGATTTTTTAAATCATTGTATAACTTTTATTTTCTAGTAATTTTAGATTTTTCTTTGATTGTAATGACCTCGGCTATATTGTGATTAATGGAAAATTTCTTATTCATCAAAAAAAAAAAAAATCAACTTTCCATTATGACTTTGCCTCCAGACACTGGAATGAAAGGAGAATTCCGAACTCATCTCGGATAGAAAACGATTCTACTTGAAAGGGATTTCATTCATTTTTATTTCAATGTACCAAACGTATTGTAACTATCTTAAACCAAAAGATTATGTAAATAAATTTTGTTTATCTGTTACATATTAAACAAAAGAACTCTTTCCGAACTACTGTTATTTGAGATAAATGAAATTAGAGGGTCTAATTTGATATAAGCTCCTACTTAGAGGGACTCTTCTAATATTCATCCTATTTTTCGTGTATATTTATTAGACTTTTATATGAGCCTTATATCAAAGAAATAATTCCTACTACTAACCAAACAGTTGAGTTGATTATTTGATAATAAAAAAAATGTTTGATGTGATCATGTGACAACCAACCTGCCCAATGGTGCAAAGAAAGAAGTCTCCGGTCTCCCTCAGCTCTAGGCTCTAGCCCCAGCCCTACACTCAACCTAAACAGAGAATTCTCCGGCCCCACCTACCGGACTTGGACCAGACCCATTCATACAGAATTAATTGTTTCTTTGGTCATCAATGTATTAACGCTCAGCTAATTTCATCATTTTTCTAATTTTTTTAACTTTTTTTTCATCACCAAACTTTTCACGAACAGCTAAAATCATCTTTCCATCCATAAAAGTCACAAAAATTGTCAAATATGATGATGTATGTAAGGATGGCAACGGGGCGAGTTGGGGCGGATTTCTGAATACCCATACCCGCCCCGCGCTATTGATCTGCCGCCCCGTCCTATTTTTCAAAAGTAATACAATTAGCAGTCCGATTCCTATGCGAACAATCTGCTTTTTTCCCGCATACGCGGGACACTTTTTTTGGCGCTCGAGCAGCATTGTTCTTAATGCTCATTTTTTAATCAATCTTAGCCGCCAAAACTTTAATCTAACGGACGAGCTTTTGTCCCGCATGTTCCGCACAAAAATTGTTCCGCATAGGAGCCGTGGTGTACAATTAGCATATATTTTCTTTTCCTAAGTATACCTACCATATATAAAAATTATATATATATTATTGCTTTCAAACAGGTCAGAACGGGGCGGGGCAAACATCATATCCAAATCCAATCCATTATATTCACGGAGCAGGGCGGGATGGGGCGGGACGGCACTGGCAAAATTACCATCCCTAGATGTATGCTAACAGACACATTTATTTCTCTCTCTCCACAATGACATTTTGGGAAGATAATATTGTATCTTTTTCTTCTTCTTCTACTACTTTGAATGATTTAGAAATCTTGGTCGTTCCTCTGGATTTAAATGGTAAATCGACGAAATTATAACCATCTTGGAGTGATTTTCGGCGAGCAGTGGATTTCGATTTCGCCGTCGGTTTGTAGATGGTTCCTCCGGGGTAGATGGGGGAGTGAGGGAGAGAGGAAGCTCTCTTTGATTTGTGAAGAAGTCTCAAGTCAAAGTTGCAGTCACATGGTTCTAAGAAAGAAAAAAAAAAATCAATGGTAAATCACTTCGAAAATGCTTGATTTGGTTGGCAATAAGGATGTTCATACCAAATATGAACCGGATTTGGCCCGGGAATCCCATTTGTTATGCTTCTGCTATTAGTGCATTTCTTTATTCAGTTTTTGTTTGCTTTTTTCATTTGTGGAAAACCCACATCTTCAAATTAAGTAGCTAAAGTTCGAATTTCAATGGTTGTGAATGTTGTTTCTAGCTATTACAAAGAGTAAATCAATGGGTTTTTTTGGGTCTGGAACCCTAGTTTCTAAAACGACTTTTGCAGATTTGGGAATTTTCAGATTTTGGGATTTTGATTCAATATAGCGTTAAAATTGAGAGTTAAATGAGATGCGATATTATCTTCCCAAAATGTCCTTGTGGTCACGATGTGAACCAATCGTAAAGTCAAACACAAATTAATCACCACATTAACAATAAACACTAAGCATCATCTAATCAGGTAACCAAAATATATATTTTTTAGTATAACATAAACAATGGCCAAACAAATAATCATAAATACTTAGATTCATGTTGTTGCGCTTCAAATTTGCGAACACGTGACGCGGCAACTATAAGTAGGCATCAAAATTCATATAATCAACCCAACAAATTAGTAAGGGCTAGTAATATTGACAAGACAGATTTACTTCTACCAATGTAATTTGCCTTTTAATGACTAAAAGACATTTTTTTGTCAATATTCATCTCTCACAATTAATTTATTTTTTCAATATTATATTCCTTAATATATTTGCACTCAATCTCTAATTTTCTCTCTCTTATTCCAAAGACCAGCCCATGATCTCTCCGATATTTTTGTTTCTAATATATTCACACTCAATCTCTATTTTTCTCTCTCACAAAGAAAACAAACTATATAAACCAAAAGAAATTAATGGTTCCATTTATTTACAACTAATAAGTAAGAAAAAAGATTGTAAATTTATAGTGCTTGAGGAATAGTACTTTGATTATCTTCTCTACTTCATTTGTGAAAAAGAGATCAATGTATAAGTATGACAAAAATATTAAAGTAAAAGAAGAATTTATAGTGTTTATTTAGTTTTTTTTTGGGTGAACTTCTAGCACCATGAGAGAGAGAAAATTAGAGATTAAGTGTGAATAGAGTATATAAGAAAATACTCTCTCTGATTCAAAATATAAGTCTTTTTAAGGAATTTTCACCAAATTAAGATATCAATAAGAATGACTAAAGTACCCCTAATTAATACTCCAAAAACAAAAAACAAAAAAATTAATAGAGAGATGCATGAGAACTATATATTTTGACCGAAATGAACATGGGGAGAAAATAGTGTAGGAGCATATCAGTCAATAAATGCACCTTTCTTTGTAAACATATTTATATTTTACAACAAATAACAACTCTTAAAAAGATTTATATTTTGAATCCGAGGAAGTATTGAAGAAATTGTGGGTTAATTTTGAAAATAAGAGATAGAAAATTAAAGATTTAATGTAATATGTTAAAGATGAAAATCTTAAAGAGAAAAATTAATTAAAAGATATTAATATTGACCAAAATAGTAACTTAGTCATTTAAAAAAAATCTTGATAAAAAGAAATCTGCTGTAAGAATATCATTAGTCATAAATAAGTTTGTAACTCAATTATTTAATATTTTGTGGGGGCGTGGTCCAAAAACTCCAGCCCCACTAGAAAGAGCCGAGAGCCGAGAGCAACGGCAGCGCTCTCGGGCTAACCTTTTCCAACATAAAGTTTTCTTATAAATTGTCACTACTATACTATTTAACTATTTATTTCATTTTCTACACCAAGAAAAAGTACTATTTATTTCATTTCTCTTATTTAAGAAAACAAATATGTACCTAAAAAATATATATATGTATGCACATATAATGCTGGCAACTATACATCTTTTTTTTCCTATGAATATTTTATCTTTCCTCCATAAATGAAAAAAATAAAAAATAAAAAAAGAGCTTAGTTTTTTTTAGAGAAAGACCTTAATACATAATACTTTTGTCATGGATCAGGTCCAATAAAATTTTACGGTTAAAATTTTTTATATTTCAATTTTCACAATTTTTTATTTCTTTAAGGTTAAACCTTAACCCAAGGTATATAACTATAGGTTCATATCAGATTTTTAATTCAAGCTTGTATAAAGAAGATACTTTGTTAATTTTTTGATTGCTCGGTGTTCGAGCATTTACCTAACTAATGTTCTTGTGATATGAAAAATTAGGTTTGACAAATGTAATATTAAGTTATTATATGAATAACTTAAATCCGTCATCTGTATTTAAGAGAATATTATAAAATTGAAATTGCAGCTAATTAAGCTATGTCATTACTGTTTTTTTTTGAACACCCTGAGGCGGAACCCTGGCAGAGAGGAATGAGGGTAGCAGTCTGTAGAAGCGAGATCAGTAGCACACTCCATGTCCCTGGGGAGGGTATTGCCTCACCGGAGGAGGAATTGCCTAGCCTCACCGGAGGAGGAGGACTTGCCCAGAAGGGAGAATATTATCGCTCTGAGCAGGAGATACAGGGGAATCGAACTTGGGGACCTGGCTCAGTGAAGCAAAGTTCTTTACTCACTTGGCCATCCGATTCCTATTATGTCATTACTGTTAGAAGTCTCTTTCTTGGGGAATTTGGTAGTGGAGCAATTGAATAAAGACAAATATCAATATTTTTTTAACTTGCTAAGATTTAATCCAAAATTTTGAATTATGAGTTAGATATTCGACTATTAAACCATTAGTTAAGTAGTAAAATAAGTATACATTTGACAACCCCGACCTCTGGGGCAATTGATTGGAGTTGTCATATGTCTCACCGTTGACGAGGGTTCGATTCCCACCGTGGACATCGACTCTCGTAGGATTTTCCCGCGGTGGTAGGGTTCCGTGTATAAGAGCAGTATGGGTCAGGCCCTCCCCCGCTAGCGGTCACGCTACGGGTCAACCGCAAGTCGAGCCCGGATTAGTCACCACGTTGTAAGTGGACACCGAGTGCCTCTCGGGGTGAACCAAAAATAAGTATACATTCGACCACAATCGGATTATTAACTAAATAGCAAAGACGAGTCAAACACTTGATCAGTAAACTATTAACTAGATATAAAAACGAATATTGGTTGATCTTGATAATAAAAAAAGAAGAAGAATTGAAGTCTATTGTCCCAATGTCTTGCTAAGCTGAAACGAAGGACAATTCGAGTATGGGACTAGCAGTCGAGTAGGGCTGCAGTCACTTGGTTCAGAAGTTGCTAGTATGCCGCCCTCTTTCAAATAAATAAAAAAAAAAATTTATCTCTCAGTTACAGTTAAAATACAAAAAAGATAGTCCTGATATGAACACAGTTAAAAGTAAAAAAATATTTCCCTCCTCATTTTATAGTGATGTGACAAGTTTGTACCATTTTTGTACTTTTTAACGTAGTCCCATATCGTGATTATCTTTTTTGTATTTTAACCGTGCTCGAGAGATATATTTTTTTTTAAAGAGAAAGCGACGTGCAGCTTTTCGAACCAACTGTACTGCGAGCGCTTTACCACTGTCCCTGGTCCATATCAGAATTTTCCCTGAAACCATCTCACAACTTTACATTTCTCCAACACACACTGCACCACTTTTTCTTCCCTTCCACACTCCATACAGTCTCCTCTCTCTCTCTCTCTCTCTCTCTCTCTCTCATCTTCTTCAACCATTCCCTTCAACAAAACTTCTTGATTAATTCTCTACTACAATACTACCAAGAAGTAGTAATCTCTTTTAAGGTTTTTTTTTCCCACATTTCCAACGGTCACTTTTCTTGGTTTTGGTTTGGTTAGTAGTTTTCTTGGAAGAAATGTTGTTACCTTTAATAATTTTGTTCATTTTATGCAATTTTTTTCATACTACCACTCTTGTGAGTTCTTTAAATGATGAGGGATTTGCACTAATATCATTCAAACAAGCAATTCAACATGACCCAGAAGGGTCAATGAATAATTGGAATTCTTCTGATGAAAATCCTTGTTCTTGGAATGGTATAACATGCAAAGAAGATTCAAAGGTTGTTTCTTTAAGTATTCCTAAAAAGAAACTTTCTGGGTTTCTTTCAGCTTCTCTAGGATCTCTTTCTGAGCTTAGACATGTTAATTTAAGGAACAATAAGTTTTATGGAACCTTACCTAAAGAGCTTTTTTCAGCTCAGAGATTACAAAGTTTGGTTCTTTATGGAAATTACTTTTCTGGGCCTTTACCTTTTGATATAGGTAAGCTTAATTATCTCCAAAATCTTGATTTATCTCAGAATTTCTTTAATGGGTCTTTACCAGAATCATTGATTCAATGTAAGAGAATGAGGCTTCTTACCCTTGGTTATAATAATTTTAGTGGGTCTTTGCCTAGAGGGGTTGGGGTTAATTTGGTCCTTTTGGAAAAACTTGATCTTTCCCACAATAATTTTAGTGGTTCAATTCCTAGTGATTTGGGTAATTTAGGTAATTTGCAAAGGAACTGCTGATTTGTCTCATAATATGTTTAATGGTTCAATCCCACCTAGTTTAGGTAATCTTCCTGAGAAGGTTTATATTGATCTTACTTATAATAATCTAAGTGGTCCTATTCCACAAAATGGTGCTCTAATTAACCGAGGGCCGACGGCTTTTATTGGAAATCCTGGCCTTTGTGGCCCTCCATTGAAGGACCCCTGTCCTAATTCAGATAGTGAAGCACCTTCTTCGTATCCGTTCTTGCCTAGTAACTACCCTCCACAAGGTGATAACGGAGAGAGTGGCCGGAGGCGAGGCCTGAGTAAAAGTGCCGTGATTGCGATTATTGTGAGTGATGTGATTGGAATTTGCATTGTGGGGTTGTTGTTTTCGTACTGTTATTCGCGGTTTTGTCCTTGTGGTAAGAGAAAAGATGATAGTGGTTATGGTTTTGAGAAGGGCAGTAAGGGAAGAGGGGAATGTTTATGTTTTCGGAAGGATGAGTCGGAGACTTTATCCGAACATGTGGAGCAATATGACCTTGTGGCGCTTGATGCTCAAGTGGCATTTGATTTAGATGAGCTGCTGAAAGCATCTGCGTTCGTTCTTGGAAAGAGTGGGATTGGAATTGTTTATAAGGTTGTTCTTGAAGATGGTCTTACCTTAGCTGTAAGAAGACTAGGTGAAGGTGGTTCTCAAAGATTTAAGGAATTTCAGACCGAAGTCGAGGCAATTGGCAAGTTAAGACATCCTAATATTGTAACCCTCAGAGCCTATTACTGGTCTGTGGATGAGAAGCTACTGATATATGATTTCATAGCGAATGGAAATCTTTCCGCTGCAATTCATGGTAATTTGTCGAACTTAATTGAAATTAGAGACTTATTTCTTTGTATTTTGGTGAATTTTTTGAATCTGATTTGTAATAATTGATGTTAACAGGAAAGCCTGGAATTACAACGTTTACGCCTCTTTCATGGTCCATTCGGTTGAATATAATGAAAGGTACTGCAAGAGGCTTGGTGTATCTGCACGAATACAGCCCGAAGAAGTATGTCCACGGAGATTTGAAGCCATCGAATATATTACTTGGACAAAATATGGAACCTCAAATTTCCGATTTCGGACTTGGACGCCTTGCTAACATTGCCGGAGGATCCCCAACGCTGCAATCCAGTCGATTGGTTTCAGAAAAGCCACAACAAAAACAAGGCAATGCACCATCAGAAGTTGCCACGGTTGCCTCAGGTGCAAGTTTCGGGTCTTGTTACCAAGCGCCTGAGGCGTTGAAAGTGGTTAAGCCATCACAAAAATGGGATGTCTATTCTTATGGAGTGATCTTACTGGAAATGATTACCGGAAGGTCACCAGTTGTTCAAGTAGGCACCTTGGAAATAGATATCGTTCAGTGGATTCAGCTATGCATCGACGAGAAAAAACCCCTCTCTGAGGTATTGGATCCGTATTTAGCTGAAGATGCCGATAAAGAGGAGGAAATGATTGCGGTCTTGAAGATCGCAATGGCTTGCATACATTCTAGTCCCGAAAGAAGACCATCAATGAGGCATGTCTTGGATGCTCTTGAAAGATTACTTGCATCTTCCAATTCAAAAATCATGCCAAAGTTGTGAATTACTTATTTTAGGTCAAAAGGGTTCAAGAATCTCCACTTGCTTGTTGATATATATGACCAAGAGAAGTTAGGTCCATTTGGTTCTGGTGCTGAACCAATATCTGCTGTCAGGACGTTTCATTTGACGGTTGAGATAGCTGCTGCCGTATAATCCTGAACAGTTATCTCAGTCGTGTTGATTAAACGGCCCTGGTGGCTCAGATTGGTTCAGCACCGGAACCGGAGTGAGTTAGGTCTGCATTAAGAGCTGATACAAGAAAGTAAGGGTTGGAGTTTGTTCATATTGTGCTAAAGAATGTTGTATTTTTGCTCTTATTGCAGACCATTTTGTCTGTATTATGTTGTCACATTGTTGTTTTAATAATGGTAGTTTTTGTTTCTGTTTTTGTCAGTGATATTTATATTTTGCACATAACCAAAGCAACAGTGAACTGTACATTGTTTACTTAAACGTGTAAAAGTCCAAATTGGTTAAGTGCTGATAGAATTTTTGTCAGCATGTATTGGTATACTGTCTAAGAATTTTATATTCTGCACATAACCAAAGCAACAGTTAACTGTACATTGTTTACTTAAAACATGTGTAAAAGTCCAAATTGGTCAAGCGTTGATAGGATTTTTGTCAGCACGTATTGGTGTATTGGTATATTGTCAAAGAAATTTGATTGTATTGGTGTATTGGTATATTGTCAAAGAAATTTGATTCAATAGTTAATATTGTATACTATCGATTCAATAGTTAAGATTGTATTAGTATGTGGTAATCTATCAGTTAAGTTTTGATTTTATAACTGAGATTGTGTCAGCACGTGGTGATCCAGCCGTTTAAGTTTCCGTAGTAATTAAAATAAGTCTATTGCTATTGTTTTTTAATAGTTATTCTTAAATGGTTATGCAAATTTTTTTTTAAACAGTTGATTTAAAATTGACGATCAAAATTGTATCAGTCTGACGGTTATAAAAACTTGTCTCAGTATCAGAACCAACAAGTGGAAAAATCATGGTGGCAGGAGTGTCTATTTGGTGTATTTGATCTATATTAGTCAGCATTCCTCGTGAATGCTTTTGTCAAGAAAGATCTGTATCAAGAAGATAGTGTTTCCTTGTTGTTTAGCAAGCCACTTATAAAGACACTAGAATCATTTCCATCTTTGTTTCTTGTTCTTGGAAATATTCTTGCCTTGCGATAAGAGCATGTGTATTAGTACTTTTTTTTTGGGTGTGAGGTTAGAGGTATATGGTTATTTTTAGATATCTATTCTGACGTAATAATAATAGTTATTAAGTAATTGATTGTAAATGATATTAGGTTTGTGAGTTGTATTTAGCCTCGCAGGCATTAGTCGGCATCTAGCCCAAACATGTATTTTTTTATTATTTTCTGTATTGTCATTAAATCAATTTATCCAATATCTAAAAAATATTTTATATATACGGAAATAATACATGTTCCACATTGAATATAGCGAGCACAAGTGTGACAATTGGAGTGCTTAAACAAATAACCCTACAACTCCAGGACCATGATAGAGGAGCCAATTTTTGGCCTCCAACACCAACGGTGTTGAGACTAAAAAAAATGCATGCTTGGCCCTTTCTTAATTTTTAAAAGTATGCTTCCATATTGTCTTTCCTTGCAACTTTTTTTTAACCCCACCCAACGAGTCCGGATCCCATGAGGAACTCCTTTTTTTCAGTCGTGTAGAACGTCTCAAAACAGTTGTCCTGAGAACAAATAACAGAACAAATGTCCTTAAAATTATGAGAGATGTCAGTACAAATCAAGATATGTGTTCGTTTAAAAAAAATATTATCCGCCAAAATTTCAAACCGACAGACAAAATTAAGTTCCGAACGTACTGAAAAAAAGGTGTTCCGCACTTGAATCTCAAGGCCACCCCCACCATCTCTTTGGGGATAAAATTTGCAACCTTATTGTGAATCTAAAGACATCCTTTCCAGATCTTACTCAAGGATTATGGCATTAATTTGTTTGAATTAGGACTATATAATGAGATGTAAAATGGTCCTAATAAATAAGATTTAACAAGATTTGAACAAAGTGGGCAAGAGCACTTTAATGTCCATTGACAAATGAACATGAACATGTTGAGACATGAATTGGCAATGTGGAATGGGGACATCATCATGAATTTCTTCAACTAAAGTTCAGTTGTAGGAATTATTTGTAACTTCAGTACATGTTCAATGGTCCTATGGTACAAAGAAAAAAAAGTTATACAGCTTTCCACCATGCCAACTGGAAAACGGAAAAATTTGCTATGGGACAGTTTTGGTGGGTACCTGTGAGACATGAAGTGTTTAAAATTATGTGATAGAAGTGTGGGGTCGGACCCAGACTTTCCCCTGAAAAACTAGCTATCATTTTTTTTTGTAGGTGGATGGGTAAAAAGTAAAAACTAACTATTCAAGGTTAATCATCATATATATTATATAGTATACCATGAATCTCATGTTGCCTGAAATGCAGTAGGGCTACAGTGCTGAATGCAAAAAATTCAGTACAAATTGAATTTTTTTAGGTGGATAGAAAATTCGACGGTTTAGATTTTTTTTAGAATGAACACTTATTGTAATTTTTTAACACATGTTACGTAAAATATGTGTTATATGTCTTAGGCAGGGACGATACCAGTACTTTTATATTGGGGCGAAAAATTGTAATAGTATGCTGAACTACATATAAAAACTGAAAAAAAAATGTTGGGGGCGAATGTGATCAAATATTCCAAACTAAATATAAAATTTATTATATCTAATAGGATTTTTTAAAAATCTTGGAGGCGACTGCCCCGTCTTGGTCATTGGTCTTGGGACAAGTGTTCATTTTATTACATAAAATTTAATATTTGTCTAAAAATCTGTAACACCTGTCAAAAAATTTCGACCTAATGTGATGAAGGCCAAAAGTCTTCCCAAATATATGATTTCTAAAAATCGAACTTTCGATTTAAAACTTCAAATAACTTTCTATCACTGCAACTGGGATTCTTATGATTTAGTGCTAGAGGAACCAAATATTTAAATATACAACTATTTATGTCTATATCACTTATTTGGTCATACTATAGTGATTTGATTGTTTTTATAGTTAGTGAAAAAGGAAATATGTACTTCTCTAGGCAGGGAAGATTCTAGGGGCAGTCGCTCCCGAGATTTTTTAATAGTATGCCCGAAAATTTTAAAAATATTATTAGATATGATAAATTTTATATGTAATTTGGGGATATTTTATTAAGTTCGCCCTCAAATTTTTTATTTTTTTTATTTTTACAGTTTTTATATATAATTTGACATGTTTTTACAATTTTTTGTCTTAAGAGACATTTCCTGATTTCGTCCTGTCTCTAGGGGATGAACTAGAATTATAGTAGCTTGTTCAATTGTGGTTTGGATGAAAGAAGTCTGAAGATGCATGAATGTCATAACGCACATGAAGAAGTAGGACAAAGTAGGCAATGGTCCAAGAAGAAAACAACTTAATTGGTGAAGTAACTTCCTACCATTAATTGGAGCAAAATAAGGGTAAAAGTATAAAAGTTGCGGTTTAATTTTCTAGAAAAGAGAAGTAAATGGGAATCGGGTAGCACAAGTGGTAAGGCTACTCGAACACGAGCGGAGGTCCCGTGTTCGATTCCTATATCTCCCCATAATGGGGGCAAATAATTCTCCTCTTTATGAGGACTTAACTTCCCTCCCCGGGCGTGGGAGCGTCTCAATCTTCACTATCTAGAGTACTTCTCCGCTCTTCCCTCAGAAAGCAATCGCACTGGTGCTAAAAAAAGAAAAGAGAAGTAAAATAGTGTAAAGAAGAATAAATCAACTCATTTCCCTATATTTAAAAAGACTCGATGCACTATTTTACATTTTTATCCTTCTTTTGCTCTATCAAGCAATGTCCATAAATATAGGTATTGAGAATTATTTCTTCAGTTCTAAATTATATCTTCAAATTTTCTTTTTTAATTTGTTCAATTTAACTTTTCACATTTCTTTTTTAATATATCATAAATTAACTGTCAAATATCTATATAAACGGCTCAATGTTTTTTTCCTTTTAATTATACTATTTACATTGAATGTTTGGAGAGAGAAGAATAAAGAGAGAAAAAAAGTAACAATAATTTGAGAGTAAAATTAAATAATGTTATATTTGACGTTTTAACATATTCTACTATTGAATTTGATGAAACTTTAATTCACGTTCAAAATATAAAATGAACAGATAATTTGGGAGGAAGGAATATGAATTTCTCCAATCTGTTTATTTTGCATTGATGGACAATTAATATTCTGTTATTTGACTATAAAAGGAGCTTCTTCTAATTGGAAAGTATAGCTTTGTCAATTTCACTACATTTCTAGTCTTTGAGCTCATCATGGACCGCCATTCATGCCAGTAACTAAAATAGATAGTTGCCTAACTCTCTTGAGTCTTGAATTGGCCTAAAAAAGTCTCTGTTTGTTGTTATACTATATATCAACCATCCAAATCAATATTGACTTTTTTTTTTCTCATTTAAGAATATTCATAAGAACTAAGACAAAATAACAAGTTTTTTTAATGTACTTATTTATTGCGCTATAAGTACCTGCAAACGGATTATTAACTGTCTATTCCGAATTCATATTCGTTTTTAACTTTTTCTACCAATCCGAATTCAGATTCTAACGGATCCATAATATGTATTACCATATCCGTCCATTTCGATCCGGATACGGATATGGTAAAACTCATTTCAAAAAGTCCAATCCTCCTATTTTTTACTTTTCTATTTTGTATGATTAAAAATATACATGTTTAATCTAACAATCCTATATATTAGATGCAACTTCACTCCAATTATACTATAATCCACAAATAATTCTACGAATGGAATACAATCCATAATCATAATGTTGTTCAAAGTTCAAAATTCAAATAAAAATACATAACCAGAATCTCGATCTCATTTCAATATAAATATTCATAAGCCTCTTCAAAATAAAATACATACTACTTGAATAACTATGAATCCACAAAACAAATCTAACAAAACCACTTGGACAAAATGAACTTGTAAAACCGATCCAAAGGTTAAAAAAATCATTTATATATAATAATATTTATTTATTTATTTACAATATATATAATTAATATATATGTAGAAACGGATTCGGGTCTAACGAATCCCTTTTTTTATATTTCAGACTCATAATCGTTTTATTACTCTTAAACGAATTCGGATGCGGGTATATGGGTTTGGAGTTCTTACCAAATCCTAAACTTTTTTTCCCGGATACAGGTCTAAACTCGACCCATTTGAATGCCTACTTATAACTAACTTATTCTTACCAACGAATATGGATTGATTTAAGTGAAAGAAATTAAATATTCTTTAAGTAAGATCTTGATTTTAAATTTGTAAAGAAAACTCTGTCGGGAACTCCAAACATCAAGAGAGGTTTACGAAGCACCTCAGATTAGTCGTGAAAAATGAAATAGACAAATATATCGATTGAGTATTAGATCTTATAAAAAAACATTTATTCTTATCAAAGACTAGAGTCAGTTGCCAGAGCACATATGATTCAAAACAACATATCATCATTGGTTCACACCCTCTACAATGTCAATAAAAAATAATAATAATTCTTACGTTTTACATAGAAAAGGCACTATCAAGTTGCTAGAGGATCAGGGCTGAAGATAGGGGTGGGGCAGTCGCTCTCGAGATTTAAAAAAAATACTATTAGGTATAGTAAATTTTATATGTAATTCGAAATATTTTATCAGTTTCGCTCCCCAAAAATTTTTTTTTGCCCTTTTTATATATAGTTCGACATACTGCTATAGTTTTGCCCCAACACTAAATTTCTGCCTTCGTCCCCATAGAGATAATGACTTAATTATACTACAAGTTTGATGCACTTGTAGAGTTGTACTTTAGCTTTCATGCTTGGCATTTTTAGGCTTAAAAGAAAATTAGTACACAATCTCCCATAGATCTGCTATTCAGCAGTCAAAAGTTTGTAGTATTCTAAAAACTTTGCTGACCAATGTTTTTTTTTAACCTTAATCTATACTTACAAAAATAATAGTACCAGACCTTGGAGGCATGTATATTCCTAAATAGTTGTTTGTCATTATTCATGAAAATATTTTTCTATGTTAGGATAGCCGGCTATAGTGTGGAATATCAATTGTTTCGTATTGTGCTAACAATTATGGGTCGTCGGATTAAACATTTGACATTTGAGATCATTTGCACCTCAATTAATATTATGAAGAAAGTGTTAACTAAATGATCTAAACCGTCGATTTTAGATTCAACTGCCTATAATTATTTTGCATGTGCAAAACAATTCATGTTCCGAATTGTAGCCGGATTGCATATGGGGCTATCAAAGTGTACAATCTGGTCAAAGAAATCAAGAAAATGCATAAAAGCCTTCTTATTACTATTATTAATAACCGGGGTAAGATGGTCGAAATTATGATCTATTATCACGAATCAAAAGTAGAACATCAATTATCCCAAACTTTCAATAGTATTAATTCATTTAATAATTGTTGTTTTTGTTTGAACTTCGAGCAGATTATAATAATTACATTCACATTTAAGATGAAATTGATATACAACTAACCGTATAATTCTCTTTGGCGCAAATTGAGTTGAGATTTGTTACTTTAACATGGAAATAAAAATGTAATTTAATGCCGAAAGTAATTTATACATAGAGAATAAAAAGTTACTATTATAATTATTTTTATTTTATTTTAATACTTTTATCGTCTTTTGGTCTAAGATCTTTCCTCAATTGTAGTCAATCGATTAATATTTTCGTAACTAACTTATTAACATAGTAACTTGTTATTGGTCCTTTGTAATTACAAAAAGTCTTACATATTCTTACAGTTAAGAAGGGAAAATGTAATTACTCCCTAGTCCCTAGAAGTACATACTAGTCTTAAATTGTGTGAGAAGGTAAATTTTACCGAGCAAATTTTGTGTAACGGTGAAAGATAAGAAATTTTATTCATCCTACCAACTTGATCAACTATTTCGAAAAGTAGAAGAATCTTACCTGATGTCATATTGATCTTCAGTTGGATGGATAGTCAGTCACGCCAAGCACCAACTCTAGAAATGTTAAAAGTAAAAACCAAAAGATTGCAGATTTTCACCTTTCTACCTTTCTGCAAATTATATAACTGAATCCCCCATGCCCTCAAAGCCATGCTCTTACTTTTTTTTTTCTTTCCTTTTTTAAATAAATAAATTATTTTATTCATAAAAAAGAAGAAGAAAAAGCACACGTGGCCAAATGGAGTTGAAAAAAAAAAAAAAACTAACGTCTCTTACTAACCTTATATCTAATATTTATATTTATGTGATGTTCAACATGAATCTTTTATAGCATTTTTTTTTTTTTGCTTTTACGCGAGCGAATAGTAATAAAGTCATCCTCCTTTAAAATATCCAGACTCTGAAATTTCGTTCTCTGATTCAATAAGTTCAATGGTAGCTAATATAGGCTCAATGGTAACTTGTACAATAGAGTATACTGAAATCTCAAAAGTTGATAATCTAAAAAAGAGGAACTTAAAGTTATTCATTGATAGTGCATCTCAAGTAGTGGTTAGAAGAACGTTGGTTCTTCAATTGTAAATTTAATATACAGACACCTTATAAAAAGTAAAATAAAAAAGAAAATTGACCAATTCTTGGTAATAAGGATTCAACCAAGATTTTCTACAATATCATTGTCATTGAACAAGAGGTCACAAAGCCATAATGTAAAATTAGATAATTCAGAATAATAAACTAAAATGATATGTTACTTAAATCCAAGTAAATATTCCAGACTATATAAAATATGTTAGATTTGAAGTGGTATCAGATAGAATTGAGGAATGCTGATGAAGATGAAGAAGAAGAGGAGGGAACCCAACTTTCATCCTTAGGCCGCACAATTCTCAGCCGCTTCACCCTTTCCATGAACTCCCTGTTTAAATTCATTCAAATATTTAATCATCTTAACTTCTATTACAAAAGTCCTAACGCTAACAATATTCATTTTCATCAACAGGTCCTTAGCCTAGTGGGGCAAGGGCCTGCCCAGTGCCCACGACCATGAGGTCGTGAGTTCGATACCCTCTCCGTGCAATGAGGCAAAGCTTTTAATTGTCTCCCTTTCTAGGGTTATCTTTTCCTCTTGTGAAGCGTTTTTCTCTCCCCCTATGGGGCAACCCCCATCCGGACTTAAAAAAAAAAACAATATTCATTTTCAACTACTTAATAAATAATAATAGTCCTTCACATTTTTTTCCTTCAAAATTTGTATTGTATTTTATGGGTTGGGCTTGAACCAAAAGCAAATAAACGAGGCCCCGCCCCAACATTTTGAGTAAATAAATTACTATAAGTTATAGGAGTAGACTAGTAGTTATATACTTTGGGCTTTAGCTTAAATTAGTAATATAATGTATTCAACGGGGGCAGATTCAGAAGTTGTGGGGGCGAAATAAGCAAGATGTAATTTTTTTTAAAAAATTAAGATTTTTCTTCTAGCGTTTTAAAAAATATTGAGGCAACCGTCACCCACTAACTGCTCTTATCCGTCATTGTGTATCCAATCAAAGTCTAAGTTGTAAACCAACAAATAAAGAAAGTGCCATAACCATTATAACATGAACGCTTCTCAAAAAAGAAAATAAAAAACCCTTAAATTTCGAGTGCATTATTTGTTTGGCTTTTATACGTGAAGATAATTTACCTCTAAACACAAATTTTAATAAAGCATCCACAATTTAGAAAAATAAGCATTTAATTTGGGACAAAAACAATGTTTGTGTTTAGAGGTATTAGCTTTTTTTGCCTATGAACTATTTACGAATTCCTCATTTTACCAAATTTTATTTTCTGCTCGCATTTTTTCCTCGAACTATTTGCGCGCTCCCAAAATGCCCAAATGCGGTTGATTTCGGCCATTGAGGCGGTGCAACTCAGTGAAACTGATTGTAAGTTGTATTGGACAGGGGTAAATCCGTCCAATACGAAAATACATCCATTATACATATCATATACACTACATCTTCCCCTCCAAAGAACCTCATTACCCATCTCTTTCCAAAAATCACCCAAATAACTCCATAAAACCCGTTGTTGGGTTCTACTCACTTGTTTGTTTCCCATCCATAAAACCCCAAATCTCCTCCAAATACATTACATTACATTATCCCTCGCAATCAAGCTTTGCAAGACCCAATTTCTTTATTGGGCCTTCTAGAAATTGATGAGCTACTAATTGATGCCATTTTCGACATGGTTTCAAGAAAAGAAACTGGGTCTTGCAAAGCTTGATTGTGAGGGAACAAACAAGTGAGTATAACCCAACAATGGGTTTATGGATTTATTTGTGTGATTTTTGGAAAGAGATGGGTAATGAGGTTCTTTGGAGGGGAAGATGTAGTGTATAGGATATGTATAATGGATGTATTTTTTGTATTTGACCAATACAACTTACAATCAGTTCCATTGAGTTGAGCCGACTTAATGGCCGGAATCAGCCGCATTTGGGCATTTTGGGAGCACGCAAATAGTTCAAGGGAAAAATACGAACATAAAATAAATTTTGGACAAAATGAGGAATTCGTAAATAGTTCATGAACAAAAAAAGCTAATACCTCTTGTGTTTATTATCTCTACTCGTCCTAGCATGTTAACGTTGGTGATGTGATAGATAAGTACATATTCATAAATATTATAAATAAAAGAAAAAAACCTAGAGTGCCAAAAAAACAAAAAAGTGTTGATTTTAGTTTTTTTTTCTTTCCAAGTAATAGTTGAACGATTAATCATTTATCTCTTAGTTTAATCCCTAGTGTTTGGTTTGCATATGCTTTTAAAAATAAAAATTTCAAAGTGGTCATTAATATTTAGGCCGACATATACTGTTTAGACTTCTTACAAATATCCACACTAGATAGGAGACCGCACAAAATTTTGCAAAGAATCCTCTCTTACTGATTTTTTTTTTTTTTTAAGGGGGGTGGGTGAGGGAGGGGATATGGGGATCGAACACAAGACTACAAGCCAGCGTTGATGGGCAGCCTTCCACTGGACCACCTAATCCCCATTCTTACTGAAATTTGGAAGTGTAAAAAGCTGAAAAATGGAACCAAAAGAAGGCAGAAAAATTGATGATGAAACTTACTTCCAAGGACAATCTCCAACTGTTTTCCAATGCTCATCTCTGTCCTTGTAAAGCAAGGTAAATTCAGACTCAGCTTGGAATAAACGGAGTCCAGATATGGATTGCTTCCCTGGAAAATGAGAGATTTGAAAATTTAGTTCAATGATATTTGAAAAACAAAATAGATTTAAGTTAGCCGATGTGGTGTTGTCGTGATATGAGTTGACCGCCACTTGAGAGTTCGACTCTTAATTTTTTTTAAATATCAAGTTTCACATTCTCAAATATTATTAGTAAACTTTTATATAGTTCTTGAATATGTATGTATATATACAACTCCGTCCCAAAAAAACAACTGTTGTATCCATCTCAATAGTCACACATTTGTTGGAATTACTGTCAGGTTGACCAAAGAACAAAGTATTCTTTGGATCCCAACATGATTAGTCAGTCTAATAATAGCTTGACAAGTGAAGGATCTAGAGTAGGGGAAGGGGGAAGGGGGATTGCCCCAACATTTTCTAAATTACGATTTTTTTTATTTTTTCAGAGAAATCTTTTAAAGATTTAGATATCGTTACCCAATGTGTTTTATTTTATTTTTAAAAGTCTACTTATATTTCTCACCCAATACACAAGTCCCCAACACAAAGTGGTTGGATCTATCCCTATAGTGTAGAGGAATTACAATTGTCTATGTAGGAATTATTATCAGATTACTCAAAGTATTCTTTAGATCCCAATTGAATTAGTCAATATAATAATGTCTCGATCAATGGAGAATCTAGGGGAGGGGAGGGGGATCACCCCTAACATTTTCTAAAATCTGAGATTTTTTATTTTTCAGAAAAATCTTCTAAAAATTTACTTTTCGTTCCCCAAAATATTTTAAAAAGTCTAATAGAATATGTTTATTTATATTTTACACCCAACGCACAAATCCAGGATCCGTCCCTAGGCCTCGACACCCACTTTAAGGTTGTTAGGTTTTGAGGGACAACGACAACGAAGTCGCAACTCATGTGGTAAGACACTTCACTTCCAACTGTTAGGTCGTGAGTTTGAGTCATGCCGGAGAAAAAGTAGAACCACTATTAATCCTCCTTTAATTAAAAAAAAAAAAAAAAAGGTTTTGAGGGGCATACCAAACATTTCTTCAAGTTGAAATGCAAGATTTGAATATCCCATATGATCAAGTATACATATTTTCCTACCAACAATTATTCCATCCATGTTTACTTTAACATATGTCCACTGCTCTTTGCTTTGAATTCCATCTGCTTCATCTTCATAATTCTCACTACTGATATTATGTGTGTACTCAATATTCGAACCTTTTAGCTGGGGATGCAGCTGATTCCAATCCATTAGTAAGTCATAGCCATCTGTTCATAGACAATGCAAGGGCGGATTCAGTAACTTTAATTTGGTGTTTGTGGGGGGGGGGTGTTTCAGGCAAAAAGAATTTTAAAAAATAAAATATATGATTTTAAAATTCTTAGAGAGCCTCCCCTAAATCTGCTATCAAGGCCAAGGAAGTGTAATGACTAATGTAATTGGCGCAATACTTTTAATTCAGAACGATAAATTCGAGTAATCGCAACTAGTTAGTCTTTCTTAAAGGAAAGAACATTGTGATAGGCCTTTGTTCAATACACGGAAGCAATTCTGATTTTTTAATTTTTATGATTTTTTTTTCTGACAAAGGAGATAATGATTAAAAGTACAAGAAAGCTCTTGAAAGTGTCAGCTACACGGAATTAAAATAAAAAAAATTGAATGGGGGTTATAATTTGGCTAATGAAAATGTTCAAATAATAACATAATTTATCAAAATTCGATTACATGTGCAATATGGACGTGCATAATATTAGTTAGTATAAACATAAGAATAGGAATAACAAATTAACAACAAAAGATTGTGGTTAGAAAAACTAAGATCACATTATCCAAAAACAAACTGTCTTTGGGTCCTACACTTTAGTGTTAAACGTTGATTTCATTCGGGTAGAGTGTAATGCTAAGGCGACGCTCGAAAACTCTGAAAGTAAACTCTCATGATTGACTTTTTACTAAAAAAAATTGAGTTAATATTATACAATTTGATAATTTACAAATATTAAAATGATAAGAACAGAAACTGACTACAATGTGACACGATTTTGACCAAGTTTGATTGTGTAGAGTAATGATAGATAACTACCTAAATTAGGAAAAAAATCATACCATTACCATGACCAGCTTGGTGATAAGCATCTGGCTGCAAAGTCCTTAGGCTAAGACCTAAGTCAATGTTGTCATTACCCTCTTTTCCTTGGTAATAAACTTGGGGAAGAGTTGCATGATCAAGAACATAAGATAATGCATTTGAATCCATTGATGCTGCTGAAACAACTAAAAGGAATAGGTGATGGTGGCATTTTAAAATGCAATAAACACATACCATTTTATAGGAGTCAATAAAATGCACATGTACCCTACGAGCATAGCGCAACAGTAAAGTATGAAGGTTTTTTGAAGACTGCCCTCGAGATTTTTAAAAATTCTATTATATATAATAAATTTTATATGTAGTTCGAATATTTGATCAAATTCGCCCTCCAACAATTTTTTTTACAGTTTTTTTATATACTTCGGCATACTGTTATAGTTTTTCGCCCCCGCAACCTAAAAAGCCCTGTTTCGTCCATGTTTGAAGAGCATCTGAGGTTTGAACGTGCAGTAGTTGGAAATTAACATTTATGTTGACATTTAGATGTTCCGTGGAGATAAAGTCATGGGACGCATTTGTTGCCTCAATGGGGTCCTTGCCACATGTGGTGAAGGAGGTTCACGAGAGGAGAACCACTTTTACTGAACGTCTAATCTAATTGTGTATAAGCTTTGACTACATTTAGATTTACATGAATAGTAGTGAACCACGAGAAATGTCATCACTCATCGGGTTTAGTTGGATGAAGTTCGAATACTCGAATTAAAAAGGAGAAAAAAAAAATACAATAAAGCAGGCATCAGATGTGCAAATAGATGTAGGGACATGGGAGCCAAGAAAGCAGGGCCGGCCCGATCCCATACAGAGGTGGTGCAACCGCACAGCCAAAATTTTCAAGTATAACCTGTTTATATATTAAATTCAGCCCAAAAATATAGATATTGATACTATTATTGACGATTTTGCCTCCACCAATGTTCGAAGAAAGCATATTTTATAGTTTTATAATGTTATATTTCGTTTATTTTAAAAATGGTCTATTCGTCATGCAGTCAGGGTCCCATTTGGGATCATGCTGGTCTAGATTTCGCCACATCAGCTGCATTTCCTTCTCTCTCCTCATTCTGCGAGGGATGTGGCCAAATCTGGACCACATGGACCCGGTCCATATCAGATATTTCCTTTAAAAATTGTAACAAGTTGAAAATGTTAATGTTCATACGAAAGACCCAATTTTTAGTTTTCGCACAGGGCCCCGGCCCTGCAAGAAAGCCTTTATCCCATTATCAATCATTCAATTGCAGTTATGAGTTTCTGCAATTTATAACATGCAAGAATTCAAGGAGTTAACAAAAAACCAGAAGAACAAGGGATGGGCTAAGATGATCCCAACAAAAGTAGGTTTGGATTTTTGCATCTTTATACTACTACAAATATCTTACTCTCTGGTTCAAAATCAGACAGCATGATTCATAATTAATTTCTTGGATTGGAATATAGCGCCACTCCGGGCTTATCCCGATGGTAAGAGTTTTAAGTTTTACAACCAAATGTTCGAAGTTCAAATCTTATTTAGTAAATGTAAGCAATAAGTGCCGTATGCTTATACAAAAAAATTGTTGGGTGTGCAAAAGTGCCTTATAGATTTCAAGCAGATTAGTCAGATTAATAAGGTTTGAAAACCGACATAAAAAAAATATACATAACTAGTTTTCTTCTTGCAATAGATGGAAATGAAAAAATACAAAAACTACAAAAGGAAATGATCTTTAAGTTCCACTATAAACTGGTGCAGTAGTGTAGTAGTACTAGTATAGTACTAATGCTGGCAGGGATGGGAGACTACCTTAAAATTTCTACTTCTAATCCTCATTTAAAATTCTTTGGAAGACTTCACTTGAAGCATTTTTTGTACATGAATGTTTTGAATACTCCACACTTGAAATTCTATTGGAGCCAGCAAATAAATAAATAAATTGGGTTAGGCCTGTCTTGATTCGAGCTCGTACAAGTTGAGTTTGAGTTCATCTTTTACTTAATCAAATCAAATTGGAAGTTAGTAAACCCAACTTAAATAGCTCAGTTGACACTCCAACTTAGACCTCACTTAAAATCGAGGCCATGTTTATTATGACAAGAGCTAATAAAATACAAGCTTTTTTGCAAGCAGATTGTGATTCTTGTGCACTACTTACTTTATTTACCACCTTTTCAAAGTGTATTTTAAACTATGTACATTAGTCTTGGATTTACGTTCTTTAATTACAATTTTTTTTTAACTCTCTAGTCTTACTTGCCCAAGAAACATTGTGATTAAAGTATAGGGTTAGAAAATCGACGTCCAATTCTCTTTCTCAATTCTTAAATCTCCATTTTTTTTTAAAAGTATAGAACTAAAACCAAATAGACCAGGACTAGATACAAACCCAAAGCCCTAAGTAAAGATATTTTTCCCAACATTTTTTTTTCTTTTCAACTCAAGTAAATATTAACCAAAAAACCAACACAAAAATAAGTTCCAAAAAATTCCCAAGAGTTCAATAAGCCTATAGTCAAAGATGCTTACCTGAATTTTGTAGATGAATCTCCCTCCAAACCGACATGTTTGTCTCCAATTTTTTGGAAGCATATGTTATCCTAAAAAAGTTTGATCTTTGAATGAAAAAAAAATGTATAAAAATCAAGGAAAGCAATGTAGTAAAAGCAAAAAGCATGGTTCGAATTGAACTGGCCTCAAATTTGCCAGACAACACTAGATAGTAGATAACTCTTGTTCTCTTTTTTGCTTTTGGTTTATCAGCCATATCTTTTGCGATATTCATGGGCGGATTCAATACTTTTGCATTAGGGGCCGAAAACAGATGACACATTTTAATAGATATATTTATTTTTTTTAAAACAAAATAGTTTAGGGGAGGAAATATATTTTTTTGGTTAATTTTTTTACCTAAAATATCTTTTTTACCCTTCAGGAAAATCCACTATCTGTACACATGCGCATTATAGTCAGAATCCACCACAGAAATAGTGGTTTGACCTTAGTTTGCAAGTCGAAAAAACATATGGATAGTCATAAAATATAGGACGTTTTATGCACAAAAAAAACATATTTGACCAGTTTTACAACTCGAAAATACACGTGGGAACTCGAAAATACACGTGGGGACCAAAATCACACAAAAAAGGATCATATAGTTCCAATCTTGCAACTAAAAAATACAAATGGGTAGGGGTGTCCATTTGGTACAAAAAATCGTTATTTGGTTTGGTTTTCGGTACAAAAATTCGGTATTCGGTTCGATTTTATAATATTTTATAAAAATTGAACCAAATTTTTTTGGAAAACCGAATATCAAAATTATCTCGGTAAGGTTCAGTTTGGTTTGTATCGTATTTTTAATTTTTTTTCTTCTGAAGCTCAACTTAATAAAAATTATATAAAAGATAAAATTAGGTCAATTGGTGTATTTAGTACTAAAACAATTTTCGTTTGGCAAGGTTGGTTCATAATGTTTGTTTGCAGCTTTTTACATCCTCAATCAATTTACGAGTGGCAGACAAGATCCCTAATGATCGTTTGCAGCTTTGTAGGTCCCTATTCTCTAAACCCGGACTTGTTCGGAGCCTTTTCTCAATTTTCTACATCTTTCCGAGACAATCTAATAGACAGTTGATACGCTCATGGTCTTGTAGATTATTGATTTCTAAGAAAGATGTGTTCACTTAATCACTAATTATTGAATACGTTCAATTTTTCAAAAATTTGACGGAACGACCTTTTTTTCCGTAAATTGATTGAGAATCTAAAAAGATGCAAACAATCATTAGGGATCAACTTTGCCAATCAAAAATTGTTTCAAGACTAAATACACCATTTGGCCATAAAATTATAATGCAGAATAAAAATAAAAATATTACTCTAAGTAATATTAATAACAATAATAAGTATAATGAAAAATTGTTTTTTTGAATAATAATATAAAAAATTGGTCTATCCGGTATTTTGGTAATTCGATTTCTAAAAATTAAAACCGAATACCGAACCGAATTGTTTAAACTTTTTTTAAAATCGAACTGAATAAACCGAACCGTATAGCGAAATTCGATTTGATTCAATTCATTATTTCAGTTTAATCGAATAGTAAAAACCCTTACATACGGGACCAAATTTACATATTAGCCAATTAAAAAATCATCTTGAAACTTTAAATCATAATATATTAATTTTCATGGATTAATAAAGTAAATGTAATATTGAGAAAGGTCAACAAATGCTTTCTTGATTTGACAAATTGACAAGCATTTCAGAATAAAGAATAGCTTTTTTTTCTTTTTTACGCCCAGCTGGGCGGAACCTCATAAGGGGAGAGTAGCAGCCTCATAAGAGGAGAAGAGATTAACTCTAGAAAGGGAATCAAATTAAAGCATGCCCCATGCGCGGGGAGGGTATCGAACCCACGACCTCACAGTCGTGGGCAAGCCTTTGCCCCACTAACAATTAAGGACGTCATATATATATATATATATATATATATGTGTGTGTGTGTGTGTGTGTGTGTGTGTGTGTGTGTGTGAAATTAGGATTGGACGGTCATCTTGAGCAAAATCATGGAAGGGTTTCATGTCTCATCTTAGTGAATGAGTGGCTATCGGATAGTTCTGATATGCACCAGATCCATTGGAACATGTGGTTTAGAATTGACCACATTACTAAAAAATGAGGAAAGAGATATTTTGTAATGACGTGTCTAATTCTGAACCATAAGGTTCATGTAGACCTGATCCATATAAGAAAAATCCGTGCCTCTTTTGATTATCCTGAAACTAACTTCTATCTAAAAACCCGAAAAATCAAAAAGCGTGGGACAAGCTCAAAAATCAGATTTTCCTCTTACCTAACCTATCTAGTTTAGTAGTGGATATAGCTTATTTAGGTATACTATTAGAGAAAGTGGGATTTAGATGTTCAAGTGTCAAAAATGTCGCTTTCTTTACATAGTTTTGCTAGTTTTATGTCCAGATTTTACGTCCGAACACGTGTCTTGTTATTTTCCTGTATTTTATGTCTGTTTCGAGTCCGGCTTTCAAGTCCGGATACGTGTCATGTACTATTTTTTTTTTTTTTGTTTCGAGTCCGGATTTCAAATCCGTCACGTGTTTTGTACTATTTATATTTTCGTTTCGAGTCCGGATTTCAAATCCGAAACGTGTCATGTAATTATTAGCTGTACTGTACATTAGTTTGTGTCTTGAGTCCGGATTTCAAATCCGCCTTTGTAATATTTTGCCTCTAAAAGGGCGTGTAACCACTACTAATTCCTCATAAGTTGATGAGAGGAGAAACTTATGAAATAAAGAGTTTGTTCCACAATTCTCTCTTGTTCTCTTCCTTTAGTTTTCATATGATCTTCAAAGCTTACTTCAAGCTTGTATTCAACCAATATATTCCACTTTTCACATTGCTTAAAATAATTACAAGAGCACAATGATGAAAATAGTACAAAACATAATACAAATGAACACAACAAAAGCATCAAAATTTTGCTTGGAACTAACAAAACAGACAAATGAACCACAGTGATAATAAGTCAAGAGAACTGCATGTTACTGACGACTGTAATTTCTCACAAACAAAAAATTGTGTAGCTACTACTATTATATTCTCAAAAACATTCAAATGAGAGAAGATCCAAATCCTACTTGAATCCTCTATAATACACTTGTAATATTTCCTTCTGTAGTATTTAATATTTAGAATTTATTTGCATGTTTTATTTTATTTTTTTACGCCACGATGGGCGGAACCCCATAAGGGGAGAGTAGCGCACCTCACAAGAGGAGAAGGAGAACCCCAGAAAGGGAGACAAATTAAAGCTTATCCCATACCTGGGGAGGGTATCAAACCCACGACCTCAAGGATCGTGGGCAGGCCTTTACCCCACTAGGCTAAAGGACTTTGATTATCTTGATTATTTGCATGGTTTAGGACATGTAAATCGAGATTTCTATGCTAAAAATGTTCGAGAAAGAGTTAGAGATTGATAGCGTTGAAGAGCTGGACTTTCCAGTCTAACTCAACCGTCAACCCAAAAGGTACCTCAAGATGCGAGGATTATCAAATTTTATAAAGACAAATTTACTCACTAATTAGTTAACGTGAGATTCTCAACACAACTTCCTCATGTCATTCTTATAAAGACAAGCTTACCCAACAATTAGACTAAGTGGTTCTAATACCATGTTAAAAAACTAGATTTGAGCCTAATTTAATCCCAGAAAGTACCTAATGGGAAGGATTACCCAATCCTTATAAGAAGTAAACTTGCTCGCTAGCTAGTTAGAGTGGGATTCTTAACACCACAGAGGATATAACCCAGAAAAGAATTGATGTGAATAAGGTCCATTTGGTGGTTCAACTCAAGTTCCAAAAAAACAAGACTTTTAAATTGTACTAATTCATTTGGTCTCATTTATATTTCTTGCTTTCTGAAGTTCTACAAAACCTTGTTCAAATGAGCATGCAAGAATAAAGAATCAGAAAATCAATATCATTCAATCTCAAGTTTCCTAACATGCAGCACTCTAGATTACCCAACAACAATGGTTCAACTCATGAATCAAGAAAATCTCATAGTAGAAAGTCCAAGAACAAGACTACCTTTACCTTGGGGACACTTAGAGGACTAGGTTGTAAAGGGATGGCAATGCCGGTGCCAGCATTCCGGTCAGCTACTGAGGAGATCAACCAGACAAGGAGGAAGAAGAACAAAAGTCCAGCTAACCTAACCGATACTCCTGATATTTGCTGTGCTCCTCCAGGGATCAGCTATCTTTCTGATGTTGTTCCTAGGCCTACCATGGCTGCTCAGCCTCAGAGAACAACTCATATACAGGTAAAGAGAAAGACGGAACTAGAAGCTATATATATTGTAGTAAAGTGAACTTTTCTAAAGTTTCTAATCTGTGAATATTTGTGTTTTCTTGCTTTTTGTTAGAATTTTGGAGTAGCAGGGAGAAGAGACAACAGCCAAGGTATTTCTGGTCCAAATTCATTAGGATCTTTACATAATGTATTATCAAGAAATCAAGTATCAAATGCTAGACAAAGTCATCATTTGTACTTTCGATTTATAAGAGAATCATCAGATGATGAACCTCAACATAGGGATTGGAGGCTCAATGTTAATACTATGTCATACGAGGTTATTTCCTTTCACCCGTTTATAAGCTTTTATGATACTGTACTTCTTCCGTCAGGAATTAAATTTCGATATATCTATTTAATTTGTATGAAACTTTGATATATGGTGGAAATGTACATTCCAGGAACTTCTTGATTTAGGTAATAAGATTGGCCAAGTGAGCAAAGGGTTGTGTGAAGAAGAGATATTTCATTGTCTAAAGATATCAAAGTTGTCTTCATTGCTTATATCTACTGACAAAGACTGGAGATGTAGTATTTGTCAAGTAAGTTTCTAATCTTTGCTTCCTATAGTCTTTGTTAATCTTATCAGAAGTTCAATTTGCCATCTCTATCAAAATTTCTATCAAATTTTAACTAATATCAGACAAATTTCCTCCTAGTAAGAGTAAGAATCTGTGACTGCAACCACAGTCGAGCTCGAATCAGTCACAGAGGGTACAGATACAGGGAGCTCCAAGTAAAACAAAAAAAATTAAAATAATAAGAGAGAGAAATTAACTGACCAAAATTGATGGAGACAGTAAATTGAACAATTTCTTCACTTTGCCTAATGTAGTGAGTAATATGGTTTCCGACTTTGCAGGAGGGATGGCGGATGGATGATGGAGTTGGAAAACTTGGTTGCGGACACTGCCATCATATAAACTGCATAAGGCAATGGCTTCTTCAGAAGAACCAATGCCCCATCTGCAAGATCCCACCTATAGCTCATAAAGCTAGGAGGACTATGAATTAATATATATGCATTTTGTTGTACTCTATAAAGATCGAGTAATATACCACTTCTCACATGCAAAATGGACTACCATTTTCAGAGTTTGTGGTACACAAAAGTACCAAAATTGTGTTGCTTTGCTGTTGCTCTTCATTGCAAGAGATTCATTAAACTTATTCTGAGCATTTTTTTGCCTCTCTCTATCTTCCCAACATATTTGCGAAATGGGACATACCATTCAAATTTTAATGTCCATATTTCAATTCTGGTACGTTCAGAATGAGTGCCTACTTTCTTAGGCACAAGCATATTTCTATATGAACTTCCACAATCAACCTCTTTAACAGAGGTAAAGTCCACATATACACAAATTCAACAATCGACATATTTGACCATACAAGCAGAAAGATAATTTATTGGTAATAAATGCCATCATAATATTTGTACACAATCCAAAATGAGACGATGAAACTGTACAAACACTGAGGTAATCATCATACAAGTTCAAAAAATATATTGTCCAAAAGTTTAGTTTTGATCTAGAAGTTATGTATGGTACACAAAAAAAACTTTCTTCTGCTAACAATATCATAATGTGGTCAACGTTTTATACAATTTCACCCCTTATCCCGTGAAAAAGAAGGAATGAGGGCGAGAAGAAACAAGAACAAAAAATCAATGAACAGTTTAAATTTACATAAAGTTCAGAAATATGAAATCTTACGTGTCCCTATGGCTCTGCCCATTCCTGAAAGCTTCAAAATGGAATATGTTATAAACTATGCAGATCCGCCTACAAGGAAGCAACAAATCAGACTGGTGAATAAATGTAGATCCTGGGATTATCCGGCCTTCGACACTCACCAGCAGCTTTCCTCGCCGCATTGTCACAGAGGTGTTTGCTCATAAACATGCCAAAGGAAGGAGTATATTGGGCACATAGCACCTATGGGACAGTTTTCCCACATAGCAACAGCACTCGACGATAAATTTATTGCCTTCAATATCGTTCTAATCATACTTGCCCAGAAATTGGATTATGCACGGATAGACTTGTGTAATGGCCTAGATATTAATAGGTAGATACTTTCACACATCTCATAAATTGAAATATTACAACGAAACAATCAGTGAAAAATAAGATGTACCATTCTTCCGCCAACTAAATCATAGTGAGCATAATGTGGACCATCTGGTTCTCCAAATACTTTGTAGGTGCCCAAATGCTCAGGAAGCAGCTTCACAGTCTCTGTCAGGAAAACGGATGGATGGTAGGCCAGAAAATGTTACTATTTTAGTTTTAAGAAAGAAATATATATGTGTGTGTGTGTGTGTGGGTCTGTGTAAAAGAAGACCTGGTATAAACATACCGTAAACAGCTTCAGGTGGACATATGAGGTCACGATCTCCAGCAATAGCTAACACGGGGACGTTTGTTTTATTGATGTGGTCTTTATAAAAAAAATTACCACTTCTGTCCCTGAGTCCCCCTTCTTTAAATGCTGTAGTCAGCTGCAATATAAGTTTAGCAGGTATTGTACCTGTCAGAAGGTACTAAGATTATGTCAGTTTAGTTAATAAAAGAATGAAACTAAAAACAGTTGCCCCTGTATATTTCATGTCGACAGCAGTCAGCAGGATGATGATCCACAACAACTCAATGAAGAACTAATGCAATAAACCATGTAACAAACTCAAAGAAACCATACTTAGCGCACACCGCCCCCAAAAAAAACAAAAAAAAAGACTCAAAGAAACCAGTAATGAAACGAACGAATATATATTAAGAATCTATGAAGAAACTATGATATGAGAAAAGAATTGCATTCTTTTTACAGAACAGCAAAATATTGTGTGATGCAAATTCACACTCGCGCAATACGCACAAGGGACAAACAAATGGTCGACAAATGACTGTTGAAATGTAAAATTGGTTTTCATACTTACAGAAGTTATTCAAAACCAACTTTTTCAGCAACTCTGGGTGCATCATGTCCTGTGCTGATATCATATCGTTAAGCCAAGACAAGACATAAGGAGGACGAGACGAAAGAGGATAAGCAGCAGATAGTAGAGCTCCTAATGGAACAACAGGCACGTTAAGAGCCTGTGCAGGATCAGCCTGCACAACAAATTATTTGTTTTAGTATTTTTCCCATGCTATTTCTGTTAATCTCAATTAGAAAGACGCATAAACATCTTCACGTTCAACTTACAAGTGGTAATAATAGTTTTAGTGCTGATTTTGAAGATGTGTAATCAAGTGAGGAAGCCAAAGTAACAACAGCTGCCAATCCAGACTCCTTTCCCTCATAGCCTTTAGAGATCAAATGAACATGTGAATAGATCCATAAGAAGTTCTTTTACATATAAAATTTAAGTAAATAATTAAATATATACATGATGCAAATATAAAAAAAAATTGTTGAGAATCCCACATCGACTAGCTAGTGAGCAAGTTTGTTCTTTATAATGATTGGGCAATCCTCCCCCTCTTTACCTTTTGAGGGATTGAGTTAGGTCCCAAGTCCATTTTTTAACAAATTTCATTCCCACAGAAAAGAATATCCCTCAGACATCAGAGAATTCAGTTGAAAAAACATGGAAATTGTTAGAACTTTAAGAGATCTAGTTTTGTGTGTTGTTTCCCGTGAAGAACTGGGAAAAGAAGCAAAATCTTCATACAAGAAATCATTAAAGTTACCTACATTGTTGCAAGCAAAGGATTCATTAAATTTTGGGCAGTATATAAAATATAAACATGAAATAAGATTCGGAAAAGACAATAGTACTTGCAGAGTAATTGGCATGCTAGCAGCAGAAGTTTCAGCAGTGGCCAACTCCAATGAATTTATCCACAATCAGGTATCATAATGCATATCAGTGCCTGAGCATCTTACCACATCTAGACAGCATAGAATATAGCAGGATGCCTCCCATAGAATGACCAATTGCAAGCAATTTACCATCCTTTGGTCCAGTTTGGTCCCTTATGTATTCCATCTATATATTGCAAACGAGCACTTATTAGATGTAAGAAGCAGCTTAAGAAAAATTAGTTGAAATCATTTCAGTAAGTAGTATCTAAGAAGTTATTGATTCGTAGACTGGGAAAATGTCACCTCACCACAGCAGGAACATCCTCTTCCAGATAATGATCAAAGTCCCAATCATACTTGACAATCAAGTCCAGTTGTTTCTGGAAATCTTCTAGTGTTGTGGTTAAACGAGCCTGTAGATCATTCAACTGAGGCGAAACAGAAAGCTGGCCCTCTTCAATAACATTTACTAGCTTCTGACTTAGATCCCTTATTTGTGCAGCAACACCTGAGTTCTGTCTCGATTCCAGTAAACTTAGCAATTTCCCCCTTATCTCAACGAAACGTTCAAACACAAAAGAATCCTCTAACAATTTAGACATTTGATCAAACAATTTGGCAGACATAAGATTTGACTGACTTTCACTGAGAAAACCAGAGAGTCTTTCAGACAAGCGCATGAAAGTTTCTGTCAGCTTTAGTTACCAACATTGATTCATCCCACACTGTGGCCATCCTCATTAAGTCTTCATGGAGCACAGGAACCTCTGGTTCTGCTGAAGAAATCTGCACATCTTTTGGTTGCTCTTTCGTGGAGACTGTACCATTAGTTGCATTGTCAGTAGCAGTTTCCATTTTGGCAGATATTTCATGGGCTGATTTCTCAATATCTTTGGTATCTGATTCCCACATGCTCAATCCCGCACCCCTTACTTCAAGGATCCATGTATCAAATCCCTTGCTCACACATATAACGTGCAAATGAAGACTGCAAAATGTAGCACCAAAATCAGATTATTATCTTCAAGCCTGCATCTAATAATGAAAATCGAAATGCTCAACTTGCAATCTATAACTGTCAATATCCATAAAACCCATAAGCTTGCCAACTAACATTTACCTAGCTTTTGAACTAATCAAGCTTGAGGGATTCCCAGAATAGCCCCCGTTTACGAGTATATAGGACTAACATTGTGAATAAACTCTACATATATCGGGTCCTCTCATTTGATTTGCATAAATTAATTTTGACAAAGCTTTTTACATAAATCCCGAATGAGCTAAATAAGACATCCAGCAAGCTACCAGTTACCCAACTAAAGGTGAAACTGTCAACTTCCACTGCCACTTAAAAACAGCAAAAGCCTGCATCTTTAAAGATTTCAGGACTATTTTCATAAGAAGTCAACTATTAGCATCAAACCCTTCAAAAATTTAGACCTCTTTGAAAATAAAGGAAACATTAGTACCATGTCTTGGTGGTCACAATACAGGAATTATTAGAAGTGAAGAGAATATAGAGCTCATCCATGCAGATTTTGATACCAAAAAAAAATCAGCAGATAAGTTCTTAGATATTCGAACTAGATACATTTCCAGCTAACAATTTCCCACGAAGTTCAAGCTCTCTCTCTCTCTCACTCACTGTTTCTTCTTCGTTTGGCACCATTTATCAATAAGCTCAAACCTAATTTCAATATTTAACTTCAGATCATGCGAGAAAATGATTTAAAGTTAGAAACTTTTTTCCAGCATACACTCTCACAAACCCAAGGCTACATAAATTGAGAGCAATAAACTAACCTCAGGAGAGAGGTCATATCCAATTGCATTAGTACCTACACCAGACAATAGCAGTAGTGGATGATTTCTTTTTGGAGCCTGCAATTATGATTCAAACTTTATAATATCAATCTCCATATAAAACATTTCCCACATTACAAGTAATTACTGTCTTCTTTCAACTAAAGACTAATAATAACTATCTGGTTATTAATTATTAATTACTTTTAAAACATTTTTCTTTATAATAATTGTCTTTCAATCATTTCAGTAAAAACTGCAAAACGATGCATATATTGTGGAAAAGTGCATAAAAATGTAATTTTCTATGTAAATTAGCGAGTTTATCCAGACCTGAGGTGAAGGTGTGTACCGCCAGAGAGCGAGTCTCCACTGAGACTTATCCACGGAAACATAATGGATCTCATCAGCGGTGCATATCGGCGGCTTATTAGCGACTTCAACGACGGAGCCGATCGTTCTGCTTCTACCGTCTTCTTCAGTAGTCGAAACAGCTCTGACGATACCTAATCTCGATGCTATCTTCAAGCTTCTGCACAACAGAGACTTGCGGTGGAACATGACGACGGAGGAGCTCGGAAGTAACAACCGCTGATGCCAGCGACGGCGGCGGAAATTGGTGGTGGCGAATTGAATTGCTGAACGAATATCGGATTGAATTACGGTCATTATTATATTTCTGATTCCGATCGAATTTGAGTGTTTTGCAATTTTTTTGATTTTTGATTTTAATCTGTTTGGAAGATGATGAGAGAAAAATGAAAAGGGAATAATATTCTTAGACGTGATTGACTCATCATGAAGAAGAAGCGCTATAGTGCGCCACGTTATTCTTTTTTGGTGAACCAAACTTGGTGACTAATCCGATTGAGATATATGCAGTTGAACATGTGCATTTTTTTAACTCTAATTTTTAACAAGAAATTTGCACGAGGAGCTTAACATGCAAGATTCTGAATGACTTCAGCTCTGGATCTTATAATAGGTAGTAAGTACCCTTTAGACCTAAAGGCACATATCAATGGACATGCCTTTTGAAATGGTGGATTTAGTGTGTAACGCTAAAAATTTTCATGAACATGTGATATATTTTTTTTAACAAATATTCATGCATTCTTTCTTAATAAACACATTTATTTATAAATATAACACATATTTTATTGCAACAAATGTTTTAAAAATTGCAACAGATATTCACTGAAAAAATTTAGATTGTCTAATTGTTTTTCAAAGGTTAAATTTTATTTTGTATAGTCCTATAAAATAAAGGAAAATTCTGATATGGATCAGATTCATATGGATCTTACGGTACATAATTGACCACATCACTACGAAATAAGGAGAGAGACAACTTTGAAATGATGTGACCAATTCTGAACCGAAAAATTTAATGGATCTGATACATATCATAATTATCCTAAAATAAAAGGCAAGGCCAGCTTGTCGGCACCACGTTATTCTCAAACTTTGTACTCATTTTTTAGGGGGGTTTGCCTTAGTATGGCCCCCAAATTCCATAAAGGTCATGACATGGCACCCAAAAATTGGAGACAAACATTTTTGTCCGGGACGGAAGTCCACTACCGTCCTGGGGCCAACGGGACTTCCGTCTTGGCTGACTCCCACACGCGCCTTGCCACGGCAGCTAGGACGGAAGTGGGAATTTCGTCCTGGCCCACTTCCGTCCTCAACTGGCAGTGTGTTGTCTAAAAAACACTTAGTTTTTTTTTAGGGGCCTGCAGTTTTTAGTGGTTATTTTTATCAGGTGTTTGTATTGCAACAACAAAAAAAATATGCCCAAAACACATTACTAAAAAAAATGAATAAATTGTATATTAATATATAAACAAACAACGGAATAATCGGAATAATATTTTATAACGAAAAAAAAAGTTACATTGTTCGTAACTACAATGAATGAAACGTAAACAACGTAAATGAAAATCTATCTACGGCAACGAAGGTGTGTATCACTCGGGTCTTCTCGGGTCCGATCGCGGGAAGTAAATGCGGCCATCTCTCACACGCACGGCGCTACCAATATCGGTTGCGATGACTTCCGCACCTTCGGGGTCGATGTAAATCGGCTCCTCGGGGTAAAGCGGCAACGGCAACGGAGTCTGAAGCTGTGTCTGAGGGATGTGCACGCTGTACAAAGGCGACCCTCCCGAGTAGAAGCCCGGCTGTGCAGATGTAGAAGGCCCTGCACCAGGATCCCCTCCCGCCTGAATACCCGGTGAATAAGTATCGAGTGATGGAAAATGGTATTCAAAACGGGTGGGTATGTCGGCCTGACTGGGAACCTGGGTCTGTGTTAGAGACTGTGCCGGATCTGTCGCCGGTGGAGCCGGCTCCGGTGGCCCGCCGCGCTGTCGTAGTCGCCTCGCCGCCAAGTCCTCCCGAGCGGCCTCCCGGTTCTTCCGCGTACCTTGCCTCCCCACCTGGGACCGGGCCGGAACAGGCTCCCTCAGCTGCGTCACCGGTTCCAGAACAGCAGACTCTGCCACATCCGCAAATCGCGATCTGCAGGACAGGGACTTCCCGGCCGCCACGAACGCGTCTTTGATTGTCTTTGAAACCCAGGTGACGAGGACCTGTAGTGGCCGATTGAGTTGGAGGCCGGCATATCGAATTCCGTGATTATCAGTCTGTTGGCATCCGCCTGCAACATCAATTATCGTGTCAGAATATTATAAACAAGGAAAAACAATGTAGACAAACAAAAAGAAAAAACTTACAATAATGTCCTCGGAAGCCGTGATGGGTTGAATGCCCATCGGGAGTGGACCGGCATCCATGTTGCGTGGGTTTGTAAGGAGGTGCACGGTAATGCGATTGTACCAATCCATGTACTCACGGGTTGGTATGATCACATTACCGGGGACCGGGACAGCGTTCGCCAATGCATCCACTCGCTCATCCCACATGGCTATGTAGGCTTTGTGCTCGTTCTCCAGTTCATATTCGCTCCCGCCGTGCGGGTGTGGACGTCCTGACCCTCTTTCGTACCCTCCGCCACCAATGGGGTTGGTATCACCTGTTGGAACCCGAATTGCCTAGCAACCCGGTCCGGCATGTGAAACTCAACCAACTCGAAACACACTAGTGGCGTACGGGCCCGACAGGTGGACAGGAAGCCGTTTTCGCGAGCGACTCGGTCGGCAATAACCCAGTCGGGGTACGGCCTCCACGTGAACTGTCAAAAAAAATTGTACATTAGCATAATTAAGTGCGCTAATTAAAAAAATGAAAATACGAAATTTACGATAATCCTTACCCCCTGAGCGTCCGTCAGTCGGTCTAGCTGGTCGCGAAATACCGTAAGCTGAGATTTCGGCACGTTCTTGAAACTCCGGGCGGTATTCCACCGCGCCCCGTACGCTCGGCCGTCCACGGGAATATTAAGCATAATCACTCCCCGGTTCGCCGGCCGGAGAAAAGATATGCGCTCCCACGACCACAACTGGTACAAACAAACACGGATTAATAATCAAATATTAAAAAAAAATGCAGGGAACCAATAAAAACACATTAAAAATTACACAAACCTGGATCAAAAGACAACACCCAGCTATGTCCTTAGAGTCGGCCTGTGCAGAGATGCACATCTGGCGGTACAGGTAGGACAGGACGCCGCTGGCCCAGGAATGATGGTCGAGGGCGAGGTCTCCATCGCTGATGAGCAGGAGATAGCGCATGTTCCCGCGCGACCCGGATTTATTCGGGAAAAGGAAAGTGGTGATGCAGAGGAAAATCAGAGCCCGAGCCCGCTAGTCAACCGCGTCGGCTGTGGCATCCTCGCCTAGGGGCTCAGAAATGTGGGCATACACCTCTTCAAGCTCGATGGCGTTACTCCTAATTGACCCGGTGGGGGCGGAATCCTAGGCTCACGTGGACGCGCTCAATCCACTGACTCTTGGTGTCACACCCCGTTTCCGGAATGATGACATGGCAATGCCCCATTGGAAAATGAAGCACCAAAGCCGCAGTCAAAGATTTACTAAATAAAGGAGTTCATTATTCAAAGCCCATAAATAGTAATAAGAGAATTAGCGGAAGCGTTATTCTAAAAATGAAATTATTTTTAAGTTATTACATCTCAAAGGAAACTACAAGTTTTAATATAAATAACTATAAAAGTAATAATCGGTGTGAACTATCCGAGTTAGGATCACTCTTCGTAATCCCCGTCCCATGCTCCACCATCACGGTATAATCAACATCTACAAACCTAAAAAAAACAAAAACCGGATATCGGGTGAGCTCCGGTGCTCGACGAGGACCTAAAACAATAATATAGATAATAAAGACGAAGCAGAAAGCAGACGAGAAAGAAAGCAGCAAGATAATGCGAGATGCGAGATGCCCTTTTCCCCAGAATACCCCCTATGGAAGTATATGCAAGCGACTCAATCCAAGTCTCGCAAGACTTAGAACTCGGTGCAAGATCAAGTACATAACGGATCGAACGAGAGGGTTCGAAGCGAAAGCGAAAGCGAGCAGTGGATTTGCACACATTGCGGTTTTCAGAAAAATGAATTTTAAACTTGTGCAAAAGTGCACCAAAACATTACCCAACATTCCCAACTCATATGAGACCAAATAGACTCTAAGCAAACAACATATAATGACCAAACAAAAGCGAACACATAGAATGTAGCAGTTAAGCAAATAACCACCTTCTTCGCACCTAAAGCGATTCCATAACCGAGTATACGACAAGCACCACGCGTTGCCCATCCGGTACACCCAATCACATACTTGTCTTAGATGCTTAGAACGTAGCTACCTACTATGACACGACTTCCACCACATTAGCTCACTCGCCTATTCACAACTACTCAGCAATAACGGTAGTGGTCCCAGTTATCAACCAAACTAGGACGGTTCAGTAAATCTGCGTGGGTTCGGATTGCCCCCCAAACGAAGGAGCCAGATTTTAAGGTTCAACCCTATACATTGTCTCATCATCCCCAATCAGGGACTCCACAAAACCACTACCGTAACTAGTGATTGACCCCACTAGATGCGGGCCCAGTACAGAACAGAGCAGAAAGACCACTTTGGGTCGCAGAGCAGATCAGAACAGAAAGCGGGCGGAACCTGCTAACTAGTGATCCTAGACTCGAGCTCAATAGGGGGCGACGACTCGGTCGACCAAACCAATTAGGACAACAATAATGACTCCCAAAAGATGACTCCAAATAAGACCCAGAAGCAATTAAGCAAAGAGGCAATTACGGATGCATTTTTCAAAACAAGATATGAAAGCAGATTCGAGAGCGGTTTATACGAGTATAGCAATTTATGATAGCATTAGGAAAGCAATTTATACGGCATGCTAAATTTCCTCAATTCAAGAGATAAATCAATTAATAAACGGTAACATCAAAGAATAAATTTTCTCCAACAGTTTATGCGATTAATTATGCTCAATTATATCTTAAAACATAACAGAACAATACCCAACAGTAAAAAAGTAATCCAGAACAGAATTTAACGGAGGAAAGCGTGGTCCCTACTCATTACGGAGATAAAATAATGACAAACCCGAAATCGGTTCTGCAGCTCACTTCCGGGCGATAACTTTTCGCCGAAACCTCCGATTCACGATCCGTCTCACGCCGACTCGAAGGTCTTTCAATTCTCTTCAAAATCGATATATTGTGGGTCGAAAATGGAGGTCTATCGCCCTCTCAAACGTCCTGTCGAAGTTCTGGACAGATTATATATAATTGCACAAAAATCTGGTTTCTGCCCTCCACTTCTGTGATACATTACGGAAGATCTAACGGTTAAAATCTCAATCCCTCCGGTCAGATTATAGCCCTATCAGTCTAGTTTATAAATAAAAAAGAATTACTCCGATTGGAGTTCGTATGTTACTTGTACGATGATTCTACCGAAACTGCACAGAAAACTGAAATTCTGAAAACCAGTTCCGCTCCCAGTGCGATATCTTCCAACTCAGCATTCGTAAAGTGAATCCGCTTCCACGCCCTCGTAGCCTGTTTCGTCTTGATTAATTTCCATATAAAGTTCATCAAAATCCGATAAGAATTGCCCACTCAAAAATCCTCTCAAAGTTGATGAGAAATTAATCCCAAAAACCATTCTCTTCTCTGTTCAATGCGTCTGTGAAAGAGAGGCAGAGCCGCCTCTCTTGTTCCTTTGTTGTCTCTTGTTGCACGTTTTCCGAGAGGAAGAGAAATAGCTCACTGCTTGTTTCCTTTTTCTTCTTTATTTTTATTAAATCCTCCCTTGGCCTCTAAACCCACGAAATCCTTAGATATGTACTGTTTTCCTCTGTGCACGGAACCCGAGGAGTAACTCCTCATAATCCCCACGATGTTTCCCCTTCTCTAATTTATTGTTTCCAGCGTAGTGACCCTTCCCATTTAATTTCCCCTAATTATATTATTATTATTATTATGGTGATTTACAATTAAATATCTCGATTACGATACACGTTCGAAATGCCCACTAAAACGTACACAAAATATTTAAATAAAACATGTAACATGGAGTAACAATTAATTAGACACGTAGTCACATCATCATACAAAATAAATTACGCCTACATAGTTACTCGCGAAAAAAATAATTACACGTCAAATATCGCGTAAGCAAAAGTTACGGGTTTTACACTTGGTCATGTTGTAGTCCTCGTTCCACGTCACCACGTTGCCCGCGGTGGGCAGTCCTAGGAGGCATCCTACGTCCTCTAGAGTGATGGTGACCTCACCGCATTGTAGATGGAAGGAGTGCGTCTCGGGGCGCCACCGCTCTACTAATGCGGTGACCAGTGCGTGGTCTATCTTTATCTTTCCTATCCTACAACAACCCCCGAAACCTATACGGCCAATGAGCTCTGGCACTCTCGGGTTGCCCTCGCGTTGGTAGGCCTAAAAAAAACTCCCGTCATTGCTAATGACCTTCAAACCCCTATCTAGGCCTACATCCCCGCCCCAAATCCTAAGTGTTGTATGTGATGCGTGTTTGTTTAACACGCTGGGATCGTAGGGACCGGGCATAAGGTGGGCCGGAACAGACATCTATAAAAAAATATGGAATTTTATTAAAAACTACACATAATCATATCGCAATTCACAAATAAAAATAAACACAATTCAAAATGCATAAAATAACAATTCACAAAAAAAGAAACAACAATTTGCAAAAAAAAAAATGGCAAAATAGCCTATTTGGTCCTGTATGTATTTCAAGATTGAGGATAAGGTCCTGTATGTTTTATTTTCACTTTTAAGGTCCAGCATGTATTTACGACCTGCCAATTAAGGACTTCCGTCCAATTTTTTGTTTCTTTTCCGTCAACACCGACATGTGCCTCACACGTGAGGTACTATTTAAGGGTATTTCAGATATTTCATTATAGTTTACACAAGAAAAACATGGGGATTCAATTGTTAAACAAAATTTCTATGAATACTCAATTGTAACTAACAAAAAAAAAAAAATTAAACCCATCTTCTCCATCTTCATCCTCCACACTCTTCTCCACCACCGCCACCACGCCGCCACCCACTTCTACCTCTTCACATTATTTCTATCTCTCTCTCTTTCAGTGGAGCTTAAAGTGTATGAATTTTAGTTGCAAATCCAAAAACAAATGTACTTGCTTTAATCTCCCAAACAGTATGACCATGGTTATTATAAAAATGGGAAGCTTCTGTTCATGCTCCAAACCTCTTTTTGTTCGATTTATTGCCATCAAGTATTTTTTTTTGAGACTAATCTATCTAAAAACTACCATCTTTTGGTGGGTTTCAGTACAGATTTCTTAGAATTTTGGTCACGGCTTAAAGCCTGGGGGATTTTAATGTTACTTCTTGGAGCAAACTTATATATTTCCTTCCATTTTGTGTGGACCATGCTAGATTTTAAAGAGTTCTTATGGGTTTATGCTTGGTCTCTTGAAGCTTTCTGCGATATTAGGTGGGAAAAAAATATTAGAACTTGTTGGGTTTTTATATCAATGTAGGCGTTTAAGGTGCTTCTGTTTTAGAATGCTTTATTTTGTGTATCTTGGTCCTGATATCTGATAATAATCATGATCGGCCATGGTTGATGTTTGGGGATTTTCTACATGTTCTTGGTTTGTTCTTGCTGAAGAATGTGAGTTTCTCCACGTTTGATCCATCTTGCAAGACTTTCTTTTTGCATTTATGTTAGTGGGACATGGTGGTTGACTAAGCGCCGGCTCCAATGTGGACCAAATTTTTTCTATAAGGTGCGGAACAATTATGGACCGTCAGATCAAAATTTTGACGGTTAAGATCATTTGAGTCTTACTGAAATTATGAAGTTGATTTTAAATGAAATGATTGCAGCGGTCAAATATTAGATCCGACGGTGAATAATTGTTCCGCACTGCGTGGAACAATTTTGAGCCACACTGGAGCCATTCATATCCCTTTCTTCTCCGTCAATTTGAGTCCAAATCCAATTTTAATGGCCACCTCCTTCCACCATGCCTAGAAAATCTTCATCATCTGATTTTAAATGAAATGTTTTGATCGATACCGGGACATAAACGAGGCACACGACAAACAAATTTTATTGGTGGAGGTGGGTGGCGGTGTGTTGGTGAAGAGTGTAGAGGATGAAGATGAGTTTATATTTTTTTTGTTAGTTACAATTGAGTATTCATAGATATTTTGTTTAACAATTGAGTCCCCATATTTTTCTTGTGTAAACTATAATGAAATATCTAAAATACCCTTAAATAGTACCTCACGTGTGAGGCTGTTGACGGAAAAGAAACAGAAAATTGGACGGAAGGCCTTAATTGGCAGGTCGTAAATACATCTTGGACCTTAAAAGTGAAAATAAAACATACAGGACCTTATCCTCAATCTTGAAATACATACAGGGCCAAATAGGCTATTTTGCCAAAAAAAAATTCCTCTAATTCTTAATGTTTAAATACCTTACGCTTGACTATAAATTATTTAAGGATAAAATTCACCAATTTGCAATTAAAATACATACATTTTTAATTGACAATTGTGGATTAATTGCCATTTAGGGTCCCGACATATTTGCTTGCATGACTAATTTCATCCTTTTTCTTTTTTTTTAACTTTTTCGGTCATCAATTTATTTTCAAAGCAGACACTTTCATCCCTTTAAACTTTTTTTACTACTTTCATCCCCAATATATTTTCAATGCCCATCTTAGTCCCGATATATTTTCTAGCATTACTTTCATCCCCAAAAAATTTTCAAAGCGACCACTTTAAAAAGGATGAAAGTGGTCGTTTAAAAATATATTGAGGATGAAAAATATTGCTAGAAAAATATATTGGGGATAAATAAAGCTGGAAAAAAGTTAAAAAGAGATGAAAGTGGGTCTGTTTTAAATATATTGAGGGATGTGAAAAGTTAAAAGAAAAAAGAAAAAGGATGAAATTGGTCACTAGCAAATATGTTGGGGACCCAAATGGCAATTAATCCTGACAATTGAAGAGCAAAATTTGTGAAAAAAAAATTTTAAAAAAAAGATTCATACCTCCAAATTTCAAAAATTTGGAAGAGAGAAATTGGTGGTGGAGCCTTGGCAGCGGGAAAGGGCGGCGGCGGCGGCGGTGGGAGGGGGTGGTTGCGGAGGGGGCGGGTTTTTTTGGCTCAAGGATTGGGTTTTGGTCGCGGTGGGAAGGGAGGAAGAATAAGGGTTTTTTTTATTTTTAAAACTGCCAGTTGAGAACGGAAGTGGGATTTCCGTCCTGGGGCCAAGAAGGAAGTCCCACTTCCGTCCTGGCTGCCGTGACAAGACGCGTGTGGGAGGCAGCCACGTCAGCCAGAACGGAATCATGACCTTTATGGAATATGGGGGCCATACTAAGGCAAACCCCGCTCCCATTTTTTAGTACCCTTGTTGGACTGATTGAATAAAAAAATCACGTAAACCCAAAACTGTACAGACTTTGGTGTGGGCCTATCAGAGCCCAAAATATAATACAATTGCAGAAGAGCCCGACCCACCCTTACTTAAGAATATGGCTGAGTCCCGGAAACTCTTACACAACACTCGCAACAAGATAATAATGAGAGCTTAAATCTCGGGGTTTGCATGGGCTTGGCCCATTTTTTCCAGATCAGTCATAACATGGCACCCGGAAAAGTGGGACAAACATTTTTGTCCATAACGGAAGTCCCAGCTTCCGTCCGGGAGCCATAACGGAAGTGGGACTTCCGTTACGGCGACGTGGCGATTTTTCCCACGCGCGATGCCACGTGGCGAGCGGAAGTCCCAGCTTCAGGTATAGCCCGGGGACGAAGTGGGACTTCAGTTATGGGCTCCCGGTTAAAAAAAAACCCGCTTCTTCCCCTACCGCGATTTGCAAGAGTAATATTCCAAAAAAAAACCACCCCTCCCACTCCCATCTGCAGCCCCTCACTCCCAGCTGCTGCTTGCCCGCCACCTGTCGGTCCTCCCACTCCCACTGTCACTCTCACTCTCCCCACCACTAATATCTCTCTCTCCCAATTTTAATTTGGAGGTATACTTTTTTTTTAATTTTATTTAAGTGTAATTTTTGTATATATAGTTTTAAAATTCAATTGCAGATTAATAATGTATTTTGTATATATAGTTTTGATATTTATGTATTTTTGCGAATTGTATATGTATGTATTTTTTGTGAATTTGATATTCTTATGGACTAAAATTGCAATTTTATGAATGTGATATCCTTATGTATTGTAATTGCAATTATGTGAATTTGATATTCTTATGGACTAAAATTGCAATTTTGTGAATGTGATATCCTTATGTATTGTAATTGCATAATGTGAATTTGATATTCTTATGGACTAAAATTGCAATTTTGTGAATTTGATATCCTTATGCATTGTAATTGCAATTATGTGAATTTGATATTCTTATGGACTTGAATTGCAATTATGTGAATTTGATATCCTTATGTATTTTAATTGCAAGTTTTGAGAATTTGATGTCCTTATTATTTAAGTGAGAATTGTTATACTACGCACATTTTATTGATAAAAATCGCACAGTTTTTGTTACTGAGATGGCTCTTCACCTTGCGCCCTTATGCGGTCAAAGTCACGATCCCAGGTGTGTTGAACAAACACACGTCACATAGAAACACTTAGGATTTGGGGCGGGGATGTAGTCTGAGACGGGGGTTTGAAGGTCATTAGCTATGACGGGCATTTTTTTGAGGCATACCAACGCGAGGGCAACCGGAGAGTGCTAGATCTCATTGACGAGTATAGGTTTGGGGGTTGTTGTCGGATAGGTAAGATAAAGATAGACCACGCCCGATCACCGCATTAGTAGGCGGTGGCGCCCCGAGGCGCACTCATTCCATCTGCGATGCGGTGAGGTCACCATCGCCACTAGAGGGACGTGAGCTGCCTCTCAGGGCGCCCTGCCAGGGGGCCACGTGGTGACGTGGGGCGAGGACTACTGATATGACCAAGGGTCGGTGGATTGACGTGTGCACCATATCCTGGGTTTCCGCCCCCGCCCTGGGTCGATTAAGGGGTAACGCCCTCGAGCTTGCAGAGGTGTACGCCCGCATTTACGAGCCCCCTAGGCGAGGGATGCCACGCTGCCTCGCGGTTGACCCAGCGGGCCGGGCCCTGATTTTCCTCTGCATGGCGAGCTTTCCTCTTCCCGTTTTGGATGTGGCGAGTCGGCGGTTTTGGAGCCGGTGGCGCAGCCCGAAGAACCCTGTTCGGCCCGGTCTCAAAGAGGAAGGCGAGGTGCACGCGGAGGCATGATGGGATCTTTGCGCGGGAGGACTTAGCGGCGAGGCGACAACGGCAGTGTGGCCCGAACCCACCGGGGCCCGGCTGCACCGGCGGCAGATCCAGCACTGATCCCAGCACATACACGGTTTCCCGGTCAGTCGGCGTACCCGCCCTTTTGAGTACCAATTTGCATCACCCGGTACTTTATCACAGAGTTTTCGAGACGGGTGGAGATCCCGGTGCCGGGCCCTCTACATCTGCAGTAGGGCTTCTACTCGGGAGGGGACGCCTTCGTACAGCTACTGCACATCATCGAGGCGCGGCGGCGAGACTCAGGGTTGCCGATAAACCCCAGGAGCGGATATTTATCGACCACGAAGGCGCGGAGGTCATCTCAACCAATTTTGGTAGCGCCCGTACGGGTGAGAAATGGCGACCTTTACTTCTGCGACCGACCCCCGAAACACTGCCGTTCCATACACACCTTAGTCGCCGTAGATAGGTTTTCATTTACGTTGTTTACGTTTCGTTCATTGTAGTTACGTAGAATGTTAATTTATTTCGGTTGTAAAATATTATTACGATAATTACATTTGCTTGTTTTATATTAATATACAATTTATTTATTTTATTGCTCATTTTTTTAGTAAGTATTGTGTTTTGCAAATATTATTTATATATAATACAAACACCTACGAAAAAATAACCTCACGGAAAAAAAAACCAAGTGTTTTGGGCAAACACTGCTGCCCAGATCCATAGCGGAAGTCCCATTTCAGTCCAGGGGCCCAATTCAGTTATGGCCGGGGACGAAAGTGGGACTTCAGTTATAGTCTGCTAAAAAATACCCTACTCAAACCCTAACTTTTGTCCAGTGACTTTGAGGGACGGAATTCCCACTTCAGTCCTCAACTTCCGACCCAATTTACGGCGATGTAGTCACTTCTCACTTTTGCTTTTTTGACTCAAAAAAAATGTCCGAACGGTTTTGGCAATTTCATGCGCATTTATGACCGTTTTGGAGACTTGTCCAATTTCCCACCACATCTATAAATACCCACTCCAAACCTCTCCACAAATCTCAAACCTTCTCAAACCACTTAAAAACCCTATCCTCCAGTATTACTAGCTTTGAAAATTTTCTTTTAAAAAAAAACCGTATCCTCCGTAATGGCCAACTTTCCCGAATTTATGCAAAAAGAAATCGTCAAAAATACGAGGGATGTTGATTTTACTAGAGAATGGCGGTCGAATACGGGGAGGTTTTAATAGAAATTTGTTATGATTTCGGTATGCGGGGTTACCCGGGAGAAAAAGCGTTAGTCCGATTGCTACAATGAAATTGTTTACGGAATTAATTACGTGACAGGGGGACAATTCACGGTTGCGATGATCGACGCGAGTCCTAGCAAAAGCTGCTTAGGCGGTTTTGGGATTTAAGCGCTCACCCACAAATCATGGTTCGAAAGTACGACGGAAGGGACGAACATTGTTGACTTGGGACGGTCGCTGAGGCCCGAGTGGGCGGAATACGTTGCGGTAAGTTGCATGTAATTACGGCTGCTTGTATTAGCTGTATATTTTCATAACTAAATGTTTATTTTATATAACTCTAATTTTGGATTTGTAGCGTCTTCCATCGAAGTACACAAGTTGGTTGGAGCAAACTGGTCTCGGGTTAGCAAATTCTGTCTATCCCGAATCAGAAGCATCCCTGCATTATCGATTTGGACACAGCAATGACATGGGAGCATGGGCCTGAATAAGCGGCCCACTTATCACAGCTACACCCACGAGCCGATAAGTTGACCGTGTACGTTTTCCACCTTGGCCCGGTCCTCTATGTCGGGACATGACCACTATAGATACCTTGGTCCATGTGGTGTCGGTTTACAAGAAGAGTTGCTTGCCTTTTGTTCGTACGCGAAATCTTGCTCCCATATCCTCTTAGGGAAAGGCGTTTTACAACCATTTGCGTCTTGCTGGGGTGTTTGTCAAAATAATGTACAAGTTTAAAAAATATCATCTCCACGAGCGCTTTCAAAGCGGCGCTCTAGGCTGCTTTAGAAAGCAGCTATTAAGCGCCTCGACATGTTTGTAGTCATGCAACGAAAACGCATTCCCCGTCGTATGCCAAAGTCCACAACTCTTTGGGTTCTTTGCATTAACCCGATTAAACGCATCCTCATCTTTTTTGTTTTATACGATCTAGATACAAATCGCACTTAACCTTTTTCGGTTGGCTTGCGGCAATCCACACATAATCTTTCGATTCTTTGTTTTTTGCATTAGTGTGGAAATTGGACTGTAATGCCTAAGGCGATGTCGGTGCCTTTGCCTTTGGGGGTTGCCATCCGGGGAGGGTTGCCACGGCACTAAGAATGCCGGCATGACGATCGTCGATAAGACACACTTGAAGGTCTTTGACAACATGTTCCCTCAGTGACTAAGGAACCACGTCCAAGTCGAAAGATGATTACGAATCGACCAATGCAAAAGCAAGGGGTAAAATTTGGTTGTTAGCATCCGAGTGCTTGCAACCGGGGAGAGTCCACTTTATAATTCCCCCTAAGGTGTGTCCCGTCTACTGAAATTATGGGCGGCACCACGGGTAGCCAGTCAACCAGCGGTTTAAAAGTCGAGAACAATGACACGAACACCTTGGGCCCATTATCGGTTTCTTGAGGGTGGTAGAGAAATTTGACTATCATACCGGGTTTGAATCTTTTAGTGCCGGATATAATGCGGCGATACTTGAAAAGTTGAATGCAAAGTACCAAAAAAGTGTTTCTATAGCATTTACTGCGCATACCAAGCTTTTCTATAGGTACAAGTCAAATTCATATCGGTGGTACAAGCGACCCTAATCAATTTAACGAGATATTTCGAGGATCGGCTGAACAAGGTGTAGAATTTTTACCCAGATGTAGGTGGAGGACATGTTGCGTTTTTTGTTACGGTCCGTCAAGCGGTAGTGGTCTGGTTAAGCTTTGTAACCTTCCAGCATTCCATCCACCCCTGCTATGATTTATGCGAGCGTACCAAGCTGCATCGGGCAATTTCGGTTGAATTTCTACACACCCATTGAACCATTGTTTGTTGCTCCTCTCTCTTTTCCATTCCCGTAATGCCACCTTGTCATGCCACACGTTCACATCCAACATTGCCTCGCGTTTATCCTTGAATTGCATCCCCAAAGCAAATTTCGGGAATATTGGGATTCCATGTTTTAATTTTTTGTCCACAGTATGTGATTCCAGTCTTGGTTCCATGGAACCCATATCATTCCAACGAGCAAAATTTGCATAGTTTCACGTGCGATGGAACATTCCATTACGGAATGGCGCGGCGATAGTAGAGGGAGTCGGTTCGAGGCTCTGTGTCCGCCTCTTGATCATTAGTCCACTAGGTTTGTTGTTGGATTTCGGGGGTTGGCATCTTCCGCTACACCACTGTGCGTCTTACTCGACCCCGTCGTCCTCGTGGTCTCCCGGCACTATCGTCGGCGAAGTCGTCTTCCCGTTTCGGAGCGCCGTCAATGTCGGATATTGGACCCAAAGAATCCGTGACCGAATTATCATTAGAGGGTTCGTAAGTAGACGGTGGGGGCATATTTGGTAATGGATTTGGCTCAGAAAAAATATGGTTGCGGAACAAAATATGGCTCAGGTGCAAATTGTGTTGTCGGTATTACAAAGCTATCCGAATGTCTCTGCACGAGGTTCCAACGAGGGCACCAACATGAATCCGCTCGGAGTTTGAAATCCGTTTGGATTCCCCACAAACTCTCTAAACCTTCTTCATCATTAAGGTTTACAACATCGTATGCCACCATGTTGAAAGTCGGCATGAAGAATGGACGGATCATTATTAGCTAGAACATTGACGAGTACAAAGCTCGACTCTTTTGCGGCGACATATTCTATGGCAAAGTTATGCAGAATGAAATCCTTTGTATAACTTCAAAACTTTTTTCGCTAGGCTCGTGAAAGCAGGGGGTAACCCCGTTTTAAGTAAACTATATTGTGGTCGAAATGTAAATACAATCTCATTGGACATTCGAGTGCCATTTTTAAGCAAAACAAAATAAGTAGTTGAGGGTGTTTAGACGAAATAATTTGGAAAATGGTGTTTGGAGTATGAAGAATGGATGGGAGGGTATTCAATTTTATAGAGAATTTTGCGTGAGATGTGCAAAACCCCTGTTGATACAGTGGGACTTCGTTATGGATCCATAGCGGAGTCCCCTTCCGTTATGAGCCGACACATTATTTTTCCTAAAAATTGTACTTTTGGTCCCCAGCGCATTTTGAGGGCGGAATTGCCACTTCCGTCCTCAAATTGCGAGCTTTTGTCACTACTCACTTTTGCTTTATTGCCGAAAATCCCAAAGCGGAAGCTTGCGGTTTGGTTCGCATTCTTGACCAATTTTAGGAGAACTGGCCAATTGGAACTCTTACTTTTGAATTTCATACTAAATCGTTAACTAAACCTCAACTTTTTTTAGTTTCATACGTGTTCATATTATAATTATTAGTTTCAACTTTTTTTTAAATATTGCTCATTTCGGAACTTTCAAAAAATAAAATAACCGACAATTCCATTAACTTCATACAAATAAATTTACTTGAACATTAAAAAAATACAAAGTCCCAGGTTAGTCAAACCCTAAATATTTCTAAACTTAGGCTCAATCATTTTCCAAGTCAAATCTTGTTGCTTGACGATGCATCGGACATCGGGTATTCGAGGGGGACCCTCCAAAGTTACCTCTTCGGGGAGATGTGGAACATTGTCGACTTCGTCCACAAATCCTCTTCGCTTCGTACCCAAAAAATATGGCGAGAGAAGGATAAAGAAAAAATTCGCCACTTCTTACGTACCGCTTAGCCACTTGGATTAGCCTAAATTAGAGGTATACAAAATAAACATTTAGTTATGAAAACATACGGTTAATACGGTGTCGCAGTAATTACATGCAACTTACATGACGTATTAGCCCACTGGGCCTCGGCACCGTCCAAGTCAACAATGTTCGTCCTTCAGTCGTACTTGAACCATGATTTGTGGGTGAGCGCTTGAAATCCCAAAACCGCCTACGCGGTTTTGCTGGGGCTGCGTCGATCATCATAGCTGTGAATTGTCCCCAGGTCACGAGAATTAATTCAGTAAACAATTTCATTGTAGCAATCGGACAACGTTTTTCTCACGGGGTAACCCTGCATCATCGAAATCATAACAAATTTCTATTAAAACACCTTTCGTATTATGTGGCCATTCTCTAGTAAAATCAACATCCCGGTATTTTTGACGCATTTGTTTTTGCATAAATTCGGGAAAGTTGGCCATTACGGATGATACGGTTTTTTTTTTAAAAGAAATTTTTCAAAGCTAGTAATACGGAGGATAGGGTTTTTAAGGGATTGAGAAGGTTTGAGATTTGTGGAGAGGATTGGAGGGGTATTTATAGATGTGGTGGGAAATTGGACAAGTCTCTGAAAACAGGTCATAAATACGCACGAAATTGCCAAAACCGTTCAGAATTTTTTTTTGGGTCAAAAAAGCAAAAGTGAGAAGTGACTACATGCTGCAAATTGGCTGGAAGTTGAGGACGGAAGTGGGAATTCCGTCCTCAAAGTCACGGACAAAAGTTAGGGTTTGAGTAGGGTATTTTTTGGCAGGACCATAACGGAAGTCCCACTTCCGTCCCGGGGCCATAATGGAAGTGGGACTTCCGTTATGGACTGGCAGTGTGTTTGCCCAAAACACTTGGTTTTTTTTTTCAGAGGTTATTTTTCAGAGGTGTTTGTATTATATATAAATAATATTTGCAAAACACAATACTTACTAAAAAATGCGCAATAAAATAAATAAAATGTATATTAATATAAAACAAAGCAACGAAATTATCGTTGTAAAATTATACAACCGAAAAAAAAATTAACATTCTACGTAACTACAATGAGCGAAAGCGTAAACAACGTAAATGAAAACCTATCTACGGCGACGAAGGTGTGTATGGAGCGGTGTGTTTGGGGGCGGTCGCGAGAAGTAAAGGCTGCCATCTCTCACCCAGTGCGGCGCTACCAAAATTGGTTGAGATGACCTCCAGCGCCTTCGTGGTCGATAAATATCCGTTCCTCGGGGTTTATCGGCAGCGAGTCTCTTGCTGCTGAGTCGAGTGATGTGCGAGTGTGTCTGAAGCGTCCCTCCCGAGTAGAAGCCCTGTTTGTCGCGAGATGTAGACGGCCCGACACGAGGATCCCCGCCCGTCGAAAACTTCGGTGATACGATGCAGGGTGATGCAAATTGGTACTCAAAAGGTGTGGGTACGTCGACTGATTGGGAAGCTGTGTATGTCTGCGGGAGGGCTGTCTTGGGATCTATCGCCCGGTGCAGCCGGCTCCGGTGGCCCGCCCTGTGGCTGTCGTAGTCGCCTCGCCGCCAAGTCCTCCCGCGCGAGCATCCCGTTGCCTCCGCGTACCTTGCCTTCCTCTTTGAGGCCGGGCGGGAGCAGGTTCTCTCGGTTGCGTCACGGTTCCAAAACCGCCGACTACTGCCACATCCGCGGCTCTCGACTGCGGAGTCGGGGACTTCCGGCCGCCACGAACGCCTCTTTGATTGTCTTTGAAGCCCAGGAGACTAGGGACCTGTAGTGGCCGATTGAGTTGGAAGCGGGCTTATCGAGCTCCGTTAGTATGAGTCTGTTCGCATCCGCCTGCAACATCAATTCTCGTGTCAGTATATTATAAACAAGGAAAATCAATGTACACTAACAAAAATACAAAACTTACAATAATGTCCTCAGAAGGCGCGATGGGTTGAATGCCCATCGGGAGTGGACCGGCATCCCTGTTGCGTGGGTTTGTAAGGAGGTGCACGGTAATGAGATTGTACCAATCCATGTACTCACGGGTTGGTAAGATCACATTACCGGGGACCGGGACAGCGTTCGCCAGGGCATTCTGTCGGGCATCCCACATGGCTATGTAGTCTTCGTGCTTCTTCGCCCAGTTCATATTCGGCCCCGCCATGTGGGTGTGGACGTCTTCGCCCTCTTTCGTACCCGCCGCCACCGATGGGGCTGGTATCACCTGCTGGAACCCGAATTGCCTAGCAACCCGGTCCGGCATGTGAAACTCAACCAACTCGAAACACACGAGTGGCGTACGGGCCAAACAGGTGGATAGGAAGCCCTCATCGCGTGAGACCCGAGCAGCGATAACCCTGATCGAGTACGGCCTCCACATGAGCTGTAAAAAAAAATTGTACATTAGCATAAATTAATTGCGCAAATAAAAAACAAACACACGAAAAATACGATAAACCTTACCCCACGAGCGTCAGTCAGTCGGTCAAGCTGAGTCGTGAAACACCGTCGGTTGAGATTTGGTAGCGTTCTTGAAACTCCGGCCGGTGTTCCAACGCGCCCGTCACGCTCGGCCGTCCGCGGGAGGTTCATTCATAATCACTCCCCGGTTCGCCGGCTTGAGAAATGAAATGCGCTCCCACGCCCACAACTGGTACAAACAAACACAGATTAATCAGCAATTATTTAAAAATATGCAGGTAAACAATAAAAAAAAGTCATTAACAATTACACAAACCTGGATCAACAGGCAACACCCAGCTATGTCCTTAGAGTCGGCCTGTGCAGAGATGCACATCTGGCGGTATAGGTACTGACAGGGGACGGCGCGCCCGAGAATCGTTTGGTCATGGGTGAGGTCCCCGTCGGCTGATGAGCAAGAGATAGCGCATGTTCCCTCGCGACCCGGACTTATCCCAGGGAAGAGGAAAAGGCTGCCATGCAGAGGAAAATCAGGGCCCGGGCCCGCTGGTCAACCGCGAGGTGCGTGGCATCCTCGCCTAGGGGCTCAGAAATGTGGGCGTACACCTCTGCAAGCTCGAGGGCGTTACCCTTAATAGACCTGGTGGGGGCGGAAACCTAGGATATTGTGCACACGCTCAATCCACTGACCCTTGGTCATGTTGTAGTCCTCGTCCCACGTCACCACGTGGCCCCGGTAGGGCGATCTAGGGAGGCGGCCCTACGTCCTCTAGGGTGATGGTGACCTCGCGCATCGCGAGATGGAATGAGTGCGTCTTGGGGCGCCACCGCTCTACTAATGCGGTGATAAGTGCGTGGTCTATCTTTATCTTACCTATCCGACAACAACCCCCGAAACCTATACTGTCAATGAGATCTAGCACTCTCTGGTTGCCCTCGCGTTGGTATGCGTCAAAAAAATGCCCGTCATAGCTAATGACCTTCAAACCCCTGTCTAGGACTACATCCCCGCCCCAAATCCTAAGTGCTCTATGTGACGTGTGTTTGTTCAACACACTCTGGGATCGTATGGGACCCAGGGCATAAGGTGGGCGGGAAAGAGCCATCTGTAACAAAAACTGTGCGATTTTTGTTAATAAAATATGCGTAGTATAACAATTCTCACTTAAATAATAAGGACAGCAAATTCTCAAAACTTGCAATTAAAATACATAAGGATATCAAATTCACAAAATTGCAATTCAAGTCCATAAGAATATCAAATTCACATAATTGCAACTACAATGCATAAGGATATCAAATTCACAAAATTGCAATTCAAGTCCATAAGAATATCAAATTCACATTATGCAATTACAATGCATAAGGATATCACATTCACAAAATTGCAATTTTAGTCCATAATAATATCAAAATTGCAATTTTAGTCCATAAGAATATCAAATTCACAAAAAATACATACATATACAATTCGCAAGAATACATAAATATCAAAACTATACATACAAAAATACATTATTAATCCGCAATTGAATTTTAAAACTATATATACAAAAAATTACACTTAAATAAAATTAAAAAAAAAGGTATACCTCAAATTAAAATTTGGGAGAGAGAGATATTGGTGGTGGGGAGAGTGAGAGTGACGGTGGAGGGAGGGACCGTGGCAGCGGCAGCGATGGGAGGGAGGAGGCTGCAGCGAGAGGAGGGGAGTGGTTTTTGGGGGGAATATTACTCTTGCAAATCGCGGTGGGGGAAAAGAAGAAGGGTTTTTTTTTAAAGCTGGGAGCCCATAACGAAGTCCCAGCTTCGTCCCAGGGGCCATAGCGGAAGTGGGACTTCCCGTTCAGCCACGTGGCACTCGCAGCGTGGGAAAAAGCGCCACGTCGGCGAGCGAAGTCCCAGCTTCGGGTTATGGGTCCCCGAGACGAGCTGGGACTTCCGTTATGGACAAAAATGTTTGTCCCACTTTTCCGGGTGCCATGTTATGACTGATCTGGGAAAAACGGGCCAAGCCCATGCAAACCCCTGAAGTTTATGAGCTATTATTAGATATCCATATTCATTAAGCCCATTACTTAGTCCAATCTCCATCTTTCTCCCAAATCTCGAATAATTATGTGCTAGAACTATCCCAAAGAAATTTATCTTACTTTCAAAATACAATAATTTGTCCCGACCTACTAATGTACATAGATCATGCATTTAAGGTTATCACGATCAAAATTTTGAGTCTGAATATAAAAGGTTGAAAAACTCGTAAATACGATGATCGGAACTGAAGTCAAAATTAGATTTCTAATCAATCGTATATATTTTTTTAATTCGATTCTCCGAACCCTAACCGACACGACCAGTCGACTTAGTTGAACAAAGATAAAATCGGTGTGCCCCGTATTTTCGAATTCAACAATTGTAGTGGTCAGATCGTCGATCTTACCAAATTCTCTCCTTTAGCAAATTTTTATCGAATTTAATTCAATTTTTGTCTTTTAAACGTCAGAATCGTCTAATCATACGCTCCAACCTGCGATTTGATTTTAATATTGTTACCCGCATCTAAAAAAAATGTCACGGATGTGGGACCAGACGAAATGTTCATTGCACTTAATTTTGGCTAATTAGTGAATTATATCTCTAAACTATTATTTTTGGTGACTAACATCCCAATTTATTGTTTATGTATAATAACATCCCCAATCAATTTTCATTTTGTATGTACGGTCCTTCCGTCCGAAAATTGACGGTCAACTGAAATTGAAGGGAAAATTGAGTTAACTCACAAAGTTTAAAGGGCAATTGTGTTAAATTACATTAAAAATAGGCAAATTGGTGTGTTTAGTCCCCAAATAATTTATGGCCAAAGATAAAGCCCTTTAAAGATTATTTTTTTATTTGAAAATCCCCAAACAATTTACTATTAGTATACAAGGTCCTTCCGCCCAAAAAAATGTTAGTCAACTGTTAATTTAATTTTTTTACCAAGTCAACATAAATATTTTAGGGGTATAATCGGTATATCACATTAAAATATACCCATTCACCCATTTTTTCCTTGCATTTGTTCTTGAGTTAAGAAGAGAAGAGAAGGGAAGAGACAATGGGAGATGTTGAAGAGGGGGTGGGGCGTCGGGGAAGAAGAACTGGGGTGGGGATGCATCAGGGGAAGAATGGATGGGTGTAAAATACCATAATTACCCTTTTACATTTTTGCTTTGATTCAATTTTTTTTCCAAAATTTATGTTGACCGTAACTTTTTGGACGGAAGAACTTTGCATACCAATGGTAAATTGTTTAGGGATTTTATTTCCAGAATTAATCTTTAAGGACCTTGCGTGTAATATGTAAATTGTTTAAGGACTATATTAATCATTTTGCCTTAAAAATACCCACGCTCACCTCTGTTCTTCAATTTTAGGAAGAAGTTTCCAAGATCTTAATATCAACAATGTGTGATATCCCAAAGGATTCACAATTCTCATACTCAATATAGAACCAAATAGCAGCTAAGAGACTTGAGTCTTAACCAATCCAACATGCTATTTAAATGGAGAAAATAACTTGATATATATGTAAAATGAAGTAAACTGAGAGTACTTAATACAAAACCAAGTTCATCTTCTATTCCTTAAGTAAAACAAAAATGAAAGAGGCTCACAATCCTTAATGATAAACTAGTAACTGAAATAAGATAAGGTGAAGAGAGCAAACTTCATATAACATCCAAAGCTGCTAAGCAAGCCAGAGTTCCTACAATAGCATCATATTCATTGAGCAAATGACAGAGATATTTGAGGGGGGGAATGGGAGAAGGGAACAGATTGCAGAATGCAAAAGGGGGAAAAAGAAGAACTTACTAAGGGAGAAGGATTGGCTGCTGCCAGTTTTGGGTATATTTTTCGAATGCCTTCCTCTTCAGCTCAGCATCCCCTTTTATACCTAGTTGCACTCCCGAGGTGGAATCTCAGCCCTCCAGCTCCCCATCTCTGACAATGGCAGAGAATCAATAGTGCATCAGCACTCATTTGGCATCAATGGTGGATGAAGTGGCTAAAGACACTATCAATAGCTTCCTCTTTGGCATAGCAACTATAGACTTTAAGTCTATTGCATAAAACGATGTCGTATAGGCTTATTTTAAATATTTAAATGGAACGGTGTAGTATTGAATAATTGGGGCTTTAATTAAATCCTTTCAACCCTAATTTCCCCTTTATTCATTCCTTAACTAATTTAACTAACTTTCCCACTCATTCTTTATTCAAAACTTCCTTCTTCATTCTTCAGATATGACACAATGATGGCGTCAAGCTCCAAGGAATCCCCTTCCAATAATCAGGGTCTTCCACAGAGTACCCTTGATCAAGCAACTAAAGGTTACTTCCTCCAACAAACTCTAAGCTTCTCTCAATTCCCGAATTTATAAAATTTTGGTAAATTTTTTATTTCTTGAATATTTATTATATATTTGGAATGTTTTTTGTTCTTTGGGATATTCAGATGTTACGAATTAAGGACCCGAAAGTCAGCTTGAAATTATACTCTGAAGTATTGGGCATGTCGTAAGTTTGAGCATGATGTTCAACTGATTTTGCTTGTGATTATGTTGGTTTTGATTAAATTTTGAAAATGCAGGAAGATGGAGATGAAGGGGGAGATGTGGAGTGGGCTGGGGTGGTGGTTGGCGAAGGGGAGGGGTGGAGTGAGTTGCGGAGAAGGTGGACTGTGGCGGCGGTGTTGGTGGTCAGCGAAAGGGGAGAATATGGGGGGTTGCTAGGAAGAAGGAAAGATATGGGGGGTTTGAGGGTAATGGGTTGAAGAGAATATTTTTGTGATGTACCAAATATGCCCTTATAACTATTTTCTTTGACCGCGTCAAAATTTTAAATTCACACTTGACTAACTATTTTTTAGACGGAAGGACATTACATACAAAATGAAAATTATTTGGGAATGTTAATGTACAAAAACAAGGAATTGGGATGTTAGTCACAAAAAATAAATAGTTTAGGGACATAATGACTAATTAGCCCTTAATTTTCCTAAGCCTCCTTCTTCTTCCTCCCTCTCCTCCTCTCCCCTGTAATAAATTTATAATAAAATAAAAAAAACTCCCACCCAGAGCTCTTACTTCCCTCTCATGGCTTCAAAGAATGATGGCAAGGAAGTAAAAGTAGATAAAGTATTCATAGGAGCAGGATGTAACAGAATAGTAAACAATGTTTCGTGGGGTGCCTCTAATTTGGTTTCTTTTGGTGCCCAAAATGCTGTTGCTATCTTTTCTCCCAAGGTTTTCTTCTATTCCTCCAAGATTTTCTTAGATGCAAGTTTCTTTTTTTAATTTTTTTTTATATTCAAGTTTCTTGATTTTTTTTGTGGGAGTTGCAGACTGCACAAATATTGACTACACTTCCTGGGCATAAAGCAATTGTTAACTGCACCTATTGGCTTCCAAATTCCAAGTTTGCATTTAAAGGTACTGTCTTTTTTTTTTTAATCTAATTTATAGTTTAAGAGCAATTTTCAGTTTTTTTTAGGGAGGGGGGAGGACTGATTACAACTTCTAATAAGAGAATTAATAGCTTTGAAGCAGGGACGAAGCCGAAAAATTCTTGTAGAGGGCCGAGGGATAAAGGTTTACATAATTTTTGGGGGTAATTTTTTCAAAATTTTTAAAAAATTATAGGGTAAGAAATGCAACTTTAAAAATCTTGGGAGCCGCCGTCACTCCCTGCCCCCTGGATTCGTCCTTGCTTTGAAGGTTCATAAACTTGTGGGTTCTCTTGTTAGATTGCAAATTTATTTACAGTAACAAAAGTTAAGTTCTTTTAACTGAAGATAACGATTATGGTCATTTGTTAACAGCTAAGGAGCTGGAAGAGCATTTTTTGCTATCTGGGGATGCTGATGGATTTATTATGTTGTGGGCCTTCTCTCTTGCAGAGAAGAAGGTAGTTACTAGCTTCTTTATTTCTTTTGCTTAAATGATTCTGTATTTAAGCGTTCTTGTAGAGCTTTACAATTGGGCAGAAGTAGAGTAAGTCACACTTACCAAGCTGATACAGAATAAGAAATTAGCAAGAAAGTCAACTCTAGCGAGGAATGGTTAGCTTGGTAATGAAGTTCTTGAATAGTCAGCCTTCCATATCGCGGATATTGATGTTATTTGGAATCTTTATTTTCTGTATTTTTCTTCTTCTGTATAGAGATCATCTGCGATGAAGAATCTAGTGGGGGCCGGGAGATTCTCTTTAGTAGTTCTTAACAACTAATGAATTGTACTAACAGATTAGAGTAGTAACTAAACTTCTGTTTTTGTTCTCATTTTGAGGCTTGGTTTCGTGATGGAAAGCTAATCAAGGACTTTTAGTCTTGATGGTGGAACTAAGCTTCTATCCTATCTTTTGTTACTTTGAGTTCTTCTCTTGGAACTAGAATTCCAAGGTTTTCATACAATCAATTAGGGCTTAATTCACTTACCAAAAAATAAAAAAATAAAAAAACAAAAACAATTGGGGCTTAGTTTCTCTTTCCTCGGTTGTGGAGAGGGTCTGGGAATACTTTCAGGTCATTTATACTTGGCCCTTACAGTTAGAGCATCCAACTTTTGGCTCTATGCATATGCTTCTTATATATCTTCTTTATAACAACCTTGTGTTATCAATAGCGGCGGAGCGGAGCGGCCATATGCCGCTACAGCCCCATCCATAGCGGAGCGCATCAATGTTGCGGGAATAGCTACCGCTATTGCGGCTGAAATAGAGGGAATAGCGGCGCAATAACAGCACTATTTGGATAAGAGCTTAAAAAACCCCTTTTTGCTCTTTACAATTGTCAAAAACTTATGGGTAAATTGGGGAGTTTTTGAATTTAATGGCTTTGTTTATGTTTTTATCTTGGATTTAATGACTTAGGTTATGTTTTTTTATCTTGGTTTTAATGATTTTGGTTACGACTTTGTTTTCCTTGTTGTCTTGAATTTTTCTTAATTATTTATATTAAATTTCAAATAGCGCCGCTATCGCTATCCCGTTATAGCATTGTTAGGGTCGGTCGCTACGCGACGCTATCCGGGATTTACAACACTAATACAACCCTTGATACTTATTTAGTTTAGTTAATTACTTTGTAATTTTGACAAGGCAGCTATTGAAAAAGTTCTTTTTTGCAAGATATATTGGAGTGTTTGCTTTGACCAAGTTTATATCTTCATCTCCGTTTACCAAGCTACTTGCATATTTTGTTGACAGTGGAGACACGTATTACAAGTACCTCAACCACATAAGAAAGGTGTAACATGCATAAGTGGGATATTGGTTTCTTGTGAAAATGCTGTATTTGCATCCACCTCTTCTGATGGAACTGTTAATGTTTGGGATTTGGTGCTTCCTTCCAAGAACGGGGGTGAGTGAAAGGAATTTAAAATTGTTTATTTGTTAATTCTTGAATTTGTTTCATGGACTTCTTGTTTAGATTTGCCAATATAAACTATCGGCCAGAATGTTTTCTCGTCCATTTCTATTTTGCTTTCTTTTCTTTTCCACTCGGTTGGAATTATTTTGTCAATTCTTGGATGTTGTCTTAATGCGAATGATTGTCACATATTCATTTGACGACCTACTTATCTTACTGCAGGTGATTGTAAATTATCATGTTTAGATTCCCTCCTTGTTGGTTCGAAAACTATGGTTGCACTTTCACTCACAGAGTTGCCTGGGAATACTGGTCATCTGGTTCTGGCTATGGGAGGATTGGATAATAAGATTCACATGTATTGCAGTGAGAGGGCTGGAAAAGTAATTTAGCACTTGTCATTCTATTTTCATGAACTTTCTCTTTATCAGTACATTCTTTTCTCGCTAAATGGATTTCTTATTTGTATTTTTCTGTCCTAGTTTGTTCCGGCCTGCGAGCTAAAGGGACATACTGACTGGATTCGAAGTTTGGATTTCTCATTACCTATACATTCAGATGGACAAACTTGTATTTTACTCGTAAGCTCATCTCAAGACAAAGGGATACGTATATGGAAGGTAGTTTTATGCCAATCTTTGGGTAATAATGAGGGAGAAATCAGTTTGGCTTCTTACATTAAAGGTCCCATGTTTGTAGCTGGTTCATCCTCATACCAAATTTCGATGGAATCTTTGCTCATTGGACATGAAGATTGGGTCTACTCAGTGGCGTGGCAGCCACCTTCACTCGTCAATGGGAACGAGTGTTATCAGCCTCAGAGCATATTGTCTGCTTCAATGGATAAGACGATGATGATTTGGCAACCCGAGAAGGTTGCTGGTATCTGGATCAATGTGGTAACTGTTGGTGAGTTAAGTCATTGCGCTCTAGGATTTTATGGTGGGCATTGGAGTTCTGTTGGTGATTCAATATTAGCTCATGGATATGGCGGATCTTTTCATCTATGGAAAAACATTGATTTGGATGATTGGAAACCTCAAAAAGTTCCCTCTGGACACTTTTCTGCGGTATCAGACATTTCATGGGCTAGATGCGGGGAATATATACTATCTGTTAGTCATGACCAGGTAATAAGTTACCCCCCCCTTCTCTCTTTCTCACTGCTATGGAATTTTATCTTATGCAGTCTTAATTTTGGCAGACAACCCGAATCTTTTCCCCTTGGTTAAAAATTTCTTGTACCGAAAACGAGGAAACATGGCATGAAATTGCACGGCCTCAAGTTCATGGCCATGATATAAATTGTGTCACCATTATCCATGGAAAAGGAAACCATCGCTTTGTGAGTGGGGCAGATGAGAAAGTTGCAAGAGTTTTTGAGGCTCCTCTATCCTTCTTGAAGACTTTAAATCATGCCATTTCACTCGATTCCAGTCACTTTGATGATCTTCAAGTTGATGTGCAGATTCTGGGTGCAAATATGTCTGCGCTGGGCCTCTCCCAGAAACCCATATATAGTCAAGGTGTGGTTAGTCTCATTTCATGAAAAAGTATCTGCATGTAACAACAATATATATATTACTTATTCCTTCTTTTTTTTTTCTTTTTCTTTTTTTCTTATGTGGGTATGCATGTATTTGTTCAGAATCTGGGTACAAAAAGATGTACTGATGCCTCATACTCTCCTGCGTAGAAAATCTTGGAACATTGTGTTGATTTCTTTCTTGATCGTGTCAAGAAGACAACTTTTTGCCTTTTCCAATTACTTTCTGGCGAGAATTCCTTGACTATTCTTGGATGTCAATACATTTCGTATCGGTTGTTTCACTATGTTGTTGAAGTTCTATGATTTATTGGTTTTTGGGCCTACCTTTTACTCGACACATGAGGTACATGCATTGGGGGGGGGGGGGTAGATGCTTTAAAGATCTGAATCAGTAGCATTGTTCTTTCAAGCGGTTTGTGTTGAATGACACAAGTTACTAATTTCTCCTACAGTTTCACATGAGCCAACAATCAAAACTAGTAACGATGGTATAGATACCCTTGAAACAATCCCAGAAGCTGTTCCGGTTGAGTTTACAGAACCACCAATTGAGGATCAGTTATCCTGGCATACACTTTGGCCGGAGTCACACAAACTATATGGACATGGAAATGAACTATACTCTTTATGTTGTGACCATGCTGGAAAGCTTGTTGCTTCTTCCTGCAAGGTATGTAAAACCATTTTTTACTGCTGTTGTGGTACTAAAATACATCAATTCATTTGTATTGGCATCTACTGAAATGAAACGGCTGTAACTCATCATGATATTCAAATCTTGTTACATATTATACTTTAGTAAGAAGATATCTTTGGATTTGTTTGACTTGCATGAGGAAACATACATAGATTTCTTTTTTTTGGTTGAAAGTAATATGTAACTGCTGGAAATAATTAAAGGAGTACCCAGATTCGCTGCTTCACAAAAGTACTTATAGTATATATTTTGTAAAGAATTAGAAGAAACATTTTAACTGATCGCTCCTTATTGAACTTGTGTCCTATAATGATCAAAGGTAGGATCCTACATTAGCTGAGTTGCTAATTGATTGATAGGCTATATAGCTTCATTCTACTAGACTATAGTTGGCCCTGAGTAGCATGAATAGTTGTGAAGCCGAGCATATTCCACTTTTACACTGTCCACGAGCTTATCAATCTTAATCAAGCGTAATGTATCTGTCTTGTCATTTTCTAAATCCTTAAAAGCTGTCAAGGAGTCTTTTGCATAACAAAAGGACAACATTCGTAAACCTGAACTTCAGTACACCACCAATAAAAGGAACATGTTCTCGACTAACCTTAGACCCTCAATCCACCTCAGGTTCATTATTGGGGAGCCTGAGTGTGACAAACAAAAACTTCGTCTTGCTCGGGATCCACTCCCCCCACCCACCACCACCACCACCCCCACCCCCCCAAAAAAAGAGTACTCTAGTTGAAGACCTTAGCATGCATAACTCAAGGATCCTGGTGTATAACTTGTAATAGGGAAGTACTATTACTGATCTCTCAATGTGACTTCTGTTTTTTTGGCGATACTTCCAATTAGAGATCTGCATTTATAGATGTTATGAAAAGCTGGTTTATTTTCAGGCTCAATCCGCATCAGTTGCTGAAATCTGGCTGTGGCAAGTTGGTTCTTGGAAGTCTGTTGGCCGGCTGCATTCTCACAGCTTAACAGTGACCAAGCTCGAGTTCTCTCATGACGACAGTTTTCTTTTGGCAGTCTCGAGGGATCGCCAATTCTCTGTATTTTCAATCAAACACACAGGTTAGTGCTGATATTTTTTCCTGCTTAATTTGTCTGATAGATCATTTTCGAGCATCTTGCTTTGGCTGATGGGTAGGAAGAAGCCCTTTATTACCTTTAGCCATTTTTTATTTTTCCGTTTTGGTAGGGAATGATTATTCAGCCTCATAATATTATTGGTGAAATTACAAGTAGCAACTAGTCTAATTTGGATTTAGAACTAGTTGGATTCGAGCGTGCTGTTACTTGTAACGAATTTGATTTTATTTTGGGATGGTTGTTCAATCTTCCTTCAAAATTTGGACGTATAAGCTCCTTTAACATTGTTATTATTCCAGGTGCAGATGAAATTACTCACGAAATGGTGGCCAGGCAGGAAGCACACAAAAGAATAATATGGGCATGTTCATGGAACCCATTTTGTCATCAATTTGCCACCGGCTCTAGAGATAAGACCGTAAAGATCTGGCAAATAGAGAACGGTCATTCAGTCAAGCATACCATGACTCTACCACCATTTAATAGTAGTATCACCGCCCTATCCTGGACGGGCCTTGATCGCCAGAGCAACCACGGACTTCTTGCTGTTGGAATGGAAAGTGGCTTGATCGAGTTATGGAGACTTTCTTTTACAAGTCCTGAAAACGGAAATCCATCTGCGGGAAAAGCAGATTGTATAGCCAAGTTTGATCGATTTCTGTGCCACGTCTCCCCAGTTAACCGGTTAGCATGGAGAAATCCCGTAAATAACGAAGATTGTAAGAGCATGCAGATTGCATCTTGTGGTGCTGATCATAGTGTCAGAGTGTTCAATATAGATTTAGTTTGAGACTCTTTACCTAAAATGGAGTATATTCAATGTACTTCAAATTTTTGTCTTTGAACCATTTACTATCAAATTCCACAATTGCTAAAAGAACACTTGTATAGGTCGTAATAATATTCTTTCGTTGATAAGAGAATCTGCAGTCGCTACTCAAAGTGTGAACTAGGTAAATCCCGTCTTGTATTGGCGTACTTTTCGCGTGTACGTTTCATGGGGGATTTTCTCCGATGTAAAAATTATGAATTCTCCACTTTTCGGAACTTTTGGCATGAGTAGTTCTTGGAAATTTTTGACAATATCGGATCTTGTGGTGCAGAATTGTCCAAATTAAAGATGATTATCTCTCTCCTTATTTTACAATGACGTGGATAGTTCTGAACCATAATATACATTGAATCGGGTTCGTGATAAATTTATCTGTAGTTCTTGATGTTATAGTAGAACAGCCGAACAACAATCAAGATTGTGGAGACTGTATGGGGGTCGTTTCTTAAAATTAAGGTTGTTCAGAAAAAATCGAAATTGACCCAGTTCTGAAAGTATATGTATATATCTTATACTTATACTTATTCTGTATCCGTATATGTTACTTATTATGACTCATACACGACCATTTCTTTTGGATGTCCCAGTTCTGGAGAATGCTTTTTTTCTTCAGAAAGAACGTAAGACGGAATTTATTAGAAGAATGATGCTAGAGGAAACTTCATATAAACTGGTTTGGTCATCAGCATCAACTAGAAATGGACATTTTAGAACAAATAATTAGGTAGGAGTTGATAATTGAATGGTTTTTTTTTATCGTACCGGATCGTTTGATCCTACGATCTTCCTTTACAATTTAATATTCCAGCGATTTAACTTAATTTATAGCTATAGGATCGTAAAATCTCCAACTCGCGATTTTGACAACCTTGGTGACAAATAGCGATTGTTTGTGTTGTCCTTTTGAAGCAAAGCTACTGCTTGAACATGACCAAACCAAACCAAACCTGGGGACCATTTTATTTTCTTAGAATTGGTCATTTTGTGAATTCCAACATTTTAATCGTTTCATTTTTTCTTCTTTCTTCCCATTGGCTTCTTTTGCTGCTTTCTTTGAACGCCATCTTCAAATTTTGTAGATCTTCTTATTGTTTGTTTTTTTAATATACGAGAGAGGAGAATTCGAACTTGTTTCTGCACTCAAGTCAGATATTCATACGATTTTGTCACACGGTCTATTTAGTGTTTAGAAAAGTGAAAATGTGATTGTCCTCTTTAAATACTAGAGGGCATATTATTTCACCAAACACAAGTGTCAGCATTTAAATTGATTTTCACGAATAGGTGAGTAGAAACATTAATCGAAAGTTTTATAAATGACAATGAGCAATTATTTAACCTCAGAAAATAAAGTTTAGCCTTCTCTACTAAGAAACGTAGAGGAGAGAGAGATCAAGTTTTTATTTATGATTTTAATATATTGTAATTAAATGATTCACTTGGGATATTTTGTATTCTCCGAAGAATTAACAGATTTGCTCTAGGATTTCATATGAAATAAAAATTGTCCATTTCTTCTTCCACTTTTTGTTGCTCGAAATTCCTCTATGTGAAAAAAAATAATCAAAATCTCTCTATCTCTTTCTCTTTTCTCCATTAGAGCATAGATTTTTTTAAAATTGGTGGATATGGTTTCAAGAACTTTGGCTTGATTTAGCCAAATAAGCACTTAAATAAATACTACACTCCTCAAATCAGGAAAAAAGTTCAATTTTGCAAATATTTGATTAATCAAAAGCTTCCGAATTATCAATCCTACCGAAATTCTTTCCAAAAAATCTGTTGAAATATGAAGTCCCACATCGAGTGCTTAATGAAGATCCAAACAACATATAAGCTCATGGGTTAACGTCTCTCCTAGCCAATTGGTTTTGAGAGATATGGAGACCCATAAACTAATTTTCATATGGTATCAAAGTGGGCCCTTAGGCAGTATGTGTGGACTCATAATGCCCAAGTGGGCTATAATTGTCCTCGTACGACCCAACAAAGGCGGCGGACCTTAAGTTGACTCTCATCTCGATATGAGGGGGAGTGTTGAAATATGAAGTCATCTCTCCTAGCCAATCGGTTTTGAGAGGATGTTGATGTCCATGAACTAATTTTCACAAAATCGATCTAAGAACTTTTCGTAATCATCAATTACTACAAAATCACTTTAATTAACAAAAAACAACGAACTTTTTTATGAAAACTTGCAGAAAATAAAAAAAAGAAAGCAAATTTTTCAATAGAAACCCAAATACACCAACCCCAATTCCAAATTATTTATCACAGAAAAATAATAGTAAGCCTATGAAGATAAAATATGATAACCTTTTCTCCGTTGTTGTTGTTACTTCTCAAGTATGTTCATCTTCTCCCAACACAAACAAACATGAGAATCAAATATAAAAGGGTGTGATTTTTTATGGATTTGTTATTTATATCACACACTAAAAAGTCTCACAGAATATATGATACTTCAAAATCGGTAATTTTTTTTTAATACCATCAGACTTGCATTGATGATTTTAAAATCCAAATTGATTATCATCATATTTGTATTGATAACTTAAAAATCATAATTTAATACCACTAGACTTTTAAACTTCAAAAAAAATTTATTAAAATCATAATTCAATACACCCTAAATTGATTCTTAAAAGACTAGGTAATGGAATAATCAGTTTACGCCGAAAAAGCGAAAACATATTGCATTTTGTAAGAATTTTTATTGGGTTGACTAAAGTGTTATTAAGTTTTTAACCGAATTAGTCAAACAAAAAAAACTCAGATACCCATACCAACAAAAACAATTTCGTTTTATTTTGTGAAAGTAGATAATATATTAATAGAAAGCGAGTACAAAGTGTCAAAAGTAAAAACATTAGGAAATTACATTAAATCCGTTTTTTTTTAGGAACATTAAATCCGATTTAACTAGTTTAATTCTAGGGCTTCCTCAAAAAAGAAAATGATAAGATAGATCCTGTATTTATTTTTAGGGACTGTCCATTTTCATTATAGGAAAAAAATATATCTCAAATCGGCCTTTAATTGACTAACTAATATGCCAAAATAATATTTAAAATTGATTTTTGAACCCGTATGAACAAGAGACACTAAATTAAAATAAATATAGGTCCTACCAGAAAAACAAAACAATTCAAAAGGGCTAATTAAAAATAAAAAAAATTAAAGTGCTATTCTAACTAAAAATTCTCCCTCCTCTTTATTTTACCTTATCTATTTAAAATTTTAAAAACATTCGAATGCTAATCAAGATTGATTGAAACTTTATCCCAAATTCTTAGGTACCCTACCCCACTATTGGGGACCCCACAAGTGGTTATTGTATCATCTTGAAGATATTAATAAAAATCCAAAGCATTTCATCAAAAATAAAATAAAAATCATCAACAATGAAGTAAGAAAGAAACATTGCCTAAATTAGTATATTTGGCTCTTGATTAGGTTTTGGAGTTCACTAAGTTTCCATTTTGGTTGTGTGTCCTTTTGTTTGTTGAAACCTCCCAAAAAATATGTCTCTTGATTGATGTGTGATAGACCAAAGGCTTTAAATTAAGAAATATATATATTTTCAATAGGGGTGAAACGAAAAATTATGTCATAAATTTATATTATTGGTTATGATACCATCTCTTCACATATTTCTGCTAGCACTATTTGCACAAATAGACTAGCTGAGTAAAATTCATTTGAGATTGTCAAAGATTGTAGGATCAAGTTTAATAGAGTTGGTCTAAGATACAGTTTTTCGTGTTCAACCAAAAACATATTACGTGTCAGAATTGTTATACTAACATTATTTTTAACGGTATGGCATGACAAAGTGGCAAGAAATTTCAGTACTATCAAATTTTTGGTATATTTAAAATTTGTTTACATTTCTAAACTTAATGCAAAATTTTTAGTTACGGATCTTACTTTTTCCCCTTAAAAGTAATTTACTTTCTTAAGAATCAAAACGGAAAATTTTAGCCACAATGTAAGAGAGTGGGAAGTACTGATTACGTCCTTCAAGAATTATCTATATGAGTAGATTTTGCTTGTCTTGGTAGACTAGAGTACACTAGATAGGTTTTGTACTTAATAAAAACCTCCAATTTTCCAATTCAACTTAGCCCCAGCCATCGAATATGGTGAGAAACAGGTAATCTGCCCACTTGTATAGATACAATCTTAATTAATGTCGAAAAATTGTTCATCTTACTTAAAAATTTAACCGTCGATTAATTGATATTATGAAATTATTTTCTATATATGCGAGTTAAATATCTGTTGGATCCAAAATTCAGCCCGACAAATTCATTTGTGAGATGTTACATTCAAGAGAGACTCAAACAAAACCAATATACTCCCTCCGTTTCTTATTTTTTTCTATATTACTAACAATTTATATTATAGTACTGTGAGAGTACCAAATAGTAACCAAAATTCACAATCTCCCGGCACTTCATTTGTGAAAACTGTCAAAGTTGGAGAGCAGGACAAAGAAATGACGAACCAAAATGAAATGCTAATGCTGTTTGGTGACCACCACGGCTTCAGTGTTGAACGAGAAATGTTTCGCACGTGCAGAGCGGATTTTTATCCCTTAGATTAAAATTTTGACAGTTGAAATTGATTTGAAAATAATACATATTCGCGTGAATAAGTGTTCTTAAGTCAAGGTAAAAAATATATTCCGCACATACTGAAAAATATACATGTTCCGTATAGGAGCCGGATTGATTTGGTAACATGGAAACGATTCAGCATTAAAGATTTTACTACTATTTCCATGTCAGAAACTTTGGCAGAGCCAGAGAGAGATGCCACATTGGACATGGCAGACTCTGGGAGCTGATTCACCCCTGCCCCCATCTGCCCATCTCCATAAAATTACTTCAACCTCGTACTTTTTACTTGTAGTGTACTTTCTTCATTACATAATATAAATCGTTTATAACATTTAATAAAAATTAAAAAATTAAAAAGTTTTAAATAAAGTATTAATATTACTCTCTTAAATAGAATTAATAAGTATATAAATAATATTTAAGAAAGTATATTGATATTTTAATTAATAAAATACTTTATTTTTTACTTTCTTAATTTCACTACACGTCTTAAAAAACTTATACTACCTCCATTCTTAAATATAAAAATTTAATTATATGTTACAAAAATTAAGGAAGTAAAAAGTAAGATTTTTTTTAATTAAAATATTAATATTACTCTCTTAAATAGAATTGGTGGTCTACAACTACAAGTCATATTTAAGAGAGTAATATTAGTATTTTAATTATAAAAATATCTTATTTTTTGCTTTCATAATTTTCGTAAAATGTAATGAAAGTTTTATATTTAGGAATGGAGTGAGTATTATGTAATTGAGGTAGTAGTTTATTACTCTGCTTTTAACATATTGTGTAAAGAATCTAAAGTAACTTGTTGCTATTAAGTCACATGACAACCAGTGGGAAAAAATTAATAGAATTAACACCACATCAGCAACATGTGAAATCCAGTTAAATGGAATTTTGTCATGGACAAATCTGGGTGGTGGGCGAGTCCCAAGATTTTGAAAATAGTAATTTTTATTTTTAAATTTTTTTAAAAACAGTTTAACAAATTCACTTCACCCATTAAGAATTTACTAAAATGTACTTCTTGCCTCTGTGAAAATTAGTTCATGGGACTCCATATCATCTCTAAATTAATTGGCAAGGAGAGGTGTTAACCCATGAACTTATAAGTTATTCGGATATTCCTTAAGCACTCGATGTGGGAATTTATATTTTAACACTCACCCTCACATCGAGGTGAGAGTCAAATTCAAGGCTCGACGCCCTACTTGGGCTAAACGGGAACAAAGACCCTACACATCCCGCCTAAGGGCTTGCTCTGATACCATGTGAAAATTAGCTCGTGAGCCTCCATATCCTCTCAAAACCAATTGGGAAGGAGAGGTGTTAACCCATAAACTTATAAGTTATTCGAATCTTCCTTTGACACTCGATGTGAGACTTTATATTTCAACACCCTCACAACAAATATCTAACCTCGTCTTTGAATTTTGTACTTCATTCTTTGGCAAGATGTCACATTCAACTAATATTTACGTATATTTCATTATTCACAATTAATTAATTCTAGCCTTTCATACAATAGTTCCCTTGACGTATAACTGGTCCCCACTCTACTAGGCTACCGTTTTGGTGGTAATTGAAGAGGCTTCTATTGAGGGATGCAAAATGATTTTTTTTTATTTTTTTTATTTTCTTCAATCAGAGAATCCAACGGTGGTTAGACGCAACGAAACAAATAAGGGGAGAGACCATATCATATCAAAAGTGACCTCCACAAATTCAATATGTCCAAGCAATTGTTGATTGGAAAAAAAAGTTAATTGTGTTTATTAGTCTGATTGTATTGCGTCTTAATTTAAAATCTTTGGTATCAATTTCAAACTAGTCTCAAAATCAAATCAAATTATTAATGATTTAGTGTTTTATATTTCATTCTCAGACTCAATTCAAAGAGAATTTGTGTCTCAATTAGAGTTTCAAACTCATAACAGATTCAATTCACGTACACCCCATATGTTCCATTGTGTTAAGGAAGGGTAAAATGGAAACAATAATAAAAAATATCGTTTTTTTACAAGTCATAATTGTTTACCACTGGGCTATGGACCTTGTAAGACAAAGTTAAGTAAAAAAGGAAGGGCAAAAAGTACATAAGAAGGTATCCAAATTCAAGAAAAGCAAGATTATACAGTCCGGCTCCTATGCGGAACAATTCCAGCCGTCGGACGGGATTTTGAACGGCCCAAATCTGGAGAGAGGAAAAGTTGTGGCTGGACTTAAAATATTAAAAAAAAAATTCTCTCTCCAGATCTGTACCGTTAAAAGATTTCATCCGACGGCTGGTAATTTGTCTCGCACGTGCGGAACAAAAAGCTGTCCGCATAGGACCCGGGAGCAAGATTATAATCTTTGGCTGATTACATGGAAAACCAGAAAGAATAAAAAACCCCCAACATTGTTTACCAAGCATCAGCCACTAACTGGGTGATAAAATGTGAACAAAGAAAAAGTATTCAGGACCTTTTCGTCATTCTGTAACAGAATAATGCATACAATCTGGGTGGTCAAGGGAGGCAAGTTTCCTGAAGATCTTGAAGGCCACTAACTTGCCAATATTGACAGGTTTTTTGTCCGCACCGTACTAAACCAATATCAACCCAACGGCTGGGAAAATATGTTGATAGCAATTCAAGAACAGCTATTCAGGAAATATGAACCAATGTCAAAAACAATGAGAAAAGCATACAGGGTATTAGAAATTCTCATCCAATATATTACATTTTATTCAATAGTTGATATAATGACCAAACATTACCATATGAACTTGAGAGCCTTTACAGTATGATCCAAGACTACATTACCATTATAACAGAGAAGATGGAGTACAAGAAAAGAAGAAAGAAATCCAAAGTTTCTTATTACCTATGACAAATACACACCACAATCAATAAAATTAATAAGACGGACTATAATTGGAAAGGAAAAAAAATACGGATAAACCAAGCCCATCGCTGCAAAATTGATTCCCCATGCTTTCACTGCGGCTGAGGTCTAAGTTGTTTAACGTTCTCTGTTGGAAGCTGAGAGGAAGCTTCAGATAACATTCCTGCAGGGGATGAAGTCATGGTTTGATATTGAGAAGCCATATGTGGAGCAAGAGGCTGTGTATAGTATATCTGTGCATGTCCTCCCTGATCGGTAAACTCATAAGCATAATTAGCAGTTGCAGCTGAGGGAGCCATTGACTGTGATGGATGATGAATCTGAGAGAAACCGGCATATTGTGGTGAGGTCTGGCTTGAAGAAACCTGCACCATCTGCGGATGGGCTGCAGCCGATGTTCTGTACACACCTGTAGTCATTTCAGGTTTAGCAGCAGCAGCAGCACTTGTTGTAGGATTGTAAGCTGCAGAAGGAGGTGCCATTGTAGTATCGGGAGGTGTTTGTGACCGTACAGAAGGGGCAGTTGGGCTAGAGTCATTAAAACCAGATTGCTGCTGCACGGGCATATTATAGGCTTGGGGGGTCTGCCTAGCAGGCATATAGTATATTGGATACTGATGCTCTAGAGCAGAAGGATGACTTGGTTGCTGAGAAGGATATACGGGGTAATACATCGGAACTGCTCCATGAGGGTGATGGTGAATGTATTGGGCGCCGGCAGGAACAAATTGTTGAGTTTGATGCAATTGTTGATATTGATCAAATTGGCTAGGCAATACATATCCAGATTCCTGAACTTGATGTTGCATCTGCATCCTACTACTTGGATCACTCGACTTGGGGTCTATCTGATTAGTCAGCATTCTGCTATTTCCCGGCTGAATTTGCATAATTGGTTCTTGATACATCATAGGAGGCTTTTGTCTAGACAATGGATTTGTTATACTACCTTCACTGCATAAACCAAATAACCGAGATCCCGATACAGATCACGGGAAGCAAAACGTAAATAATCAACATCAAGAACAAGAAAGCATAAGACTTATCAACCAATATATACAAATATAAAACCTGGCATACAGAAAGAACAAGCAAATACTCTATAAAGCATATTTATGCAGATTTAGAAAGACAAATTCTTCGGTTAATTTTGAATACCTTGAAACTGAATCTGGAGAAGGTAAATCAAATCCACCAGGCAGTTTACTTTGCTGAACATGCGATGCCTGTTGTTGCAGTTGCTGCTGCTGTTGCAATTGCGCTAATTGCTGCTGTTGCTGCTGTTGAGGTTGCACTTGTAATTGCTTTCTGTACCCAACTGGAACGCCCTGATCTGATCTCTCGTCATCTGAAAAGACCCGATTTTGGTACTCCCCACCAACCACCATAGGCAGACCAGAAAGAACTGTCCCTGTAGCCGCCATAGTTGCCGGTGCTGCCACAAGAAAACCCCCATCCTCTTGCTTCAAAACCCCCATCCCAGCTCCAACAATATTCATCTGCTGAAATGACTCCTCAATTCCAAGTCCCCCAACAACACCCTTTTGATTATTATTCTTTCCGTCATCTACATGAACCTTAATTGGCGGCAAGTTCGCCAAGGAAGGAGACGATGACGTCGACCCAAAAGACGAGTTAGTTTCAAGCATCGGAGAATCTGGCACCGAGTGCACATCTTGCCCAACATTGGAATTAATATTATTATTATTAGGTTTTTCACTGGCACCATCACCGCCACCACCACTTTTCATACTAAAAGAAGTATCCAGCTGTGCTTCACTTTTTACAGCTGGATTATTATTATTTTCAATAGATTCATCGAGTCCTAATAAACAATTCACAGAAGAAGTCTCGGAAAATGCACGAATTTTACTTGCTGGTGAATTCCAATTTAGGGCATTTAAAAACCAATCATGCGATGATTTAGAACTATTATCAATCAAAGACTCAATTGAAGATGATGTTTCTGAATCTAGACTAGTAGGAAACAGAAATAATCGAAGACGAGCAGCTTTAGTACCACTACTACTAGAATGATTCGAATTCTGCTGAAGACGGTCATATTCATCCACCATATTCTCAACATCTTCATCAGTTGTAACAGAAATTAAAGAGTCTAAATCTTCATTTGGAAGTTGATATTTCAGAGAAAATGATCTACCATTAAGAAGAGTCTTGGACAACCGAGTCTGAAGGTCAGAGAGTGAATAACCACGGTCGACCACCACAATTCGCGTATCACCGCCAACATAGCAGAGAGATTTGTCGTGAGGGCGAGGGATGATATGACCACCGTAACTGCACATTAGCCGGAGCTTGGCAGCGGCCGGAGCACCATCGGTGGTAAAGGGCGGCTCATTCCATGAGTGTGTCTTACGTGAACGAGGAGAGGATTCAGTTGGATCGGGATAGTGGTTGGTGTTTATATGTGACGAAGTCGGTTGATGTTGTTGTGTAGGTGGTGCTACGGCGGTGATAGACGGAGGAGGTGAGAGCGGTGGTGGTGTGGGGTCCATTTGGGTAGAAGAAAAACAGTAGGAGAGAGAAGCTGAGAACAGAACGAGGGCCGTAGGGTGTGTTTTGTATGAGTGGGATGTTCTATTATATATTAGTGTATTATTTCCAGCTGTTTTCTCCTAAATAGTTTTATTGGGATTCGTAAAAAAAACTAGTATTATTTCTCATTGGGAAAATGACCCAAATAATCCTTAAACTATTATCAAATACATAGTTAGGTCCCAGAAGTATTTCGACTTCTTATTAGGTCCTGGAACATTAATCGCGACTTTTAAATGGTTCTACCACTAGTTTGACTGGTTGTTTCCTGCCAAAAATTATCACGAGCTTAGCACCTTACTGATCAATTGGGGAAAAATGATCTAAAAAATTAAGATTTTAATCTCACAGTTGATGCCACGTGTAAATATAACCTAAATATCTCAAATACAACATTTTCCAACCGAGTTTATTATCAAATCCACAACCCTAATTTCTAATCTTGCCGTGGTGGATAAGTCACGTGACCGAAGCTTGATTATTTTTTGTTTGAAACAACTAGCCAAATTGGTGGCGGGACTATTTAAAAGTCGCGATTATTGTTCCAGGACCTAACAAGAAGTTGAAATACTTTTGGGACCTAACTATGTCTTCGATAATAATTTAATGATTATGTAGGTCATTTTCCCTTTCTCATTTGCTCCTAATTTTTTTTTGTTTCTTTATTTGGGGTAATTAGTTTAACTAGACAGCTCTAATTAAGCGATTAATTAGAAGGGAAATATAAGTTTTTGAACTTTGAAAGATATTTGCGAATAGTTTTGGGGACCAGTATGTGAGTGTTTGACCCGACTAATTTGGTTTGGGACTTGATAGACAATGTGTGAATTAGTAGTTTTCGATGTTTTGCTGACCAATATAAGTCTACTTGATCCGAGTAATCTGATTGAAACTTGATATGGATTATGACTGCTTGCAGGAAATTATGCAAATAAACCATATAAGTCTCTCGTAAAATGTCTTGAATTTGCAACTTCACTCTAAATAAATCTTGAAGGATCGCAAGTGTGATCATCTAAAATAGGATTACTTGACAGTTCCAGTAGTTTTGGCATGACGTTAACTTAACTCAAATACTTTTTTACTACTTTTATTTTTAATATTGGTGTTCAAACATTATTAATGTGATTAATTTAGTTAGAATTTAAATTACGTTTTAATCAAGTTTGGAAGAATTTCTTCAAAATACTACAAATTACCATTCTTCCGCACCATAAAATTTGAACCCCATGCATTTGAATCCGATCTCATTCTTAGTCGTGAATTTTTCCTCGAAAAAATATTTGGGATTTACTTTTAGTCACAAATAATATCATTTTAATAAACTCTCCTCTGTTTTTTGAATATATATAAGTGAAAATCTTCTCTAGCTTGATTAATGAATCCGGATGAATTGGAGGCTTAGACCGGCTCAACCCAATTGAGTTGGGATTCTCCGTTTTTTTTTCTTTTTTTTGAAGATGAATATGAATTTTGCCCACGCTACTAGGGCGAGAGATACTATCACTAACCCGTCTTTATGTGTTCCGTCTATCCCACCTTAAATACTAAATAGAAATAGAAAATTACATAAAATATCTAAAAGTACAAAAACTAATATAATTTTTAAGGATCGACTTGAATCGAGTGTGGGATCTCCTTTCATCTTTAGTGGAAGACTGGATCGAGAATGAGAATAAAATAAAAGAGGTGAAACCAACACTGAAGATCATGGCCTCCGCACCCCACCCGATCCCATTGTCATCCAGCTTGATCAAGTATATATATATATATATATATATATATATATATATATATATATATATAGTGTGACCAGTTGAAGTTGGAGTTATAAAAGTTAAGAATAAAAAAGTCCAATTGAGATACACTAAGTTGAATCAAAATTTGATATTTCCAATTCAAGTATTCAGAGAGTGTTGTCTTGAAAAGCAATGCAAAATTTTAGATTTGTGAATCATATATATTTTTTAAAAATAATATAATTTTAATACAACGTAAGATAAAATGTTTAAACCGAACAATATTTAATCCAAAATTTGTTTCAAGTGAAACTCCCCAAGATACACATAAAATTAGAAACTATTTTTGAGCTAAATTTGAATTAAACGAGTTTCACGAGTTTAAGTACAAATTTAGATACTTTTATCGCCATATTCAATTTTGTGTTTTGTGGTGGCATTTTGATGTGTGTATTTATCACCCACAAACAATTTTTTTTTTTACCACCCCCCCTAAAAAAAGACATTGGTGGAGCTTGGAGGGGATATATCCAATTAGCAAATGGAGTGGGGATGAAAGGGAAGAGAGGAAAAGGGCAAGAAGAGAAGGCAAAAGAGTTGGGGTTGAGTTGCCACAGTTAAAATGATGAGGGCTATTTTTTTAGCATCTTACGATGATTTTTTAGTCGTATGATTAAATTATTCGACAGTTGAAATTTAAAGCATAAAAATAGTTTTTAAAAGGAAGACTCCTTTACACAAAAGGATCAATGGTGATTCTACTTTTTCTTTTTTATAACTTGAATCCATGACATACCGTTTGAAGGAAAAAATCTTACTACTTTAACTGCATTTCATTAATAAATTATGTAATTTTTCGTTAAATCAAATGTCGACAACATGGTGCTAAAAAGTACAGTCATCAACACAATAACCGTGTCACCTGAATTGAGGCGGCCATTACTTGAATTTCTCAGGGGTCCAGGTGACCGACCTTCTATGTGGCTTACTCTTGGGAATACTAATAGTGCTAGAATCATCAAGCAGAGAACTTTTAATTGCTACTCCTGAATCTGCTCTCAAATTTGCATCTGTTCTTGGAATGCCAGTCGATGACCCTATCTTCTTCTGGAGAGCTGATTGAAGCTTCATGGCAGTCGGGAAACTGTACAGCAATTTCATATTGATTCCCAAGTTATACGCAGCATAAGCTGCAGATATGGAATTGCCACCCATTTCCAAAAAGTTGTCATTACTGCAGATATCCTCAACCATCAGTGTGTTGCAGAAGACCTAATTACAGTAAAAAGAATAATTCAAAACTTACTTCTCTACCGACATAACACCACGCGCAATTCAGAGAACCAAGGTAATACTGTACAAAGAGTATGGTAATCAAGAGGTGCACAAACATGGCAAATCACGTATTTCCTAACTGCTATAGGTTGTAAAGAAGAAATGCATGCTTCCACAAAATCTGTGACAAACAATGGCATAAGACAAGTCAATATGTATGTATCTTGACAACTAAAAATTCGCAATAAAGACTCGTAACCTTTTTGATAATTTTCAAGAGATCACTGTCCCGAATATTTCCAGTGCCATTCTTGTCAAGCGCTATAGAGCATGAAGAACTGGCCAAGAAATTATAATCCACTTTCCCCGAGGAAGAAATTGGCAGCGACTCGGTAAAGAAAATAAGCCATGGAACCATTGCTTGTGGAAGTTTGTTGACGATCCACCTCCTAAGTGAAGACTTGAACTAGATGAGCTTCGATATGAGAGATTTCCCCATTACTCCTTTTGCAAATAACTGCAGCATCAAATATATCTGAATGTTCTCAGAACGTATTTTCTATCTCTTCTAGTGCAATCCGCTGTCCATTAATCTTTATAGCGCGGTCTTCCTTCTTAGAAAAACCAAATCACCACTTGCAAACTGTCTGGCATAGTCACCAGTTTTAAAGTGATATCCAAGTCCGTGATCACTACATGGGTAAACAACACTCTTATCTTCAGGCAATCTTACAGAGTTCAGTGGTAGGATGGAAGGATAATCGAAGTATCCAGCCCCAACACAGAGTCGACTAACATAAATTTCTCCCTCATCAGGTGCATTTTCTCCAACTAGCACCACTTTGCAGTTAGAAATAGATATGCCAATGGGAACACAGCTGAGAGTCTTGCTTTCCAGGATCAATGGCATGCACTTGTAGTCAAAGTACGTACAATCACCCAAAACCTTAATTACAACATCGAGACTAGATATTAAAGAATGTTATTAAATAACCTTTAAACACTAATTAACTAGAATAAAGAGAAAAAAATCTCAAAATTTACATGCTACACATACCATCAAACAAAAAAATGCGAAAGTAAATTCTAACCTCTGTACTCCCATATAAATTTAAAATAGCAGTTTGAGGCAGTAACTTCAGCAGCCTCTCGCATAAGGATTGATGGAGAACTTCACCACTCAGTACAAGCAACTTTAAACAACTACGAGCCCTTGCATACATAGGGCTTTGCAAATGAGGCGTGACTAAGCTACGAGCCTGGTTATCAAGTATCTCTGCCGGAAAATAAGAGGTGAAAATTAATGAGGTCCTGGATAGGGGAAGTAAGATCCTGCAGCTACATAAAATTAATGAACTAGTGTTTGACATGCCAAGCTACCTGTAAACACTAACAATTTGAGGAATAATTTTGCACTTTTACCTGTAAAAAGTCGACCGTATAAAAAGGATTCTCTTTTAGAGCATTCAATGGAGGTATGACCAATGTGCATGTTGTAAGTAGGCTCCCAAGAAATTCCTGCAGATGGTCAATGAAGCGTATTGATGTCTTAAATATCATATATTCTTCTCCTTGTATTGGATACAATTCTTGCAGCCAAAGAAATCGGTTTAAAAGACCTGCAAAAGGGCTGACAGAGAACATGATCATGCAGATTAAAAGTGAGAGAAATTAATATGGAAAGTATGGAAATAAAACTGAAATTCAGTTTACACACAAGAAATTCGCGAAAGCAGAAGAGTTTCATACTCGCGTTGGAGAGTCATACTCGATAACTTTTCCTGTATCAATCAAGAAATTGCTCCATTAAGCAAAAAAATTTAAACTATGCTGCAAATGCATCAAACTTTCATCTTGAATGATCATTCAGTATAGTATAGAAAATGGTTATAATCTTTAATGGATTTACTTGATTTCTTGATAAGTTATTGGATTCTTTTTCTTACCTTCCCCGAGAACAAGGACAAGATCATTGTCGATGACTGTGGGGATCCTATGCGCGACTGTTAGTACTGTACAATCACTCGTTTCTTCTCTTATCGTATTCTGAATCACATTATCTCTTATTGTATCAACTGAGGCCGTCGCCTCATCCAATACTAATATTCTTTCTTCTGCAACAAAGCTCTTGCTAGACACACAAGTTGCCTTTGTCCAACACTCCAATTTTCTCCATCCTCAGCAACTGTAAAAAGTTTCAAGATTTTAACAAATGCATAAATTCTTGGGGGGTTTCCGGGGTGGGTAATATAGCACGTACCCGGTGCATCAAGAAGCCTTTGATCCTGTTTTACTATATCAGCTAGATGACACTTGTTTAAGACCTAACAAATAGCGTATCATGGTTAAGGTGGAGGAAATGTACATAGTTTAACCTACAATAAAAACAGTATTTTTAGATTACCTTCCAGATATCATGATCTGAATACTGATGTAAGGGATCCAAGTTGTTTCTTATGGTTCCTTGGAATAAAGTAGGATCTTGTGGTATTATGCTCAACTTTGATCTCAAATCCTGCAATCCCATTTTAGAAATATCGATTCCATCTATGAAAATACGTCCCATGGAAGGTTCCACGACCCTGAATAAAGCCTGGATTAGTGTAGAATTTCCGCTTCCTGTCCTTCCAACAATTCCAATTTTCTTTTTTAGCAGGAAACGTGCAGGTGATCCCTTTGAGTACTGTTGGAAGAGGCGGCTGTATTGCACTTGGAGATTTTCGATGTCGATTCTTCCATTGCTTGGCCATTCAGGAGGCAGTCTGCAGCTATCGATAATTAATGGAGCTTCACTCGGGATGTTAGTGAACTGAAGAATTCTTTCAACTGATATCATTTTGTTTTCGACATTGCATAGGTTCCAGATCACCCAAGCTTGGAGAACATTAAGGTTCTGACCGTAGGTGGCCGCTAATCCTGCCAAACCTGTTACCAACACAAAATATAAGTTTCTACAAGACTTTGTGTTCAAGAATCATATATGCAAAAGGTGTAAAAAGGGGATTCAGTTTACATTTTGCGCGATATTGCATATCAGTTGTACTAAGATAATGTCGCGTTTTCGCTGTTGGCTGACTAGAAAAGGTAAGAAAACACAATTACTAGGGAATTCGAGGCACTTACTAGGGTCGATTGCAGACTTGGGAATGTTTACCAAGATGACAAGGAGAAGGAAGAAGACGAGGTTGAAGAGAAAGTTAATCCGAACACAAAGCCATTCCATTGTGGCAGTGTTGTGAAAGGCAACGCGAGAATAATCATCAACAAGACTTAAATTCTTTTTAGAGAAGCGATTTTCCTGATTGAAGCAACGTATTGTTGCAACCCCAGCTATCGTTTCTGAAAAATGATGGAGAATCGGGGCTTTCTGAACTCCAACCATCCTTGCTAGTTCTCTAGAAGTTGTAATATAGTAAGCCTACAAGAAAATCCATGTTTCCTTAATAATCATCTTCATAAAATGCATTTGATCGTAAAGGGTAGAAATAGGGAGAGATAAGGGATACTTGCCTGATACCATATGGAAATGATAAGGACGGTGATGAAGATGAAAAAGATGGGCCAAGCTACCCCGGACATGAGGACAACGATACTCAAAAACTGGATAAGGGCGAATGCTAGTCCAGCTAATCTGTATGGGATATCGGTGTCTACTATGCTTTGATCTGTAGAAGACTGTTATCAAGAAACGAAGACAAACTTAGAAGAGTCTGCAGCTGAAACGCAATATATTCAGACAATAGTACTAATAAAGATAAATTATCGCAAAACAACATACTAACCCGACTGAGAATTCTACTTGAGGGTGTGGAATCAAAGAATAACGAGGGTGCACTAAAAACAGAATTCGCCATTCCAAGAAACAGGCGTTGAGCAGTCTCAATGGCAATCGTTGATAGCAAAACTGCCCTCCCTAAGATAAATAAGGAGCTTCCAGCAGATAATAGAACAAAGATACCGATAAGTTGTTTACTCGTAACCCTGCCTTCTTCTTCCATTCCCCACGCAATCCAGTAATTGCTACCCATCTGCAGTGCCTGGAAGAAAACCTGGTACAGTAGGATAACAGGAACAAGACCACCTTTGTATGCCGAAGTAATAAAAGTTGAGTAAACGTGCCATTTACCAGTTTCTGTTTTTTCTTGCGTTGAAGTCTTCGAATTTGTTGAACTAATGGTGAAGTCTTCAAATTCTTCTTCAGTGACTTCAGATTGATTTTTATGATGGTAGCCCTTGATTAATTTATCGCGCTCTTGAGAGGTGTTCACTTGACCCATAGATTTAGTATGAGCAGCATTTGACCAATAAATTCACCTTTTGGTTCTGAAATTAAATCCTCAATACTTTCCTGATTGAAAAATCTTGCCATCTTAACGAATGAAGATAGAGTAAAAAATGATCCTAAAATCCTGTTTTTTTCACTTAACCGAAAGTAAACAAGTACGCGAAACAGAAAAAATTAGCAATTTATTTCTTTAAACTTACCAAGACAAGATCAGCAGCATTTAAAAATTCCAAAGTAACATAAATTACAGTTTTCACGCTTAAGATTTTCATCAGACATTCCTGCAAAAGAGTTCAAAAGTTAACGAAAAACAGTAAAAAAAACATAAATGAAAGAAAATTATTATATGATATCTCTTACCTTGAATATATGACTCCCGGTATGAGCTTCAACAGCACTGAAAGGATCATCAAGTAAGAATATATCCGAGTCATTATAAATGGCTCTCGCTAATTGAATCTGCTGCTTATGACTGCCACTCAAGTTCATCCCTCTTTCTCCCACTAGACTCAAATCTCCATCCACCCACATCTGAATATCGCGATCCAAAGCATATCCTTTCATAACGTCCTCATAAAAATTCTTATTCATTTCCTTTTCAAACAACACATTTTCTATGATAGTTACTGTTTGAATCCAAGCACATTTTGATCCAACAGTTTTAATACTTGCACCAGAAACTCGGGAAATCTCTCCAAGCACACTACAAAGAAAACTCGACTTCCCTGATCCAACAGAACCACAAATCTCTACTTTATATCCTTCAGAACTGTTAATTTCTCAGTGACTTTAACGGCTGACATATTTGAATAATTGGCTGACCACGCGTATTCTCCAGCCTCAATTTCCAATGCTATATCGAATGAATCAGGAGCACGGTAGTTGACATGACTTTGATCATTCACAAGAATGAAATTCTCTAACCGATTAACTGAAACCTTAGTTTGAGCTATCATAGAGATAAGCTCAGGTAAATTATATCCTGAAAGTTGCTAGAGCTGAGAGAACGGTAGCTGATGTTAGAGTAATACAAACACCGAGAGTGGCAGCGGAAACTAATGTCGGTGAAGTCCAAAAGAGAAAAGCCAGAGCTGAACAAGTATAAAGATATTTTTCCAGCCAATTTCCTTCAATCTTTCTAAGATCAATTAATTTATCGCGAAAAGTAGACTCCCACGAATGCTGCTCCAGAACTCGCATAGTCTTTAAAGTCTCAGAAGTAGCTTTTATTCGCGAAATCTTTAGCTTACATTATCTTAGCATGAAACTGTTTTTGCCTATTAGCTAAGGGAGTATTGCAAACCATAACAAAAAATGTCCTTAAAAGAGCAGCTAAAGAATGCGCGATACCAAGATTTATATATAGAATAATAAATGCGAAAACGACATGAACTGGAAGTAGCCAAATCCCATGAATGTACCAACAGAAATCATCAATCCTTTCAGCATCAACGTTGATGGAGTTGACGATTTTACCATTGCTCATTCCACTAGACTTGAGTGACAAAGATTTCTTGTATATTAACACCATAAGTGCTTCCCTCACTCTAATTCCAATACGTTGCGCGCCAAAGTACCATTGTCTTTGTGACAAGGACTCCACTGATAGCTCAAACAAAGGTTTCAGTTAATCGGTTAAAGAATTTCGTTCTTGTGAATGATCAAAGTCATGTCAACCATCGTGCTCCTGATTCATCCGATATATCAGTGGAAATTGAGGCTGGAGAATACGCGTGAGCAGTCAATTATTAAAATATGTCAGCCGTTAAAATCACTGAGAAACTAACAGTTCTGAAGGGATATAAGGTAGCGAGTCCTTGTCACAAAGACAATGGTACTTTGGAGCGCAACGTATTGGAATTAGAGTGAGGGAAGCACTTGTGGTGTTAATATACAACAAATCTTTGTCAATCAAGTCTGGTGGAATGAGCAATGGTAAAATCTTCATCAACGTTGATGCTGAAAGGATTGGCGATTTCTGTTGGTACATTCATGGGATTTGGCTACTTCCAGTTCAGGTCATTTTCGCCTTTATTATTCTATATATAAATCTTGTTATCGCGCCTTCTTTAGCTGCGTTTTTAAGTACAGTTTTTGTTATGTTTTACAATACTCCCTTAGCTAATAGGCAAAAACAGTTTCATACTAAGATAATGGAAGCTAAAGATTCGCGAATAAAAGCTACTTCTGAGACCTTAAAGAGTATGCGCGTTCTAAAGCTGCATTCGTGGGAGTCTCATTTTCGCGATAAATTAATTGATCTTAGAAAGATTGAAGGAAATTTGACTGAAGAAATATCTTTATATTTATTTGTTCAGCTGTGGCCTTTCTCTTTTGGACTTCACCGACATTAGTTTCCACTGCCACTTTCGGTGTTTGTATTATTCTAAAGACCCCTTTAACATCAGCTACAGTTCTCTCAGCTCTAGCAACTTTCAGGATTCTTCAAGAACCGATACATAATTTACCTGTGCTTATCTCTATGATAGCTCAAACAAAGGTTTCAGTTAATCGGTTAGAGAATTTCGTTCTTGTGAATGACCAAAGTCATGTCAACTACCGTGCTCCTGATTCATCCGATATAGCAGTGGAAATTGAGGCTGGAGAATACGCATGGGCAGCCAATTATTCAAATATGTCAGCCGTTAAAATCACTGAGAAACTAACAGTTCTGAAGGGATATAAGGTAGCGATTTGTGGTTCTGTTGGATCAGGGAAGTCGAGTTTTCTTTGTAGTGTACTCGGAGAGATTCCCCGAGTTTCTGGTGCAAGTATTAAAACTGTTGGATCAAAAGCTTTTGTCCCTCAATGTGCTTGGATTCAAACTGGAACTATAAAAAAAATGTGTTGTTTGGAAAGGAAATGAATAAGAATTTTTATGAGGACGTTATCAAAGGATGTGCTTTGGATCGCGATATTCAGATGTGGGCGAATGGAGATTTGAGTCTAGTGGGAGAAAGATGGATGAACTTGAGTGGCGGTCAGAGCAGCCGATTCAATTGGCGAGAGCCATTTATAATGACTCGGATATATACTTACTTGATGATCCTTTCAGTGCTGTTGATGCTCATACCGGCATCACTTATGGTGTTAATATACAAGAAATCTTTGTCAATCAAGTCTAGTGGAATGAGCAATGGTAAAATCGCCAACTCCATCAACGTTGATGCTGAAAGGATTGGCGATTTCTATTGGTAAAAACTCTGCCAATTTGGGGAAAGAAAATGAAGAACCATTGCTGAGAGAAGAGATAGAGAATAATGATCCGTAACCCACACACCTACCATAAAAAAATAGAAAACAGCAAAAATGAACAAAGAATCAACAGCAGAGGGTTTAAGATTTAAAATAAACAAAAGTTGTACAGCGGGTTATTTATAAAAAATGAATGTAGAGGAAAAATTCAAGAATGGATTAGTTATAGTAATATGTCTGAAAAAAACCTGGTAAAGAATGGAGCAAAGCACGTGACACTTTAACGTTGTAATAAGATTTTGTGAAGAGGAATCTCACACCACCGCTCCTATGCGGAACATCTTTTATTCCGCACATGCGGGATTGAATCTCAACCGTTGAATTAAAATTTTGAAGGATGAAATTGATTTAAAAAATGAACACATGTTCGAAACATATTTTCTTAACTTGAGAACATCTATCCTCAAGACAAAAAAAGCTGTTTCGCATATACGAAAAAAAATCGTATAGGAGCCGGACTGTATAACAGACATGTGATGTGAATGATTAATGCTTATAGTATATGCAAGTGACTTATTTATAAGTGTTGTCCAATCACATCAAGCAGATTCTTAGACTATCCCTATCCTTGTGGGGTGGGTTATATATGGAAAGAGATATATATTAATTATAAAAAGTGAATTGTCTATTTTGCACTTAAACTATTTTTGCTTTTCGAATTTTAGACTTAAACTTTGCTTTCGACTCTTTCTAAACTTAAACAATTTACAGGTGCTCCAATATAGAAAAAATTTCAAATTCCGACCAAAATCGGTCACGTGACTGACATGTGCCGATCAGATTGGGGACAATTTTGTCCGCACAAAAAATAACCATAATTTTACTTGAACCACCACAATTACCACCATCATGATGGAAAATTCTGATATGGACCGGGTCCATGTGGACCATGTGGTCCAGATTTGGCCACATCAATGCAGAATGAGGAGAGAGAATGAAATGCAGATGACATAGCACAACTCAACCGCGATGGGCCCAATGGACCTGACCCATATCGAGTGTTCCCATCATGATAGTCATCAGTCAAGTCTTACTCCCTCATCAAAGGTGTCATAATCCAAAGTCAAGCAGTGCTGCCGCTCACTGCGCTCAGGGCCGTGCTCAATCACTCTTCGTGCGTGCAGCAGAAGATCTCTTTCTATGCGCTATCTTCTCGCCGTCTTAGGCAGTTCTCTCTCCCTATATGGGGCAACCGCCCAATCAGACTTCAAAAAAAAAAGTCTTCCTCCCCCACCACCATGGAGCACCAACCGGAGCCATCACCAACACCGATCAACCACCAAACGGCAGCCCAAATCTTGAAAACAACAACAAAAATCTTCATTTCTCACCCACTTACCTTCATCTACTTCTCCTCACTAATCTTTACCTTCCGTTTCAACGTCGAAAACGGATCCAAATACCTCATCTCGTACATCGACGGCAATCCTTTTCTCAAATCCCTAATTTCCCTCATGCAGTTGTTGACAAATTAAAAATGGGAATGAACAGCTACTCAGCTTCTAAAGAGAACAATACTTTTCAGCAAAACTCTTCCTTAGCAACAACCATTATACTTGTGCAAAAATTCAAGAAAAAATCTCCCCATTCCCCTCCCCCCCACAAATCAGTAAAGATAGGAAATTTCCGCAAGCAAAAAAAATAATTGCAAAGACCCCATCATTCAATTAGTAAAGTAAAACAGATTAAATGTAAAAAAGCAGCAATCTTTACCAGAAGACGATGGGGAAGAAGAATTGGAATTATCCAAATTATTATTATTATTCTTCTTTCCCATAGTAGCAATGACGAAGGATTGAGTCTTTCTTCCTGAAACCCCGATTTCAAGAATCCCCCAATTCCCCGAATTACCCAAATTACCCACCATCATCATGCTTCTTAAGCTCAATGCTGAAATGGGTTTCTCTGGAATTGAATGAGTTGGGTCGTCGTGATACGACGACATTGATGTACTTTGTGGGGCTTTTATCAGCTTCATATGGGTAACATATATAGCTATGTAATGGGTTTAGACTACTGATGGATAAAAAAAAAGGGTAACTACCATCATTTGAGTCTCAGGTGAATTTGGTAGTGCACGTTAATTCGATGGTTATGGTGGAAGGGAAAATGGAGATGGTGGTGGTGGTTATGGTGGAAATGATGTGGAGGTGAGGGTAAATATGATGGGAAGAGAAGATGAAGTCGGGTCGGGTCGGGTCGGGTCGGTTTGTATATTTTGGTTGGGATTGAAGTCGGGTATGGGTCGGGTTGTATACGGTGGGTTAGAATTTGGGGTTTTTTCCTGCGCGGACATATTTGTTCCTGCAAAAACGGTACCGTTCTATACATCAGTCAGATTTTGGTCGAAATTTGAAATTTTTTCTATATCGGAACACCCGTAAATTGTTTAAGTCTAAAAAGAGTAAAAAATAAAATTTAAGTCTAAAACGCGAAAGGAAAAAATAGTTTAAGTTCAAAATAGGCGATTCACTCTTTATAAATTGTGTCCATATCTTATTAGTTACAAAAGGGAAATAAATAAATAAAACTGAGACCACATCTAGGTTTGAATCTTCAAATTTTTGTTACTTTACATTGCTTAATATTTTGCTCATGCATGTCCTCATCTTTTCATTGTTGATGCAGGCGAAATTAGAACTTTAACTTTTGAATTTTGAAGGCAAGAACCTATAATAAAGTTTGGGAAAAGATTTGGAGAATAAAATTAAAATAAGTAGTTTAATTACTATTGTCCGATCATTTAATTTGACGGTCAAAATTTTATTTGCACATACAAAAAGAGGGGAAAAAAAACTCGCCGTAGTCGTAACCTATTGGAGTTATGTGCTTATGCATGTTTTCATCTTGAGTATAAACAGAATCAGAACTTTAATTTTTTGAGAATTAAGATCTATAAGAGAGTTTAGGAAAAAAAATTGGAGAACAAATTAAAAATGTAAATGACTAAAATTGTGCAAATATATTTGGCACATGGTAGCGTAATATTGTGCAAATATATACCCGTGTAGAAAAAAATAAGGAAAGTCTCGAAATAAAATGATCGTGAGTATAATTGTTAAAAGATTTCTTTCTAATTTTTTTTTTTGTTGACCCCGAGGGGCATTCGGTGTCCATCGATAACGTGGTGACTAATCCGGGCTTGACCTGCGGTTTGGCCCGTAGCGTGACCGCTAGCGGGGAGGGTCTGGCCCATACTGCTCTTATACACGGAGCCCTTACTACTGCGGGAAAATCCCACGAGAGTCGATGCCAACGGTGGAAATCGAACCCTCGTCAACAGTGAGGCATATGACAACTCCAACCAGTTACCCCAGAGGTCGGGGTTAAATTTCTTTCTAATTTACGTTCACTTTCGATTTATCTCTAAAATTTACCCTATTTTTAATTTAAATTGTATGAATATTATGGAAAATATTACAAAAAATATCACAAGATATCCTATATTGTGCATCAGTTTTCTGTATGACACTCCGACAATATTGTACAACATGGTTCTATATGACTATTCCATATTTGAAAAGGAGTCTTGGGTTTATGAAAGGGACAAATTCCCCAACCACCCCTATATGTACTTCACACCCCCTCCACCCCCAACTCTCACAATATTGTACCTTTACTTATTTTAATTTCTTTTTGTGTTTTGATTTATTTGTATGAATCAAATGAAAATTAATACACTTTTTATTAATTTTTCTTTAAAAAATATATTTCAGAAACATAATCTCACCATTTGTGTTTGTCTGAAAATGTCACAAAATTTAATGATATAGTATATAAATGTCGTTATATAAGTCGCAAAAAGTAACAATTTATAACAATATTCAATGTACACGTCGCTAACTAACATCAAAATGTCAATTTTATCAATAAATATTATAACCGACGCTATAAAAAGTCTTATAAAATTCAAATATAGTGACGTTTATCTAAAAAATCACAAGATCTGACGACATAGTATATAAATGTCGTTATATGAGTCACAAAAAAATAACAATTTATAACAACATTTAATGTAAATGTCTCTAACCAACATCAAAATGTCGATTTGAACAACAATTACAATAATCGTCACTATGAAACGTCGTATAAAATCTAAATATAGCGACGTTTGTAAAAAGTGTTGCATTAACTTACTCTTGTTTATTTTAAGCGGCGTTTGAAAAAAATATCGGTATAAAAATATCGCAAAAAGTATTTTTTGTTGTAGTGGTTGTTCTTTAACTTTTACCTCAAAATAAAAATGATATTTGTACCCTTTTTTCTTTTCTCTTTTTCTTTTCTTGTTGGGGTGTGAAGTCACTGTCACGCTGCGATCCAAAATGCTATAAAGACAATTTACTTAGAAACTTTTTCTCTATGTCAAAATATATGAAAAAATGGGTGACTATGAGACTTGGTTGTTGATACCATAACCTCATGTCCCGTATCCGTAGGTTTGGAATGCGATTAGTGTGTTTGACAGTAACTACGACAACCTACTTAGCAAATTAATTAGGACCCTAAGAAAATACACTCGAAGGGGCCTTCCTTACATGATTAATTATTTCACCTCTAGTTGAAAATGCTATTAATTATTTCATCAAAGAGTAATCTTTTCGGGCCTTCCTTACATCATGATTAATTATTTCACCTCTTGTTGGAAACGCTATTAATTATTTCATGAAAGAGTAATCTACATCTCACATCAAAATATATCGTGTGTACATTAAAATTATATATATATAGTATAAAAAAATGTTAAAAGTGACCGCCATTCAGTTTTTACTTGGTTCCATTTCTTTAACCCATAACATGACACATACAACGAAGACGTATCATAGTACATCATTATTGGAGAGATTTTCAGTTAGATGTCAATTCTCAAGGAATTTTAGTCCTCTACACGAAATTAAAATAATTGCAAAAGGCAGATAACCCAATCAATCATTCTAATTAAAATTTATTTTATAAAAAAAACATATAATAAAAAAACACGATTAATTATGAATCTGTGTGAATTAATCAAATTTGAATTTTAATAATACTCTTCATTAGGATATGAATATTCTGTGACATGCACTATTACAGAGTATTCGAACGACTTCATTTGCAGTTGGCCGACTTCATTTGCAGTTGGCCTTAAATAAGTTCTTTCTATCATGCTAATTTATAAGTACTCTTTAATAAGCCATAATTGCCTATGGAATTCAACGTATAAATTTTTTCATTTCCATTAAATATTTTCAGCTATAGACAATTCAAGGAAAAGAAAAGGGTAAAATTGGATAGTGAAAAGATGGAAAAAGACTTGCGAATTCTCAAGAATTTTTCGGTTGGCAAAAAATTGTATGTACCCAATTTATATATTTATACATGTGCCTATCATTTAGAAAATGACACGTGAACTAAAAAAATACGAGTTTCACTATTTCTTTTAAGTTATAGATTTCTTAATTAAAAATAGTGGAACCCGTAAAGAAAATATATTTCTTTATCCACGTGTCAATTTCTGAGTGGTGGATACATGCATGAGTACACAAGTTGGGTATAGACGATTCTTAGCCGTGATTATCACACGGGAGAAATTTTATTTTGGTAGGTGACTAAGTTTAAAAGTTACATCCAAGCCAATGAATGCAGTACACGTAGAAAAGAGAATTGCCAAAAAGTCAATTCTCTTTCCTACGTGTACTGTATTCATTGGCTTGGATGTAACTTTTAAACTTAATCACCTACCAAAATAAAACTACTCATCACATGGGGGCTTTGTCATTCTCACTGCCATTGCCTATAAAATTCAGTGAGTATATTTCACGAACCACAAAATATAATTTCAAATCGAAAACTGACTTTAAATATGTAACTAAAAAATACTCACGAGGCGGGTGTTACAGAATATTTACGGGGTGTTCATCTGATATCTCTTGGATTTCAATCCGGCTACGGTGCAGAATACCAAATGTTCTTCATCGTACAAAATATTTGGTGGCAGTCAGATTAAAAATAAGACGGTTAAGATTATTTGGGATTGTGAGAGTTAAAAAGTTTTATCTCACCCAAATGATTTCAACCGTCAGATTCTTGATCCGATGGCTACCAAATGTTTCGCATGGTGCAAAATATTTGGTGTTCTACACCGCAACCGGGTTGCTTGGATTTCAATCTGTATCCGCAAGGAACTCCTCATAAGTCATAACAGGTGTCTTGAGGCTAAAAAACGCGATAGGTGTTCTGAAGCTCATACCAATTGTTCATTTTAAATCAATTTTAACCGTTAAAATTTTAATCCAACAAACGAATTAAATTCTGCACCTGCAAAATTATCCGTTCCGCACTGAAGCCTCCGTCCTTGAATTTTGGGTATGTCATAAAGAAGATGGCTGAGAAGATTTTTTGTAAAAAAGTTTAAATTCAATGAAGCTTCTTCTAATTCGAAAGGCAATGGCAGTGAGAAGGACAACGCCCCCATGTGATAATGAGGGATTTACATTAGACTGACAGTATTTTTATTGAAAGTCTAAAATATGGCATTTAAAAAAGTTGGACCAACATTTCTGTCCGAAACGGAAGTCCCAATTCCCTCCCGTTTGGAAACGGAAGTTGGACTTCCGTTCCCGCTGACATGGCACGTGATGGCGGGCTGACGTGGAACAAGCTGGGAACGGAAGTGGGACTTCCGTTTTGCTCGGGACACTTCCATTCCCATCGGGCCGAGTTAAATCTCATTCCTCCCGTCATTTTTCACAAAGGAACCACCCCCTAAATTCCCTTGCTGTGCCGCCGCCTCCGCTGCTGCCGCTGGTGCTCCAACAACCTTTTCCTCTTTCAACTCTCAATTTGTGAGGTAAAAATTCGAATTTGAATTTGAATTTTTTTTGAAAAAATTGTAAATTATTTGTTGAGTTTAACTATGAATACACTAATTATGTTTAGGAAATCAAAGTAATTTGTTGATTTTGTGAATTATTTATGTATTTTGTTGAATTTGGGTATTTTTGAATTGAGGGCATTTATGAATTTAGTAGGGTAATTGGGTAATTTGTGAATTGTGGAGTTATGATTGTGTGGATTTAAACTTAGTATATTTGTGATTTTAGGGCATTTGTGTTATTGTAAACTTGTCAATTTGGTAATTTTGTGTATTGTGTGAATTTAAGGCAAAAGTAGAACTGGAGATATTACATTTATTTTTTCTGATAAATTGTATGTGTTGTTTTTTGTTTATAGATGGCCATTCCCGCTCATCTTCATCCCAATCCTTTTGATCCCTCAGTTTTGAACAAACAAGCGTCCCATAAATCTTTAGGAATAAGGCAAGGGGAAGAGACACTGAACGACCCGTTAAAGGTGATTACGAGTTCGGGTAATTTTTACGCTGCCTATGCTAGGGAAATCAACCGTCGAGTGATAAACCTAATCGACCTAGTAGGGTTTGGGGGATGCTGTAGATTAGGTAATATGAATGTAGATCACGCTCTCGTGACTGCATTAGTTGAGAGATGGTGCCCGGAGACCCACACGTTCCACCTACGTTGCGGGGAGGCGACCATCACACTAGAGAACGTAGGATGTCTTCTAGGACTATCGACCAGGGGCCACATAGTGTCGTTGGACGCAGCTTACAATCATTCCAAGGACGGATGGATTGAACGCGTGGTCGATCTTTTAGGATTTCGACCCACCGAGGGGGTAATCAAGGGAAACAGTTTGCAGCTTGTGGAGGTTTTTGCCCACATTAGTGCGCCTCTAGGTGATGATGCTACCGTCCGCCAGGTAGAGGAGAAGGTTAGGGCTCTGATCTTGATATTGATTGGTAGTTTTCTTTTCCCCGATAAGTCGGGGTCCCGGGTGAATTTGCGATATCTACTCCTCCTTAGTGACCCCCTAGAGCTTGACGGGCATTCATGGGCCAGCGGTGTACTCGCACATTTGTACCGCCAGATGTGCATCTCGTGCATGGCTGACTCGCAGGACATCACCGGGTGTTGCTTGCTTATTCAGGTTTGTCCAATTTATTTAAATTTTAATTAAATTGTAATGTGAATTTGTGATTTAAATATTTAATAACCGATTTTTTATGTTTTTATCAGTTGTGGGCGTGGGAACGTATTTCATTTTTCCGTCCGGCGAACCGAGGGCAAATACCAGATGAGATCCCCGTCGGCGGTAGACCGCACGGGGCTAGGTGGAATGTCCCCCAGAGTTTCCGCAACTCCCCCAAAGCGCAGCTGTTGGTGTTTCGCGAACAGCCTGATTTGATGACGGAGATACAGGGGGTGAGTTTGATTCGATTTTCATGTATTTTTAATATTAAATAAATTTGGGTTTTTATTATCTGAATTGTTCTACACTGACAATTAAATTTTTTGCAGTTCATGTGGAGGTCGTACCCTGATTCCGTCTACGCAGAGAAGGCGTCTAGGGATGACGACTTCTTAATGAACCGTCGAGCCCGTATCGCCCTCGTATGCTTCGAGATGGTTGAGTACCACCTGCCCGACAAGGTCATGCGTCAATTTGGGTTCCAGCAGGTGGTACCAATCCCGGCAGGGACAGGGGGCACTAAAGAGGGCCAAGACCTCCACAGGTTGAAGGCGATAGCCTCAAGGAATTGGGAGAAAGTCCACGCCGATTACATTGCACTGTGGGATTTACGCGTGGATGCCATGGATGGCGTTGCTCCCGCCATCGGTAATGTTATTGCACCAACCCGCGAGTACATAGATTGGTACAATCGCATTACCGTTCAACGTATCACGAACTCTCGAACTCGGGATCCCAGGCCACTCCCAATGGGTATTCAATCCGCCGCTACAACAGACGAAATTTTGGTAAGTTTTATTCGTTTCGTTTTCTTTGTAAGTTAATTTTTTATCTTGAATATACTAATTTTAATATTATGTTGCAGGAGGAGTCGAACAGGTTGATGCTGGAAGAGTTCGAGAAGCCTGCCCCTCGAACTGTTGCGCAGTACAAGTCACTCATCACTTGGGCTGCACAAACGATCAAGGATGCCTTCGCAGCAGCTGGGAAGTCGGTGTGTTGCAGATCGCATGCTTCCATACGGCCGAAGGAGCGTGTTCCAGGTAGGGCTGTGGTTGGAAGGCAGGGCACTCACAGGAATCACCAGGCTACTCAGGAGTCTATTGCCACTAGACGCCAGAGACAACGTGGGGGTGAGGCGGGAACGTCGCAAACACAGCCTGAACAACCTGCTACTGATTCCCCCACTGATTTTGATTACCTATATCTGAGAGTTGTCACATATACTCCTGGTACTCAATTTTGAGGTCATCCTGGTGCTAGGCCCTCTTCAGCGGGGCAGGAGAAAGTATTCTTCGGTGCACCTCCCTCATACAGCTTGGCCCGGACCAGACTCAACAGCAGCAGACTCCACAACTCCAGGCAGATTTCCCAGATGAGGTGTTACAGATCGATACCGAGGGGACATTATTCGTTGAGACGGAGCATGGTAGTGCTGTGCGAACAAGGGTCGGCCACACATACTATCTCCGGGATAACCGGAGAAGCCCACGTAGATACACTCCTTCAAATCCTTAGATATGATATTCTTTATTTAATTTTTGTAAACAATATATTTATGACATACACGATTCGTTTGTTTTTTTCATTGTTCTTATTTTAGTAATACATTTAGTTTTCCAGAGTTATTTTGCGTGCACGTAGTGTCACACCCCGTAACCAGGGTCGATGACATGGCAGTGTCTCATTGGTTAATGAAACACCAAAGCCGACAAACAGAGTTACTAAATGGGAATTCAATTAGGAAGTAATCCGAAATAAGAGTTCAAAAGTGGAAACTAAAATTACAAATGAAATTGTTCAACAATACTAATAATAAAATAAACTAAATTCTAAAATTGAAACCTAGGTTATGAATCACTCTTCATAATCCCCATCCCAGTATACCATCATTCTCGTAGGTCGTCGTTCGTCACCTAAATCATCACGCACGAGTAAAAGTGGATGGACCGAGCTACGGTGCTTTCAGTAGGGACCAATAAAAAAGATCGAACAAGTATGAAACAACAAATAAGCTAAGTAGCCATATTCAGTCGCATCTAAACGCTTACATAACCGAGTGCACCACAAGCACCACGCATTGCTCATATACTACACTCGATTACAACACCGTTTAAACACTAAGAACATCACTACCGCTATGACACGACTTCCCACCATTCGAGCTCAGGTATCTTTTCACGACTCTACGACAATAATTGCAACGGTCCTAGTTATAGTCCAAACTAGGAGGGCTCAAATAGTTCATCACATGGGTTCGGGTTTCACTCCCCGAGCAGCGGATGCAAACTTTAAGGACTCATTCTACATTGTATCATCATCCAACACCGTGGACTCCACAAAACCGTTGCAATCCCAATGATAGTCCACATCAGGTTAAGGCTCACGTAGGAAGACCCTCGGGATCCGCACCAAGGACATCCGCAGGGACCACCCTCGGAATCTTCCCATAATCATATCGCAGACCCCTCGGAATCCGCACCAAGAGCACCCGCGAGATTCTTCTGTATCCGCACACATTCACATCGCAAGACCCTCGGGATCCACACCAAGAGCACCCTGCGAGACCACCTCGGAATCTTGCGAATCGAACGAGTCCCGTCATTGAGTAGATCCTAGACACGAGCTCAAAATAGGGATGACGACTGGGTCGACCAAACCACACGAGGACTAAAGACGACATGACCAAACAAGACGACTCAAAGTATCAACCAAGTAAGATGATCAAAACGATAACCAATTAGACAAGTTCGTAGAAAACAGACCCAAACACGATCCACATTACACGAATAACACTTAACAATAATGAATTACGTAATTTCAAGTATAATAACGCAGTAATTCAATTCTACGTATTCATATTATAACGCATTTAAATCAAGTCCAAAACAGTTTATGTGATATCGAAAGCAATAAACATAATTCATGCAAATATTTTGTAAATAGAATAATTTATCCGCTTTTACTGTGCAGAAATAAATGCGTAAATTAAATGACAAAAAGGTCCCTACCTCTTACGAAGACAATTGATAAATAGAAAAATCCGAGACAGCACTGCCCAGTCCTACTCGCAGAGCTATAACTTTCTGCACGAGACTCGGAATGACGTTCCGTCTGCGCTCACTCGAAGCTTATTCGATTATCTTCGAATCAATATATTGTGGGATGAAAACGGACAGGTAAAAATCCCTCAGTGATCTCTCAAAGTTCTGGACAGAAATCTAAAACTCACAAAAACTCCCTTACTGCCTTGCCAAAAGCCCCTGTTCTTTTTCTCTCTCTTTATTTTTTTTCTACTGCCCTCCAGATACTGTGAGAGGTGATCACTATATATAATTTCTTGATTGCTTGTTTTCCAAGGACCCATGATCCCATGACCCCATTTCTTTGCCTTCAATCCCACGATGTGCCCTTTTTTTTATTTATTTATTTTTCTTTTCTTGTTCTTCTGCCTCACCGAGAGAGAGCCACGCCTCCTCTCTTTATTTATTTTTTTTCGGTTATGCACGTCTCCCGATGCTCCCCGTCCCCTAAATCCCGCTCACACACATTTTGCTTTTTCATTCTATTATTTATTTTTATTTTTCTCTAATTCAAATAATCAATCCTCTACTTAATTTAAGTTAAACATCTAGGTGAATCACAATTAAATTCCCCAACTACGCTACGTGTGCGAAACATCCCTCAATAAAACGTATAAAAAGTAACACGTAAAAAGTTATAAAAATATAAATAATCATGCAATCACGTAACATGTTATAAAAATCAAATGGACACACAATCAAACGAAATAAATTACGCTACACAGCTACTCACAGAAAAATAATTTACACGTAAGCGAAAAGTTACGGGTATTACACGTAGTTTGGTTAATATTCTGGCAAAGTTCATTATTTTGTTGTAAGTACTCATGTGTCTCAGGCAAAAACCACCAGCTAGGTCAAAACAAAAGTGTCACTTGGTAATTTCTGCCTGGAGGGAAAAAAAATCATTTTTTCTTCCAACACACTGGCCGATGGGAACAGGACCAAGACGAAAGTCCCAATTCCGTCTTGGTCCGGGAACGAAAGTGGGACTTCCGTTCCCATCTTCTTCCACGTCAGCCAGCCATCAAGTGCCATGTCAACGGGAACGGAACGGGGGACTTCCGTTCCGGCCAGAAATGTTGGTCCAACTTTTTTAAATGCCATGTTTTGGGCTTTCTATAAAAACATTGTCAGTCTAATGCAAAGCCCTGATAATCACGGCCACTGGTGGATTCACAGTGGCTTGCCCCACAAATGTTTTCCAAATTTTTTTATTTGTAGTTTTAGTTTTATTTTTGTAACACCTCATCCCATGCAACATTGTTTATTGTACTCATTTTGAATCACTTTATGATTTAAAATTAGATTATTTAGTTCGTGAATTATAGGAATGATACCACTTATATCTTAACAATGTTGGTTAAAATTGTAACAAGTTTAAGTGTGTAAGAGACTATAATATTTATTTAATAAATAATAAAAAATTACTACTAGAGAATGGTGATTAATGGATAAGTCTAGTCTACAAGATTTCATAAAAAAAAACTCTAGTCTATATTGTAGACTACAATTCTAGTAGTAGTAGTCGTAGGGTCATGCTTTTTTGGCTAAATAAGAAATTATCCATTAATTATAAAACAGTCAAGACCATTACAATCAAGAGATAATATGAAACTACAAGAAAAATAAAAGTTATACAATGGTTTAGACAACCATGATAACAAATAAAAGCCCACACCCCGGGACTGGGTAAAAACACTACTAAAAGTAGAAAAAATAAATACATAATAAATTCTCCGCAGCATTTTCTCCGAAATCCTTGACCAACAGTAGCAAAAGAAGCTCAGATTCGACATCTTTCTTAGAAATCAACAATCTACAAGACCATGGGCGTATCAACCGTCTTGTAGATTGTCTTGGAAAGATATAGAAAACTGAGAAAGGGCCCAGAACAACTCCGGGTTAAGAGAGAAACTTCAGACCTGGAAGGATCTGAATTAGATTTTGCATCCGAGTCTTGAATCTTGAAAAATGAATGCCTTGAGAAAACTTCAACATGATTTACGGCACAAAAAAAGGGGGTGAAGACACAAAAAGTGACGGAAGGATGACTAGATCCATCTTTTGGTTGGATCTACCCATGGAAGGAGAATAATGAAGAACCCCGAAGAAGAAGAAGAAGAATAGATGGGGTAGAGAGAGAGAGAGAGAGAGAGAGAGAGAAATCATATTCACCCTGATTCATAGGGTAATGCTACCAATAGCAAAAGTTCACAATGGTGATATTTTTAAGCAGTTCAAGCAGTCAAGCCTCAATTCTCTTTTACTCAACAACAACAATGGCGATTTTTTCCTTTGGCTCTCATTAGTCATTAGGGTTTCTATTATCCTCAATCCTCAATCCTCATCATCCTTCATTATTTGAATTAAATAGTTAACCCCTTTAGTGCTTCTTTAATCTTCATTATTTATGTACATTTTTTTGTGAAAAATACATATAATTGTTATTTCTTGATATTTATGTACATTTTATTTTTGCACAGTTATGGATAAATTCGTTATTAAACGTAAATTTGTGTTTTGTTCGAAACAAACTAGTGAAATGGGTGTTAGGGATAAAGGGTTGAGATTGGAGATGAAAATGATATTGAAATTGATACAAAAATGGATGTTGAAGAGAGTATTTTCTGCAATGACTTTTGTCAAGAGTCGTCTACGCAATCGAATTGGAGATCAGTGGTTGAATGTGTTTGATACTATCGAGAATGATTTAATTATAGAATATTATTGAAGTATGAAAACGCGTAGGGAACAATTGTAATGAAATATTTTGTATGCTTTTATGAATTTATTTTGAGCGATTTGCCTATTTTAGACTTAAACAATTTATGCTTTTCGCTTTTTAGACTTAAACTTTGTTTTCGACTGTTTATAGACTTAAACAATTTACGGGTACCCGATATGGATTTTTTAAATTTCAGTCAAAAAACTCCCGACATGCAAAATGGCGTCGTTTTTACTAGAGGGCAAGAAAGGTCTTTTCAACCTAAGACTTAAACAATTTATGCTTTTCGCTTTTTTAGACTTAAACTTTGTTTTCGACCTTTTATGAGACTTAAACAATTTACGGAGTATCCCGATATGGATTTTTTTCGAATTTACGACCAAAAAGTCACAAAAATGCAAAACGCGTGTCGCTTTTGATGAGGGCAAAAATGTCCTTTCAAAGCATAACATTTCTGGGATAATCCATTTTAAAACATATCCGACCCATAATACCAACCCAACTTGCTCGACACATCCCTACTTTCTCCAATTTCAGAGAATCTTTTTCCACCCTTGGTCTTCCTCTTCCTCCCATCCACCATAATCTTCCATATTTTTTAGCCCCAAAATTTTCTTCTCAAGTTCACAGGTAAAGAAAAATTCCCGAACATCAAGAAAAATGGGGGATTCTTGAATTCGGGATTTCCAAAAGAAAGACTCAATCCTTCGTCATTGTGGTAAAGATTGATGTTTTTTTTGCACAAGTATTAATCCGCTTTACTTTACTAATTGAACGATGGGGTCTTTGCGGTTATTTTTTTTGCTTGTGGAAATTTCCTATCTTTGCTCGATTTGTAGGGAAAAAAATGGGGAGGTTTTTTTCTTGAATTTTTTGCACAAGTATAATGGTTGTTGCTATGGAAGATGTATATGAAGGTAAGTGGGTGAGAAATGAAGATTTTTGTTGTTTTTTTTTCAATATTTGGGCTGCCGTTCGGTGGTTGATCGGTGGTGTTGGTGATGGCTCCGGTGGGTGGGTGCTCCAGAGTGGTGGGGGAGAAGATGGTGGTAGGATGAGAAGTTAGAGAAGAAGGGGAGAAGACATGGAAAATGGGTCGGGTTGGATTTGGTTGGGTCGAGTCGGTTCGGTTATTTATTTATTTGTTTGTTTAGTTTTGTAAAGTTAAAAAGACCTTCTTGCCACTGTAAAAAACGACGCTGTTTTGCATGTCGGGGGTTTTTTGACGGAAATTTAAAAAAATCCATATCGGGATACTCGTAAATTGTTTAAGTCTATAAAAGGTCGAAAAACAAAGTTTAAGTCTCAAAAAGCGAAAAGCATAAATTGTTTAAGTCTTAGGTCGAAAAGACCTTCTTGCCCTCGTAAAAAACGACGCTGTTTTGCATGTCGGAGAGTTTTTGACTGAAATTTAAAAAAAATCCATATCTGAGTATCCAGTAAATTGTTTAAGTCTATAAACAGTCGAAAACAAAGTTTAAGTCTAAAAAGCGAAAAGCATAAATTGTTTAAGTCTAAAATAGGCAAATCGCTCATTTATTTTGTCAATATTTTATATGCTTTAACAATAGTCTGTACCCAACTTGTGTACCCATAAATATATTCACTACTCAAAAATTGATATGTGGGATGAGAAAATATATTTTCTTTACGGGTTTCACTATTTTTTTTAGGTTATAGATTTCTTAATTATATTTTTAATTAAGAAATCTATGACTTAAAAAGAAATAGTGGAATCTGTAAAAAAAAAAATTATTTGTCCGTCAATTTCTGAGTGGTAAGATACATGTATGAATAAATAAATTAGATACAGACGATTTTTTGCCAACCAATTTTTTTTTGAGAATTGACATCTAACCGAAAATTCCTCGCAAGTTTTTTTCCATTCTTATGTAATTTGTCATCCAACTTTTACGATGTGGACCGTTTCCCCCGTTTCGAATCATTTTTTTCTCCTATAGCTAATTTTATATCAACTTTTTTAACATTTCCAATAATAGCAACGTTATTGGACCAATTTAGGGAAAAATAAAAAAGAAAAACGTTTATATATCAGAAACCTATAAAGAAATATGGTCCCAAACACATTTTTGGGTGATGATTAGGCCTGCAAACGGTTACAAACGGATACATAATTGTCTATTCTGGATCCATATCCATTTTTAATTTTTTTTTACCATATTTGTATACATATCCTAGCGGATCCAAAATATGTATTATCAGATCCACTGATTTGGATCCGAATACGGATATGGTAAAACCCGTTTCAAAAAGTCCAATTATACTATAATCCACAAATAATTCTACGAAATATAATATAATGCAATACATAATCATATTGTTGTTTAAAGTTCAAAATATACAACGCTTGAATAACTATGAATCCTCAATATTCAAATCAAGCTCGACCACTTCACTAGGAGTATTTGCCAGCCTATAGGAGAAAGACAATGAATCAACAATTATGTTTCAGAATCTATAGTTTCTCAAATAAAAGAAAATTAGAGGTTATGAATAAATAAAATGAAAGAAGCCTAAAGTCTTTTCACCATATTGCAATTCGAACACCAAATACAAAAACATATCTTTGTAAACGAGAACCAACGGAAGAAAAATACTTTACACAGCAATCGAATATATTCATGCAGCGGTGACGGCGATCTGGGAAGGAAGCAGCGACGAAGAGTAGGAGCCTGGGAGAAGGTAGAAGAGGAAACGGGGAGAGAGAGAGAGAGAAGAAGAGGGAAGAAAGGAAAGAAATGGAACGGCGCCGGAGAAGGTAGAAGAGGTAACGGGGGAGAGAGAGAGAAGAAGAGACTGTGATGTTAGAGTTTGTTATCTCTTAACCATCAAGAATGTATATATACAGGACTAAAATTGCAATATAAATAATTATCACATAAATCCTATAAAATACTTATATTACAAAAAAGTCCTAAATCCTATAAATAATGTAAAATATATTGTTTTAGGGAATATATATTATTTTACCTGAAACGGATTCGGGTTTAACGGATACGATTTTTTATATTTCATATTCGTAACCGTTTTATTACTCTTATACGGACTCGGATTCGGATGCGGGTATATGGGTCTAGAGTTCTTACCATATCCTAAAAATAAAATCGGATTCGAGTCGGATACAGATACAAATTTGACCCGTTTGCAGGCCTAGTGATGATAATGCCAGAGCACAAATTCTCTTGCAAAAGTAATTTATGTGTATGTGACAAAATTAACCCTCTAGCATATCAATTAAATATTTCTACTCTATTTCCTATTTTCTTTCATCTCCTAATTTCTCTCATCTTTCCAATCTTTTCTCTTATCACCATTTAATTCTTTATTTTTTTTCTCTCTCCATCTCCATTCCTTCTCTATCCCCAACTCATGAAACTTTTCTCTATCTCCATCTTCATGTATTTTGCAGGGTCAAACTCTACATCCTCATCTTTCTTTGCACTATTATTTTTCGATGTACTACTGATATCATTTTTTTAACTTCTCTTTTGCGCCCATCTATTTTATCCACTGCTCAATCTTCTTTTGTTGATCATCGACAATTGGATGAGACAAAAGAGACGACAGCTCTAAATGGGGCAACAGAGAAAAAAATGAGTATAGCATAAAATGACTATAACCAATACTAAGAAAGTATCTATCCTTTAACATCTCTATTGTGTAAAAAAAAATGGAACGGATTAAATGGAAAAAAATGTATAATGATTAGATGATTAAATTAATTTTTTTATTGTAAAAAATAGAGAAGGAACGGATGAGAGATAATAAAAAATAAAAAAGAATCATGTGGAGGATAAGAGAGAAGATTGGGGAAGATGAGAGAAATTAGGGGTGAGAGAAAATAAGAAAGAGATTTAAATTTTTTAATTGATATGCTAGAGGGGTAATTTTGTCACATACATATAATTTGCTCTGGTAGAAGGATTTGTACTCTTGCATTATCGCTAACCCACATTTTTTCTTTTCGGTTCCAAACCCATCGCATGTTTGGTACTCCCTCCATTCTTAAATATAAAACTTCTATTACACGTTACGAAAATTATAGAAGTTAAAATTATAATATTTTTTAAAACAAAATATCAATATTACTCTCTTAAATAGAATTAGTGGCATACAAATTTTATTTAGGAAAATAATATTCATATTTTAATTAAAAAATATCATATTTTTTAGTATTTAATTTTCACAATATGTAATAAAACTATCTTTTTAAATTAAAATTAAGAGTGAGTTTGTGAAGTTCATTTCATTACAAAATGGAAAAAGAACACATTATTTTGCATTTACAAGACCAGTCCAAATGCAACCCCCTTAAACTACATTAAGTAATTTTTATTTATTTATTTGGTATAAAGTAAATGTTACAAAAGAAAATATGTAATTCAGTTTCAGTACATACACGATGAGATTTTTTCCAGGACTTAGAGCCGGAACAGAACGGGTAACAAGGGAAGGTGACACCCCTATCATGCTTGTTACTAGTATGGAAACAATAGCTATAATCTTTGAAGGTAGTGCTTTATGTTTGTTATTGCATGAGTTTTCATTGTTTGCCTCACATTCTGTTATCACTGAAAAAACTTTGTTTAAAAGAGATGGAGATGAGGAGGAAAAAGATTATAAGCTATTGTATAGCTTAGTAACAGCCATCATTCCAAAGCTCTTTGATATTGATGAAAGTTTTGGATGCAATATAAACTATAGAGAGCTGCCTTATATATATAATGTAAAACGGGCACTTTTAAGAAAATAAAGTATAAGAATAATATTTTACTTTGTAGATAGAATAAAATTTGAGATTCAAACAATTCTAACGTAAAAAGAATTGTGAACGTTAAGTTTTATTTCAAAATCGTGCAGTATTCAATTAGACTTTACGTCATCAAGAAGTCAAGGGAATGACTGAGAATAGAATAAATGAACAGTGAATTAATTTTCCTATCATGTAAAAAGTTTCTTGATTTTATTTCTTAATGGATGGACTTGTACCAAAAATATAATGTTGTTGAGTGACTTTATTGTTTCCTTATAAATACACCTCTAGTTGGGAATGCTAATAATTATTTTATCAAAGAGAGTAACCTACATCTCACATCAAAATATCGTGTGTACATTAAAATTATATATATAGTATAAAAAAAATGTTAAAAGCGATCGCCATTCAATTTTTACTTGGTTCTATGTCTTTAACCCATAACATGACACATACAACAAAGAAGTATCATAGTACATCATTATTGGAGAGATTTTCAGTTAGATGTCAATTCTCAAGGAATTTTATTCCTCTACACGAAATCAAAATAATTGCAAAAGGCAGATAACTCAATCAATCATTCTAATTAAAATTTATTTTATAAGAAAAAACATATAATAAAAAAACACGATTAATTATGAATCTGTGTGAATTAATCAATTTTGAATTTTAATAATACTCTTCATTAGGATATGAATATTCTGTGACATGCACTATTACAGAGTATTCGAACGACTTCATTTGCAGTTGGCCTTAAATAAGTTCTTTCTATCATGCTAATTTATAAGTACTCTTTAATAAGCCATAATTGCCTATGGAATTCAATGTATAAATTTTTTCATTTCCATTTAAATATTTTCAGCTATAGACAATTCAAGGAAAAGAAAAGGGTAAAATTGGATAGTGAAAAGATGGAAAAAGACTTGCGAGGAATTTTCAGTTAGATGTCAATTCTCAAGAATTTTTCGATTGGCGAAAAATCGTATGTATCTAATTTGTATACCCATATATATGTCTACTATTCAAAAATTGACATGTGGACAAAGAAAATATATTTTCTTTACGATTTTCACTATTTTTTTTAAGTTATAAATTTCTTAATAAAAAATAGTGAAACTCTTAAGAAAATATTTTTTTTTTTGTGCACGTGTCAATTTTTAAATTGTGGGTAAATAAATAAGTAAATAAGTTGAGTACAGATGATTTTTAGCCGTTATTATCACATGGCGGCTTTGCATTCTCACTGCCATTGCCTTTCGAAGTAGAAGAAGCTTTATTGCATTTAAACTTTTAAAAAAATATTCTCAGCCATCTTTTTTATGACTCACCCAAAATTCAAGGACGGAGGCTCAAATTTTTTCTTCTTTATCACATGGGGGCTTTGTCATTCTCACTGCCATTGCCTATAAAATTCAGTGAGTATATTTCACGAACCATAAAATATAATTTCAAATCGAAAACTGATTTTAAATAGGTAATTAAAAAAAACTCACGAGGCGGGTGTTACAAAATATTTATGGGGTGTTCATCTGATATCTCTTGGATTTCAATTCGGCTACGATGTAGAATATCAAATGTTCTGCACCGTACAAAATATTTTGTGACCGTCAGATTAAGAATCAGACGGTTAAGATTATTTTGGATGGTGAGAGTTAAAATTTTTTATCTCACCCAAATAACTTCAGCCGTCAGATTCTTGATCCGACGGCTATCAAATGTTCCGCATGGTGCAAAAGATTTAGTGTTTTACACCGTAACCGGGTTGCTTGGATTTCAATTTGCATCCGCAAGGAACTCCTCATAAGTCATAACAGCTGTCTTGAGGTTAATAAACACGATAGATGTTATGAGGCTAATAATATATGTCCATTTTAAATTAATTTTAACAGTTAAAATTTTAATTCAACAGATGAATAAAATTCTGCACGCGCGTACTAGAGCCTCCGTCCTTGAATTTTGGGTATGTCATAAAGAAGATGGCTGAGAAGATTTTTTTTGAAAGTTTGAATTCAATGAAGCTTCTTCTAATTCGAAAGGCAATGGCAGTGATAAGGACAAAGCCCCCATGTGACAATCACGGCCACTGGCGGATTTACAGTGGACTTGCCCCACCAATTTTTTCCAATTTTTAGTTTTAGTTTTATTTTAAATATTATTTATTATATTCATTTTGAATCACTTTATAATTTAAAATTAGATTATTTAGTTCGTGAATTATAGTAATGACATCACTTATATCTTAACAATTTTGATTAAAATTTTAACAAGTTTAAGTGTGTAAGAGATTATAATATTTATTTAATATTACCAAACGCGTGCACGCACACATACAAATATATATATATATATATATATATATATATATATATTTGTATGTGTGTGTGTTAATGTATACTTTGAATTGGCTACAACTAAAGTTTGCATGATATTAGTCCCCCACTTGAAAAATGGAGGCCTACATTTGACTTTTCATTTTTTGCCAGTCGGGTGTCTTTATTTTTGTATCAATCACTCATAATTAGCCACGTGAATATAAATAATGACTGCAAAAGAAGTGAAATTAAAGAGATATTCACGTGGCAAATTATGAGTAATTAGAATAAATAAGCGATTTTTCCTTTTTTTTTCCTCTTGAACTTTAACCATGCAAGTATGGGTTATTTACTTAAGTAGGCTTCCCACCCATTTTAAGAAACAATTATCATAACGTTAATTGTATTCTCGAGAGAAATGGTGCAGTTAGCACATCAAATGAGATCTCAATCTGTAGTTCGGTATTGTAACATCTAAATAAAATAAATCAATAAACAATTTCGATGTTAACATGAGCATAGAGGGATTTTGGAAATTATTATTATTATTTTTTATCTTCATATCGCAAGAACGGGGGGGTTTGAGTGACAGAGAGTGGTGGCTAGCGGACTCGCGGTTGTTTTGCATATGGTGGTGGATGAGTGGGATGAAGAAAAAATAGAGGGATGATGAAAATATGAACTAAAATCACTGATTATATTATTTTTTGGACTCTTAGCGCTAATTTGATAAAAAAAAAAGTGGTGTGAAATATCAAAAGTACCCATATATGTTTAAATAAATTACAAACATATTTCTTGGTTAACGTTGATTAAGAAAATTTGACGGAAGAACCACTCACCAAATACAATATGTTTAGTTCCCAAAAAATAAGAAATATAAATATAGACACATATCATCAATCGTATTATGTTAAGGGACCAAATTCACCAATCTACCATAAATTAAAATAGAAAGCAAACACAAACAGTGAATTTAAGAGGGATGAATTACAATGTTTCCTTTTGGGGGCTTAAGCCCAAGCCGCAAATGGACTATAGTAAATATGGGCCTTTCTTTTTTAGTGAATATGGGCCTACTATGACTGTCTATTATCTAGAGCAGTATTTCTATCGTCAAATTGGTGAATTTTATCCCTAAACAATTTCGAGGTTGATATAAGGTCTTTAAATATTATTTTTAATTATTTCATCCTAAAACTATTAAATTTTGTACCTAAGGTCTTTTCGTCTAATACAATACCCATACCCTCACCCTTACCCCATCCCAGGTCCCCACCCCTCCTAAAGCCTATCCTTTCATTAATTTCACAAGTACTCCGGCGATCAATGCTCATTAGAAGAAGAAACACCGTCTGAAGAGAATTCCATGAAGGAATGGGCGGAATTTGAGTCAGCAGTCGAAGAAGCTGCTTCTGATCATGCAAAGGAGGAATTGGGATCAGTAGTTGAAAGCAATGGAAGTTCAATTAATTTACTCTGCAATGAAAGCAATGGAGTTTTGGGAGAATTTTGTTTTTTTGAAGGTAAATTAAAGGGAAGTTCAGAAATTCTAATAACAACTAAATTATAATTTTTTATATCAAAATCGCAAATTACAATAAATGCGGTATATCATTTAGTAAGTTAGTATTTTAGTGTGCTCATTGGTGGTCAATATTCTTCATTTGAGTTTAGGCTTTGTGTTAAGAATTGCTTGTACATTCAACATTAGTTTGGTTGACAAGGATTTCGGGAGGGTTGGGTTGGGGTGGGGTGGGTGCAAGGATGTTGAAGAAGAAGAAATAATAAAAGAAGTGAGGTGAGGTGGGGTGGGGAGGTTTCGGGGTTGTGGCAGGTGATTTGGGGTGGAGATTAAGGTTGTAGAAGATGATATTTTTAACGTAATGTACATAAATGTTCCTAAAAAATTATTAGTAACTCAATTTTAGTTTACCGTCAATTTTTGAACGGAAGGACTTAGGTACAAAATGTAAATTGTTTCAGAATGAAATAATTAAAAAAATAATGTTTAAAGACGTTATATCAATATCTAAATTGTTTAGGTACAAAATGCACCAATTTACCAATTTCTATCTTCTGGTTCTTCTTCCTCACTACACACTGCAACTTTCCTCTCATCACCGTTAAAAACATGTCTGCTTCCATATCTTCATCAATAACCCCTTCATCTTTCCGATTTTCCTCTGAGCTTTTTTCATCAAAAACAGAAAGTCCCAACTCTCTTTCATGGTCTTCTTCTTTCCCCCACCTCAATCTTTCCATTTATAGCTCTTCAAATACTTCTCGGAAACAGGTTTGGGTTCTTTTTTTCTTGTTTTATTAAAGAGTTACAAACTCCACTAAAATTAAGATAACAGTATATGGGTATAATAGTAGATATTATATTGTATTTATTGATTTCGGAGGTAAGATAAATATTTGTGAAAAAAAATATTTATCAGAAGAGAAATGGGAAAAAATTAGAATATTGGTAACATGATTTAATGTAGAAGGAAATGAAATACAGTATAAAGCTAAAAATATAGATATATAATTATGGGGAAAAATATTAAAAATTAAAGAAATATATGCTTTCGAGTTAGAAGGAAAAGATGTAATATTAGGTATAAATTGATTACATGATTATTTACCTGTAAAAATAGTAATAGAATCAATTAATTTACTTTGTAATCAATATTTTACTTGGGTATTATCAGTTCTTAATATAAATCTAGTATTAATGACATATATTTCAAAATGTAGAATAGCTTTTAATGCAGCCAATAGTTCCTTTCTGTTAATTTCCCATTTTTGTTCATTTTCTTTAAATGTTCCGGAATAAAAAAGAATGTTATCTAGGGAAACTGAAGAATATTATATAGTTAGTAAGAGAGAACATGCTATAGATATAAGAATGACCCCGGACGGAAGTGAGACTTTCGTTCTGAACATAAATGTTTCCCAAAAAAAATTCATGTCACGGTATGACCATTCTGCCAAATCAATGCCAATCCAATGCAAAACCCCGGATTTGGAACCTATCTCATCCGGAGATCCGCAATCCTCCACGACTTGAGGATTTTCCGCAACAAGAGGATCGGAAGATCTGCGATCTTCCTCTATCAACGCCAAACTCCTGAGTTAGGCTCCATCTCCTGCGGCGCCAACATCCCAGTCTCGGTCTCCGGCTCCACCACCAACGCCGGTTCATCCGCCACCGTGAGAGCTTCATTATCTCCCTGAGATCTGTGATCATCCACAACAATAACCGGTATCACCAGAGGATTGTATTCCCCTATAACTACTGCTTTTGTTAAATTAGTGTAAAACTAGTGATTTTCAGTCATTTTTGAACATGTGTTTTGTATATGTTTGCCCGTCTTAATGATATTTTTGTCAATTTAAGTCTTTAACAATGAGAATATATGCAGAAAATACGTGATTAAAAGTGATAGGAAACCATCAGTTTCACACTAATTTAACAAAAACAAGTAGTTCGAAAATAGTCTAAATAGAGAAAGAGATAAAATAAAAATTTACTGACAAAATGAGAAAAGTAAAAATTATTTATGTATATATATAGAATTTTTCTCTTATCTATTTTAGCATAAACTATTTTTAAAATCAAAAATGTTTTTGAACTGCTATTTCAGTCGTTAAAATCAAACAACCGGATGAGTATGATTGGTTCAACATACGGACCAAAATGGCCCGCAACTAGATGATAGTTTGTCCCACTTCTTATTACTCTCTTCATTCCTCAATATATGTCGTTTATGACAGTTTGAAAAATTAAAAAACTCAAAAAAACAATAATATTTTCACCACAATTTCAATAAAGGTAAAAAGTACCCACGCCCCCTAAATTATCTCGGATTTTGATTTTTGACCCTCAATTAAAAAAAGGTCAAATGCTTGCCCTGAACTTTCTTGAAGTATCAATGCTTCCCCTTCCATCCAATTTTTCCGTTAAATAATAACGGAAGGTGCACATTTGACACTCACATGATAAAAATGGGGGCATATTGGGCAAAAATAAATTAATCATAAAAAAATTTAAAAATTGAGGTTAGCCATAAATCTCTCCCTAATTTCTTCTTTATTTCATGTCTAGTGAAATCTCACTCCTTTCTAAAATGAAAATTTTGCAAATTCCCCAGTAACAACTTAAGCTTTGCTAAATAACATAAGGATGCTTCCATGAAACTATGTTAAACTCAATGAAAGCTGTAACTAATTATACCGAGTTTTTAACTCAGTTTTGAGCATAAAAAGATATTCAATGTCTTCATCGTATCCCATAACAACCTAAGCATTACTTTATATATATATATATATATATATATATATATATATATATATACACACACACACCAGGGAATTGAAAATATTATTTACTCATTTATCAAGATTTATTGAATCAATTTCCAATGGGAGATCACATTTTCTTTTCAAGGATTTAGGAATTTTTTTTTTTTTTAATTTTAGGATGTTAAAAAAATTAGGGAGGGTTCAAAAGATTTGGGAGGGTTTTCTATTTTCTAATTAATTTTTTTAAAGATTAATTTATTTTTGTCAAATTTGCCCCATTTTTATCATGTGAGTGTCACATAGTACCTTCCGTTATTATTTAACAGAGAAATTGGATGGAAGGGGAACCATTGATACTTTAAAAAAGTTCAGGGTCAAGCAATTGACGTTTTTTAGTTGAGGGTCAAAACCAAAATCCGAGAAAATTTATGGGCCGTGGACACTTTTTACCCTTTCAATAATACCCCTTTCTTCCTCCTTCTCTTTCACTTTTCTAATAAAATATATGTTGATGGTATAATTGGAATAAATTATTGACACTTAATAAAAGACATATAAATAACAATTAATTTCGATACATATATATCTCATAAACGACAATTAAATGGGAATGAATGGAGTACTTCCTAAAGAATGAACATCTGTCCTTTGTAGAGTTTCTTTTAGGTTTTTATACTTTCTAAAAATATATTATTGTCAATGTGACAATTTAATAATAACGAGATAAAATAATATAATGCAAAAAAAAAAAAAAAAAAAAGATGATCGAACAGTTGAATATTATAAAATCAAACTGTTTAAGTTCCCAACACTACAAATTACAGAACCGGAATGGGACAAAAGCTGATCCGCTGATCATCCATCCGGGGACGAAACTAGGAATTTAGTGTTGGGGGGCGAAACTGCTAAAATTCTTGGGGGACAATAAAAAGGGCAAAAAAAAAATTCTTGAGGGGCGAAATTGATAAATTTTTTCAAATTACACATAAAATTTCGATAAATAGTAGTATTTTTAAAAATCTCGGGCCCCCCCTGGATCCGTCCCTGCATCCATCATCATTGCTGATCACTTACGCTTCACTTGAATTGAGGTTTTTTTGGGAAGTTTTTTGTGGGATTAGTTCTTGAAAGAGAAGATGTAAAATCTATATTGACTTTTATTTTTATTTTTTTAAGATTAGAATTATTTGCAGAAAGGAAAAAACTCGGATTAATTGTCAATTTCATCCCTAAAGTATTTATAAATGGTCAGTCAGTTTTGTCATTTTTTAGTCCCAATATTTTTACCGACAGTGATATATTCCCCTCAGTCAAATGAAATCACTTTTTCATTCAAAAGCATAACGGAGCTCACTTGTTTAGTCATTAACAAGAGTAAAATGAGAAGCAGAGACGAAGATAAGGGGTGGGTGGGAGGCAGTCGCCCTGAGATTTTTAAAAATTCTACTAGTTATAGTAAAAAAAATTATATATAATTTGAAATATTTGTTCAAATTCGCCACCAATAATTTTTTTTACAGTTTTTATATGTAATTCGGCATACTATTGTAATTTTTATCCCCCAAACCTAAAAGTCTTGGCTTCGTCCCTGATGAAAAGAAAATGCTTCCTTTATACAACTACCAAGCAGACCGACTTTCAATTAAAAATGAAATAAGTATTTTGAATTTTCGAACAATCAATTTGAGTATTTGAAAGGACAAATTAAAACAAAGTTAATTACTCTTAAAGTTTAAACTTTAAAGTACATGAACCTTTTTAAAAACATGAACGATTTGCCAAGTTAAAATACAAAGTACTTTATTCAATGCTTCTCTCAATTTTAAATGAACAATTATTACTCTATTATCTTCAAAACAATAATCATTTTAACTTTAAATCTTCTCATCAAAGTGATTTAACATTTTTCAAAGAATAATTATTAATTATGTTAATTTTCAGTACTACTCATCTCATCTCATCTAATTAGCTCAGCTCCTTATTTTTTTTCTTTCATGTTCTAAACACTAGCTCCGTCATATTTGACTTGATATTAAAACAATTTAAAGATCTTTTACTACACTAATAATATTATTATACATTGAACGATCATATTGGTCAAGCTTCTAAATTCACTTTGAACTAATAATGTCAATAAACATAAAGTAATATAATTTGTGTACAAGATCCAAAGTGTATTAAAATATGGAAGAACTTTTAATTTTAATCAAAGCTAGTATCTTATTTTTATTTATTTTAATGTAAGATTCTGACTTTACTATCTTATCTTTATTAACTAAGAAAATTAGTGATTAAATTATGTGTTAGTGGTGTTTAATTTCTGAGAATAATAAATTAAGAGCTTTTGATTATGCCAGAACAGCACTCTTATGGGATGACAAAGCTTGGCCACGTTCTCTTTGGTTCAAATTGCTAGTTTCCTCTGCATGACTCAGAGCATATTGTTGCAGAATAAATCATTTGTCCATCTTTATGTCTTATTTTTACCCTCCAATATATTTTTTTTGTTAAATGTTAAATTTTATTTTAAAAAATTAAAAATATTGATGAAACCTGATTAAGTGTCACGCATGATAAAAATCTATTTATAAAATAAAGGATGAGATGGGAATTGAGAAGAAGAATTTTCCCATATTATTCCATGTGGATAATTTTTTCCTCCTTTGAGAAAATGCTACAAGTAACTTTATAGAAAGAAAAAAGAAAAAGAAAAAGAAAAAGAAAGAGCAATAATGTCCTTCAATTTGGCATTATGCCTATTTGTGTGGTCATTCAAGTTTCTCCGTGGGGACAATGTGTCATTTTTTTTTTTGCTAAGTATCATTGGAGAAGAGAAAACCTTCTCCTTTGATGAATTGAACACCTTCTCCTTGTCAAGAGATTGGCATCCCCAGTGAGGAGCACTCTGCCTGGGACTGTGAGGTCTCAAGTTCGACATCCCTCTCCCCTCCCCAAATAATAATAATAATAAAAAAACTCTTCTCCTTTACCTCTTACTAAAAAATTCTCTTAACAAGTACACAATGACAACCAAATTATAATGGTTAGTCATTGGAGTTATATGTTCCCTTAGATAAAAGAGTCTTGAATAAATTACTCAGTCCCAATTGAATGTCCTATTTATATATTATTTTTAAAAATAAATAAATATATTTTTATTACTTTTATAACTATTCCTTTTATTTAAGAGATGCGAGTTTCACTAACTCATGAATCTTACTATTAATATCAATAAATGAAGATATTATGATGATTCACTTTTAGTCAAACTACTCTCGATAATTATAAAAATGTCAAATGTGAATATTAATTTTAAGATAGAGTAAATATAATAGTTTGTGTTCTCAGTTTACAAGTACAAATATTTTAGTTTCACCAATGTATTACGTGTTTCCAATTAGGCAAGCTGACTCCTAAAATTTGTCTAGGAAGTCTAATTCAGTGGAACGCACTTCCTCCTTCGGCCCAAATGTTGCAAGGTCAACAACTAGCAAAGCTTGACAACGAAGCGCAGCTCATGCGGTAAGACGCTTAATTTTTAATTGGTAAATTGAGAGTTTGAGACATATCGAAGTAAAAGTGGAGAACCACTATTGATCATCATTTTTAGAAAAAAAAAAACTAGCAAAGCTGTGAAAATTCCCCACCATCATGTAAAAAAGGAAGAAAAAAAACTCCTAAATATATTATTAATCAATTAAATTTGAAAAACTATACAAATATGCAAAGTATCAATTCAATTGAAGTCATGTCATGGGAAAAGGTAAAATAATTATAAATTGTTTCTTATTAAAGGGCATTTTCGTTCCGCACGAAAATTAGGGGATATTTAAATTCACGTAAATAAAGTAATAACTTCCTTTTAAGAGATTATTACTAGTAACATTAAAGTATCACCTATAATCAAGGAACTTTCGTTGTTTATCTAAGTAAAAATTTAAACTAAGTAATTTTCCTTTTTAAAGAACTCTTATGGCAAGAAAATTACTCACTGTTACTAAGTATACACACTAAATTATCATAATATCGTTAAATATAAAAGGATTCATATATTATGAGAGTGTGCATCTTATAAATATAAAACATTGGATACGAGAGTTTAGATAAGAAAAAAAATATTTATTTAAAATATAAATTTATTTTAATATAAATAAAATAAAAACTAAACATTTGATTCGAGAAGACTAAATAACTAAAAAGTCGAAAAAGGGAAAAAATAGTTGAGAAATTTACAGGAGTGTTAATGGTGCGGGCCAGTCCGAACTCGACTCACATAACTCAAAAAAATGTGATCATGAGCTTAGGTGAGTTGAGCGTGAGATCAATATTCAAACTCGAATTTCATGTGTGCTGAGCGCAAACTTGACCCGCTCATACCAATTAAAACTCGCACCCGAATAAAAATAATATATATAATATATACTACTAAATTTTTAATTAGATGAGGACCTAAATTTCTTATAGTTTCTTTTGTTTTAGTTTATGTAATGATTCCTATATTGTACGTGAATTTTTAACATTTAAACTTGCTATATATTTATTTTGGTTATTTTTTTATTAATTTATATTGCTAAAGAAATTAAGTATCATTGTATTACTTATATTTATATTCTTATTATGATTTAGTCTCTTCGCTCATCATATTCTACCATTTTTGTTACGCGAATTTGATTTTTTGGCTGATAAATTTAACTCGTGAGAACCATAAACTCAGTTCGAACTTACACTAAAATAGAGTAAATGACTATTTATGGTAGTAAACTATTTACGTATTCTATTTATGGTATTAAACTATTTTTTTAGCTAATTATATCACTCATCTATTTGCGAATGTCAAATAATACTCCCTCCGTCCCAAATTATCTGTCCACTTTGTATTTTGCACGGGAATTAAGGTTTCATCAAATTCTATAGTGGAATATGGTACAATGTCAAATATGACCCTATTTAATATCACTCCAATTTAATTCTACCTCCTCTTCTCTTTATAGCCTTCTCTCTCCAACATTTAATGTAAGGGTTATAATTGGAAAAACTGTAATTAATGAGCCCTTTATTTAGAAAGTGGACAAATAATTTGGGACAGATTAAAAAGGAAATGTGGACAGTTATTTTGGGACGGAGGGAGTATATAACAACCATTTTTTGGGTGTTTTCCGGCAAAACTTGCCACGTGACATTCATGTGCAGATTATTGAGGGGTAAAATTGGAATTTCACAATAACAAGAATGGTGCATGATTATTTAATGCATATATTCAAGAATAAACTCAAGATATAGAGAGATTAGTTTAATTGCATTCTAATTAGCTCCAAGAATGGTGCATGATTTTGTTTGATTTTGTAATTTATTCCCTTCCTAATTACAAAAAAATTCTTCCTTATTTTTTTCTATTTGAAGACGGGTTTTCCAAATTCGTCCTGAAGTCAAGACGGATTTGTCAAATCTGTCCTTATTTAATATGGCAAAAATTTTAAGCGGCTTGACAACACGTCAAATGAGAACGGATTTCCCAAATCCATCATGCCTTTCTAAGGCCAAGCCCCTTTCTATAAGTGATCTTTTTCTGCACTGTAACCATCATAGACAATAAAATGGAATACCTAGTCACACAATTTTCATTTTCATTTACCCCGCCTACTAAAACAGTTAGTCACACCCTTTTCATTTTCATTTACACCACCTACTAACGATCGATCTACTATGTGGATCGAAAGCTCTAGTGGGGAAATAAACCAATTTTAGTCTGACATTCACTAGCATCGCGGTTTTGATTAAAATAATAAAAATATTCCCACACTAGTGCGTTGTTTGAGGCGTTTTTATTGTTTTTTAATCAAAAGAGGGGATGTGGGTGATTGTTGACCAAGTGATCTATGTCCCCACTTGTAGGCCAGGTCTATATCAGAATTTTTCCCTACCAAAACAGTTAGTCACACCCTTTTCATTTTCATTTACCCCACCTATAAATATCCGATTTCTTCTTCTCTTTTTCTTTCACTCTAAGAACAAAAACATTTCCCTTCTCTCTGATTGCTAGTGCCAGTGGAAAAAAAAATGGTAGTAGTAGGGAAGAGAGTTTTCTTGTTTCAGTTCCTTTCTTTTGCCTTTCTAGGGCTTCTTTTTACAGTTTTGGCTGAAAATGATGGGCTGGTAAATTTATTCAAGTTGAGAAAATTTGTAGATGAACTTCCTGATATGCCCAGAATCAAAGGTTACAGTCTAAAAAATGGTCTTGCTCTCAAGATTGGCATGTTTCAGAAGAAATGGGTAAGAAAATATATTCTCTTTCTCCTGTCTGCTTTTCTATCTCATTCTCTCCGTTTTTTTTTTTTTTTTTTGGTCAGCACCTTAATTCCTAAGAATTTTATTTGCCTCACGTAGGAGGTGGGTGTCGAACCTGAGACCTCCAGGTCGCAGGTCAAGGCTTACCCCACTGGGCCACAGCCTTCTTGATATCAAGTGAATTTTCCTAAGACAACCATGAGAATAATGTCATAGTGTTTTGAGTTTTTTAAGTCGTTGTTTTCCACCCAACAAAAATAAATGCTTTGGAATAGATAATGAAAGCAAGTAGGAGAGAAACATTTAAACATGTCACGAGATGATATTTCTATTGGTTATAAATATTCTTTATTAGTGATAGAATTTGAATTTGGTTCGTATTTTCAATTCTTAAAACTAAAAGATGAACATAAGTAAACAATGAGTATATATTTTGGGAGAAACATATATATGATATGCAAGATTATTGTGAAAATAAGCTCGAACTTTCATGTTATGGTTGTTTGAAAGAGATAACTCATCCTTTATTAGGTGTAATTGGCTCAATGACCTCGACTAGAATTCAAGTCATCGTACTGTTTCATTAATAATTTAGTGACCGAATACATAACTTTTAACAGTAGAATGCCCTATTGATTTCAATTTTTTTGTGTTAATTAAAATTTAATTTTTTCACATTTGCTTTTGGCAGAAATTCCACAGAAATATGCCAGCAACTCCAGTGTTTGCATACGGTACACAGAAATATGCCAGCAACCCCTTGTACGCTCCGCCACTGGTAGAAGGAATGGCAGTTGGAATTGTTGGATCCTATGGTAGTATGTGCTTTGGAGGGAGGCAATTTCGCCAGCTCACACGTGTGTCAACTCCATGAAGGGTCTCGATCGTTGGTCCGGGAACTGTTGCATTGCGCCTTGATGTACCGTATGCAAACACTGGAGTTGCTGGCACATTTCTTTGGAATTTCTGCCAAAAGCAAATGTGAAAAAATTAAATTTTAATTAACACAAAAAATTTAATTCAATGGGGCATTCTACTGTTAAAAGTTATGTATTCGGTCACTAAATTATTAATGAAACAGTACGATGACTTGAATTCTAGTCGAGGTGATTGAGCCAATTACACCTAATCAAGAATCGAGTTATCTCTTTTTCATTAATAATTTAGTGACCGAATACATAACTTTAGTGATCCGTATTAAACCACATATCCTCATCCACGCTGCTTATAGCTTATGTTCTCGAATTCTCGTTGGTCCAACTTTAGGTTAAAATAAGTCCCAGTGAGATAATTTGGCAAAGCAACCCTATGCTGCTGCTTTTTTTAGAAATTAATTCTCGAATAAAAAAACGCCAGTACTTGACACCTGTTAAATACGTGAATAATGTTTCTTATTTTCTCTTCGGCTATGCATTGGAAGGACAATTATCCATCTTTTTAAAAATGGTTGAAGTGTTTTGGTGGTTGGATTAGGTGTAGGGTGAGTGAGATATGTAAAGGCATATATCATATTCCAGTGTGTTTTATATTTATAGTGGCATTGGCTTGGGACCAATATCATGCATGTACATAAAAATAAAAAAAACAACATAATCTCAGATGTAATAATATATGAATGATTTCGTTTCTTATCATGGCCGGTTTGCTTGTATTATACAGTTAGAATTGTTTCTCTATGGCCCAACCTTGCTTCTTTTTAATTTCATCCACCAATGAACAAACTGCTAAAATAGTTTATCCTTCAAGAACTTCATCATCATCATCATCCAATATGATAAGAATCCTCCTTATCTTATTATACTCCAATTATTTTCATCCTCGCCTTGCTAATCTTTCTTCTTCTTTTTTTTCTCTTTTCTTTCTGAGAGGTTAAGATGCAGGGACGAAGCCAGGAATTTGATGTTGGGGGGAAACTGGTAAAAAAAATTCCAAAATTCTTGGGGGCGAAATTGATAAAATTTTCCAAAATACACATAAAATTTCGATAAATAGTAGTATTTTTAAAAATCTCGGGGGGGGGGGGGGTTTGGGGGGCGAAATTGATAAAAATTTTCAAAATTTTCCAAAATACACATAAAATTTCGATAAATAATAGTATTTTTAAAAATCTCGGGCGCTTGTAATCGTCCCTGTCAAGATGAGGTTACTTGTCAGCCATGTACAAGAATGAAGATATAGTTCTAGATTGACTTGGGCAGGGGTCCACTATAGTGGCAAAGTGAATTGAAACAAATAAATAAAATTGAAAAACTCAATTTGAGGCGGCGTTTGAAAGCGACTCCCTACCAATTAGATTCTTTGATCAAGTTTTCTTTAAATACAAATTCAAACACTCAAATTTAAGTTTGATCACATGAAAGGTACCAACGGCTCTATGCAAAATACATTGAATTGTTTCCTTTCTAACTTTTAAATGTATTGGTTACTTTCTTTTTTTATAGTTGAAAGAAAAGGATCAAATGATTGATTGACTGTTTCCTTCTCGCGAATTAATATGAGGTGGTGATATTACCAGAGTAATATCCCTCCTGCAAGTGCAATATTAGACTGAATACAAAGATTACCCTTTTCACTCATGCTAATTCCAACCAAATCTTTCACCTCTCCTATTTTATCTCTCAATCCCTTAATTTTCTTTTAGTCTTCTCTTTCCCAAACACAACTGCACTATTTCTTTTCTATTATCATCTTCCATCTTCTCTCTCGAATCTTCCACCAATAATCTCCAAAAAAAACATCTTTTGAATCTGTCTTTTTCTTGTCTCTCGCAATCTCGCTCTCTCCATGGCTCCTAAATGCTCTCCTCCCCTTCTTTTTTTTCAAGAATTTAAAAATTATTTAATCTTGGTGTTTCTTTTCTTTATTCTTGGAGTTAGTTTTGTAATTGATCCTCACAACCCACTTCACCTTGTAGTAAAAAGCTTAATTATACTCCCTCCATTTCAAAATAACATTAACATTTCAATTTTTCACATAGATTAAGAAATTTCTAAAAACAATAAGAGTCAAAGGCAAAAGACTAATATATCCTCATTAATTACTTCTTGGAAATGGAAATTGTGGTTAAAAGAAAAATAAGAGGGTAAAAATGGTAAATGTTCATTAAATGTTCATTGATAGTCCAAATGTTAATTTTATTTTGGGAAAAATGTGAAGTTCAAATGTTAACTTTATTTTGGAATGGAGGGAGTATTAGTTTGTTTAGAGTACGATTTTGGTTCTTGTTAACTTCTTCAATTATAAAGAATTGATAATATAAAAAATTTGTCAATTTGTACCCAATTTAATATACAGGTGTTTAATCCCCCAAACAAAAGAAGAAATCAAATATTCAGACCAACCGTGTTCAAAGTTCTGCGCAAATAAAAGGCAAATTCATAAAAAATAGAAGTTATGAAGCCTCAGCCAGACCAACAAGTTGAAATGAAAGCCACAATAGAAATAAATAAATTAATATTTTTCTAAGGTAGAAATAGATAATTCATTAGAGTTATTTTGGACTTTGAAGATAATTTTGACATAAAAAAATAAATATTAAATATAAGGCAGACTTGGTTGTCTAAGGAGAGAGAAAAATCGCACATCGATAAGAAAATTTCAAGATTTAGTGGGATGAGTAATAATCTTGGCATTTAGTTAGATATTGCTTTTGCATGAGGGATATTGCTTTGGCAATATCAGCTCCCATTAATATGATTAAAGGAGTGGATAATTTGGTATAACCACTTAAAAAGCCTCAAGCTTTTTTCTTTTTTCCTCTTAGACCCAACAAAAATATTAATAGCCAAATCTTTACCTGTGGTGTTGTTATTCTTATTTAGATTTGCATATTTCTAGAAGTAAGATAGGTGGGATTCTTACAATTTGAATATACTTTTCCGAGTATCAAAGTTATAATTAAAGAGCATTCACATTGCGTACTAAATGCCCATCAAGTGTCTGATATGGTATGTTTTCAAATCTACCATCCATTCGATCAGCTTCTTCTTCATCTAGCAAGATAAGGGGATTTTTTTTGAATTTCCTACTGTTTCGCGCCTTTTCGCGCCCGATTGACGAGATCGCGATTTCACAGCGATCTTATCATTATGTTCACGTGTTTTTGTCCTAGAACCACGGGAGATTGGATTATTTTCTGAAAGATTCTATTTTATCCTCACAATTAGGGGTGTCAATTGAGTCTATAATTTTGGGTCCAGACCCAGACTCACCAAAAAAATATTTGAGTCCAAATCCAACTGTGTTGAGTTTGGACCTTTTCATTTAAGGTCCAGATATATTGGATCTGGATGAGTCTGGATCTATTCCATATACTTCCTAACAAACATCATCAACAAATTCATCAATAATAAGAACAATAGAGTTTAATTTGCTATGATGAAGTTGTCAAGTGATTCCGATCAAATTCCTAATATTAATGAAAAGAATTATTTTTATGTTTAAGTAACTGAAATTTAATTAAATAATGGCGCAGTAAAATTTTCATGAAACAATCTACAACTTGTGACCCCTAAAATTTTTATTGCTAAAACCCGGTAAAAACTTTTTTTATTACCATAACACAAAATAGCGAAATATTTAGTAATCATTTAGTGCATATTACTTGTTTAAATTTAATAGTTTAGACTATAGATTGGTAAGATCCATTTCGATGAGCTATTTTGTTTCGAATAAAAAAGAAAGAATTAGCATGTCTAGGAAAGCACCAAAAAAAAAACATTGCTACAGCAGCCCAAAAGCATGTGATGGAAATTACTGTAGGTTTTGATAATTTTACTTGGGTAATAATGGGTCTTGATGGGTCTAATGAGTCTTAATGGGTCTTTTGAATCCATTATTGATACTTTAATAATTCATGAGTCCAAATCTAATTAGATTTGGGTATAAAAAAATAAGTTTAGATCCAGATTGGATCTGTTGGGCCCGGGCCTGAGTTTGAGTCTTTGGGCACAATTGATACCCCTACTCACAATCATGATAATCTTGAGTAAATATAGCAGGAAAAAACTACTTCTCTTCTTCATATTTTCTCTTGTGTTTTTTATCTCTCTGTTTTCTTCAATGGAATTCCGTTCATCCAATGTTTAATTCAAATGTTCTCAATTCTTCCAATGTTTAATTCAATTATTGATATATGGAAATCGCCATAAGGAGTTCGTTGCGTAATCGATAATCTCTGGGGTTTTTTATGATACATGTTTTTGTTTATGATAGTATGTTCATGATTTTCTTCATTACACCATTGTTAAACTGTTTTAGTATTGAAGGTCTAATAGCTACTATTCACTAGTATTATAGCTGTGTGTTTTAATTCTGAATATTTATTATTCATTAGTTTTATATCTTTATCTATGTTGTTTATTAGTCTTTTGTTGACAAATGTTGCATATTTTTTTTTACAGATAATCAAGGATTTTCCTGGTGTGTCATCAGAAAATTACCATTCTGGGGATGATGTTTTTTATAAGAAGTTGGATTTCTCTACTGTAAGATACCCCATCCGAATAGACTCAGAGGGGAAGTCCAATATTATTCGAAGACGTTTCATAGTATTGCTTTTGTCTAATGTAATAAAATTTTAACCCTGACATCCTTTTGAGTTTATAGTTTTAATAAGTATTTTTGGATTATAGTTGTAACAATTGTAATTAGTTTTCGAGTTTAGATAATAGCTATTGTGTACATATATTATAGTTATTATGTTTATATGCTATAGTTATTACGTACATGACTTACTGTTATTCCCTTATGTGTTTTTACCACTTTTATAGGTTCACCTTCCTCAGCTGCAGCATCAATATCTAATATAATATATAACTAAATTTTGTTACAAACAAATAAGTATTTAAACGACTGATTTCCAAATTAATAAATCAACTGGTGTTAATAGCTATATCCATAGTGATTAATAGCTATTTCCATAGTGAAAATTAAGTAATCTGAAGGAAAAAAAATCTCTCTGGGATGAATAAAGGAAATATAATGATAATTCTGACAAAAATTAGGATTATGAGGGGAATCTAAATCTGAGATGAAATTAAGGAAATATAACGATAATTCACGACAAAAACCACGATTGTGATGGGAAAAATAAAGGGAAATCTCAATCTGAGATGAAATTAAGGAAATATAAAGATAATTTCGGACAAAAATCAAATCCTCAAATCGTGTTTGAGATTGATTAAATCCTGCAAAATCAATCAACGATTGCTTTATGAGTGGATTGATTAATGATGTATATCGTGAGAGCGTTTTCTTATTATAGTTATTGGGGGAGGTGAAATGTGGAATTCTCCGCTTTAGGTGTTGTTTTTTATTATGCTAAAACTATTATTCATTCTTTTGAGTCTGTTAGTGTATCCTTTGCGAAGCGAGCTAGTAATCAAGTTGCTCATTTCTTAGCTCAACAGGGTCGTAGTTTGTCTCCCACTCTTTGAGATATATACTTTCCCCCTCTGTAATGGCTGTGATTGTTCATGATCGCTCTTTGATTACGTTATATATTGCACCCTTTGGGTTTTAAAAAAAAGTCTTTGAAAAATAAAATCATTAAATGCTTTATTGAAGATAAACGTATAGTGCGAAAAGTGATAATAAATGTATGCTTTATACAGAAATAGGTCGAGTATTTTAAAACAAACCAAATAAAAAATTAGAACATCTAAATCGAAATAGATGTAGTAGGGGTGCCCGAACCCGACTCACATAACTTGAAAAATATGAGTGTGAGCTTAGGTGAGGTGAGGTGAGTGTGAGCTTAATATTCAAACTCGAATTTTATGTGAGTCAAGCGTGAGCTTAATCCCGCTCATCTCGTTTAAAGCTCGCACTTTGATAAGAATATATATATATATATATATATATATATATATATATATATATATATATATATATATATATATATATATATAGGGATTTAGTCTCGTGGCTAATTGTATTCTACTATTCTTACAATCTTACTTTTTATTTTTTGCTAATATAAATTTAGCTCATGAGTCTCATGAGTTTAGCTCGAAATCACATTAAAATGTGAGCTGAGCATGAGCTCAATATTTGTGAGACTTACCGGACTGAGCATGAGTTGAGTTTTACAATTTTTATGTGAGTTGAGCGTGAATTAGGCCAAGTTCGACTCACATTACTCAATTGACACCCTAAAAAGTAGTATTACTTAGTGATTGAGTTTCACTTTAAAAATAATTTTCAACTGTGAAAATAATAAATTCAAACAGTTGACTCACAACCTTCCATTTATTAAATTTCACTGGTATAAGAGAAGAGAAGAACTCTTTAGATTATTCATCCAAAAAAAAACTCGTTAGAAGCTATATGGAATGATATTTTTTAGTTTTCTTCACCATTTTGTACCATATGGCAGAACTCTTGGGATACCTTGTCAAGGAGTTATCCTTGTAATCCACATAATAAAGCCCAAAGTGAATTGAATAGCCCGAAGCCCATTCAAAATTGTCCAATAGTTTATCATGCAAAGTATCCACTAACTTAGCCTCAGTGAAAGTCATAATATTTTTAGAAGAACATCATGTGGGCAAAAAATCGTGAGTTTTGTTTTTATTTCACCAATAAAAATACTATAAATTAAATTTTTTTTTGGAAGGTTTTACTATTTTTTTAGGTTATATTTTTATTAAAAAATTTAAAAATGATTTTTTTTTTATTAATAGTAAAGAAAATGGAACAGACGATTTTTACCGCATCACGAGAGCTAAGAAAGAAAGAACAAAAAAGAAAAAGTAAAAAGGATGTGTTCATAAATCATAAATTTTAGACGATTTTAACAAGATATAATATTTTAGAATGTATGATCGACAAAAACTTATCTATAACATAATAATTCACTTATATTTCGTCACAAGAGAAAAATTTAACAATAAGTTGGATGAAGTTGATTTAAAAATATTTTATGATCACAACATACAATTTAAATGAATTGTTCTTATCAGTTAAATGTTATCATACGTTGGATAGATATAATGCTTTGAAAATATTGGTTTGTACAATACCAATTGTTTGATTATCTTTTAATAATTACTATCGCCTTGATATCTCCGTCATGAAATTAATGAATCACTTTAATTTTATTTGTATACTTTATAAACTGTAATTACAAAAAAAAAAAACTCGAAATTAACATGTAAAAGATATTCATTTTGTCTCTCCTACCCCAACAAAGACAAAAAATAACCGAAATCTAAATTAAAGAATGAGTAAAGAAAAAATAATAGTATGAAATAATAATATGGTTAAGGTCAATTCTCTAACTTTTATGACTTTAAAAAAGGTTAGATATAATATAAACGATAGGATCATTGTATGAATTCTGTAGTAAAAGATTATAGAAAAGAAAAGAAAAGGAAGTAAAAATATTATTGTAAAAAAAGTGGGAAGAAAATATTGAGAAATTTATCACATTTTTGAATTTAATATAAAAAAGAAATAATTAAATAAAAGCTATAAAAGAGATTATGTAACTTCAACCACCTTCTACTTTAATTGAAAATTTTGAAGAAAAGAGAAGGAAATGTATATACAGTTGGTGTCTCCATTTAAAAAAAAAAATGAAATGTCGATAATACAAATTAAGTCAATTCGCTTATAAATATCAATCATTATAATAATAAAAATTTAATTCACGGAGATATAAATCACCTTTTACAAAAGAAGAAGAGTAATAAGCATATCACAAATAAATAAAATCAAAATGTTTGCGCTAAAGCATATAAGCATTCTACATATGCATATTTGTGCATAGGCTCAATCATCACCAAAAGCTGAACTTAGACAATTTTTGTACCAAAACTTGAATGCTTCTGCTTCACACAAGGTCCGGTATTGATAAATTGAGCACACTCAAATTTAAATCGTTTTGGACAATTCCTTCTTGAGTTTCTTCCTTATACATCATTTATTGAACATTAAAATGTCATAAAGCCAAAATTCATACGAAGCAATCATAACGGATGCATCATAATCCTGTGCTAAACAATTTTGACAATTGAAGAACCATTATTAAAAGAAATTCAATGGTGAAATAACTATTGCTTAACTGAAATCATACATGAATCAAATCATAATGGACGAATTGAAACCCTTATCTAAACCATTATAAAAGAAAATCTATTGATTATAGATAAAAAAAATTAGAATGACGTGGGGATGAAAGATGAATAAAGAAAGGTACATTTAGCATCCATATTTTGGTGTTATTTGTTATTTGTTATTGTACTATATGTTTTCACGTTGAGACTATTTTATAGGTAAATATGGATAGAGATAAAGAGTGTATAGATAAAGATAATTTCATTTGATAACATCATTAAAGTTTGTTTATTCGAATTTCAACTAACTTTAAAATAAAAAGATTAACAATATTAAATAAATTTAGGAGTTAAAAATATTTCCAGCAAATGATTTCATTCGAACCAATTAAAAAAAATTGAAAATCTAAGAAGTTGGATTAAGGGTTTCAAATGAAAGAAAAAGAATGGGAATCGGATAGCCCAAGTGGTAAGGCTACCCGAACACGGGGCGGACGATTCCTATATCTCCCCATAATGGGACAAATAATTCTCCTCCTTATGAGGCTTATCTTCCCTCCCCAGGCATGGGGCATGCTTCAATCTTCCCTATCTAGAGTACTCTCCAGCTCTTCCTCTCGGGGACAATCGCCTTCGGGTGCTCAATGAAAGAAAAAGAAAAGAAAATTCAAAGTATCAGGGATATTTCCAAGCTTAATCGCATGGATATATTCCATCAAACTAATGAAGGGTAATGAAATGATATATGTATTTTTTTAGGCAATAATCATATTTATTTTTTTCATTGACATAATAGATGATAAATAGTTTTAACCAATTAAAACTTGTTGAATAAATTAATGAAATTATAAATCTCAGAAAATTAGATCAAAGTTCTAATAGCTTTAGAGAGCTTAAAAACTAAAAAGACATTATGTAATATATAGTATGATGATAATTAGATAATCTATATTTTAAAATTAGTAGAGAAAATTTAGAATTATAGAGATAATTGAGGAAGTAGTTTGTTATTTGATTTTTATTAAGATAATAGTTAGTTTTAAATTATTTTAATTAATCTAAATTTTTCAAAACAAATTGGAATGAATATTTCAGAGAAATAATTAATATAGATTTTCCATTCAAAATTCAAAATATCACAAACTGATTAATTTGAATTTACTGAAAATACTTATTGGAATGTGTACAAACAAAGATACTCTATATTTTATAATAGGAGGCATTCTATGTACTTCAACATAGATCAATTTGAAGGGGAGACAAGAGTCATTTTCCCTATTTTAACCTTAAAAAAATTACTTTAACCTCATTAAGTCCCACTGTAGTCAAATCAATTATATAAATATGTCACTAGAATTTAAAAAATGACATATATTTTACAAAGAAATGAAATAGTTAAAAAGACTAATATTATAAAAATGAGCGACTAATTTATTTGAAGTATAGTGCTTTACTTTTTAGATCGATGAAGTGCGTTCAAGTGGCAAGAATTATTTATCCCCTTAAGAGTTATCTGAGATCGACACCCAATCCAGCCCAGTGTGTGTGAAACCCGTAACTTTTACTTACGTGTTATTTTACATTTAATTTATTTTTATGAGATTTATTGCGTTGGCGTAATTTATTTTGCGCGATTAGGTGTTTACGTGTCTATTAATTTTTATAACATGTTGCGTGTTACATTTTTGGTACGTTTCGTTATGGGGCGTTTCGTACAGGTATCGTTTTGAAGGGATCTAGATGTAATTCACTTAGAATAGTAATTAATTAGAATTGGAATTAAAAAAAAAAAAAAAAAAAAAAAAAAAAAAGAGAAAAAGGAAAAACGCGTGTGTGTGAGTGAGGGGTCCTCGGGAACCCGTGCAAGGCAAGGAAAAAATAAATAAATAAAAGAAAATTTAAGATATGCAACTTCGTGGGATTAAGAGTTGAGGGGTTATGGGATCGTGCGGGATCAGGGGCCTGAATTGTAGGCTGTGAATTTTGTGCACAAAGCAAACAAATCAATATAAATAGAAGCTGCTGAGTGAGCCGCAAAGGATCAAAATAAAAACAGTAAGGATTTTTGGTTTGAGTTTAATATATCTAGCAACTTCGAGTGAATTTTTGAGTGAGTAATCCTTATCGGATTTCGGCGAAGCTTATACGTAAATTGATCACGACGAAACAAGCTACGAAGGCGTGGAAGCGGATTCACATTTCGAATTCGGAGTTGGAGGATATCGCACCAGGAACAGTGGAAGATTTTATGAGTTTTAGAGTTCTGTTCAGAACTTTGAGAGATCACCGAGGGAGCGTTATTTGTCCGTTTTCAACCTATTATATACCGATTCGAAGATAATCGAATAAGCTTCGAGTGAGCGCAAACGGAACGCCATTCCGAGTCTCGTGCAGAAAGTTATAGCTCCGCGAGTAGGACTGGGCAGTGCTGCCTTGGATTTTCTATTTATCAATTGTCTTCGTAAGAGGTAGGGACCTTTACGTCATTTAATTCTCGCATATAACTGCACAGTGAAAGCGAATAAATTATTCTATTTATAAAATATTTGAATGAATTGTGTTTATTACTTTCGATATTGTATAAAATGTTTTAGATTTGATTTAATTGCATTATAATCTGATTCGTTTATTGATTATTGCGTTCTTGTTATTGTTTTATGTAAATTGTCATAATTATCTGATAATTGTGAATCTTGGATTTAATTGGGCTTATCTTGAACTTGCATAAATGTTACCGCTTTGGTCGTTATATTTAAGAGTCGTTGATTTTAGTCATATGTGGTTTGGTCGACCGAGTTGTCGCCCCTACTGAGCTCTTGTCTAGGAACGACTAATTAGCAGGATTCGTTCGCTACTGCATTCTGGTACTGATTCAGTGACCCCGAGAGGTTTTCTGATATACGCGTCTCTGAACCCTCACCCGATGAGGTTATCATTGGGACGGTAATGTCTTTGTTGAGTCCACTGTGGTGGGTAATGAAACAATAAAAGAATGGATCCTTAAACCCTGGGCCCGTCGTTTGGGGAACCGTACCAAACCTGTGCCTGCATTTTCTGAGTCGTCCTAGCTCGGATAATAGCTAGGGCCATTACCGTTATTGTTGATTGGGAGTGAATAGATGAGTCGACTCATGTGGCGGGATTGTGTGTCATAGCGGTAGTGATGTTCTTAGTGTTTAAACGGTGTTGTAATCGAGTGTAGTGTATGAGCAATGCGTGGTGCTTGTTGTGCACTCGGTTATGTAAGCGTTTAGATGCGACTGAATATGGCTACTTAGCTTAATTGTTGTTTCATACTTGTTCGTTCTTTTTTATTGGTCCCTACCGAGCACCGTAGCTCGGTCCATCCTCTTTACTTGTGCGGATGATTTAGGGTGATGAGCAACACTACGAAGATGATGGCATTTGGGATGGGGATTATGAAGAGTGATTCATAACCCTAGGTTTAAATTTAAGAATTTAGTTTATTTTATTATTAGTATCGTTGAACAATTTCATTTGTAATAATTAGTTTCATTGTTGAACTCTTATTTCGGATTACTTAATAATTGAATTCTCATTTAGTAACTCTGTTTGTCGGCTTTGGTGTTTCATTAACCAATGAGACACTGCCATGTCATCGACCCTGGTTATGGGGTGTGACAGTGTGGTTATGTAATTCCCCTCCCTACCCCACCCCACCCCACCCGGGAAAAAGTCTGCATGGAGCGGCCTTTGTGGGTACTGTCCTACACTCCTCTCACATAAATTTAGATAGGATCCACCTGTAGGATAGGTCCCGCAGGCCTCCATGTCTTACAGGTACCCACAAAATCCGTCACATAGGGAATTTTTCCCACCCCACCCCTACTAAAAAATGCACTTCTCTTTTTAGGATTCAGATTCTAGAGGGGGAATATTTAGGCCTTCTTTTATTGATTTGATTACTACTTTTTTATATGGCACATATTCAATCAATAGTCTATAGAAAATGAGCAGCATGTATTTCTTCATCTGTCATTATTATTTTCTTTTTCTTTTTTATTGCGATCACCTTACAGTTTTGAATGTAGTGTGATATTTGACTCCTATGTTGAAAATCTAATTCTCTTTCCCCAATTATTTAATATATATATATATATATATATATATATATATATATTCTTTTTCTTTCACTTGGAATTACAGATAAAGACATTCTCATTAAAGGCGTTGACAAAGTCCAATTGAGCCTAAATTCACGTTTCTAGTACTTTAACGTTCAAAGATTTACATCAGCAGCCCTAAATAAACATGAGCACTTCCCTATTTTACATAAAAAGATTGCTTGATGCATACTTGTGCAAGTTCGATTCTATTACTAGCAGTTATGAAGAAAGAGAGAGAGAGAGAATTGTGGAAATTTTCTGATGATATTTTCTGTTAGAGCTGGTATTTATACAAGAAAATAGAAAGTAAACAACCCCTAACTAACTTCTATTCTAGGAAAGAATAATTAGCTTACAAGAGTACTACTTCTATTCTGTTATGTACAACATGGGTAATAACCTATATAACTTCGACCCGCGAACTGTCTATTTGGATCCAAGACACAGCTTGGAACAGCTGGAGTTCGAATCTTGCTGACTGCAGCCTATTCCCTTTATTCCTTTATTTTCTTCTTTCTTGCACAACTTCAACCACCTTGATGCCTCTTGTGCTATATATCTACTTTGCTCAACTTCTTGTACATTGAGCCTACATATTTCATCAATTCTGTCAACAACATATTGAATAAATTGCAGTCGACAAGTTATTTGATTTAATGACTATTTCAGGGAAAATTCAATCGTAGACTGTACTTGTGTGACTGATCCTACAACTCTCTCACATAAATTGGGTGGGACCTACCTGCAAATGTGGGCTCCACTCAATTCATACGAGAGACTGTGTGGTCAGTCCCCACAAGGACGATTCTCAGATTGAGCGACCCCTATTTCAGCCGTTGAATCCTCGACAATTATGATTTGTTTAGTACTCTGCTAAGAGAATACCAAATGTACTTGTGCTTCAATGTTAAATCTTGTTGTGCATTAATCTCGTTGATGCATAATTGTGCCAATTTCTTTATTGTGCTAACTGCCAACAGTTGTGCCAATGAAATCTGAATGATAAACTGTAGTGAAAAAGATACAAATCCGTTTCATCTGCCTTTCGCCCTTGTAATAATTTCATTATTGGATTCAGGGATCCTTCATTATTGGATTTTGTCTTAATTGTCTTAATTTTCATGGTGAATAAGCTAGGCATGATCAAGAATCTCAAAAGAGAAGTAAACAAAAAAAAAGTCATTGACAATCGCAGTGTAAAAGTTTCAACCCTCCAATATGAGGTGGCTTCTTGTGGACACAAAGTTAAAAATCCTCCCACCTGGTTGGCCTGCTGAGTCGCCTTGATTTACGTTCTTTGACTACTCTGTCAGATCAGAGTGTGGGGACCTGGGCGTGGCTATCACTTTTTTTGTGTAGAGAGAAGTAAACAACAAAAAAGTGGGGTCTTTTCTTTGTGCAAGTTCTTCCTCATCCTAGGACAAGATAACCCACTAATTTCATTGTTGACTCAAAGAATTGGCAGAGTTGGTGCTGACATAAAAGTAGTTTATCCAAATTCTATCTTAGTCAACTTGAAAAATGAAATCGAAGAAAGATAAAATTGAAAAAGTTCATCCATTTTTCACCTAATTTCCTGTTCTTTTTTTTCCCCTTAATAATTGTACAAAAAAATACATGAAGGATGTGATTGAATGAAGGAAAAAAGCATATGAAGTTAAACGAATGAGTCATTGAGATATGGAGAATTGTTAGAATCATAACATGTTCTTGTCTTATGGAATATTTCATATTCTTTTGATAACGTTTCTTGATTGACATGATCTTTTTTTTTTTTTGCTAAATAAATTCTGATTTCATTAATCACAAATAGCCGAGGCCATTACAATCAATAAAAAATCTGAAAGTACAGAAAGTAAAAGTTATATAATGATTTAAAAAATCACGATAACAGACAAAAGACACATCCAAGAAAACTTGGATGGTTAGGAAAAAAACTAGAAAAACTAGACAAATAAACAAATACATAATCTTCTTCTTCAAAGCATCTTCATCGCCATTCTTGAACCACAGGGACAGGAGAATATCACTTTCAAAATCTTCCTTAGGAGTCGACAATTTATAGGACCATGGGCGTATCAACCGTCCTACAAATTGCCTCGGGAAGATGTAGAAAGTTGATAAAGGGCCCAGATCAAGTCCGGGTTGAATGAATCATCCTAGAAACATAGAAAAAAAGTCTAGATCTGTGAAGATCTGAGACTCATCTAACCTCTGTGTCTTGAATCTTGAAGAAAAAAACCCTGAAAAAAGTTTCATATGATTCGTGGTACAAAATAGAATACTAATAACGGAACAAAAGGACCAAAATTTGACCATTGGCCGGAGCCAATGGCCAAATCTGGCCAGCAGTAGGGGAGAGGAAAGTTGCAGGAAGAAAGGGGGAAAGAGAGAAAAGAGAGAGAAAGTCTTGATCTACATCATGTCAATCAAGAATGTAGATCTTGATTGACATGATCTACATTAAGGTGTTTTGGCATTTAGACTTAGTTCAATTGGGATGGAGGAGGAGTGTGGGTACATATTGGAATATAATGTAAACCAACAACACTCATGGCAAGATAGTGGTCCTAATGCGGAACGCCTTTTTATTTCGGCGATAATTAAATATGAGATTGTTTTTTAAAAAAAAATACTTGTTATTCTCTACCGAACATTTGTTACACTCGACATGTTGTGGTCATCGCTTGAGAATATTTGTTCATCAACAGAATAATAGGTGTTCTCAAGCGATGAGCATCTATTAAGTGTAACAGGTGTTCAGTACACAGGGTCATTTTAATTATTTTAGAGGCCTCTGCAAGACTTTAGAATAAGTTTAAATTAAAAATGGAATTTCATATAAATATAATAAAAAAATAAATCACTACATAAAATAACTATTAAATTCGGAATCCCAAATACAAAAGGCTACAAAATTATTTTTTAATATATATATATCGTGGCGGAGCTAGTATTTTGATTTTGGGCCGAACTAAAAAAATACTATATTATGAATAGTAACAAAGAAGTTTAATATTCTGTGATCTTTTGCAAGAAAAATGAACTAGATAGTAAGAGTGGATCAAATTAAAGTTGTAAACAGTAAAACAAACACGAATACCTGTTGAGTTTTACCTCTTACCAAAAGAAAATTAGGACCCTCAAGAAATGGAGGTCTTTTGCGGTCGCCATCTCACACTTGGCCATAACCGACCCTGTCTATACAAAAGAACGAGTATTTTTTTTTCAAAACAATCATAATCATAATATCTTGTAATGATAGTTCTGATATGGATCAAATTCATTGGATCATGTGGTACAGAACTGGTCACATCACTACAAAATGAAGAGAAAGATAATTTTATAATAATGTGACTAATTCTGAATCACAATGTCTATATCAGAAAAATTCATCTTGTAATTGATAGTCGAAATTTATTTTCAGGTGAAACTTAAATACTCCGCACAAGAACTTGACACGACAGATACACTGTGGAGCCCACATAACATAATCCAGGTTAAGAAACAGCTAATATCCCACTAGGGAAGCACACGGTACTGTAAAGAAGAAACAGCTAATCAATCTTTCAAAGTTGGGCCTTTTCTTTCTTCTCAAACCCCAATTCATCAAAAGATTCCTAACCTAGTGGGGCTGTCATTTGTCCATGATCGTGAGGTCGCCGGTTCTATATCCTTCTCGTACATGAGGCAAACTTTAATCTCTCTTTTCTATGGCTACTTCCTCTTGTGAGGCACCTCTCTCCCCTTTATGAGGCAATCGCCCATTCAGACTTCAAAAAAAAAAAAGGAAAATGATTTACTCCTGGAATTTTGGGGATAGAAACCCTAAACCCCCAAATTGAGGGTGTTAAATGACTATCTTACCCCCTGCTGGTATAAGGGATTCACCCAACTATAAGGGCAAAAAGGTCAGAAAAACTATTTTAGTCAATCTTTTAGCCAATAATTTTAGTAGCCTAGCAAGTTCCAAAAAAAAACCTCAATGCAAAAGTTGAACTTGGCCCGTTCAGGTGCCTGGATCTTCGGCCCGCCCAATTTCTCTTCCATTTCCAAATTTCCACTATTTTATTTTGCCATTGTCCAACGTGACATTCCCTTTATCCAAGCTGGTGGACATTTATCCTTTTTCTGATTTTTTTTCTTCCTTTTTTCATACTTATTAATTAAATATTCATTTCTTTATATAAAGTTATATAATTGTAGATTTTTATTTAAAGCTTAACGAAATATCATATACTTTAACGGGTGTTGGCGATATATTTGTTGTAAAAGAAAATTTATTATACTATCATATCCAACCGAAGGTGAGTATTGTTAAATAAAAATCAATTCCATTTATAGTTGAAGATGTATAATGACAATAGGACCTAAAACGCGTTCGATATGTTGGAATGGAAAGGAAAGGAATATTTTTCCACCAGAATGAGAAAGGAATCGTTTTTCCATTTCATTGTTTGGAAGGTGAAGTCGAAATGTAATGAAGATTCATTTTCTATGTTTGCCAAAAGTGTTACTCAATGTCAGAATGAAATAATATTTTACATTATATTACATAAATGTCCTTATTATTATATTCTGCAATAATTTCAAATTAAATCCTACAACTATAAACCCTTGACTAAAATTCACGTTAAACTCCACAAACACAAAAATATATTATTTCTCTCAAACATGTTTATAGTTTATAAATAAAATTAAATAAAGTTATAAAAACAAAAAAAAATTCCCAAAAAAAGCAAATGAATAAAGCTACTAAGAAAATAAATCACTCAAGAAATAATCATTTTCACCCATTCAACTTTCTCAGCATCATCAATTGTAAAGAAAATTTGAGTTAAGTCACGATCCCGACCGATAATTGCGGTTGCTTTGTGCCTCTCTTGCATACTCAAAATATGCAGAAGGTAGAAGAACATATATGATGAAGATCGAATGGAAGTTGAAGAGTTTGTTTCTACTGATAAAGTTTGTTGTAGTGAGATTGCCAATGACGTTGCAAATTAGAGGGATAGGTGAAGGATTTTACGTTAATTACAAGAAGGGTATAATTGTCACAAATATTTATTTAGGTTTCCAACTTTTCCTGAAAAGGCATTTCCTCAAATTTTTTTAGAGGAAAGACTTTTTCCACTTCATCTTGAAATGACCTTTCTCATGGAATAGTTATCCCACTTCAAATTGCCCAACCAAACGCCGAAATAAAAAAGAAAAAATAAAAAAAGTCATTTCATTCATTTCCATTCCAGCGTACCAAACATCCACACAATGATATCAATGTTCCTATACTTCCTCATGTATCTAAATCCGTTGATGACCTAGCAACTGCATCTATGGTTGGCAAGTACATGCTATCATTTTTTTTTTTGCGACCAGCATTAGAGGATTCGATAGGGCTAATCCAGTTCAGATTTAAAAGTCGGTCTAAAAAATGTCTTTAACTTATAACCTTGATCTGTACAAATTTTGAAATCTCAAATGTGTAACCAGTTGAGCTAAGATTACTCACTTAGACACATGCTATTATCATTAACAAAATTGTGAATATACAAGAGAACTAAAAGGGAAGGATAGAAAATTCCCTAGAATTTCAAGTGGGCTTTTATAGCACATTCTTATTGATGGGCCTTAAGTACAACAGTTTCAAAAATAGATATGTTTGTGGGGGTTGGGCTAAACGGGCTTAGATGGAAACAGGCCTCCGTATTTGAACCCAAACGTGTTAGCTCAAACCCATCACACCTTTATATATGCCCATCATCTATTTTTTTTTTTTTTTTGGTTTAAAAAAGTTTGGGCGGGTTCGATTTCGGTCATCACCATGGGTCAAGGCAGACACTGTGAACCATATATGCCGCTTACAGAGCATTTCTACAGATCACCCACCAACACAGCTTTCACGCGTCGGCAACGAGATTGAACACTCGACATTTAGTAAGCGATACGCCAAAGCTCTTACCAATCGAGCCCAACTTTTATTGGTTAGGCCCATCATCTATGCTTACATGTTTCAGAGCCTGTAAAGGATCTTCTATAATTTTATTTAATGTAAGAAAATCATAAGAAAATAGACTAATAAAATTAAAATATGCCTATATAAAAATAAAAGTAAAGAAAAAACGCCATTTATTTTTAATTTTCAATATAATTAAAAATTAAGAAAAATGATTTTTTTTTTTTTTTGCTAAGTAGAAAAATGATTTGTTGAGAGGAGGAAATAATGATGATAATTATGCAAGTTCATTGAGCCTTCCCCGAGCTATTTTTTACTTATTTTTTTTAATTAAATGAGGATTAATAGTGGTTCCCCACTTTATTTTCAGCATGACTCAAATTTCTGATCTACAGGAAAAGTAAATATCTTACCGCATAAACTGCATTTCGTTGTCAGCTTTCCTCGAGCTTGCATATAAGGAATACAAAGTTAATTCGAGAATAGATCCAAATAGATTTCATAGACAGATAGGAAAGCGTAACAAAACTAATAATTTTTTTAACTTATTAACAAAACAAGAATGTCGAATTTAGAACCTATTGTTTTGAATTGAATGTGGTTGCTAATTATATTAGCCTTCCAAAATATCTAATAATTGGGTTTGGAATAGACAGACTTCAAAGGCAATAATAATAATAATAATAATAATAATAATGGATATCACACGGGTCCTTTTATTAAATTACCAATTATAACCCTAGTATTTTTATTAAATAATATAATTTTTGTTTATTAAGTTTGAATAATAAATTTATAGTTTAATTTAGTAAAAAAGTATTTATTTTAAAATACATGTTTCTTATTTGTATAATATAAATGAATTAATACTGTCTGTATGCAAAATAATTGTTATGTAATGGTGAAATAAAACAAATTTTTAATATAATAAGTCATCATATACTTAATTGAAGAAAATCAAAAAAATAGTATAAAAATAATTTCATTCATCAAATATTGAATATTAATTTTGCTACTCATTTTTATGTTCATTTTCAGAGTATATATATATATTTCTATAATTTTATCCCAATTGGGATTTGATATCATTAAACAAGGCAAAGCTCTTACTTTTTGCTTAATCTTCTGTATAACCTTAGTATGACTTTCAGTCCAAGGTTTAGGATTCTTTTTCAATCTATCATATAAGATTGTTGTATCCTCTGCTAAATTCTTGTAATAAGGTAGGATGTAATTTAAACTTCCTAAAAATCTTTGTAACTGAGTTTTATCAGTAATTATATCTGGAAATTTACTTCCAAATTCTATACTTCTGTTTATAGGTATTATTTCCCCTTTTTCAATATTATGACCTAAGAATCTTATCTTAGTCTGGAATAAAACCATTTTTGGTTTAGAAATTACTAACCCATTAGTTATTACTAATTTCTTGAATATTTCCAAATGTCTAAAATGATCCTCTATTGTCTTAGAGAATACTAAGATATCATCAATATAGACAATGATAAAATCAGTATAATTCATGAAAATATCATTCATAATTCTCTGAAAATCAGAGGGAGCATTTTTCAAACCAAAAGGCATAACATACCATTCATATTGACCAAAAGGTACATTAAAGGCAGTTTTATACCTATCCACTGGATTAATTTGAATTTGCCAATATCCTGATTTTAAATCAAACTTAGAAAATATTAAGGCATCATATAATCTATCCAATAAATCTTTTTTATTTGGGATGGGATATCTTCCCCATTTTAATACCTTATTTAAGGGTTTATAATTAATTACCAATCTTGGTACACCTCTCTCAATTTCTGAGTGTTTATTAACATAGAAAGCAGTACAAGACCAATGAGAATTAGATGGTCCTATAATTTTCCTTTCTAACAAAGATTGAATTTCTTTTTTACAAAATTCTAAATATTCGAAACTCATTTGACATGCTGCACTTTTCAGAGAATATCTTCCTCATTAAAGTTTTCCTCATAAGGTAAACTTACCATATGCTTTTTCCTATCCCAAAAAGCATTAGGATGGTCATTATATATATATATATATATATATATATATATATATATATATATATATATATATATATATAGCTACTCATTTTTGTAAGTATTGATTTAGCTTCACCACCTAAATGAATGGATGAATAAAAACCTAAAAAGGACCGTCCAGGACGGCCGCTTCGAAAATTGGAACTGCATTTATTTCAAATGGTTTCCATTTTGTCTACTTCTTCTTTTTCCTCTAGTCAACTAATCCTTTTGACTCTTTCATACCTTCAATAATTTTGTTAAAAAACCCTCCAATTATCAATAAAGAAATACCTAAAAAAAAAAAAAATACAAAAAGAATTATTAAGAAACATTTACTTAGAGAAGATTACCTACCAACTTTATTACAACTTGGAAGTACTCACTCAATCTGAAATTGAAGGTCGGCACACATGGGAATGACCTGCCCCAGTGGAAAAGGTAGGCGTGACCCTGGACTTCGGCCCAGGGTCGATTTTCGTATTTCTCCCCCTCTCCCCCCCGCCCCATAAAAAAAAAAGAAAAAAAAGGTCGGTACACTCACGTATATATGTTTAATTTCACCCTAAATTTCTATTTATTAAAATGATGCAAGTTTCATTAAGATATGATTTCTTCTATTATATTAGAATATTGTTATAACTTACTTATGGCTAAACCACCATCTTCTTAATTTCTACGCAAGTCAAATGTATTCATTCAAATTGTATGAGATTGATAGTGTCTCTCAGATGGTTGATAAAAACCTCTATTCTTCAGTTGTAATCTATAATTTTTTGTTAAATACAAATATCTTTTCCACAAAAAAAATAATATAAACATTCAGTTTGACACGGATAAAGTATATGATATTATATTTTTGAACTTACAAGGATATCTGGTCCGGCTCCAATAGTTAATACCTAAAAGTAGGTCCAAAATCAGTGAAAAATAATAAGTGTTAACCTCACTCATCTTTGTGACAAAATTCAATGAAGTTATCAAACTTGAACTAGTCAACAAAGTAAGCTTCCCACATATTAAGTCCAACCATTTTGCTTATTTAAAAACCCTTTTCTCTCATCTTCATTTCATATTCATATTCATATTCATATATATTTCAGATGGAGATGACAGTCCCAAATCGATGTTTTGATGATCTAAAGAGATGTTGGAGGAGGAGGAAATACCGGAAGCTCGACGATCCCACGAAGAAAATGAAGAAGAAGAAGAAGATCAAGATTGCTTATTTTGGTGAAAAAAAGAAAAACAAAGTTTTAGAATGGAAGTTGAAATTTGAATTATCAACATTTAAGCTAGGGAGTATATTTCACAAAGCTTATGTTAATGCAATGGTAAGTATATCAGGTGAGAAAAAAATTGAAAATTTTGCTGAAAAAAGAGTGACAAAAGGGCAGCGTGGTCCAATTTTATTCTTAGCTCCTAATGGCGAAATGGTGGACACTAGGATGGTTTTGGAACTCTATAATAGAATTGTGTCTATGAGACAATAATTTATGTATTTCTTAGGTTGTTTCATATATGGAACTTTATCTGATTTTTTTTTTTTTTTTCATTTTTCAATGTTTGGATTTTGTGTAAGAGCAAGAAAGTGTGTATATGATTGAGCTCTAAGATGTTATTAGATTTTAAAATACTGGGATAGGCAGTAAATATGATTTAAATCGTTTATAATTTTATTGTCTGATAGAAAAAGTGATTTTAAGTTCTAACCAACCGAACTACTATTTTATTTCAGATGTTGCAGTTCTATGGATATAGATTTCGAAAACATGTGGTGGAGTTTTAAAATGCTAATTTACCGCCTGTATTAGTTATTCAGTGATCATAATAACTACACATGCATGCCATCAGATCTTGACTTTTTAAGTGATATTTTAATTACGAAAATCTTTTATTTATATAACTTAAATTAAAATGGATAAACTCAATAATGAACTGATTAATTTTAAATATAAAAATAACTATAATTAAAAATTAATTAAAAATATCAAACAAAATGTTATAAAAAGTGTCACGAAAAATCCGGTGTGACATATAAGTGGTTATTTTTTTTCTTTTCTGTGGGGTATGCTTTGAGAAATTAATGCATGTGTCCTTATCTCAGAATTGAATTGTTTGTCTTTGTCCCCCTTATCTTATATCGTTAGTTTTTGCTAAGTTATCCTATACGTTAGTTGATCATGTCATAATTAATGAGAATGGTAAAAACAAGCACATGGGACAAGAGACTTGTCTTATAAGGTTATTGATTTTTTTTTTTTAGGGAAATGATGTTTAGTAAGATTAATTGGCTAAAAATTGATTAAATTGGATAAATTTGAGTCAATTACATAAAAATATCTCTGAACTCCTTTCTTTTTTTTTTTTTTAATTAAAAAAAACCCTAAAAGTCTTCACCTAATTTTAGGCTTGTTAGGCTAGCCCGTAGAAAGGAGGTGACAAAAGTTGGACTGCTGCTACGGTGCAGAACATCAAATGATTTGCATCGTGCGTAACACATGATATCCGTCGGATTAAAAATCTAATGATTGGAATTATTTTGGTGATATAATTAAATTTTTTTTAAACTCCCACAATCCAAAATGATCTCAGTCGTCAAATTTTTAATCCGACGGTCGTAATTTGTTTCGCACGGTGCAGAACATACCGAGTTGCAAAAGCTGAAGAAAGAAACACATTAAGAGAAGAAATTGTGACCATTGATTAATAATTCGTCAAATGGTTCAGATTATTCTATAGGGTTAGTCTGGATCGATGATGTGGCCCAAAAAATTATCAATTAACAATCCTAAGTCCACATATTATACAAATTTATATACCCCAAGTCCCTATAAAAATATTATTTGCAACCATAAGTACATAAATTATATTACTTTTAGGCCCCTAATATTATAAAACTCTAAAAATTAAACTCACATAGTATATTTCCATTTCACAAATTGACCCACAAATTTTTAATTAAATCTTTTAAATTCACAATTTGACCCAAAAATCATGAAATTAACTTTTTAGAAATTATAATTAGACCCCTAACTAATAACACATTCATAGTAATATAACCTTATAAGTTTAAAACTTATAGACATTGCAAACATTATGTTAAAGTAGTAAATAACTAATTTTATTTCTACTTATATTGATATATAACGAACAATGAGAGTGTACTAGTAAAGTTTGATTAGAATACTAAGGTCGCTTTATTTAAAACTTATAGACATTACAAACATTATGTTAAAGTAGTAGATAACTAATATTATTTCTGCTTATATTGATATATAACAAACCATGAGAGTGTACTAGTATAGTTTAATTAGAATACTAAGGTCGCTTTATTTAAAATTTATAGACATTACAAACGTTATGCTAAAGTAGTAGATAACTAATATTATTTCTACTTATATTGATATATAACCAACCATGAAAGTACTAGTATAGTTTGATTACAAAATCATCTTCATTTTTTCTTCCTTAATTTTCACAACAAAATATAACTCATAATAAAAACAAAACAAAAAAAATTACGCAACAGACATGTAATTCGTGTTCAAATCTACACAAAATTAACATTTTGATTCAGAAAATCAAAATTAACCATAAATATCTAAGTGCAGCAACAGATCCGAAAAAGTAAACAAATTACTCCCTAGATTTACTTCATTCTTGAAATTCAACTCAATTTTTTTTGGTTTCGTTGACTCCAGAGGATCCTATACTAGTTAAATAACAGTGTTATACTGATTATAAAATGCTTTGAGCTACAATTTTTTTCCAGTTGCAAAGATTTTTTTTCTTCTTCAGTTTCTCAATTTTATAAGTCAAATAATCCAAAAATTCGAAATTTAAAATACGGTGATTTTGCCTGCAGATGGGGTGACAACATGTGGTCTAAAATTACAGCCCTGGCCCAGGGGATTGAAAATTAGTTTCTTGTTGGGGTATGATGAACGAAACAAAATTCGGGTTCGGGTTGGAGCTGGGAATTTGTGGCTTTTGGCCTTGTTCTCAATGGCAATTGTGGGTGTGGTAGTCCGGAGAGGAATCGCCATGGCTATGGCCTATGGTGCTACTGACCAGTGAGTCCATGAGGAAGATGAACAATTTTTAAAGGCAAATTTTGAAGTTTGATGTTCCATAGAATTGATGTGATTGTTGGAGTGAGTGATGTTTAAGCTTTCTGGTACAATGCAATAGGGCCAGGTAAGTGTATGGAAAATCGGGAAGATAAAATACTCTATCCGATTCAAAATATAAGTCTTTTTAGAAGTTATTTTTTTTGTTGCAAAATATAAGAGGAGTGTATTCAATTAGGATTTTAAAAGACTATTTTGAGATAAATAAAGTCTTCGTAGTATTCAATTAAGACTTTTAAGTAATCTAAATAAGTCATGTGCTATTCAATCAGGACTATTAGAATTTTTTAAAAATGATTTTCAAATCCAGTGGTATTCAATCAGGACTTTAAACAAGTAAGAAAACGTCTTTTGATATTAAAAAACTTTCAAATTTCGATGGATTTTTTTTTTTTTTAATTAGGAATTTGTGGGAGTTTTTAATGAAAAGTACAAATACCAAACCCTTTAAAAAATCCCACCCTAACCCATAAGACTTTCTTTATTATTCAAAGAAAAAAAACCATAAGATTTTTTAGTGGGATTTTCATGATTTGTTTATTTGTTATTTTTTTCATTGTCTCTTGTTACTTTTAATGTTTGCTTTTATTTATTGTTCCATTTCATTTGATCCCTTTTATGTTATTGCTAATGCAAGTAGTGGTGAAGCATCGAATTCAATTCGCTAATCCCTAGTCATTTGAATTCGGGTTTTCAACTTTTTTAGAACTTAAAAAATGGACTCAATTTGGATTCGAATTGAATTACCGAATTCGAATCGACCGATTAATGATTCGTAATTCGCTTTTTTTTCGAATTGACCGATTTCACAAGAAAACTCTAATTGACATCAAGAAAAAACCAAAACCAAAACAAACAATAAATTCATAAAAAAATAATCGAAATAATAAATTAGTCATCGCTTAATTCAACCATATTTACACGGAAAATTAATAGCAAAATTGCCAAAATAACAATTTTTAGGGTCTATTTACTTTTTATATATATTAACTATATAATAAAATTTAAAAATTATGAAAAAATGAATTCGAATTCGGTCTATAGTCAAACCGATTTCGTCCCATTTTTTACCAACTCAAATTGGGATGTAATCGAATTACCGAATTTACACTGAATTATCGAATTCAAATTGCGAATTGAAATTGAATTCGGTCGGTAATTCGGTAACCAATTGACTTTTATTGACCACAACTTTAACTAATTGACTTTTATTAGATTTATGTTTATGGCTTCATTCCATTATTTGAACCAAATGTCTGCAACCTAGTAACCTTATACCTGTCATAAAACCTTTGGGAAGGATAAATTCCACAATTATTTAAAAAGTTTGGGTTGTAAAGTTTGTTCCTGAAAAATTTGTGCATCATTGAACTAGACATTGTTCATCGTCCAACTAAGTTGATTGGTTAGCATCGTACAAATAAAAAGTCATTGCAATCCTTTCAAATCTTATAAATTCTTATGATATAAATCTTTAAAATCCGAACATAAGAATCCTGAGTATACAAAATCTTTAAAAAAAAAATCGTATAAGTCATTACATTCTTTCAAAATCTTAGATAGTCTTTTAAAATCCACTGGACTTATTTATCCATAAATAGTCTTTAAAAATCATAATTGAATACACCCACACCTAAGTCTTTTTACAAAAGTTGTGCATTTATGGACTAATTTACCCCTACACCATTTAATGTGTAATTCCCAAGTACTATCTATTAATTATTTGTTATTAGGACTTATACCTCCATTATCAAGTCTCCATGAACCATGGATTTGGATGTTTTCATACTACTCCATCAGTATTTTCTTAGCTAAGCGGCTTCTTAGAATCATACATAATCAATCAAGATTAAGATGAATTTTAAATGAAGCAAATGAAAGTTACAAGAGGGAGATGAAACATTTTTTGGAGATGTGAATTGTGAGGAGAGATTTAATGTTATTTGGAGTAATAATTAGGGTTATTTTAGTCATTCATATTAGTATCTTAATTTGTGTGAAAATTCTTAAAACTTATATTTTGAATCGGAGGGAGTATTATTTTATACTCTCCCGTTCCCATTTATCTGTGTCACTTTAGGACAAAACACTCGAATTAAAAAAATAATTGAGACATATTAATTTAAAGATAGATAGACACTTTTAACCTTCAATTAATACATTTATATTGAGACAATTCAAATTAGTTGTTGACTGAATTAATTAAATACAAGTGTAAGTTTGGAAAAATATATTTAATACTCTATTGGTTTCATAAAGTATCAAATAATAAAAAACCGATAAAGTAAGTTTAGGCGACAAATAATTGGGAACCGAAGGAAAAAAATAAAAAATAATTGAGTATAATTCTAGAGAAAAAAAATAAAAAAATAGTGAGGCATCAATAAGGGCAAAATGGGATTTGGGGATTTTAGCCAATATATTAACTAAGTTTGAGCCATATAGCACTTCCCTTTTTTTTTATCCCTTCAAATTTTAGGAGAGTAAATATAAATTTATGATACATATTTCCAAATGGGTCGCTTTACAAGTTAAATAATAGGGTTAATTTTATAAAAGTGCTTAAAATTTTCCCCTTTAATTATATGACTATTGTTGTAATTTTAACAATACGGTGCTTGAATCTTTAATCGGTCTAAAATTTAATAGATTTTTATTTATTTTTTAAATTATAAATTTTACAATAACAAAATTGTTCTCCAATAGAAACACTTCAAACCCTAAAATCCTCTAAAACACGGTGAGAGGGAGAAAGATAGAGAAAAATGGGTTACTGGATCGGATGTTGGGTTCAGTTGTAAATGGGTTCTGATTCAATTGTAAATTAACAGGAGAAGAGTTTCGGGTAAAATCTTGGGTGGGTTTTATATTTGGATTAGAGGTTACTTGTTAGCATCACTTTCCTTTAGAATGAGAGACCGAATTCGATGATCAATTCGAATTAGATCGACCAATCAATTCGAATTTCACATGTATCTACCGACCTTTTTTCGAACCGAATTCCGATTTACCGAATTCGAATTGACCGAATTGGCGAATTCGAATTCGGTAAATTTACCGAATTACCGAATTAGAGAATACATAGAAAGAAGAAAAGAAAACAGAGGCTTACTGGAGGGAGTTTTGGGGCGGTGTCAATGGAGAAGAGGAAGAAGAGGAAGAAAAAGGGGAGTAATCTAGTGTGGGTGACATTTTTTGTTAGAAGTAGGGATTTAGGAGAGTATTTATAATGTATTTATTTTAGTATTATACTATTATTTATTAAAATATTTTTTTGAATTCGAATTCAGTAATACCGAATTCACCAAAACCATATACCGAATTGAATCGAATTTGAAAACTTCAATCTCGAGATGATCCGAATTACCGAATTGGTCCGAATTACCGAATTCAAATCGAATTCGGTCGGTAAATCGGTTTTTACCAAATTTGCTCACCCCTACTTTCCTTGACTATTTTGTCCCTCAAAAGTCAACCGTGTTAGGCAAACGCATCATCGCCGCCCTTAGCCAGATTGCATCACTTTTGAACATTTTTTACACCCATAAAAATGGGAAAAAATTTCGATGGAACGGTACTTATGAGTACCTGTGAGATATAAAGGTATGCAGAACCTACTTTGTAAATGAGTCATGTCTCAAATTATGTGAGAAAAGCGTGGGCCGTACTCACAATACCCGTCCCATGTCAGACCTTCCCAGAAAATAGCATTGGGTATAAAAGGCTCATAGAAAAGTTTGTGGTCATAACTTACAATTTCTAAATAGTTAGTGAGAATAAATAGTGATTTACTCTTTAGTTTTTTTTATAGACATCATCTATTTTTGGACATTTGTAAATACCCAGCCGCTCTATGACTTGGATATTTTCTGACAAAAATCAACCCCTGCGTGTTGATTTTTTGATAGAAAACACCAAGGCTTGCTGAGTCATGTGGTTGCAGGGTAATTATAACTCCCCGAAAATAGATGATGTCTATAAAAACTAAAACAAAATATGGTTGGTATTATTAGCAAAACGAAAATAGATGGAGTTTTTATAGCATTTTCCTCTAATTTATAATTTCAAAAGTTTTTTTATTTGTCCGTTATTATAGTATTCTTCTCTCTCTCTCTCTCTCTTACACACACACACACACACACACACACACACACACATATATATATATATATATATATATATATATATGAAAAATGATTTGCTACTAAAATTATTGGATATGAATTGGATAAAACCCAAATTAATACTATTCACCCCCCTGCCGGTATAAGGGATTCACCCCCAATTTGGATTTTAGCCAATTTCTATCCAATAATTCTAGTAGCCTAGCAAGGTCTTATATATATATATATATATATATGTGTGTGTGTGTGTGTGTGTGTGTGTCTCAATTCTCAATCAAAGGTTAATCAAGTGGCTAAAAATTGACAACGAAGCGCAGCTCACGTGGTAAGACGCTTCACTTTCAACCGGTAGGTCAGGAGTTTGAGTCATGCCAGATAAGAAGTGAGAAACTACTATTGATCCTACTTTTTAATAAAGAAAAAAAGTAGTTAAAATTTAATATTACCGTTAAATTAACTACATTTTAGATGAATGTGCGTTTATTGTTAAAATAATGATATTTAAGATGAACAAGGGCTTGCAAAGCTCCTACGATTATTTTCAATACGTAAATCACTATAACGTACATGAAATAAACATCTTGTTTGTTTAGTAGGACCTTCGAGAACAGTACTAAAATCGATCAAAAATTCTGACATAACAAAGCAATTTCATCGTTTGAAAAAGTTTCTGAATTGCATTTTTAGAAAAATAGTTGCATAGATCTCATCGAATATTGTGATATGATCGAACTTCGGAACTTCAAGTTATAACCGTTTTAATATTTCCCTTATAATCTAGTCAAGGCACCCCTGTTAATATCTCATTTCTCTGTACCTTATTTTTTTTTATAAAAAATCCTCTATTATAAACAAGAATGAATCAAGTAATTACTTGCACTAGACAAAGTTAAATTCCTAATCAAATTAATGGGGATGTCTAATTTTTTTACCACTTAGATAAAGATTTCTTGATGTGTCACTCTTTTATTTGTGTTTCTTTCTTTAGGTTCTTCGGCATTAAAGGTATTAACATCTTCTATCAATTTGGAAAAAGTCAATTTTGTTCGACGTGTTTAATATATGAACATGCATCTTCATCAAGGGAGTAGTATTTAAGGGTTTATGATTTTATGTTACATTTTTAAATTGTTGTTATTTCTTAACTTTTCTTTTAGCGTTATATCATTTTTTAAAAATAGATTTAAAAAAAAGAAGACAAATGACAGTTTATAAATATTAAGAATGAGAAATTGTAATACAAAATGGGTAAAAAATCCGAATCTCTATTTAAATGGGGTTCATTCAAATTTTTAAAAAATTACATATTTTATCAAAAAAATAATTTCTTTCTTCAAAAAAAGTCCTTTCGAATCAGTATTCACCCCGTCCCTCTAAAACATTATTGATGGTTTTTATATAAATATAATATATATTTCGCCCCTCAACATAAAACACTTTATCTACTTTGGGCCTATATAAAGAGCCCTTCACTCATCCTTATTTCTACACCCACAACAACTAAGTTTCTTACATTTCTCTCCCTACATAAAAGAGGCACTCAGATTCATAGATAATATGGATCATATAGTTCCAACCAGATGTTTAGATAATATAAAGAGCTATTGGAGATACCGAAGACTCGAAGATGCCATGAAAGTGAATAAGAAGAAGAAGAAGATCAAGATTGCACGTTTTGGAGAAAATAAGAAAAACAATGATCAAGATTTGAGCAACATAAACAAGGTTTCACCATTTAAGATTGTATCAAAGTTTCATGCAGCTTATGTTGATGCAATGGTACTATTATCAGGCAGCAACAAAAATGTTGTTGTTGAGGAAGAAAAAGTAGTGCAAAAAGACAATCCTACCCCATTGTTGTTGTCTGCTACTAATGGTGATATGGTTGATGTTGGGATGGTTTTGAAAATCTATAATCGAGTTGTGTCTACAAGGCAACAATTTGTGTAGTATATCAAATTTTGTTTGTCATATTAAAAGGCAACAATTATTGTTTCTTTAAGGTATATCATGATTCTTTTTTTGCCTTGTAAATTTACTTTTGTGTAATAACAATGGGTTATTTGATAAAATCTCATTTTTCCTGCCTTTTCATACTTTTGGTTTCGGTGTGCTGATAGAGGTTCTTCGTACTAATACAAGCTCAATCGATACTTTTTATTGGCGAATAACTGCCTGTACCTGTGTATGTACTCAACCACTCACAATTTATCATGTATATATATAATTAGAAAAAGTGTCCACATAGCGAATTCTGAGTGGTTAGACATAGAAATGGAGACATACACGGGTATAGACGATTTTTACCTATCTTTATTCAACGATTAAGAAAAATGTTGATTGTTATTATTTATTTTAATTGTTCAAGAACAACTATTAAAACTTAAGCGTCGGATCAAACTAATTCGGCGACTGAGATTACGTTAACACAGTGCTCATATTAACACAAAAACCAAATTAGACTTATAATTGATTGGGTTTCCATCTCATTTTGTGTTCCATCTCATATCATATTATCAATAAGCTTTCACGTGTCAATTTCTCTTTAAAAAAAAATGGCACAACCCTAAAACAAAAATAAGACATATATAGTTATTCATAAATGAAATACATGATAAAATAGAAAATATGACAATTACTATGAATTTGCTACCTTTTGATTTCAAGTATAATTAGCTGTTCATGGAAATTCAGAATCCCAGCTAAGCTATTCAATGATCATCAACTCTTTAATTACTTGATGAGAGGCTATGATCCCAACTAGCACATGCAATGCTCAATATAGTGGGCTATATATGCAATGCAAGTGCTGTTTTCTTTGTCCTTCGTGGGGAGTTTTTTAGGGCCAAGAATCGTCTGTCCCAGCTTGGTGTCCCCATGCCTGTCCCCACCTATTAAATTGTGCCACATGTACTCCACTCAAAATAGTTAACAGCCAACGTTAACTTTTGTTTTTTCTGTTAAAGCTCACCTATTTTTACTCCTTTTCAAATTGATTGGGACCCACAATATCACCTCTCTCCCCAGTAGCTTTCACCGATGCCCGAAATCCCTATTTTTTTCCCTTTTCTCTCACCTCACCTAACGTAGCAACCTGAAACTTTTGGACTCTTTTTATTTATTTATTATAAAGCAAGAATAAATTCTTTAGAACCTTTTATTCCATTTTTCCACTCCTCTCTATTGTCTTCACTGTCAATCATTTTCTTTCGTCTTCATTTTTTGCCAGAGTGCTACTAGTCTATTTTACAAGAATTGCTTGTACTGCGGCAGTGTAATTTATAATTTTTCTTCAACTCTCAAGGTAAATTTTACTAATCTTAGTGTTAATATATTTTGGTTAAATATTAATTTCTCTACAGATTAAATTTTATAGTCAGGAGTTAATTAATGGTTATTGTAATTGTAAATTAATTATAGACTAATATTTATTGCAAACTAAATAATTATAAAATACAAACAATATTTTCTTTTTAGTTCTCAAGGTTGTGTCTTCCATTAAATTAAATAGCCAATGTATTAATCTTTCACTTGACATAATATTTCTTAATATTTTTATGAGTCGTTGAATTTATATTTCAGTTTATTTTTTTTTCAGATAATGGAGACAGAAGAAGGTTCAAACATTAATTTTTCACCACGTCGTAGACTGAAATTTCAAGATGAAGAGGAGAATAATATTTGGGATGACAAATATAATGAAAATTCAACATTTATGGAGGGCCCTAATGCAAAAATTCAACTTCATTCACAAATTTCCAATGAAATGATCCCTAAAATAGGTATGAAATTTCGTACAGAGCAAGATGCTTATGAGTTCTATAAAAATTATGCTAAGAAAACTGGTTTTGGAATTCGATGTAGTAAGTTTCATAGGGATGGTCAAGGTAACATAAAAGATAGAACTTTTTGTTGCTCTTGTGAGGGCCAAAGAGGTAAAGATAAAAGAGACGTTGGTGTTAAGGTTCACAGGCCAGAAACGCGATTCAATTGCAAGGCAATGATACATATAATTAATTCATCTCAAACAGAGATGTTTTCTATAATTAAATTTATTCCCGAACACACTCATGATTTGTGCACTCCAAGTAAAACTCATATGTTTAGATCTCATCGAAAATTGACTATTGCTCAAGCTGTCGAAGCAGATATGGCACTAAGTTGTGGGATAAGTTCAAAAGCAACAATCGATTTCATGAGTAAACAAGTAGGAGGTCGTGACAACCTCGGATTTATTCCTCTAGATTATAGAAATTATGTACGTTCCAAGCGTACACGAGAGATGAAAATTGGGGATACTGGGGGTGTTCTTGAATATTTACAAAAAATGCAGATAAATGATCCAAATTTCTTTTATGCAATACAAGTGGATGCAGACGATCTGATTACTAATATTTTTTGGGCTGATGCAAAAATGATGGTGGATTTTTCATGTTTTGGTGATGTTGTTTGCTTTGATACCACTTACAGATCCAATAACGATGGCAGACCTTTTGCATTATTTGTTGGTGTCAATCATCATAAGCAAACAATTATTTTTGGTGTTGCTTTATTGTATGATGAAACAACTTCGACTTTTGAATGGCTATTTGATACTTTCTCAATAGCTATGTCAGGAGGTAAGCTAAAAACTATACTTACTGATCAGTGTCAAGCAATGGCATCAGCTTTGACATCCCAATGGCCAGAAACACGTCACCGCTTATGTATTTGGCATATATATCAGAATGCTGCTATTCATCTTAGCGGAGTATTTGCAAAATTTGATGGTTTTTGTAAAGATTTTAGCAGTTGCATATATGATTATGAGGAAGAAGACGATTTCAAAGATGCTTGGAGCTCAATGTTAAAGAAATATAACCTTGAAGAGAATGATTGGTTGAAAAGGATGTACAATGTGAAGGAAAAATGGGCATTAGTATATGGAAGAGAGACTTTTTGTGCAGACATGACTACAACACAACGGAGTGAGAGTATGAGTAACTATTTAAGTTATTTTATTTTCATTAATATTATGTTGAAAGGATCATGAAGTTTTCAGTAGTGTGTACAACTCAAGCATGGATATCGCAGCAACAGAGAAGAGTTTACAAAATAGCATAAGAACAGCAGAGCCATCATTTTTTATGCAACCATTCCAAATTTTAGAGGTAATACTAGTTCTTTAGCAATTAAAATATTTATAATATATAAATACCATTAAAAATATACATATGGAATATTATTTTTTTGTGATATGTATTAACAGTAGAGTAGAAACCATTACAATTTTGGACCAATTATTAATAGCCCGAGTATGATGGAATTATTAAAGGTAACTTGTATTATTTAAACTATTTGTTCTAGAGTTTACTATATTATTGTTTATTTATTCATTCTTAATGCATATTTCTCTATTTTTCTCCAACCAATTTCTAGGCACAAATGCAACCCTCTATGGATGAAGTGCAAACAATGAAACTGAAGGATGCAAAAATTGACGGCCCGCACAAATGATGTAATAATATATGATATTAGTGTGATTGTTTAGGAAAAATAAATAGGATTTTAAGACTAAAGTAATTATACTGTTTTGATTTATTTATTCAACAATCATATTGAAGTACAAAAATTTTAATTATTAGGTTGAACATGAATCATACTTGTTATTATTATTGTTAATTATTGTCATTCAATTTTCTGTTAAAGCCTTAAAATAGCAAGGACAAATGTAATGATATTTTAGCAATATATTATGCAACTGTGCATTGCTTATATGTGCATCTCTAAAAAAAGAATTTATTTTGATGAATAAAAAAATAGTTAATAGATGAAAAGGTTCTAAAGAATTTATTCTTGCTTTATAATAAATAAATAAAAAGAGTCCAAAAGTTTCAGGTTGCTACGTCAGGTGAGGTGAGAGAAAAGGGAAAAAAATAGGGATTTCGGGCATCGGTGAAAGCTACTGGGGAGAGAGGTGATATTTTGGGTCCCAATCAATTTGAAAAGGAGTAAAAATAGGTGAGCTTTAACAGAAAAAACAAAAGTTAACGTTGGCTGTTAACTATTTTGAGTGGAGTACATGTGGCACAATTTAATAGGTGGGGACGGGCATGGGGACACCAAGCTGGGACAGACGATTCTTGGCCGTTTTTTAGGGGTGAAAATCCTCTGTCCCATTCCTGTCTTCAATCTTGTCCTCAACCAATCAAAATTTACTATATAAATATTTTTTCTAATTATATATACACATGGTGAATTGTGATTGGTTGGAGACACACACAGGGACAGAAGATTTTTTGCCCTTTTTAAGGGCTATGCATGTGAATCCTATTGCAAAATTTAAATCTTGGGGCCCTATTAATTAAATGGCCGTTTGATTTGTCATAATGATCATAATAAAGGATCATGAATTTTCCTCCATGTTACGGGGATAGATTTTCTCCCTCATTTGTAATGGCTGCGATTTCCAACGATCGCCTTTTGATTACTTAATAGAAGCACCCATCTGGGTTTAAAAAAAATTGGTGAAATAAGTACTCAAACATTATGCGTTTGGTGATAATAGTCTCCGTTCTTTTTTTTTTTTTGATTTTTAGGAACATAAACTATTTGCGTTTGGCGAGAATGGTCCTTCCGTCCATCAAAGTTAATGTTAACTGTTAGTCAACAAAAAAATAAATGAAAAATAGCAAAATTGAAGGGTATTTTGGTAAAAAATCTATTTCATTTTTTGCAAATTGGCACTAGAAGTATCAAATCATATTATGATTGGTTGTTTTGGTCCCCATCTTCATCATCAACCCACCCAGCCCCCACCTCTGCGAATTCCCCCTCCCCTGCCCCTGCCAATTCCCCCTCCCCCTGCGAATTCACAATTTAGCAAATCTAATGGGTTTTTTTTTTTTTCTTTTTGTTGTCTAATTCTTCTTCCCTTTTGGGGGTTTTGGTATAAATTTCATAATTTCATCCCAAGGATTCCTATACTGTTCCCTAAGAATATAATCAGTAGAAAATTTGTAATCAGTAAAGAAATATAATCAGTAAAAAAATGAGTACTCTATAGTTGAATTGTAAATAAAGCCACCAAGTCCAAAAGATGCTTCTTCAATGAACCAAGATTTTCTTGAAACTGACATTTTTTTGAGAAAATTTAAACAACATTTGATCAAAATTTAAAAAAAATCAAGAACATTGCTTTCTGCAACAATTTCATTGATATGCTTATTTGAACAAGGGAGAATTTGGGTGTGATAAATTAGTATATGGCCAAACTCAAAGGGAGAATTTGTGTGGGGAAGTCATCATCAAGCTTGAACAGGCGGCGAAAGTTTTCGATGGGCGGAGGGCGGAGGGAGACGAAAAGGGAAAGTCTCTGCAGAGGCACCGGCGAATGGGGGAGGTGAAGAAGAAGAAATGAGCTTTCTGGGCTGGATGAAAATTGGTGAATTTCATCCCTTAACAATTTGCGATTGGTTGTTTTGGTCCCTGGTCTATATTTTTTGGGGAATTACCCAAATTATCCTTGGTTACTCAAAGGGTTTTTTTTTTTAAAAAAAAAAAAAATTATTTTACCGTAACTTTGATGGACGGAAGGACCATTCTGGCCAAACGCAAATTGTTTATGTTCCTAAAAACAAAAATAAATAAAACGGGGACCATTATCACCAAACGCATAATGTTTGAGTACTTATTTCGCCAATTTGCCAAAAAAAAACATGGAGAGAAACTTTTATCTGAAAATTCGGTTAAAAAACAGAACTTTGGTACTTGAAATTACAAATTAGGTACACAAATGTTACAAGTTGCTACAAATTAGGTACTCAATTACTACAAGTAGACAGGAATCGGGTAGCCCAAGTGGTAAGGCTACCCGGCCACGGGATCGATTCCCGTATCTCCCCTTATGGGGCTAATAAATTCTCCTCATTGTGAGGCTAAATTCCCTCCCCATGCATGGGGCATGCTACAATCTCCCTATATAGAGTACTCTCCGCTCTTCTCCTTCGGGGGCAATCTCCTTTGGGCGTAAAATTACTACAAATAGTATTTTTAAGGATAACAAGGGGCTACAAAGCCGAACATAATAGTTCATTTAATATACAAAAACAACTCTTTACTTAACATCAGTAGTGGCGGATTAAAAAATTAATTAATGAGGACAAATTTTTTTAAAGAAAAATTCTTGAAAGACGAAATATAATATTTATTATAAAAAATTCGTTATTTCTGAATATATTAGAAGTATATGCACTTGTTGTGTTACACCTTCTAATTGCACAATAAGAAGGAGAAGGGGGGCGACGTGGCTGTAAAGACCAAGGCCCTACCAGTGGCCATGGTCCATATCAGAATTATCCGTCCTAATTACACCTTCTAATTGCACAGTAAGATCATGAGAATCAGTGCCAATTTGATAAGGTTTATTTACCTTCGCTTCCTTTATAAGTCGTAATGCTTAAGCTAGAATCAAAATCCTTCTTTAAAGCCATGTCTTGATCTTCCCCTCACATAAATTTTTATTTAAAGAACTTGTAAAATATTTTTATTTAAAGCCATGTCGATTTCAGTCATTTTCAATTTAAGTAAACCACGAAAGCAGATTCAACAGTTTCCAATAAATATCAGCATGTGATTACAAATCCTTCAAAGATCCTCCCCACCTTATCCCAGTTGAGATTGGGAACAGTTTTTTTTTAAGTAAACACGGAACGTTTTAGGACATGTGTCATAAGGTTAAAAAACCCGACAGGTGTTTTGAGACTGGTGTTTATTTTAAATTAATCTTAACCGTCAAAATTTTAATCCAACGAACGAGAAAAGTTTCGCACGTGCGGAATTACCCTATTCCGCACTCAAGCCACTGCCACGTTATCCAGTAAATCCGCTAAGAATTTTGGATTGGGGTATTAGAAAATGACATGAGAGGTTTATTTTTTCCGAATTGGGGTAATTGGTGTTATCTGCTAACGTGGTGACTAATCCTAACTCGACTTTATAGTCGGCTTGCAGTGTGACCGCTAAACAGGGAAAGTATGACCCATAATGTTCTTTATACAGAACCCACATCCGCGAGTTAATTCCACGAGAGTCGATTTATCTAAAAATTCAAACACTCAGCTTCAACCAAATGTTTCAGAGCTCGGGATTCGAGAGGTTAATTCAAAATGAGATCAAGATTAAAGCAGAAGTTGAAATTAAAACAAAAAAAATGTAAGTATGGTGTGAAGGTCTATTTTTCTTATTCAGCAAAAAAAAAGGTCTATTTTTCTTTAGGTGCATTATCATAAGTGCACACGGAAACTAAGGTTGGATTTGGATTGAGCTTGTATTCAGAATTTCACATTAGTTATGAGTTTATTTAAAAAAATTATGGTTTAAATAATTTCCTTTTTTCGATATATCTTTTTGAGGATTGAGGTTAGAAAGAAATCCATTTTTAGCCATGTGTTCTTAAAGGAAGCTTAAAATTTTAATTCGTAAGACTCACATATTCTTTTACATTTTTTTTAAATTTTATACAACTTAAGTAGTTTGTTTTAAAGTTAAACACAATTCATTTATACCTATTTGGCAAAAAATCCTCGTCTCAGTAAGTGTATATCACAGTCTCTAAACTCAATCACAATTCACCATGCGTAGATATATAATTAAAACAAATATTTATATAGTAAATTCTGATTGGTTAGGGACACGGGGACATACACAAACGGGGACAGAGGATTTTCACCCTACCTATTTATATTAGGTAAACCGAAATAGCTTAATAGCCATTTCTCAACCGCTAAATCGGATATTTGCAATTTAATAATAGTAAAAAAAACAAAAAAATTAAGAAGAATAAAAACAAAAGGAAAAGTGTCGATATATATGATGATGACAAAACGTTACTGTCTCATGCAACAGTAAACATGTAGTACATTATTGCTTGCAGTTAAAGGGACGGATCTACTATTGAAATTTAGAGTGGTCCCTCAACAATTTAGAAGGACCTACAAATTTCGTTGCATATTAGACAATTTATGATTGAAATTTAGGGTAATCCCTCAATAATTTAGAGTGAAAATTAAATTTGTTTCTTTGATTTTGAGTGGTCCTAGGTATATTTTGACCACCTCTTGAATCCGCCCCTGATTGCTTGGTAGTAGAAGGCCTTGGCTATTATGCGTAACGCCAACTATTAATCTTCCATTAATATTGACTCCCAACTCAGTCGACCACACGCCCTAGCGTAGCCGAAGTTATTCAATAGTTGAGATAAATATTATTTTATTTATTTTTTCAAAAAACAAATATATATTCTTTGAAATAAATTCTAACCGTCAGATAAAGTTATCCAACGACTCTTTGTAATTGGCCCGCGCTATAGCCGCACCCTTAGTAGACTTGACTAGGTTATGTCATTTTCGCCACAGGCTTCAGTGTAAAACGTCTTTTGTTCCATACTGTGCGAGATAAAATTTTCGTCATAAAATATTTTGCACCCGAGACTGACAAACCCTTTTTAGCCTCCCCGTCCGTGCAAGCATAAAAGTTGCATATACCTTACAGTCATGTGTAATAGGCTTGGCCTTAAACCAGCCATGGTTTGGCATAATGGGTCAACAATGGCAGTTTTTTTTTTTACCTAACATTTTTGGCATTAACGGATTCCCAAGAAATTCGTCCTGGGATGATGTGACAATTTTTAACGCGCCTGGCCACGTCAGCCCGAGAACGGATCCATTCTCCACCTACCCTAAATCGTTCCTTTTTTAAAAAAACAAAATACTAACTTTCCATACTAATGTCTTGAAAATATGAGTTACAAGGACATAATTAAAATTTTGATTTTAAATTATATCTATAAAATTAAGCTTCTTTTAGAGAGATAATTAAGGGATTATATAATTTAGATTATATTGTTTTGAACGGAAATAACCCTAAACTTATAGAAAGCTATGATTTTGTTTTTTTTTAAAAGGAATGATTTAGGGTAAGTGGAGAATTGCAAATCCGTTCTCGGGCTGACGTGTCAGGCGCGTTAAAAAATGTCACGTCAATCCAAAACGAATTTTTCAATTGGGGAATCCGTTCATGCCAAAAATATTGGATTAAAAAGAAAGACTGTCGTGATTGACTCATTATGTCAAACCATGGTTAATCTTAAGTCCAATCCATGTGCAATTCATCAAACGCCTCAAGTGCAATCCGCCTTTCAACATTATTGTACACCACACGAAACGAAAACTTCTTCCCCCAACAGCTCTTCAAACCATAAATACAGATTATTACGCTGCCTGTGGAAACCCATTTCCGATAGGCAACTGAAACTTTACATAAAATTCTGACGAAGATTTTTATTAATTGAAAGGGGATCGAAGAACCTTTATTTATTTATTTATTTAGCAAAATGGGATCTCCAATTAGAATCGGTACTTATTTTCCGCTGCGCAATTCCGATACTGATGATAATGTTGTTTCCGGTGGCTTCCCCGATGATTCAGATCGATTGAAACAGCTCGGTTACAAGCAAGAACTTACTCGTGGACTTTCGTAAGTATACTTTACTTTGCTTTTAAAAAGAATTCTTCGTTTTCATTCGCATTGCATAATTCTTTTTTTTTAACTTTCGAAACAAAAATTCTTAAACGAAAAACCAATCGAAATATACCGGAATTCGGAGGGCCATTTTCAGAGCAGCCTGAATCTGGAAATCAGACTAGTAATCTTCTGATGGGAAGTTGACTTTTGGTTTCCCATTAATTTCTGTTTTTTAATCTAAAATAACCGTCTCAAGTTCTTAGCCCAGTGGGACAAAGGTTTATCCACGACCATAATGTCGTGGATTCGATAACATCCTCCTCTTGTGAGTCACCTCTTCCCTACATGAGTAATCGTCCAGAGCCGGGCTTAAAAAAAATCTAAAATATCCCTTTTTGGATAGTTTTTTTTATTGTTATTAAAAAAAATCATTTTATCTTACCATAATTACCTCAAGACTCGACAAATAAAAAGTTAGAGAAATAGAATAAACATCAAGCATGCTTTAATGTTGCCAAAAGAATTTGATAATTTTTAGTGCAAGTTAGATAGTTGAGACACTATGGCTCGGTGATAAAGTCTTACTATCTCCGTTTATTATAGAGATTATTCTAGGTATTTTAGCATAAATTAAAATTATAAAAAATTATAATTTTTTTTTACTATTATACATTTAAGGTTTAAAATTTTAAATTATTTCTCAATATTTTTTCTATAATATGAGTAAAAGTGATTTTTTTAAAAAATATCCTTAAAAGTTAAAAAATAATATATATTTTTGGAATGAGAGTGAGAGTTTAAAAATATATCTATTAGTTTAAAATAGACTAATCAGTAAGTATTATTTATTTACTTGTTTGAAAATTACTAATGAGGTAATTAATTGGGTTATTTTAAATTTGTAGGTTTCTAGCAAATTTTTCAGTGACATTCTCAATAATTTCAGTTATAACTGGAATAACAACATTATATAACCAGGGCCTGAAATTTGGAGGCCCGGTGACTATGGTATATGGATGGCCCATTGTGGGCTTAATGACGCTATCCGTGGGCCTGTCAATGGCTGAGATCTGCTCTGCTTACCCAACATCTGGCGGGCTATACTTTTGGAGTGCCAAGCTTTGTGGAAACCATTGGGGCCCATTTGCATCGTGGATCACTGGCTGGTATAATTTCAAACCCCTATATACTCCTCCAAATCTTCAAACCGTTGAATTATTTATTTATTTGTGGGAACAACTCTTGCATTATTTTAATTTTAATTTTTTTTTATTATATCGGTCAAGAGATGAAAATAACGGTCGCATTATTGCCTTAGCTAATCTATCTAAATTTTCGTGGTAAAATGTGTTTTTTTTTTCCTTGGATGTGTCATAATATGGTTTTTCCATGGACACATGTTTGTGGATATAAAATAAAGCTATATAGTGTTTTTTTTTTTAAAAAAAAGTATAAAGCTACGTAGGGTTGAAATTTAGACAATATTACTTCATTTATTTATTTATTTATTTCTATAGGCAATAGACACTAGTTATTACATCTAAGGTATGGGCTCAATTTACACAATGTGATTTCAATTATTTACTAGGTTTCACGCCCGCGCGATACGCAGTTGTATTTCTAATGAATAATCACGATTACAACAACAAAATAAATTAGAATGAATCTTCATTTTCATCCAAAATCAAAGAATCAACACTCATTAAATCGTCAGGTTTGTGGGCATTGAAAGTGTTCCATAAGCTGGTTACTCGAAATAATATTCTCTTTGCTTGTTTTCCTTTTCCAAGTTTATTGAGATGTACATACTGAAGTCTTGATTTCCCCATAATGTTTGTTTTGATGGTATTTTTTGTTCTTTTGTGAGGGAATGTATAGTTGATTTGGTTTATATGGTCAGTTATTTTCTTGAAATATCAAATCTAATTTATAATGCAAGACTTTTAGAATTCTTTATGATGCAAGACTTTTACAATTTCTATATACATGAATAAGAATTCCGTTTTTTCTTGGAACATTAAATTTACTTCATAATACAAGCCTTTCATAATTCCTATATGCATTAATAAGAATCCGAAAATTAATTATACATATTTTTTTATGTTAGACTTTTAAAATTCCTATATATATGTTATTTTCTTAGAATATTAAATCAACTTTATGATGGAAGACTTTTGGAATTCCTATATACATTAAATCTACTTCATTAAAAAAGAAAACTATTGATCTTCTTCATTTAAAAAAAAAAAAAATCGTTGAACTTCTTTATTTAAAAAAAAACTCATTCAACATCTTCATTTAAAAATAATCAATGAACTTTTTCATTAAAAAAGAAAACCACTGAACCTCTTCATAAAAGAAACCATTGAACTTCTTCATTTAAATTCAATTCATTTATATTACATACTTTTTCTATAATCTATAAATATGTAACCTTAGAATGAAGATGAAGATTATAGCTCATGAAACACTATTTTTAGAAGAAAATTAACAATAAAGTTGCCACATGGAAGCTTATGATTGGAACACATATCATAATATGTCACATGTCACATCATGAAGCTTCTACTTCAATTTGGTCTAACTTTATATATTTATTATTATATGTGCAATAAATATGATTCTAATGTAAGTGAAATTAAGTTTAGCCAGTGTGATTAAAATTATTGAGTTGTCACTATTTAGTGTTGTATTTATTCTCACATCAGCTAATATGTGAACATATTTATAACTCGTAATACTTGTAGAACTCTCTCTCTTGAGGTTTTATTTTTAAAAATATATTTTTTAATCCCACATGATATCTAAAGTGCAAACATAATTTAGGTTCTACAAACATATATTTTTTAATCCCACATGATATCTAAAGCGCGAACATAATTTATATGTCGTAGAACAGATTTGAAACCTGATTGATAGTATGAAAATACATTCATATTACTAATTATGTCAAGTGTTGTTGATCCCTCTTGAAGTATTTTTTGGACCCGCATTTAATGTTGGATTGGATCCACGAAATTTCAGTAACATTATTTATTTTGTAAAAGAGTAAATAGCTATTTAGATGGTTTTCAAAAAAAAAAAAAATAGCTATTTTAGATACTAAACTATTTACACTGTATTATTTTGGGCACTTAACTATTTTTTTATTTTTTTTTTGCTAATTATACCACCATAATATTTAAATGTGGCTGAAAATAAACCGCCATCTCTTTTGTAGTGATTTCCGATCAAATTAGACACGTGTCAAACATGTGGCCAATAATCTACGGGTAAATGAAAATCCACACTAATCTCACTCCGTGCAAAGCATTTTCTTGTTTATGCTTGAGCCTTGAAAATTAAATAAACGCATTTATTTTGACCAACGGATATTTTGACACACCTCCAACATCCATTTTGCCATTGGATTATTGACCACATAACCGACACGATTTTAATTTGGCCGAAAACTACCACAAAAGTAGCGGTGGTTTATTTTCATTCACACGTAAATACTTGGAGTGATATTATTAGCCAAAAACTAATTAAATAATAAAAAAACAAAGTGTAAATAGTTTAGTAACTTAAATAGCAATTAACTCGTTTGTCAAATGAATGTGCGGATCTTCCTCTTTCATGGAACACTAAAATCCACCTCGTGTGTCGCTGCTCATCATTAGAATCGTTGTTGACGTGTCTTCGCCAAATACCAAACGTTATTATTTAAAGAAATCGGTGACAAAATTGTACAAAATTGATTAATTGGATATATTTTAGTCCCTAGCATTACTTATTTATTTATTCCGTTGGATTTGAATATCTTTTTTCTTTATTAGGATGTGCGAAATTAAATTTCTCATTATAAATTTTGTTAAAATTTTATAATTTATAATTATATTTTAAATAAGAATGCTTCTTAAAATTTTAAGCAAGTCAAATTTCGGCTGAATGAGTATTAATTTTTTTTGAAGTAAAATAAGAGAACTTTATTCACCATTATTGTGGTGTCATTTTCTCAGTTCTCACACAACTTCCACACTTTATTGTGTTCAAAATCAAAACGACTATTCAAATATCGTCTGGCAACCAATAGTTGTGAAACCGTTGTCTAGTTGATTGAGAAAAGTAGTTGAGACTGGTTGATTGAGAAAGGTTTTTGACACTATAGTTAGCAAGCATTCAGATGTCAAAGAGGCCGCAGCCCAATGAGGCAAGCCTCGACTCGTGATCGAGAGATCTCGAGTTCGACACCCTCCCCATAAATGCGACAAGCTTAAAATGTTTCCCTTTCTAGGGTTATCTCCTCCTTCTGTGAGGTAATTCTTTCTTCCCTTAATGGGGCAATGGCCCAGCCGGGCTTAAAGAAAAAAAAAAGCAAGCATTCAGATGCTTAAAAATACAAGTTGAAAAAAAAAATCAACGAAAGGAAGACTACGAATTTTAGGTTTTTTTTTTTCTTCCAATAAGATATGAGGCTTAACAAATATCTGCATTCGTTTTACGATATTTAATAATTTGGTCTCTTTCTATATAGACTCTTTTCAGGGGCAAGATTGCCGATGGAGTTTTTTTTTCTTTTCATTTTAAAAGATTGGGACTTAGGACTTTACAAATAAGCATTAAAATTAGTAAAATGATTTACTCCTAAAATTTTGGGGATAGAAACCCTAAACCCCCAAATTGAGGGTGTTAAATAACTATCTTATCCCCTGCTAGTATAAGGGATTCATCCAATTATAAGGGCAAAAAGATCCGAAAAACTATTTTAGTCAATCTTTTAGTTAATAATTTTAGTAGCCTAACAAGGTCCTTAAAATTATAGCCAACTCGTGATTCCGTAATTTCTGTCCCCAATAAATGTGTACTAATAAATGTGTACGAAGTATGTATAGTTTAATTGTATTGTGCTTAGACATTTATTGTCACATTTTTTAACGTTATTAGAAAAGGAAAATGATTTACTCATAGAATTTTGGGGATATAAACCTTAAACCCCAAATTGAGAGTGTTAAATGACTATCTTACCCCCTGCTGGTATAAGGGATTCACCAAACTATAAGGGCAAAAAGGTTCAAAAAACTATTTTAGTCAATCTTTTAGCCAATAATTCTAGTAGCCTAGCAAGATCCATTAAAAAATTGATTCATAGACTCTTTTTAGCCTCATAGAAGGAAGAGGTAGACGCGAAAGAGAGAATTATTTGGCTCCATGTAGGGGAGGGTGTCAAACTCGCGACCTCACAGTCGTGGGTAAAAGGTAACACCACTGGGATGTGGCACTCTTGACATTCATAGACTCCTTAGGTCTATTCTGTCATGGACTAAGTCCATTGGACCATGCGGTCCAGATTTGGCCACATCACTACATTTTCTTCTCTCTCCTCATTCTGCAAAGATGTGGTTAAATCTGTACCACATGGACCCGGTCCATATCAGATATTTCCGACTCCTTAAATATGAATCAATCAATCAACTACAAAATTATTACTATGACATTTATTGTCACATTAGAATACTTATATTAGTTGGTCTATTTCTGTAGCGATATTTTTATGTTCTGTTTAGAAACAATTTTATTTAACTATACCAAGTTAGATTTTTTTTTTTGACGCCCGTTGGTCGATGCTCCATGTGCGGGAAGAAAGAACTGCCTCACCAGAGTAGGAGAGAGTAATATTAGAAAAGAGAGTCAAATTAAAGCATGCACCATGCATAGGAATGATATCAAACCCACGACCTCACGGTCGTGGGCAGATCCTTGCCCCACTGGGCTAAGTGACCTTTGATACCAAGCTAGAATTGAAGTACATAAATTTAGAACCCGACAATTGATTGTTGAACTTGGTTCCTTTTCTGGCCAACGAGCAATCATTTTATCGGACTTTCAGTATAGAATTGGTACTTTGCTGATGATCATGAAAAAATAAAATAACAATACAAATTTAATTTGCTGTTAAGAAATGAATAATATTTATTTATTTTTTTATCCAAAAAGATTCGATGAGATTCCTCCATAGACCAACGGATTGTGACGGTGTAAAAGTCCACCCACTGACAAGACTTATTAAATGAGTAGATAAGAACTCCTGTAAATGTGTTCTGTTTTTCTTTAAATAAATACTTCCTTTTTTTTTTTCTGAATTAAATGTCCACTTTCAAACATTTAATTTGGAACCATTAGCAAAAAGAAAAAAAAATATTCAACTTTGTGACAAAAGGAATACTTCATTTGTTTGAAGTTTGAACTTTAAAATTGAAAATGCCCTACTTCTATTTATGCTTGATGAAAAATAGACATTTAGTTTTATAGGACATAAATATGTGGTACTTTTATGAATAATACTTTGGGTGATATTTGATAGAGCTATTTTGAAAGTAAGAATTGCGAAAAAGTTAAATTATTTGTAAGAAGAAATGTTAGTCATACAAGTAAAAATAAAAAATTTGCCGAATAACTAAAAGAAGGAAATCTCCTAAAAAACCTAAAAGAAAAAAAAAAAAAAAAGAGAAAGAAATATTGAAAAAAATGTGAATTAAAAAAGAAAAGCTCCTTGAGATAAGGATTTGCGTCGCCCCTCTAATTTTATTTGCCTCGTATAAGCCTTTTAAAGCTTCAAAATTCATTCTAAATTTTTTTATGTCTTCATATCACTGTTTTGTTCAATGACTATTTAATGCTTTTGATTTCGTTAACAAGGCCTGAGCATTGTGACAAAATAAGGTATTTTCGCACTTAAATATACTAGAAAATGATTGTGCCGTATTAAATTTGACCTTATTAATTGATTTGTGTAAAAAAACAAAAATAATTTTTTTAGAATAAATCGATGAAACATTTACTCATCAGTTTTTTAAAAGATAAAATAAAACCGCCCATTTATTTATTTATTTATATATATACTATTTTATTATTTATTATACATTCAAGAAAATGATTATTCAATAAATCTTGAACTTCGAATTTCTCAAAAAAAAAATTGATTCTCAGGCAAAATGATTCTCCCTCCATTCTTATTTAATTGTCATTTAGGAGATATATATGTATCCAACTTAATTATCATTTATATATTTTTTAATAGGTGTCAACAAATTATTCCAATTATACCTTCAACATATATTTTTATTGAAAAAATAAAAGAGATAGAGAAAGAAAAGGGTATTATTGAAATTGTAATGAAAAAATTATTATTTATTTGAATTTTTTAATTTTTTTAATGTGTGCTAAATGTTTAATATTTAGAAATGGAGAGAGGATATAACGTACAAGACAAAGATATCCCCAAGCCTTGAATAATATTCTATTCAGACCCCTAGGCCCTATCTCTCCGCTTTGTTTGACTCTGACTTTTGTTTCTTCCCACCAATTCTTGTATCACTTCGTACGAATCCAACGTAGAATAAATATTTTTTTACGTGCAGAATAAATGTTAATTATTAATTTTTTTTATTGAATATAGAAAAGAGTTTTTGTTAAATAAAAAATTATCTATTAATTATAAAATAAGCGAAGTCATTACAATCAAAAGATAAAAAGATACAAGAAAATAAAAGTTATACAATGGTGGAGACCGCCGTGATAACAGATAAAACTCTACACTCCGCACTAGGTAAACACTACAAACAGTAGAAAAAATAAATACATAATAAAAAATTTCGCAGCATCTTTTCCAAAATCCTTGAACAGCAGTAGTAAGTTCAGTTCCAACCAGGGACGATTACAGGGGGGGCGGGAGGGGGCCGGCGCCCCCCCGAGATTTTTAAAAATACTAATATTTATCGAAATTTTATGTGTATTTTGGAAAATTTTGGAAAATTTTATCAATTTCGCCCCCCTAAGAATTTTTTTTTGCCTTTTTTATAGCCCCCCAAGATTTTTGGAATTTTTTTACCAATTTCGCCCCCCCCAACATCAAATTCCTGGCTTCGTCCCTGGTTCCAACACCTTTCTTAGAAATCAACAATCTACGAAACCATATGTGTATCAACCGTCTCATAGATTGTCTCGGAAAGATGAAGAAAACTAAGGAAGGGCGCAGAACAACTCCAAGTTTTGAGGGAACTATAGATCTGGAAGGATCTGAAGTAAATCTTGCATCTGAGTTTTGAATTTTGAATCAAAATATCTTAAAAAAACTCTATCACGATTACGACAGAAGGAGGGGATGAAGACATCAAAAGTGAAATAAAGATGGATAGATCCAATAAAAAATAATTGGTTCTAGTCATTGGAAGTAAAAAAATGAAGAAACTTCAAAAGGAAGAAATAAAAAGAAAAAAGAAAGAGAAAAGAGGGCTCGGGTTCTTGAAGGCCACCACCACATTTTACTGAGGGTATATGTTCTTCCCTCACGACATGACATCCAGGACAAAGACCATGAAAGTTGATTGATACTTATTTTGCTTGATTCCTTCCATGACTTTTTAAAGTATAAGATATTGAGTTTCAGTTATACACATTTAATATGTCATATTTTATAAGATAATTGTAAAATTTATATTGAATTAATCGAATTAATTATCCGCATATTAATATAAAATAAAAATGAATATTTATGTTTCCTATAAAAAACGTCAAGACGTCGACATTCTGATTCGACGATCGAGATTTGTTGATTACTTGAACACTAAATCCTTGAATCATTACCACAACCATAGCCAACTGTATAATAAAAAGAAACAGAAAAGGCCAAAACCAAATCAAATAAAATGTAAAAATTCTCTTCAAACTCTCAAGATTTGAATATATCAGTTCATCCAGTTATTGGAGTAAAACCCAAAAAAGCAAAAAAAAATTTCTTTCTTTTTTCTCATGATGGTGTGGAATAATAATAATCATGGAGGAAATAGCAGCAGCCACAGCAGTGTTCTTCCACAACAAGAAGTTCAAGAAACCACCAGTGGCTCTGCTGATTCAGGCCATGCACGTTTGCATGAGCTAGGATACAAACAAGAACTCAAGAGGGATCTCTCGTAATTATAGTTTTAAACCCCTTTTTGAGCTGTTTCTTGAATTTTTATTTTGTGGGTTTTTGGTTTTGATTTTGGAAATTTGTGTTTTTGTGGTTTTTGCAGGGTTTTGTCAAATTTTGCATTTTCATTTTCAATAATATCAGTGTTAACTGGAGTAACAACACTATATAATACTGGGTTAAATTTTGGTGGACCTGTTTCATTGGTTTATGGATGGCTTATTGCTGGTTGTTTCACCATGTTTGTTGGTTTATCAATGGCTGAGATTTGTTCTTCTTACCCTACCTCTGGGGGACTCTATTATTGGAGTGCTAAGCTTGCTGGCCCTATTTGGGCACCCTTTGCTTCTTGGATAACTGGCTGGTAACTCAATTCTTGCTTCTTTTTTAATTGACAACCCTTTTTTGAATTTTTAAATTCAGGGTTGGGAATCACAAAATCCTAAAATTTATTGGGAATTAAAATGTCTTAGTTCGTTTCCAACTGTTGCGGTTGGTTGTTAATGATACAGTGTACAAGTGCACTGAATAGTGTAAGAGTATACATAGATAGATATATCTAGTGTACTATTAGTATAAAAAGATGTCACCCTGGGGAGTAAAAAGTGCACCAAATAGTATACATGGTAGATTCATACATTAATAGCGTACTGCCAATACTATATGTTGTGTTTATTCACTATCTAGCGCACTTAATACACTGCATGGTGTAAAACGTCCACATCAGTTGGGAATCCAATTGTTGTAACCCCGAATCCATTATACTGTCTCAAGAAGAAAGAAAGAGTGAAACAACATTTTTTTTTTTTTTTGCTAAATAAATAACAACATTGTATTGGCTAATTGTTTGCCTTTTTTTCTTGGATTTATGTTATGCATTCAGGGAAGTTCTCTAGCTGGCTAGTCATTGTCCAAAGAGGAAATTTGAACTAGGAATTTTGTCCTGATTTTCATTTGTCTGTGTGTTGGGGGTGTGGGGGGGCAAGATAAGAGCTTGGCTTTTTTTTTTCTTTCTGTGATTTGTGAAGCTTAGCTTTCTACCTTTTCTAGGCTGAATGACCCTAAGTTTTCTCATATAACCTCATTTATATTGTTTCCCTCTACATTTGCTCTTTAATTAATTTCATCATTTCTATAATTTGTTGCTTCTGCAAATGTAGTCAGGTTTATTCTTAATATGTGCGCAATGGCTAACTTGACCAAAAGAATGCTGTCCATACTATCATTATGGATTCGACTACTCTAGGAATTCTTCTGACGTGTTGATGTTTGTACAATTGAGATAATGACTGAAAAATGAAAATGCTTCTATAATATATAAATGAGCCAAGAAGTTCAGATAGTGGTCAATCTGATAATCTTTCTAAATTATCTACTTTTTTCTTTACTAGTGCAATTTATCTAACTCGGTGTTATGAAGCAGTGATTGGAATGTGCATTTGCTATTTTTGGTGGTTCCACTTGCTTGGTTCAACAATGTTCATGTCTGGTTGTTATGAAGTTGAACTAGGGGTGATAGGGAACTAGGCATAGCAATCTCTTAATCTAAAATTTAATTTTCTATCAATGTATTTTTATACATTATATGTCTTGCAAACGACCACATGTAATTCTTTCTTTGTTAATGTAGCCGACCCCAATTACTTGGGATTAAGGCTTTGTTGTTGTTGTACATGTCTTGTTACTAAGAAAATATGCTTCCCTGTCATTGTTTTTTTGCAGGTTCAACATTGTTGGTCAGGTATAATTGACGTCTCATTATTGCAGTTCAAGATTCCTTACTATCTCATGGGATCAGCCTCTTTTCGGGGTACTTCCAAAAAAATTCTTTGCCTAATGAAGAAACTTCTCTATGCAGTGGGCTGTAACAACCAGTATAGATTTTTCACTCGCGCAGTTGATTCAAGTGATCATTCTCCTAAGTACTGGTGGTACAAATGGAGGTGGATACGAGGCCTCTAAGTTTGTAGTCATTGGCATACACGGTGGAATTTTGCTTGTGCATGCTATCTTAAACAGTCTTCCTATATCGTGGTTATCCTTCTTTGGACAGTTTGCTGCTGCATGGAATCTATTAGGTAGGATTATCTTCAAGATTCTGTTTTTATGAGCTAATTAAACTTCTAAGATGATTGTCTAACTAGCTGCTTCAATTGTTCGGTAATTTCAGGTGTTTTTGTTCTTATGATTATTATCCCGACTGTTGCACCGAAAAGAGCCAGTGCTGAGTTCGTTTTCACTCACTTCAACACTGACAATGGGGAAGGAATCAGCAGCAAAGTGTATATATTTATTCTTGGACTTCTTATGAGCCAGTATACCTTATCAGGGGTATGATGCTTCAGCTCACATGGTAAGTTTGTGTAATACCTTGTTACGCTTATTGCTTGTTGTTGACATATATGACTTCAATAGATGTTGAGATAAAACTACTTGATCTTAAAATTTTTTTTCCTTTCTAATTAACTGTTAATAGAATGCCATAGAACAAGAACTTGGCATCTCAATGGTGCAGAGATTTTCTTGTTTTATCTATTTCTCACAATATTCAGTACTACAACTTAAGTAGGAAACAAATACTTGAACATCTCGAGATATTATTCCACTAAAACAAGAAAAAAATCAAGGAACTGAGTAATCATCAACTAAAAATGCAGCTATAGATGCTAATTACTCCCTCATAAGGGCTTTTGGCCATTTTCTCTCTTCTCAAACATGTTTAGCCCTTTTGCAGATCTCAAGACTTATTTTTCTAAAGCTACCGTCACCAATAAATATAATTCTCTCGTTCTCTATCATGTTAGTTGAATTAGTTAATGAATTAACATGAAAAATGACCCTTATTTTCTTCCTTCTTAAATCTATGCAAAAATGGGGCAAAAGGCCTTATATATATATATTGAAACACGAAGTAAAATATTTTCTCTTCATTTTGGTATATAATCATCTAGCCGCCTGCGACTTTTCCTCAAATCATGGTGATCATGCATTTAGAGCATCGTTTTTCTGTCATTTCAGTATCTACAACCTCTGTAACTTGTTATTCCATTACCTTCTTGAAACTTATGCTTCCAGACAGAGGAAACAAAGAGCGCAGATGTGAATGGACCGAAAGGAATAATAAGCTCCATTGGCATATCCATAATTGTAGGATGGGGTTATATACTTGGCATCACATTTGCAGTTACTAACATCCCCCATCTCTTGAGCACGGGAAATGATGCCGGTGGTTATGCCATTGCTCAAATTTTCTATGAAGTATTTAAAAGAAGATATGGGAGTGGAGTTGGTGGAATTATTTGCTTGGGTATAGTTGCTGTTGCCATCTTCTTCTGTGGCATGAGTTCAATCACTAGCAACTCAAGGTTAACATGCTTTTTTCGCTCCTTTACTTATGATGCATAAATGGCTGTCAGAACCGTTTTGAACCAATCTTGGTCGTTTGATCGTTTGATCCGATGGCCTGGATGAGTGTTCAGCATGTTGCTTCTCAGCATCGTAACCAAAATGCATAAATAGAGCTACAGATGAGAATCAAAACTAAAATAAGCCTGTTTGCAGGATGGCCTATGCCTTCTCAAGAGATGGAGCTATGCCTTTATCGTCTTTTTGGCATCAAGTAAACAAACACGAGGTTCCAATTAATGCAGTTTGGCTATCTGCTTTTATAGCATTCTGCATGGCCCTTACAGTACGAATCTCTCTCTTATATTGCTCTGAAATTGGTTATAAACGCTTCATTTATTACTTTTCATATAAGAATCTTATGCCTTTTATGTCGACTTTCTTCAACTGATTATAGCAAGTTCTTCACTTGTTTCTCCAGTCTCTTGGCAGCTTAGTAGCGTTTCAAGCGATGGTATCAATAGCAACCATCGGACTCTACATTGCCTACGCGTTACCAATCTTTTTCAGGGTGACTTTAGCTCGAAAATCATTCTCACCGGGACCTTTCAACTTGGGACGTTATGGTGTCCTTGTTGGTTCAATCGCAGTTTTATGGGTCGCAGCCATCTCTGTTCTCTTCTCCTTGCCGGTTGCCTACCCCGTTACTGATCAAACTCTCAACTACACTCCAGTAGCAGTCGGTGGGCTATTTATTATTATTGTTTCTGCTTGGATCTTAAGTGCTAGGCATTGGTTTAAAGGTCCTGTAACCAATATAGATAGTGAAAGTATAGCATGATTATTATGGATGTATTAATGTTGTTATTATTCATTGAATATATATATATATATATATATATATATATATATATATAAGTTTCTTTTTCTTGTCTATCACAAAATTCTTCATGACTAGAAACTGGTTCTGATAAATTGATTCCTTTTATGAGCTTTCTTAAATATCAGCATTAGATGAACAAAGTCAGCATTATTAATTGAATATATGAATATATAAAGTGTAGCGTGCCAATCGGCAGTAATAGTTGAAAAATTCAACTGCCCAAAATCATTTTGGATACACTTTTGTAGGAATACCATTTTGTGTCACGTCTTTTCTCGTAAATAATTTACTTTTAAACATCACTCCATACAAGAATTCTCAAACCGAAAACCAATCCAAATATAACAAAGCCAAGGAATGAAACATATCACAATAATCAATGCTCAAAAACAACAATAATTTCTCAAACCCAAAACCATAGTTGATATAGAAAGTTTTATAGGAAACTTAAAATTATTAGTTCTACGACATTCACGTCGTGACAGTTAAATTATTTGTAAAAAGAAAGAAATGTCTGTCTTAAAACTGTCTAAAACATCCCATACCTTGGACATGGCAACCTTACTCAAATCAAACCATTCTTATCATTAGATGGAAGATCTAGCCATTCAAAAAACCTCTTGTCTTCACCAAATATTTTAATTACATCATCTACATCCCAATCCCCCTTCTTCTCTTGATCATTTTCAGCAGCCTTTGAACCTGATGATTCCTCCATTCTCTTTGTCTCCATATTCTTTTCACCAGTCAAATCTTGATCATTATTAGGACAGTTAATCTTTGAACTTTCTCCTTCTTGCACCATATTCATTATATGATCATTCTTCATTATCCCATTTTCCACTCCCAAGAACACCCTAAGTGCATCAAAACCATCATCATCATCATCTTCTTCTTCTACTTGTTGCATTTCCTTATCAAGTTGTTGATCATTTTCAGAAATCAGAACCCCTTTCCCTTTTTCACTAGCAGTAAATTTTCTTCTACCAATTGGGACACTTTCTTGACCAATTTCTTGATCATCAGCATTAACCATTTTTTCTTGGGCATTTTGGTCATTTTTGCCATCTTTTGAGGATTTGGTCTCAAGTTCCTTTAGAAAGTCAAGACTAAGATAGGGAACTGATTTTTCTGCTCCTGGGTTGTTAGGCTGATAAGATGCACCAACATTGTACTTCCAATAATCTGGGAATCTAAAGCCAATAGGAATATTAGTAATTTGACCTCCCATATAGTTGCTAGACGAATTTGGAAAGTTCATCAAAGAGTATGATGATGGAAGCTGCTGATGACCATGTTGTCCAAAATTGACATTTCCAAATTGGATATTATTATTGGTAATTTGGCCTCCCATGTTATAGGAAGGAGTTGATAAATCCCAGGCATTCTGGAGCTTTTCTCTTGTCGGAACGTTCAAACTTTGTAGAATCATAGAGTTTGTGACATTACTGTTTGGTGCCCCCATGGTACTCACTAGTCCTCCCGGTCCAGAATACTTGTCAATCTGCAAAAGTACAAAAATTTAAAAATATATTAAAATTTACAACAATATATATGTGTGCGCTCTATGCGCATGTTACTTATATAACCCTATTTTACTAAGTGTAATACTTAAAGTAATAAATACAGTACTATTAGATGATTAAGGATAAAAAATATTAAATGATAAAGGAAATCTTGTAAATTCAAGTTAAAAAGACTAACATAACCTTATGATTCGGAGGTGATCAACATTCAATTCTTTTGTCGAAAATGGGAAGGATTTTAATACAGATAATGACGAAGGGCACGTAAAAAGGGAAGAAAAGAACAATGAATACAACAACAACAATAGCATAACCCATTAAGTCCCCAATAATTGGGGGTATGGACGGGAATAGACCTAACCTTTATCAATAAATGCACAAAGTGACAACTATAGAAAAAAAAACAATAAAAATGGAAAGAAGTAACAACTATTTTAGAAACTTTTGACAAGTCTTTTAAAAGGGAAGAAATATATTACCGAAGAATTGTTTCCGCCTCCAAGAATGCTGGACAAATGTGGTAAATCCCAGTATTGCTTGTAAGTCGAGCCTTGTGTTGGCAACACTGCATTATAAGTGGTGTTTTGGCCTCCCATACTAGTACTACTTGATAAATATGGAGCCTCCAAGGTTGTAGGAAATTTTGCTTGTCCAAAATCATTTGCCCTCACAAATGAGTTACTTCCTGCAATATTTTGACTACCTAAATTGTTCCACAAACTTGGGACATGTCCAATATTACCAGCATTTGGTGTTTGTTGGGGTACTTGAGGAACAAATGGACCATGTCCAATATTCCCAACATTTGGTGTCGGTTGGGGCACTTGAGGAGTATATGGACCATGTCCCATATTGCCAACATATCCAATATTACCAACATTTGGTGTTGGTAGGGTTACTTGAGGAATATATGGACCATGTCCAATATAGCCAACATTTGGTGTTGGTAGGGGTCCTTGAGGAATAAATGGACCATGTCCAATATTGCCAACATTTGGTGTTGGTAGGGGTGCTTTAGTCTTATCACTTGGTTTATGAAACCGCCTCTTGTATCTCTGCAAATATTTTAGACAGAAGAGTTAATTAGAACTATTCAGATGTATGTCTACTTTTATAATCATTATATATATATATATATATATATATTCAATTTCAGATAAAGTAACACATTATATATATTTTTGAAAGATCAATACCTGCAAGTGGCTGGAAATATGGTGAGGTTTGAGATTCGGGACATTCATCAGCTTCAGTATTTCTAGTGGCTTGGCATCTGGATAAATAAAGTTTACTCTATTTATTTTTCTAAGAAAAGAGATGCATATGACATTTTGATGATACTAGAACAGATAGTGATTCAAAGAGTATGACACAAGAATGTTTGGATTAATAAAACTCATCGGGAAGGTGAGTGTTGAATATGGGTGGAAGTCGGTTAAGCCGACTCGTGAGTGACTAATGGTATTCGGCTCGACGAACTTAACTCATGAGCTAAATGAGTGATACATAAGCTAATATTTTTAGCTCATATAAAATATGAGTCGAGTTTGACCTGGATAGAGTTCAAGTCACTTGTCTCATGAGTTAAGTAGTCGCACATCTTTTCAAAAGAAAATAAACTAAGAAAATCCTAGAAAACAGTTCAAGCGTTTGTGGAGGATATTGACTTCGAGTCACTTATGTCATTAAGAAGAAACATAGGGAAATATTAATACTTATCTTTCATTACTGATGATCATCACTTATTAGTCTACTAAGTACAATAATATAGTTTCATCTTTTCAGGTGAAAGAACATTCCACATAAATTAAATTGCTTATATAAGAAGACTTCAGAGACTTTTACTTTTTATTAATAAGAATTAGAATTTTTAGTAGCTAGATTGTTGTTGGTTACATTGCTATAATTTTAATTTTTTAAATTTTTTTCTTTTCTTTTTTTTCGAAATATTTACATATATTATAATTAGTAGAGAGATATTAAACTACTATTATAGACCATTGTGTTAAGAAAATCTCTAAACTTATTTTGCATCAGTTGGATATTAAACTCATATTAGAAGTCACAGTGTTTTTTTCTTAAATATTTCTAGATAAATGAGTTGAGCTGAGTTGCTCGTGAACTACTGATGAGCTGAGCTTGAGTTGAGAAAACCGACTCACAACAAATATGCACTGAGTTATGAGATGGACAAAATTAACGGGAGCTAAACCTAAGTTAACCTTAGCTCAGTTTATTATCACCCCTAGTGCTGAACTCAAAATCTACGATTCGAATTTAGAAGTATTGCATCAACTACACTAACATTTTGTTTTATTATACATGGAATTTTTTAAAAAAAAACAGGTAAAAGTTGGATTCTATTTATTATAGATGGAAGATTCTTAAAAAAATTAAAACAGGTAAAAGTTGGAAAGTATATAGTGGAGTGATCAAAACATATATTTGTGAATAAAAATCTCAACAAATCTACACATATAATAAATAAAAAAAAAAAAAAAGAGATAGATTAATATATATGCATGAATGACTAAAGAAGTGACATACTTGTTTTTCCTAAAAGTGCACAGGCTGTTCTGAATTTTCCCTCTAATTGTGGGGTCCATACAACCCTTCCTCTAGGTCCTCTTATTTGGAGTTCTATATCACCTTCAACATCTTCACTATACTCTTCTTCTATATCATTGACCGAATTTTGTGAATTGCTTTCATCAGTTTTTCCATTAGGGTTAGCAGCAAGTTCAAACCTGTTGGATAATAAAAAAATGTAATTCAAACAATAAGATACTTTCTTTCTAACTGATAGGCCAACAATTTGAATCGCATAAGAGAGAGTTCTAACCTGTTTTGCATTACATGGTTCCATATGCTCACGAGTTCTTCCTTCTCCATTGGCTTTTGGAAGAATCCGCACGCACCTAAACTAAGGGCCTTGGACATCTTTTCCGAACTAAAATCCGCAGCCATTACTAATAATAAAAAAAAATTATTTAAGTAAATATTTAATTTCTTACATGTTTAATCTATATTTTTTATTTTCACTCTGTAAATAATTTTGGTTTATGATGTTTTACAAAGCTTGCTAGAATGCATTATGTGGTAATAAGCTCTTGTTTTCAAAAACAAAAAATGTATAAGAACATGTTTTCATATTGATTATTCAGACTCGGGTACGAGTATCGGGTACGTATATGTATTTATCTGTCGGGTACTTAAATATCTAAAATAAAATAAAGTGTTTGATCGGTGTTGACCAGATCCGATAAGCATGTCATACATGTATCTGTGTCGTGTCGACACGAATATGACATGCATATAAATGAAGGGTTCAGATAGCATATTTGTCATTAATGAATACTAAAAGATTTATATGAATATGATAATGGCTTTTTTTGGGTGAAAAATATGTTGATGTCTATGTTATTAAAATGTAAAGACTTACAAATAATTGGGATTTTGCGGTGAGCGCGGATCTGTTGAAGAAGATGAAAGCCAACACTCTGAGGCATATCGACTTCAGCAATGACAATGTCAATGCTTCGTCTTCTGTCCATAATCATGGACAATGCCTCATGAGATGTTTCTGCTTTAATAACTACAAAATAATAATAATAATAATATGTTAATGCGGAATATATATGAACTAAAATCAATTAATAAATTATTTAATATGCGCTACATAAAGAAATAGAGTATATAGATTGTACTGACTAATGTGTATGAATGAATATGTAACTTGAAATTTCACGTATAAACATTGATCAAGCATGTTCGCATATAAAGAAATCATAAAATAATATGGCATAAACTGTAAATGTATCTAGGCATATGCATGCACTCGTAGATCAACAAGACACAATTTTTTTTAAAAAAAAATCTCTCATGGATAGTAATTGTATTCCTTTTTAAACAAATCAAGAAAATGCAAATAAAAACCCATTAATCTCAAGTGGCGTAACTTTTAAAATAATTATTTTCTAAAAAAAGAAAAGAAAAGATAACATAGGTAAAATAATATAAGATTATCAGTTTAAGCCTAAAGTTAAACACACTCATGAAGAAGAAAAAAATAGAGGAGAGAACTGCTTCTTTCTTCATGAAAGTATATAACTATTTAGTTACTTTTTTCTTCGGCAAAAAATCCTCTGTCCCCGTTCGTGTATGTTCCCGTGTCCCCAACCAATCACAATTCACCATGTGTATATATAATTGAAACAAATATTTATATAGTAAATTCTGATTGGTTAGGGGATACTGAGGATACACTGTGAGCGAGCAGCAGATTTTCACCCTTTTTTCTTCTTTAAGGGAATATCCACATGTAATTTAGCATTAGTAAGCAGATATAAGTAGGAGGCTGAAGGCAATTGCCCCTAACATTTTGAAAGTCATAAATTTTAATTCACAAAATATTTTTAAAAAAAATTAATTGACAAAATATTTAAAAATATTTATTGAATTATTAAAGTTCCGCTCTTCCTCTAAAAAGGAAAAAAAAAAATGTTATTGGAAATTTAAATTAGCCACAATACTAAACTGTTGAATTCACCCTGATAATATACCCCCCCAAAGAAAATCATACAACAAAATACTAATTTTTTTCCTAGTGCAACGAAACCTATAATAGAAAATAATAAACCTTTTATCTTTGGAATCGATTGATGACATCAACATTTGTAAGAACTACTCCCTCTATTCTTAAATATAAGATTTTTAGACAATTTTATAAAATTAAAAAATCTCGTCATTTTCATCGAAAATTTCAATATTACTCCTTTTTCTCACTTCTATATCACAGAAAAAAAAGGAAAAAAAAATAAAATGACAGAAGCTACAAATAAAAAAATGTCAAGAATATAATTAGAATAAATAGTTGATATCTAATAAAAAAAGATAATTAATTCAGATATTTATAAATTGCGTAAACGACAAAGAAATGGGAATTAAGAGAGTATACTTCATCCTTTTTTTATTATTATTATTAATAAAGTCCAACAACTTAAAAACTCAGAGGCCAATGAAAATCCTCTATACAATTCTCTCTCTTTTATTCAAAAGGTCAGGAGAAATAAAAAAAAAGTAAAGTAAATAAAATCTACTAGTTCTGATATTTTTATTCATCCATATTAACCCTTAAAACATATTCACAAAGAGTCATTTCAAGCCTACAGTCAAACTGCGGATTCAGAACTTTAGAATAGTGAAACGAGTCGATTCACCTTATTTGTCATTTATGAATGTATTATTTTAATGAAAGCTGTATTTACTTAAAAAATATTATTTTCTAGAAAGCAAGTAACCCCATTAACAAAGCACTACATCTATCACCGATCAAACTCATATCACATTCCAAAAAGAATAAAAAATAAAATAAAAGAACTCTCTTCCTAAAGGGGTTATATTAGTCCATCGTGAAAAGATCTACTAGTAACTGTTTTTTTTCTTTCTTTTTTGGTGTTGAAGGGGAGCATATCAACTGGTAATTTAGTATTAGTAAAAATCCAAAAAAAAAAAAAATGTAACTTCAAATTTCACGCATAAACACTGATCAAGCATGTTCGCATATAAAAAAAATCATAAAATAAAATATCATAAACGATAATTATATTTAGAATATTCATGCACTTGTATATATTTGAATGTAGACTGTTCAAGACACAATTTTTAAAATATCTCTCATAGATAGTAATTGTATTCCTTCTGAACAAATCAAGAAAATGCAAGTAAAAATCAAGTAATCTTAATCGGCGTAACTCTTAAAATAATTATTTTCTAAAAAAAAAAGAAAGAAAGATAACATAGGTAAAACAATATAAGATTATCAGTTTAAACCTAAAGTTAAACAAACTCATTAAAGAAAAAAAGAACAATATGAGAGAAATGCTCCTCTCCTCATGAAAGTATATAACTATTGAGTTTCTTTTTTCTTTTAAGGGAATATCTACATGTAATTCAGTATTAGTACTATAGAGTTGCGGATATAATTTAGCAGCGGGTGGCACCTGCCCTAATATTTTAAAAATTCATAAATTTTATTTAAAAAATAAATATTCAAAAAAAATTCTTTGAAATATTAAGGTTCCGCTCCCACCCTTAAAAAGGAAATTATATTATTGAAACTCGCCCAAATACTAAACTGCTAGATTTACCCTAATAATATATGCCCAAAAAAACAATCATACAACAAAATACTATTTTTGTTCTAAGTGCAACAAAACCAATAATACAAAATAATGAACCTTTTATCTTTGGAATCGATTCATGATATCAACATTTGTAAGAACTATACTTCATCCGTTTTTAAAAAAAAAAAAAAATAATTAAGTCCAAAAAAATTAAGTGCAAAACTCAGAGGCCAATGAAAATCCACTGTATATTTCTTTTTCACTTTTTATTTAAAAAAAATCAGGAGAAAAAAAAAGTTGAGTAAATAAAATCTACTTAGTTCAGATATTTTTATTCGACGACTTTAACCCGCAAAACATTAACACACAGTGTCATTTCAAGCCTAGAGTTAAACTGCGGATCCAAAACCTGTGAGGAGTGAGACGAATCCATTCAATTTATGTGTAGAGTCCCTTATAAAATATCATTTAAAATAGATCAATAATAAATCATATTAACTAAAAAAAATTATTTTTGGAAGACGAGTCACTCTAGCATGGAGCTGCCCTTATGAGACTGGCTACACGTTCCTCTCACATGAGTTGGGCCACACGTCCCTTATGAGACTGGCCACATGTCCCTCTTACATGAGTTAGGTTCTGTCCCAACTCATGTAAGAAAGTTGTGGGTCAGTTTCATAAAAATCGCTCTACCATAGAATTTTCTTTAGAAGACATGTAACCCTAATAACAAAACACTGCATTCACTGCCAATCTAGCTAACTCATATCAAATTTAAAAAAAAAAAAAAACAAATAAATAAAAATAGAATAACTCTCTTCCTAAATGGGTTTTTATTAGTCCCTCATGAAAAGATCTACTAGTACATGTTTTTTTTTGGTGTGTGTGTGTGTGTGTGGTGTGGGGGTTGGGGGGGGGGCTACTGGTAAATTAGTATTAGTAAAAGCCCAAAATAACAGTTCATAGGAAAAAGGACAAATTAAAAGACCTCAAACCCCTTGATTGATTATCACTAAACCCCTAGAACACCAATTTCACCACAAATTTAAATTTAAAACAAAAAGAAAAAATAAATCCTCTCTCCCTAAAGAGTTGGTTAAAGACTCGCCCCAAAAAAAAAGATGTTAAAAAGTCATTAAACAGATGACCATCAAGTCAAGTTTTTTCTTTGAAATTTTTATTTGCGACTAAAACATATAAATCTTACAAAAATATTAATTGACTTTTAGACATAACAACATTCCCTTTTACCTTGGAAAAACCAATATAAATTCATTAGAACAAACAATTTTAAAATAAACAAATCTGTACATATATATATTTTAAAAAATGAAAATGAGGCTTGAAAAAAATAAAAACCTTTGTAAGAACGAAGATTGGTACTCATATATTGTAGATTGGCGACATCATGATCCACCAACAAGACTCGAAACCCCTTAGCAAATTCAGGAACATCAAGGTTTTTCATTTCTCTAAACTTTTTTTGTAAAAATCGATTTATTTTTTACTGGTATTAAATTCAAAGTATACAAAGAAGAATGTGAAAATTTGAATGATATATTTATAGTGGTGGTCATACATGTAAATGGACCACACAGTAAAAATTGGCAAATTATGGTAAATATAAAAAAAAATCACCTTATATAGAAAAAAGGTCTAGATCCTATGGTCATTATTTTGACAGGCATAATATAATCTACTGGTTAATGCAAAAATAAAAAAAAATAATAAGAGATAAATTCCTTGTGCATAGTGTCAAATGTAATTTAATTTTTTCCTTGTTTATAATAATTCAAAGTCAAAGTTTGTGAACATTTAAGTATTTAAAATCTATTAAAAAAAAGTATTTAAAACAAAAAAGGAAAAATAGGAAAATCGGTTCCTTGAGAGATTTTGTTTTTACACTCGTCTAAAAAGTTCTCACAATAATATGATTATTATTAGACTAAAATAAGTAATTAAATTATGACGTGTAGTCTAATCTAAACATACATACTAAACGAGAATAAATGGACTACAAAATTTGTCGTTTAGTGAGGGTAGGATCTGGTATATGGGGTCTTTCATGGGAAAAATTCTGATATAGGCGCATGGCTCATAGTGGGGGACATGAGATCACTTGGTCCCACAATCAACCACATCCCCTCTTTTGATTAAAAAAATAATAAAAACGCCTCAAACAATGCACTAAAAAGGGAGAATATTTTTATTATTTTAATCAAAAGCGTGATGATATTGAATGTGACTAAGTGATCCCATGTCCCACTTAGATGGCTTCAGTCATGACGAATTAATCCTTTCATGGACAGTGAGGAGGCAGAAAATATTCAACAATACGGGCGGCTATGGTTTCTTAGTTAAGATGTGTGGCTGAGATAAATTATACATTTTCAATCCCCACCGCAGGAGATTGGGAGTGTGATGAGAAGATTTCTATCAGAAACCACCAGAACACGCTAGAAGATGTATCACTTAATCATATGACCGTTCTTATGGACTGGTTTTATAGTCAACTCAAATTGATTGAGTGGAACCCACTTTTGTAGGTAGACCCCGTATAATTAATGTGAGGGGAATGTGTGGTCAGTCCCACAATAGCGATTTTATAATTGAATTTTACCTAGAAGATAGAGAGCATGATGTGTTGCACTTCTCTTTCACTACATGTGAGTAGTACTGTAAAAAATGGGCATGTTCACCCGCCCTACCTCGTCTCGTCACAATTCAGCTTTAAACGGGGTGGGACGGACATATCCTCTTTTAACGGGCCATCAAAGAGAATGTTCTAACTTGCCTACTGAATGCCAGGGGACAAACAGACTGAGCTACAAGCCTTTCTCTATTCCTTTTTTTTAAATGTTAACAAAATAATTCGTGTTTTATTCAATTAAACCTTGAGAATCTAGGAAAAAATATATTAGTAAATTCAATCTAAAATAAGACATCGGAAAATCACATATTCACAATTTCAAAATATAAAATATTTAAACTAAAAATTCCAAATAATAGAGACTTTAAATCTCCTCCATTATTGATTCTTAAAATGTTAAATGTATAATTAAAAATAAAAAATTAAAAATTAAGTGGGGAGCCAACGGGCCGCACCGCCCCATCTCCACCAGGTTAAATGTATCCTCGGTCTAACCCCATGATTTTCATAATTAAACGGTCACATAAATACAAATATATGGCAGATAAACAGTTATTTTGATTCCTTTTAATCAAAAAATATTTTACGGGTCATACTTTTTTTAAACATGCAACGAATTTCGGCCAAAAAATGTTCCATTTGAGGGGCATTTTTGTCCATCCAATATTAAAAGGAGTAACTTACCCTAAATGATCATCAACAATTATCACATTTCGAGTTTTGGTCATAAACAATTTTACTACTTTTAGTTAAACACGTTGTACGGGTCACATATTTTGACAAACGACGGATTCCTGTAAAAAAATACCCTACATGCCGGTCACGTGAAGGGCATTTTTATAATCCAATATTAAAAAAAAATATAATTTGTACTAAACGACCACCAACAATTATCGACTTGAAAATGTCATTTAGACAACTTTGCGCCGGCTTGTCGAAAATACTGAGAAAATTTCAAGGTAGAACCGTCCCTTATGGGACTGACACATGGCCCCTCTCACATGAGTTGAGGTGGGACCTACTTTGTGTGAAAGGATTGTAAGGTCAGTCCCACAAAAACAGCTCCATGCCTAGGTGACCCAAAATACTGGCCTCGAATGTTTTCTTGTTCTTGAGAACTACACAATGATGAAATGCTGAAATGCTACTCTGTATTTCTCATTCACTTAGGATTAAAGAAATTTAGAATCTGACTGTGGTGTTTAGAGGTCATTCGAACATGAAGTCACTTTTATAAGACTGACCTCACACATATTCACATGACTTGGAGTGATATTTATCTGAAAAATAGGTCCACTCGTACTCATATGGGAAGGTCGTAAAGCCAGTCACACAAGAAAGCTTCACACCTTGATATTTTCCGTGTCCAGGGGTTACAAATAGAGGGGCATAGCACAATGTGATGCACAACTCTTAGATACATTTGCATGAGAATATTAGGTGAAATGACACAACGCGGTTGAACGTAAGTATAACCATTGATTTAAAACCAAGAATGTTATTTTCTTATGGAATACCAACAAGAATCTTATATCACGAAGACATCAATCTACACTAATATGACCGTTAATGCCAATCCAAACTCCATAAACCCATCTTCCCCTTTTGGATAAGTACTTCTTGTCAAAATTCGATATGGTTAAGAACTTTAGATGTTAATGCTTATTTTCCTTCAGGACTACTGATAATTTAAACCGTTTATTTTTAATTTAACAATTATGAAATATCTTTTCTTCTCTCTTAATACAGCTATTTTCTTTTGACATATGTACTTTAAAATTCATTTATCATATTAAATTAATTTAACCACCGATAATTACTAATTCGCACAGACGAAGAGCACATCACTCAGCACTTTAAACATATTCAAGTATTAGTATAGGCGAGATGGCAAACATAAAGTCATGCAAGACTTGATAACTTTTAACACTGTAAATTCAATTCCTCTCGAGTCATATCATATTTTATTAGCTCTCTTTCTCAATTTTCTACCAACTCGTACATAAATATCAAATTAATTTATATTCTACTTAACTAAGAAACCTGGGACTTATATGAAAATTTTGCATTTACCGACCAAATTAATTTAGATCCTAACTAAGGAACTTCCGACTTAAATGAGGATTTTCCCTTTCACCAACCAAATTAATTTAAGTGAGAATTTCGACTTCACCAAACATTTTTAAAAAGTACTAGCATCTCATTGATGCTTGTACACAAAGGCGATACCCAATACCCTAACTGGGGGGGAGCGGTTCAAGAAGCTTGAAAATTAACTTTAAATATAAAAGAAGTTTGAAAAGGGAAAAGCTCTTTATTACTACTTCTCTATAAACCCCACTCTGTATTTCGGCGGGGTTGGACAACGACTCTTCAGAAAGCTTCAAGAAATCTTATCAATGGTGAATCCTTAAACCCTCATCTCTTTTCTTCTTTCTTCTCACAGAAATTCAATTAATCTTTATTGGTTTTCTTTAATTATAAGCTAATTTTTTATGGGCAATTTTTTATTATTTTTGTTTTGGCAGGATGAACCAGTTGAAGAATTCGAACCCCTTTTTGATTATTCCCGTGTTCAGCCATTCAATGTTGTCTTTATAGATGGTATAATCTTTTCTCATTCAAATCTTGAATCTTTTTTTGAGAATTTTGTCGCCGATTGAAAAAGTAAATTGTTTTGTGGGCCCAAAGGGACAATCTTGGAGAATTCCTATCTTAGAATCCTATGTAAGAGGAGATGAGGGTTCCAAAGTGAGAACGTTGTATTGGAGAATGTGCCAGAGAGGTCCACAAATGCACCCTTATGTTCGTTTTTTTAGTTAATGATATCTGTATATGGTAATTATATGATTGATTTGTATGTTTTTTTCTTGAATTGGGCAGATGATGATTCTTTTGATTCAGCTCCAGTAGATTGTAGAAAGAAGGCGAAAACGGATAATTCTGATGTAAATATTTTATCTTTTTTTAAAATTCTATTGATGTGTTAAACAGGGATGATAATGAGTTTTGATGGTGAATTTTTTCAATTGTATTATTAGGTTGATAAGAATGGTAAAAATGGAAAAGGGGTTGAGATAATTGATGATGATAAGGAAGAGAAAATTGATAAAGAGGATGAAGATTGGTTTCCTCCTCCACAGAAAATAACAACTGATTCTAATGAGGATTCTAGTATAAGGAAGTTCAGGTATTATTACTTTAAAGTTCTTTCCTTTATTTGGTAGTTGATTCTAATAAGATCTTTAATGTTGTTTGCAGTGTTGTTAAGGCGCGCGCGCCTGAGGCGAGAGGCGCAAAGGCGAGAACTTGCTCAGCAACCTCAGGATTTTTTACGGGAGGTCGAAGAATCTGTGAAACGAGAACTTGCTGCAGAATCTAACAAGAGAGACTTGAGTGCTTTATTGGAATCTGCTGCGGCTGAAGGTTGTAAAGAGCAGCAACCGAAGCCTTCCTCTGACAGAGCTAAAATAGTCATATGCATCCAAAATAAGAATGAGACGAAGCCATTTCGCTTTTACATGGTATTACTTTCTTGTTTTTTCTTTGTCGGTTGAGAATTTAGGTGCTGCACGGTTGTTGATAACTTCATTATATTTAACCGGTTTGCTGAAAATAGAGCATTTTGGTAATCAAAGTAATGAGAATTAGTGATTTCTGCTTGCTATCAAAGTAATGATAATTGAGTTGTTATAATTGTAAAGAAGCCTCTACGGTGTTGCATCATTGTCCAACCCATAAAACTGCATGCGGAACCAATCTGGGTCACCGTTTGATCCGACGGTTGAGATAGTTTTATTTGATACTCTTTATATTGTATATTCCTGGGTTGTAACTCAATATTGAAGGGTTTTATCATTTCTTGCAGGATGACAAATTTGACAAGCTCTTCAAGTTGTATGCCAATAAGTTCAACCTTGATCTACAGAAACTATTTTTTTCTTTTGATGGTGAAAAAATTAGTCCAACTACAACTCCTGGCAGCCTTGAGATGGAGGACAATGATATCATTGAGGTGCATGCCAAAAAATGATTGATCTTGGTAAACTTATTTACCTCAACTCTCTAGCAGTGTTATCAATTGTGGCGCTATAGCGGACTATAACGGAATAGTGGAGCGGAGCGGCCATATGCCGCTACATACCCATCCATAGGGAGCCCATTAGTGTTGCAGGAATAGCGGCCGCTATTGCGGCTAAAATAGCGGGAATAGCGACAATAGTAAAGATCCCATTTGGATAAGAGCTTTAAAAATCCCATTGTGCCCTTTACAATAGTATAAACCTTATGGGTAAATTGGGGATTTCTTGAATTTAATGGCTTTTCTTATCTTTTTATCTTGGATTTAATGACTTGGTTTTAATGGTTTTGGTTATGACTTTGTTTTCCTTGTTGTCTTGAGTTTTTCTTAATTATTTATATGATATTTCAAATAGCGCCCGCTTCCGCTATCCCGCTATAGTTTTTTTGGGATTGACAACACTGCTATCTAGTTTGAAAATAGTTTTGTGTTATATGTGCTCAGCTTCTACTGCCAACTGGGTGGGAAATGGGAATTATCAGTATTCAGGCATATCGGGGTTTTATCCTTTTGGGATATTCACTTAGGTTATTGAGTTTAGTATACTCCCACATTCTATACCTTATGAACAACAATCCAACTCGAAACCTTCCTTTATTTGCTCATTTGACGTGAACCTCTCGAGAGGAAGCTACATATATCAGTGTTTTAGCTACTTATAGAAATTTACCACCCACCCACAAACACCACATCCCATCAAAAGTTAAAGAAAAGGAATTAGCAAAAAGGCAAATATTATGCTAATTCCCTCTATTGTCCGGCTATGGATTACTTGTCTTCTTACTCCTATTACTATTTGAAATTTCTTGATGAGGTAGTCTATTTTCCTTTCTCCCTTTGCTGTATGAATAGGCTCAACTGTCATACCAGTATTATCTTATCATCAACTAACCAAGTCTGCAGTTGGGGTAAAACTGGATGATGTTTGGGTTTGAAAATTGTTTCGGGTTTCATAAAAATTGAATAGTTTGCAAGTCCCATATCTGAAATCTTGTGTTTGATTCCGGAACAAAAAACAGTCAAAATACGCTATTGTGTTATTTGCTCCTTTATAGCTAGGACCTTTGCTTGGCCTTTGTTTATAGTCACCATAGAATGTTCAACATGATCCTTTGTCTTTCCTTTACGCGAACGAACTAGAATAAAATCATTTTCATGTGGGAACGAACTATTGTGTTATTTGTTCCTTAATTTTCCTTATATATGAAGTTTGATCCTGATTCCTGACCTTAAATAATTGTTATGCAGGTCCCAAGAAATAATTGTCCAGTCTTGGTTTTGAAGATCTTGCTTCTGATCGACGTAAATCTTTCCTGTGTCAATGAATAATTTGACCTAAAATTATATTAGTAGAGTTGGGGATTTTGGGGGTATATGATTATGGAAAGATGGCAAGAAGAATTTTGTTTGCTTTTCTTTCTTGTAGTTTTCCTCCTTTTTTTTATGGCAACATTTTAGATTTTTTATGCATCAGTCTTAGGTTGAGTTGGTTTTGTACAGTATTGTTGCATGTCTTGGATAGATGTAAGAGAATCTTTCTTAAGAAATTGCCTATTTTCATTTGGGAATAGAGACCCCCTCTATTATTTTCCAACAATAGATTTATTTTTTATGGTCAATGTCTTTCAATAATTGTCTATATTTGCGTAAAAATGTGGTATGTTTCGAAACAATGTGAGACGAAAGAAGTATTAATAATCATTCTCTAATATGAATGAATATATTTCTCGTTTTTTGTTATAACTAGAGTGTGAATAAGATAAAGATATAAATATTGTAGGGAGTAGCACAAGAGATACACTGTGCTACTAGGGGAAAAATAATAATAATACCAATATACATTACATTCTTAAAAATGTAAAATGATCAGTGCATAAAATTGAAAAGTAAACGAGACTTGATAAAATAAATTATCCTCAAAACCAAAACGGGTCCGACGTTTGGATGAACCTCATCGGATGTCAGTTTGCACATTAGTTTGGCTCACATGTGAACCAGTTCGGATTTAATGAGAATTCGTATTTTATGTGCATGTGAAGAGTTATATTAAGTTATTATTCACGAGTTTAAATTTTTACGGGAAATTCATATCATTATTCAAGAAGGTAATTTATTTATTATTTATAAAGATTTTAAAATGTTTGCACGTATCAAGGTTTTGAAATTTGGATTGGATATCGACTTTGAAAATTTATTGGGTTACGGGTTAATGGTCGGATCAATGGGTGAACCGTCATCGACCCGTTAATTGACCTAGTGACTTTATAAATATTATAAATAAATAAATAATATATAATTCTGATTTATAATAATATTTTAGTTAAGCATTTCTGTCGACGGTTCAACGGTCTGACCAGCCAATCCGGGCTGAGTTTCAAAACCTTGGCACGTATAGAAAGATCACTCGTTTCGCACGGTACCAAGTGGCTTATGCATGTGAACCTCCAAAAAGAGGCGTCATCTCTAATCTTTACGTCTACGTGGCGACTTTTAGTTGGTTCCAAGAGCCAATTGTCCTTTCACACGAGGAATTTCACATGCAACAGAGGATAACATATCCGGGACCACAAAAGTAGCTTACGTATTACTGTCCACGTCGGACATGCCAACCTAAAAGTTGCCACGTCGTACCAAAAGTTCATCAAGATAGAAAAAAAAATAATAAAATAAACAAACAAAAGCATTATGATTTATGACAAAGAAAGGGAAGCTAAACAAAAAGTTCTCTTTGGATGATGATCAATTATCCCATCCTCATTCTTGTGATTTCTCCCTGACCCCAAAAAAAAATCCCTTTTTCTTTTACTGAAAAGGGTTTCAACTATGCAAAAAAAGTTAACTACTTGAGCAGAAAATCACAGGTTTGGTTTTACTACTTCTAGAGTATTTTGAACAGTTGATAAAGGCTAGCTCAGTGCAATTGGTACACTACTTCTAACTCGAAATAATAGGTTATAGGTTCGATATTCCTACCTGACCCTGATAATAAAGAAATCTGCCTAAAGTTGTGACAATTGTTGGTTTTTCCATTTGAGGTTGTAGTTGATGTAATGAAATCTGCCTAAAGTTGATTCTGATGTAGTGAATTGATGAAAAGTGGAAAATTTTAGGATAACCCATATCTTAATGTGTGGGTTTGATCAGTATGGAAAAATAATTTAGTGATTTGTTTTTGCAAGAGGATAGGATAATGGAGTAGATAATTGACCAGTTTCTTCATGTATCCATGAATTTCATTTGTTCTACATGTTATACTATATATAGGTCTACTTAGTTTTTGTTATTATAATTAATAATGGTGACTTGAATTTATTTACTTTGATAGATTTTGCTAAGACTTTATGAGTACTTTGTTGAAATGAATTGGGAATTTACTTTTTTCTCCCTCTTGTTCTTGTTCTTTGTCTAATTTTTTCAGGGAATTGGTGGCTGGGATTGGATCTTGAAGTTCTTAAATTCATGTGAAAGATAGTTCTTGAGGGTTTCTTGATTTCAAAACATGGAGATGGAGAAATCTTGTGAATTTTGTTTGTTGATGAGGCCAATGGTGTACTGTAAGGCAGATGCTGCAAGTCTTTGCCTCTCTTGTGATGCCAAGGTTCATTCAGCTAATGCTCTTTCCAACCGGCATCCTCGGACACTTGTGTGTGAGAAATGCAGAAATTCCCCTGCTTTTGTTCAATGTCCTCAGCATCAGATGTTTATGTGCCGTGGTTGTGACCGTAGCCAGCACGGTCTTTCTTCTCAGCACCAGAGAAAGGTTATTACTGGTTTCATGGGCTGCCCTTCTGCCAAGGATTTCGCAGCCTTGTGGGGTTTTGACTTGAATGAATTGGATGACAATAGCTGCCAAGATCGATATATTTCATCATCTAATGCAACAGTTGGTGGTCTTTCATCCGTATCTGGAGTGACTTCCACCGTTTCTGCGTTTCCTCAAGTGGGATCTAGCAGAAGGAAACATTCGAAGCTAACAAGAACAACTGAAACTGTAAGAAAAATTCTTTTAGGCCCTCACATGATCTTTGAGTAGCTGCGGGCGCTCAGGCATTTCTTGATCTATATATTCTACTTGGTATCTAGTGTTAGTCCTGTGCTAAACTTTGCAGGAGAAGAATGACTGGTGCGAATCGAGATCTCACACTCTAGGCTATTGATAAAACCAGAAAAGTGAAAAATATTTACTCCTGGTTTGAGATTTCTGCATTGTCATAGTTTTATACTGTTGCAGTTAGAAAGTTTAATATATCTATTGTCCATCTTGTAATGAGCACATCGCAAAAGATTTCGTTATGGTCGAATTCACTGACATTTTTATGGAAATATTTCTCTACCAACACGGCCAGCTCCATTAGTTGGAACAGCTTCCGTCGAGTCTCTGCGCCTCTCCCTTAGATAGAAAGCTATGAGCTCCTTAGTTGTACTAAATTACCCTATTCAGAAACAAATATCCCCTGAAATTTGCAATTGGATTGTTTTTTTATCATGAAATGGTAGCCTTTCTATTATATAGAATATGAGCATACTTGGCAAGATAGACAATCTTTAATGGTTGGTTTACGGTAATACCATCCGGCTTTTATGGGGATTACGTACATTTGATATGACAGAAGTCAGTTCCATATGCGTCTTCCTTAATTAGGGACTATGCTGATCTATGTTTATTCATTCATGTCCTTCATTGTTGCAGGGTTTTTTCAAGTCTAACCAGCGGGAGGACTTGAGCGATGTTCTGCAACAGATTCTTGACTTGAAAAGGCTGCAGCAGAATCAGGGAATGAGAACTTCTTTTATAAGAGATCAAGAGGGAAACTGATTTATCTTCATTCAAATTCAGTACCATATTGAAGCTGCAGGACAATCTTGATCAGCATTTCCTGCACTCACTTGATCTTGGTTCCAATCTCCAGAGTTTGGGTAGTCCTCCGGAGAAGTCGGCTACTGAGCCTTTCTCATCTTTGTTTCCACAGATGGACGGAGATGCCTTTTGGCAATGTAAAAGTCCAATTCAGAACGGACAGGTTTTACTAATTCTTCGTGAATTCCTTAGCATATCTAACATCATCAACCAATAAAACCCGTCGCATATGTTAATTATAGGACTACTCATATATTCTTCTCTGATGTGCTTGACTTGGTAGTTCCATGTCAACCTAATGCGTTTTTTGTCTTTAAGGTATTCTTTAAGGTAAGTGTGTATATATATAATTCTAAGTCTTTTGCAGCTTTGGCCTCAAAATATGCAAGACCTTGGAGTTTGTATTGATCGAGGACGTTACGATGATTTCAGTATGCCAGAAGTAGATTTGTCATTTGAAAACTTCGAAGAACTTTTTGGAAACGAACACGAGCTAGGCAGACCTCTGCTTGATGGCAATGATACATTGTCCCATGACAAATCAGATAATGGCTGTGAAAGATCAACAGAGGTATGTTTTGCAACATTTTATCGCTCAACTTCAATGACTATTATTCCAGCTTTACGATGGAAATTCCAATATCTTGAGAATTGGTTCATACTGATAACATGGAGAATCAGAATTCGGATGTTTTGCGATGAAGGAAAATAAATAAAATTCTACATTATGGTAATCTTAGCTGAAAACCATTTGTTTTTTTTTCCCCCTTCATCTGTGACAGGATATTGCAGCAACTTCTTCAGGTTACATTTCTCATTCGGCTAATCATGACAAGGACATCGACTCTCCAGACAACCCGCGTAATCATCTTCTTAAAATGAAGGAATGCCCTCCTCGTTCAATCCGTCCATCTTATTCAATGTTGACCTTCTCAACTCCGAGTGCTGAAAGTAGCGGATATGAGTACCAGGATAGCGAACCTTCATTGATGTTTGTGGAACAACATCATTCATGTAACAGTACCAAAGTTCACTCCAAGGAAAATGTCATTTCAAGACATAAAGAAAAGAAGAACATCCGCAGGTATGTTAGTCCTGTCACTTGATTATGTTTATCAACTTGTTTATATTCAATGGACGTGGTTATTAGCAAGAACTTGTTGATCGCGCTATGTTTTTTTTTTCCCTTTATTTTATTTTTGTTGAAAATGTGTAGGAATGAGAAACAAACTCGTTATGAGACTCGTAAAGCTAGATCGGATGTTAAAAGAATTGTGAGAAGTCAATTTGTGAAGGCAGAAAGGTCTGATGTTGTTGATGTGAGTAGTATAAGCTTTTCAAGATAACTAAAATGTTGATATAGAGCCAGAGGATGTGCCGAGCCCGTCGAGGGTTGGTCAGTTTCGATCATCTTCGCTTGTAAAGTTTAAGTTGAAATCCTAACGCCAACAATCCCTTTTGGTGGACGATCTGTTAGTACCTTGAAAAGCCTGTGGTCTGCTGTGTCCTTTGATTGGGGAAGCCGCCCTTCACCTAAACTTCTTCTGATCCAAAAGGAACAAAAAAGAGAGTTAGAAGATGTTGATTGTACTCTACAATACTCCATCACCAGCTCAAGAATGTTTGTCCATATTCATATGACTCCAATGTTTTTAATTTTCCTAGTCCCCCCAAAAAAATAATGTAACTGCTATGAATTTTGAAATACAATGGACTTTTTTTTTCTTCTTTTTATGTACTTTTTCTTTATTTTTTGTTGGTCTAAACAGTAGCATTTGAGTGAAAAAAGAAAAAAAAAATGAAGATTATCAATTTTCTGTTTAGCTAAAAAGAAAATCAAGAATTATAACGTAGTTGGCGCATTACATTCGAATTACAATAGCGGATTCTAGGTTGATATGCTTCTCTCTTGAAAATAATAAAATAATAAATAAAAAAGGTTATTGGGGTCAAAGAAGGCGGTTATACTTAATGTAACACTTTCAACTAACTTCCGACTCAAAATTACAGGTCTCATATTTAACATTCGGATTATGATAATAATTTTTTTTTTTAAAATATAAGGGCACTTTTAAGCTTAAGTTTTAAATTAAGCTTTAAATCTCTTTTAAATTATCAACAGGATCAGAGAAACTATTTCTTTCTCTTTAGAACGATTTGGATCCTCGGCGACACTCATGTGACATTCTAATTACGAAAATTTTTTATTCACATAGCCTAAACTAAAATAAAACCGTCCCCAAATTTACATATTGCAAAAAATAAAGGGTACCAAAATGGAATTAACCCTGAAGTTTTACTGATTTTCATGATGATGACTCTTTTACCCTTCACTGAGAGAGAGAGAGAGAGAGAGAGAGAGAGAGAGAGAGAGAGAGAGAGAGAGAGAGAGAGATTATAACAACAACCATGACAAAAACATCTAAAGAGAAAAGCGTTTGCTTAGACAAATATGTAAGCATTCATGGATTTTACCAAACAAAAATATGATTTGAGTTTTGATTGGAGAAAGAAAATTGCCAAAGAAACAAAGAACAGAAGTTAGTTAAAAGTTGTAACATAGAACCAAACTTCCTCTAAAACCCATCATAGTTTTTTTATGGTTCCCTTACCATATTACATAAATAATGTCTTAATCAATTTTCATCACTTGTATATTTTCAAGGAAAAAGAACCTCAAGGCTTTAAAACCACCAGCCATATTATAAACAACTTCTCAACTACGCCAAACCAATGTAATGATAAAATAATTCTCACTAACTACTATGATGTGAAATTCATAAGGTTAAATTTAGGGATGGCAATGGGGTCGGGCGGGGGCGGAGAACATGATCTTCAGTCCCGGTTCCGCCTCTTCATCGCATCTCCATTCTCGGACCAGCCCCATTACTGAAGATGGATGGGGATCTCATCCCCAACTCAAGTGGAGATCGAGCCCAATTGGGGAAAAGCCTGGAATGTTTTGCCCAAATCCTCACTTTCGTCTTAACAAAGGCCCAACATCTATTAGAAAAAATTAGGGATTTTTTAACAAAAAATCTCCTAATAAAACCTTGAAAAACTAATATAGAATTGTAAAATAAAATATTTAATGACTATAAAACAAAATAACATTTTAGACGGGTCATACGGGGACGGGGTGGGTCGGGCTGGGGTGCGGGATATTATTTCACCCACTTCCGCCTCCGCCGTAGCGGGGTCAGATTTATCCCCATCTTCATCCCCACCCTTGTTTAAACTAGGGATTTTCGACCCAACCGGGACGGGACGGGCGTATCTCCAATTAAACCGGGTCTATTGTCATCTCTAGTTAAATTGTATACCTTAATGCAACTTAGATAATAGCATGCTAATCGAGTGTCAGACTCGTAATTCAAGAGACTAAATGTTTAATTCCTGACAACGTTAAAAAAAGAAATTTACACATTAACACTAGTTGTTTTTATAATTCGCTAGTATTCCATTTCGCAAAATTCATAGATTCTAATGAAAATATTTCTTTTGAGTAGAGAATTGAGCGAATGTCAAATGTCTTATCCAAATTCTTTTGAATGAAAATGGGAACCAAAGTAGTTGAATAGATGGCTAGAGTTTGTGTGCTCATGTGTGTATATATATATATATATATATATATATATATATATATATATATATATATATATATATATATATATATATATATATATATATATATATTTTTTTAGCACTAGCTAATTCATTGTTAACCGTTTAATATAATCAGAAGAATAATTACTTTTAACAATTAAAAAAATTATAATCAAAATTATATCAACAACGTACTAAAAGAGATATGTATTAGCACCCAATCGTACAATATATTTTTTCAATTTATGCAATTCCATTTTTTCCTTCTCATTTTTATATAACAGGGGAAATAAATCATAAGAAAGACTAACTATTTGGTATGGAGCGTTTTTAATTCATTGAGTTACCATTTTATTGTTAATTTTCATTTCGGTTCCGGTGCTAACATATATTCAATTGTATAGGTATAATTCTATGATTGATTAGTTGTTGTTGAATAAAATAATAATCTCAATCATTGGATTAAACGACTCGGCAACTCTAATTGATTTAGGGCAAAAAATTCCTCTATTATCATTCTGTTTGTCCGTTATCTATCCCTACAAATAGATAATTGACACGTGTTCATATTTTTCCTTCGGGTTCCACTACTCTTTTAGGTTATAATTTTTTAATTAAAAAATTAACATATGTCAATTTCTTATTAGTTGGGCACAAGAATTATAAATACCGAACGAGAATAGAAGATTCCTACCCGTAGATTTAACATCGTCTTGACGGAAATAACCGAAATTATTGTTTACAGAATTTGACAGGAAATGTTTCAAAAGAAGGAGAAAAAAAAAGATATTTGAGGCAAATAGAGGTGAAATTGAGGGTACTCTTGTCATTCCAACAATGAACAAACAGGTTGTTACGTGTAAGGTTAGCTTCCCGCTCAAACTCCATTTGATTCCTCTCCCTCTCCCTCCTCTAAACGACAACAAACCCCAGTCGTTTAGTATCTCCCTTGACAAGTTGCAGTACTCATTTACCAAAACACCCATACAATTTATCATGTCTAGTTGATGTATGAAAGGGCATTTTCAGTAAAATAACTAAAACGGTTATGCGAAAAGCAGACTGTAAAATTTTACTTTCCCCAAACTACCCCTCAAATGGCTTCCCCTCATTTTCTGTCTATAAAATCTATCGTCTTCTTCTCTCTTCTCCACTTTTCTGGAATCAATTTCTCTCTCTACAAACCAGAGACCATCAGTTTCTTATTCAGGTAATGTACCTTTTCTTCTCCGGCTTCAAATTATAAGCGCAATTTAGCTCATGATTGGTACTTTTCTGTTATATTTTTTTTTAGATTATTGTTTCATTCACTTCTAAACTATGACTGAAATATACGAATATCTGTAAAAAAATCATAAATTGAAATATTATGATTAATACTTGTTCTCTATAGTTTTTATTCTCTCGCTTCTGTTTATATCCGCAAGTTAGCTTATCGTTAGATATCTTCAACTTCTGATGATTCGATCAGTAGGTTGAACTGAAATTTGATTTGTAGTTTAGATTTTTATTTCATTCATACCTGATTTACTCATTGAAGTATTCGAATTTCTGTAAATAATCATGAATTAACATATTTTGATTTTTGATTAATATTTGTTCTCTACTGCTGTAAATAAGGAATTAGAATCAATCTTATTGAATTTTGTGATACGAATTCAATTGCGAAGGGGAAAAAATAAAATTAGAAGAACATAGCTTTAGAATTGTGTAGAATTCAGGATCTTCAATTTGTTATACAGCACAATTTTCATATGCATATTTTAGATGTATAAAATGTTCATGTGACGATGCTTCTTTATTGATCTATTTCATGATTTTATTTCCTATTATTCAATTAAAATGATAGAAAATTATAAAATTCCTTTTGTTTGTCCTCTCGCAGCTGTTTCAAACCGCAAATGGAAAAAGAAATTTCATCAACAGGCCATGTAGACACCACCAGCAGTAGCGTCGGCAGTAACTTGAGTTACGGCAACTTTTTCAGATCATCTTCGTCATCATCGTTTCTCAATTACCGAACCAACGGACAAGGTTTCACCACGTACAAGCCGTTGGACCAATTGGAAATGATGATGATGACGTCACGCTCACCTCACTCGGAGCAGCTCATGGACCTGCACCACCATCAGGACCTCATGGACCGACACGACGCCGTTCTTCGCTACCTCAAGGAAACGGCCAAGCAAGCCCAAGCTCTCCGCCAAGAGAACGTCAATCTGAAAATGGTCAATGACGATTTGACCAGCCGGTTGAGCTTGTTGCTGAGAGCCACGTCGGACTATGCGTCGTTGTTTGGGTTCACCGGTACGGATCCGAATTCGGACCTAGATGCGGCTTTGAGTGGTTTGGGGATGATGAGTCTAGGTGAAGGTCAAGGCCGGGATGACGTGGCAACTGAGGGGGGCAGTCCGAGTCCAACTAGTGTGATGGACACGGGTCGGGCTGAAGGCAATGGAGAAACGGGGAATAAAGGGGTTATACTGCCCAAGAGCATCTCTGTCCGCTCTAGGGGCTACTTGAAACATGTTCCAGCTGGTGGAAGCAGTGGAGAGCAGCGGGTAAATAAGGTACTGCACAATAGTAAAATTTTCAATTCAGCTGTAAATTTTTTTTACTAATTCAATATACTCCTGTTTTTCTATGGAATTTAGACATGAAAAAATGAACACAAACACTATTTACTTTGAATGTTTTGATTCTCGAGATGATGTCAAACTTCTGTTCATTTCATGCTTTATCCCGACTTCCCCTGCCCTGCCTGCCTTGTTCTCGAGTAGGCAATTGGGAGATTTTGCCGTATTTCTTTTTATACAAATCACAACATTTCTATGTGATAATGGAAAATTGGGCAGCAGGAATAGCTTCAAGAGAAAGAAAAAAAGCAATTGGCCGATTTCTGGCTCGGTTGACATGTTCTTTTGTTTTGCTTCCTGTTTTTCTGAGGGATTTTTACTTCGAGGCTTGAATAATTTACATGAATATGTTCACACACACTTTACTTTTATTCCTGAGATGATGTCAAATTTCTGTTCATTTCATGTTTTCTCTTGATCTCTCCTACCTATACCTCCCTTGGTTTATAATAAGAAATTGAGACAAATTGTCGTATTTCTTTTCATGAAAATCAGACCAGGTCAATGTGATAAGGGCAAAATGGGGATGGCAGGAATAGGTTAAAGAAAAAACATATAGTTTTTTACCAAATAGTTTGGCTTAGTAGTTTGAATTGTTAGCTGATATGGTGTTCTGCTGATAATAAATTGCAGCAAAAGGTGTATGTGCGAGGAGGGGAAAAGGAAAAGGAGCCACTTGAGCTGGAGGTGTACAATCAGGGCTATGTCAAGACTGAACTCTGCAACAAATGGCAAGAGACGGGAGGATGCCCTTATGGAGAACAATGCCAATTTGCTCATGGCGTAGAGGAGCTTCGCCCTGTGCTCCGCCACCCAAGGTACAAGACTGAGGTATGTCGAATGGTGCTCAGCGGCGATCACTGCCCATATGGGCATCGCTGCCACTTCCGCCATACCCTCACTGACCAAGAGGAACTCATCAGATCCATGAACCTAAGGTCACTCAAGTATCTAAATCGGTAGATTTTTGCAATCTAATTTCAGACAATTTCATAAGTATGATGATTGATGGTCTGAGTAAGTATAGATGAATGTGAAAAGCTGTTTATAATCCATAAATAAACAATGTATAAGTGAATATCATAAGGCAAAAGAAAAAAAAAAATCACGAGCATTAATAATTTGTATAATATGAAGGTGGAGGGTCCATTTGACAGAAAGAGGAGGTAATTGGGTTAGCAGAACAGACGAGAGATTCATATTATTTCTAAGATCACCATTTTTGTAAAACTTGACATTCGTTTTTGCATTTTTTTGCTTGGTTGCTTGGATGATGATACAGAGGGTCAATGCTCAGGCAGCCAAAATAATTGTGTGTGTGATATATAGGTGAATATGGGACTTGATTGTTTCTAGTGTATTTTCCTCATCATTGCAATTATTGGCTTTATTCCTCAAATATTCCAGTATTCCAATATTTTACTCGATTAAATGTAATATAAGTCGCTTATATTGTAACTTGTACTTTTGACTCTATGACTCAATTTTGTGACTAGATTCTCAACTCTACCTGGGAAAATTCTAATAAATGAAAAGTTGCCCATAAAGAAAAGAAAAGTAAAACATGCTTACAATCACTTTCGTTAGTCATTTCATATGAATCTTTGCCAAATGGCATGAGATCATGAAAAGGTTACAATCCAAAATGAACAGATGCAAATACACCCTTAATTAATAAAGGTAGCGAGATAACTCTATTAAAAAATTAAACGCTTTATTTTTTACATAAGTAAAAATGAGATATTTAAATTCTATAGTGATATTGGTCTACTTGATTTGCATTTTAGATTGTGATTTTGGTCACAGTTAAAATTAATTTAAACCCCAAATTAAATTCTAAATTATTTAATGTTTCGATGTTATTTTCAGATTTAATCTAAATACAATTTGAACCCGAATATGAATTTCAAACTCAATCTAGTAAAAAAATACTCCAAAGTTCACCATCAAGTCCAAACCACTATTGTTTGTCCACCATTGTGGTCCATGGAGAAAGACCTACCAACCATTCTTGATATGATAATGTTTCTTACCCTCTCTGCTCTCTCTCTCTCTCTATATATATTGTAACATCTAAAGAGTGTTTATGGGGTAGGAAAAAGGGAGGAAATTCTAGAGAGAATCCAAAGGAATTAATTGGGAGATTGGCAAGAGAAAACCACTGAATATTTTTGCACTTGCTAATCATTCTTCCTTTTGTCTCAGCTTCATTCACTCACTCATATGGGTTTCTAAAGTTCCCTCCTTTAATTTTCTACTCCTTTGAGCAACAAGAAAAAAACAAAAATCAAGAAAACAATCTTCAAGATTTCATGATATCAAGAAAAGGAAAAGAAAGGAAGAGGAGTTGGATCTACAGGAAATTGAAGGCATGGATGGTTGGGATTGGTTTCTTTTTCACCATTTGACTACCTTTACTTGGGAAAATTTTGATATGACCATGGTCCATGGTCATTATCAGAATTTTTATGCTGATGTGAGGATCATGGTCAGTATCAGAATTAATCTTTTTCTTCGGGTTTTTATTGGTCATATGGATAATGATAACCTTTCCCAATCCCTCCATGCCCTTGATTTTATGTGGTTCCTCCCCTTCCATATTCCTTATTATGGCACAGATCCAATCTCAGCTTTGGAAACTTTGGTCACATGATAAGGTATAAATATTCTTTTATTATTCTTATTATTATTTTCTTAATCTTGTTTGTTCACTTTGTTTCGTGTAATAGCTAACAAATCATATGAGAGAAGATTGAAGTTAGGACTTGGGCTTACAATAGGTATAGATGATTAGCATTGGCGGACGCAGGAGTCGAAATCTGGTGGTGCAAATCTGGGGGCGAAACTGATAAAATTCTTGGAAGGTAATAAAAAAGGCAAAAAAAAAAAAATCCTGGTGGTGCAATTGCACCAGTCTGCCGTGCATAGATCCGGCTATGATGATTAGTACACCATAAGTGCGCCAAGTGGTCTAGATTGTCTATAAGTATATCATATCGATCCGATTATGGTGTAAAATGTTTAAAAATGAATAAATATTGATTTTTTTTTATGAGATGCCAAATTAAAAATACAATGACATAAATTTATTAAAAATATAAATGATATAAATTTAATGAAGAGACATCAATAGTAAGGCTTTTGCTCCTTCCATTAGTTCCATAGATGGTAACCAAAAAAATATTATTAGAAAATAATCACCATATAGTTATAGGCATAGCCAGGTCCAAAAATGCATAACTAAATACTATATAAAACCTTGTCCTCCCTGTAATTTATTGCAAGTGTATGGAACACGTTATTACATTTTCAATCTAAATCGAAATCCCATGGATACTAAACAATGAAAGTCGTTTCATAAACACCTGCACTAGAAGGGAAAGAAGAAGAAAAAAAGTTAACAGAAAGCAAGACGATCATTTAGTAGCAATGATACAGTAAGGATTAGGAACATTGAGAAAATGAGAATATACATTGTATGTTGGGAAATGTAAGCTGGATTTTTTTCATCATCCCATTCAATTAGCAGATCAAGAAGTCATCGGCTTTTTAGAATGCAACGAGGAACAAGAATCAGAACTCGAGCTTCTTTTCAGATGATTTTCCATTGGTAGACTACTACGGATATGAACTTCAACGCCTTCAATCTGTGATCTAATTTCTTCAGCTGAGACCTCGGAGATTTACTACAATAATGCAGCTCGATTGCATCCAGTGTAGGAATTTCCCCTAGCTCCAGAGGAATTTCCCTCAGCAAGTTGCAAGACCTCAAAACTAAGCGTCCTAGTGCTGGAAAATCAGTACTGGAGGCTCTCCAGTCCTCTAGATCAGTCTTGTCAATGAGGAGATGCTTTAGACGAGAAAATCCATCTTCAGTAGGTACCCATTCTCGTCCTCTAAAGGCAAAATTTTTCAATTTCAACACTTCAAGGCTTGGCAATTTGGAAATCGAAGTCATATCCTCCCAAGGCAGAAAGCTCCAACTCAAAGTTAACTTCCTGATGGACAATGGGAAAGCAATATCGCTGATTAACTTGTGTCGCTTCATTCTTCTACTTTGAAAGTAGAAGGAACACTTTAGTATCTCGAGTTCTTTCAAATAGACAAGATTGTGAAGGAATTCAGATGACCGAAGTGACATAAAGTCAGCCATGGTTTCACCGATTGCTAGTTTCTTCAGATGAGGCGTAGCCCCAAAAGCTTCCCTTGTACAACTACCCAAACGAATTGTGGATAGCGTTTGTAGATTATTTTGATTATTTTGAGCCAAGCGATACAGATACATGGCAATAATCTCCAGAGAACTCGGGACACTAATATGCAAGTGCCTCAACAATGGCATGTTCCAGTATTCCAGCAACAGAATTAGGCCGTCCATACGTTGCTTGATGCTCCAGCGTCCATGAACAACCAAGGCACAAAGATTCTTAAGTGAAGAGAGTTGTTGCGGTACCTCATTGGAAACAGTCAGCTCAAGATATCTCAAAAGAACTAAGCCTAGTATTTGAGTAGGGAAATGATCGAAATGCAGAAAACCCAAGTCCAATACTCTGATTAACTTGAAGCGCAAATAAGAGAAAAATATATCTGGAGAGAAAAAACTACCCAAACTAAAACACAAAAAAGAACGGACCAATGGAAGTGGAGGCAATAAGTAGACATCCCCATGATACTCCGAGTGGAAACTGAGAAGGTGCTTGTCATTAAGGTCTACTGGAAAACCACGGGAATCTCTTTTCAAAACCAGCATGAATTTCTCCTTCTCAGCTTCTCGCAAGCACAACTCTCTGAGGAGATCGTGGATGCGACAGGTTTTAATTTTTCCACTGGAACTGGTTTTCCCAACCAAAACTAAGCTTCTATCAACAAGATCATTTAAGCACTCGCCCCCAACCTCTTCCAAGCTTTTTGGAGAATTCAAATCCAAGAAGCCCTCAGCAATCCATAAGTTGATCAGTTTCTGAACAGGAATCTCCCAACCTTCAGGGAAAACTCCCATATACAGGAAGCAGGCCTTCAGGTGATGTGGCAAGTAGTTGTAACTCAATGCTAGTATTTCTAGGTGTTCTTCTAGATCAGTACTTACTAGCGAGCTTAGAGTAGATACTGCCTCTTTCCAGCATTCGTATGTCCTCTTCATCCGGGAAAGACAACCAGATACAACAACAATGGACAAGGGTAGTCCTTGACATTGTTTTGATATATGCTTACCAAAATCTACCAATTCAGGGGGACAACTTCCTTTTCCAAAGACCTTCTGCTCCATGAGCTTCCAACTTTCATCTACCCCTAGAAGACTCATGCAATAAGGAGGGATTTTGGGATTGACATCCATAGCCACACTTTTCAGGCGACTGGTCAATATTATTCGACTACCATTTGTGTCATCTGGAAAACTACTCTTAACATCATCCCAGGCCTCAGTACTCCAAACATCATCCATTACAATCAGATATCTTCGACCCTTTAATCTCTTGTACAAATACTCAGCTAACACTTCCTTGCACATTTTATAGATTTCACCTGTGAGATGCACGATAGAGCTCAAAAGGCCTAGCAACACATCTCTTACTTGGTAAACTTGAGATATTGTTACCCAAGCACAACAATGGAAATGATATTCTGCAAAAGGATAGTTATACACTTTCCTGGCAAGGGTTGTTTTACCAATGCCCCCCATCCCGACAATTGTGATGATCTGAAGCTGAGGTAGTCGTACAGTCAGTCTATCTAAAATTTCATTTGAGATATCATCGAGGCCCACCACCACATCATCCTTAACTAAAGGAACTTTTGAAAATTTTAGTGACAAACTTGGTGGTTCTTTATTCTCAACAGCCATTGTGTCATTGTAAATAGTTTTCCCCTTCCCCTTCAGAGATTCAATCTCTTGAAACTGGGCTAGTAAAGTAGAGACAATGCCATTATCCTCATTGAAAACTTCATGCAATGCTCTATTAATGGATATAGGAAAATCAGACTTTTGGATTTCTTTACACCACAACAATGGAGAAGGACGCCATCTTAGTCGGAGTGAAAGATCCAATAGCTTTTCTTCAACAAAATCTTCTGATCTGCTTACTGTAATACTGATGTTTTTCTCTATGTTTTTCGCGATATCCGGATATTTATGCACATTTTCAGTACCCCTAACTAAGGCCATCAAGAAACTAAGATCTTGGAAGAGACCCTTTATTTTCTTAACCCCCTTGTGTACAAAGTTCATATCTATTTTAAGTTCAGCAATGGCCGAGAGTACCTTATTAGACATCGAACATAGAAAATAGCAATGTCCGGATATTGCTGGCAGTGGCATCTTAACAAGAAATTTCTGTAGCTCTACTTCTACAAGACCCAACTCTTCTAATGTTTTGGAAATTTCTTCACATACATCGTCTGCTACTTCTGACTGTTCTGATATCATCCCTTTAACCATTCTTGTTGTGCTAAAGAAAGTGTGAAATTCTAGTTCCTCCGGAATTGCTTTCCAAATATCTACTCTCCTAGGGCCAGCCACATAAAAGAGATCTTCTTCACAATCTTTAATTTCTACTTCAAATCCCTTGTATATGATCTCATGGACGGTTGAACGGATGGATTTAACAAGTTGTGTTTGATGAATTTGATCGGTTGAACTTGTTAATTCTTCAAAAAGCCTTAATAATACATGACCCTTTTCAGTAAATATTTTTACCTGAAACTTACAAGTAAGAACAACCCACTTTGAGAAATGTAGCAAATAGTCCAGAGATCGCTTGACTGAGGAAACAGCAGCAGCAGCATATGCCATCTTCTCCCACTGTACCTATCAACTCCTCCTTACTTCCCTTTAATTTGATTGATTCTAACACATCAAAAGCAGAAACAAAAACATTTGTATCAGGGACGAAGCTAGATATTGTATGTAGGGGCAAGACCTAAATGACACATTGTTTTTTGGGGGTTAATTTTACCTATACTATTGTTGAAGAACAAGGATGGTGATGATCAGAAGCAGCAAAGATGAAGACTAATATGTAGTTTGATGTTTTGCATTGTGAGTAAAGAGTTAATGGGCTGGAGCCTTGCATTGGGCTTGTATTATTAGTTGGGTCTTTTTGTATAGAGTTGACCCGGTCCACTTAAGTAGATAAGATATTTATGTTTTTCTCAAAATAGAAATAGCTGATGTGGAAGTAGTTATTTTTAGTTTTCTTCTATAAATAGTCAATTGTACAGCTTTTACAATTAATGAGAAAATCAGAGATTTTCCCCAAAAACTCTCTTCTTCATTTTATCTCAGTTCATCAAAATCTTCATGGTATCAGAGCATATTTGATTCCGCGATTTCGAATATGTTTGATGAATTGTGTTGATAATTGAACCGAGTCTTTGTTTCATTTTCTTGCTGCAATCTATCGGTTTAGATTTACAAAAAAAAATATTGTTTTTCCTGTGATTCGATTTTCTAGGGTTTTCAGTTTGATTTCTTGAATTTTCCTTCAGATATTGTTCAAAATCTTTTTCATCTTTGATCATCTCATTTCATTCTCACATAATGACTTTCAGAAATCACTTCAATTCACCATTTCTACCTTCATCTGAATTAGAATTCAGCTCTCATTTTGGTGCAAAGTCCTCTGACAGGACCTAATTTTCAGGACTGGCGAAGAGCAATGAGAAGATCTTTAATCATAAAAAAATAAGCTCTGCTTCATTAAACCTTGAACTACTGGTATAGCTATTCCAAAAAGGGGAGATCCATTGTATGGAATTTGGGAGCAAGTAGATCAGACAGTACTTACCTAGATTACAACCACATTGGTGAAGAACATTGCACAGTCAGTGATGTGGTTGAATTCTTCTCTTGAGGTTTGAAAAAATCTAAAAAATATGTACTCTAAAGCTAATGCATACAAATTATTCAATCTACTTGAAGAGTTTCATTTTCCGAAACAAGGATCTATGTGTGTTGATGAATATTATTCTCACTTAAAGATACTATGGGATGAATACTTAACCCTTAGTCCTTTACCTATATGTACATGTGGTGATTGCACTTGTGGTGTTTTATCTGTTATGCAGGAATATTATGACACTGATTATGTCATTAGATTTCTAAAAGGGTTAGGTACGTAATTTGGAGATGTAAGATCAAAAAATCTTATGAAGAAAAAATTACCTATGATAGATAATGTCTTGAATATGACCACACAATATGAAAATCAGCTTTTGTATTCTAATCAGCAAACCGAGGTTCAGGTCATATGTACTCAAGGTCTTGGTCATAATAATAGTAGTTACAACAATGAGCCTATTTTGACCAAGAATAATGCAGGAACCTTAAGTATGAATGCTAGTTCAAGTAGTTATAATTCTGTGAATGTTATGACTGGTGGATGTTTTAAGAAACGAGGTTTTGGCAAGAAAGGAATGGTTTGCACCTTTTGTAGTAGGGATGGTCATACCGTAGAGAGATGATATAAAAAGCATGGGTATCCTCCTGGACATAGACTCTATAAGACTAAACCTCAGTCCTGGAATAGTGTTAATGCCAATTCTAATAACACTGTTGCTGGAAATGCTAGTACTCATGATTCCTCAAGTGTTGCAGCATCACCAAATGTTATTAGACATTTAACTGGGATGTCAACAGAACTTGCATCTAGTGGAGGAGTTTCTGGTTTCAGCTATGAACAATTTATTCAATTTATTAGGAGTGTGAATATGTCAGAAAAGAATTATGTTGCTTCTTCATCTTCAGAGACAATGCACCAACCCATGATCAATGCTAATTTCCGTGGTGGCTTCAATAGTCCTTCAGGTACATCTTGTTTTTTCAATAACAGTGTTTGGATCATTGACTCTGGAGATACTGATCATATCATGTATTCTCCTAAATTCTTTTATTCATCTATCTTAGTTCTCAACATGTTTGTTAGATTGCCTAACCACATGATCATACTTGTTACACATATATGAGTTGTGTAATTATCTGTTTCTCTCATACTCAAAAAAGTTCTATGTGTTCCTTCTTTCAACATGTACATTATTTATGTTTCACAAGTAACCAAACAAAATTCATATCAAATTGTTTGTTCTTCTGATAAATGTGACATTCTTGCCCTGCCTTCCTTGAGGAGGATTGGGACAGCTGAGGGTTGAAATTGACTTTATCTTCTCAATCACAAAACTCTTGTTTCACAACCTCACATTGCTGCATCCATCAATCACTCTTCTTCTGTCTCAACTTCAATCCCTGCTGTTGAAGTTAATCATTCTTCTGTCTCAACTTCAAAAACTTCTACTGAAGTTACTTCTTTGCTATGACACTATAATTAGGTCACCTTTCTTTTCCTAGGATAAAGCTTATTAAGAAAATAAAGTCTCTTCCATGTAATAAGACTTGCTCTTGCAGTATATGTCCAATAGCTAAGCAACACACGCTAATTTTTCCTCTTAGGAATACTATTGTAAAGTCTGCTTTTGATCTTGTTCATGTAGACATTTGGGTCCTTACAAGCAAGCTACTTTGTATGGTCAGAAATATTTCTTAACCCTTGTTGATGACTTTACAAGGTTCACTTGGACCTTTCTGTTAAAAACTAAGTCTGAAGCCCAAAAAACTTTGCAATCTTTTTGTACCTTTGTTCTTACTCAATTTCACGCTGCATAAAGATCATTAGATCAGATAATGGGCCAGAATTTTTTATGCTTGATTTTTACCTCAACAAAGGCATAATCCACCAAACTTCTTGTATAGCTACTCCTGAGCAAAATGATGTTGTTGAAAAGAAACACCAACACATTCTTAATGTAGTTACATCTTTAAAATTTCAGTCCAATATCCCTATGGATTTCTGGGGTTTTTGCATAAAACATGCAACATATCTTATCAATTTAACCTCATCTCCTGTCATTGGTAAATTCAGTCCTTATGAAAAACTATTCAAATATCCTCCTTGGTATGATAATCTGAAAGTATTTGGTTGTCTTAGTTATGCTTGTACATTAAAACAAGGTAGAGGGAAATTTGATCCTAGAGGAAAAAGATGTGTTTACTTAGGCCAATCTTCCACTTCAAAAGGTTACATTCATTTAGATTCTGATGATAATCATGTATTCATATCTAAAAATGTTATATTTGATGAACATGTATTTCCTTTTCATTAATCCATCATTGAACTTAATATTCCTTCTATTTCTTCCCTGCTGCCACATTTATTTGTGATTCTACTTCACCTCCTGTCATTAGCATTCCTTCCTCAAATATCACTACTGAGGATCATTCTCCTCCATCTGTTAGCAATGATGTTCATTCTTCCTCATTACTTGTTTCCTATGATATTCCTCTTCATCTTCTTCCATTCATTTTCCCTCAGAAAGTCAACAAGACTCACTTCTGTTCCAGTTCATCTCAAAGATTTTCATTGTCCAACACTTCCTAAAACTTCTCTTCATTCCATCAATTCAGTTATTTGCTATGATCAGTTAACTCCTAGACATAAGTCATTTATACTGTCATTAGAAATAACTCTTGTACCTAATAGTTATTATGAAGTTGTTAAGGAAACTGTTTAGCAGGATGCTATGTTAGCTGAGTTAAATGCATTATAAGTCAATGGCACTTGGGAAATTGTTGATTTACCTTATGGGAAGATGGTCATTGGATGTAAGTGGGTTTACATGATCAAGTTCAATTCTGATGGAACTATTGAAATGTGTAAAGCCAGATTAGTGGCTAAGGGATATACACAACAAGATGGGGTAGATTTCTTAAGCACCTTTTCTCCTGTTGCAAAAATGACATCCATTAGAACTCTCATAGCCTTGGCTTCTGTAAATGGGTGGTTTGTACAACAGTTAGATATTAATAATGCATTTCTGCATAGTGATCTCCATGAAGAAATTTATATGACAATGCCTCCTGGTTATGGAAATGGAAAGAAGAATCGGGTATGTGAACTTAAGAAATTCATATATGGTTTGAAACAAGCAAGTAGGGAGTGGAATGCCACTCTTACTAAGGCTTTACTTGATCTTGGTTTTCAACAATCATGGCATGATTATAGTTTTGTTTGCCAAGATAAATGAAGATGTTTTCATTGCCTTACTTGTGTATGTTGATGATGTTGTCCTAGTTAGCAACATGGAAGAAATTAATACTGTTAAAAACTGCTTGAATGATAAATTTAAGATCAATGATTTAGGGGATCTTAAATACTTCTTGGGGATAGAAGTAGCTAGGAACAAGACAGGTATTACACTTTGTCAAAAAAAAAAATATGTGTTGGATTTGCTTAAAGAAGAATGATATTTAGACTGCAAGCCTATTGGTTCACCCATTGATCCTAAGGCCAAGTATGCACATGATGATTCTAAGCCCTTTCCAGATGTTACAGAGTACAAGCAGATTATTGGTAAACTTTTGTACTTAACTGTGACTATGCTTGATTTATCTTACACAATGCAGCAGTTAAGTCAATTTTTAAATAAACCTACTTTGTTACATTGGAAAGCAGTGCACAAGATCCTTAGATATTTGAAGAAATGTCTAGGTTTGGGATTATTCTTTCATTCTCAGAATAATGTGGAGTTAAAGGGTATACAGACAGTGATTGGGTAGGTTGTATTGAAAAAGAAGGTTTGTTACTGGATTTTGCATCTTCTTAGGGAATTCTTTGATCTCTTGATCTCTTGGAGATCAAAGATGCAATAAACAGTGTCAAAAAGCTCTGCAGAAGCAGAATATAGAGTCATGTCCATGGCCACTTGTGAAATTCAATGGCTTATGTTCTTGCTTAGAGAATTGGGAATTAAATAAACCAAGGCAGTTCCTTTATTCCGTGACAGTAATAGTGCTGTGTATGTTGTTGAAATCCTATCTTCCATGAGAGGACTAAGCATATTGAAATTGATTGTCACATTGCAAGAGAGAAATACCAAGCAAGAATCATAAAACCTCTGCCTATTACATCTTACAAGCAACTGGCATATTTATTCACAAATGCACTACCTACAGCAAGATTTAAGTATCTTGTGGAAAGTTTGGGATTATTCAACTTGTACCACACTCCAAATTATGGGAGGTTGTTGAAGAACAATGATGGTGATGATCAGAAACAGCAAAGATGAAGATTAATTTGTAGTTTGATGTTTTGCATTGTGTAGTAAAGAGTTAATGGGTTGGAGCCTTGCATTGGGCTTGTATTATTAGTTGGGTCTTTTTGTATAGAGTTGACCCGGTCCACTTAAGTAGATAAGATAGTTATCTTTTTTTGAAAATACAAATAGTTGATGTGAAAGTAGTTATTTTTAGTTTTCTTCTATAAATAGTCAATTGTACAGCTTTTACAATTAATGAGAAAATCAGAATTTTTTCCCAAAAACTCTCTTCTTCATTTTTTTCTCGGTTCATCAAATTCTTCAACTATTTCTAAATTTTTCAAATTTTTTTAAGATAAAAAACTACACTTTTAAAATTTTTGGGACTCCTGACACCTCCACCCCGCCCACTAGCTTTGTCCCTTATTTTTTATTAAAAATTGGGTAAAATATACTCATGTTTTCCATCCAAAATTATCTCAATTTCTAATTAGGGTTATTTTGGACATGTTCTAGGAAATTCCACAAATCCATATACCGTTTCTCTACATTGATAAGAAAAAAAAATGAAAAACAAGAAGAATTTAATTCATTACTCCCTACGTTCAATAATATAAGTAATTTAGAAAATAATATTGATATTTTGATATCTTGATTCTTTTGTTCCTTAATTTTTACTATATGTCGTAAACTACTTATATTATGTAATGAGAGTAGTATGAAATTCAGAATGATGAATTAATATAATAAGGTTCATCCAAATACCTAAAAAAACGAGAATAGAGAACAAATACTAAGCTGATAAAACATTTTAGTAAACAGTTGCCGACAAGAAATGAGAATTCTTACCGATCCCCTCCCAATTAAGACGTCGGCGGCGGGTAGTTGTTTGAAGACGATGATGGATTTTGGAGGATTTCCTGATCAAAGACTATATGGTTTTGATGATCCAAGCAAGTAAGACTAATATATGAATAACAAGAAAAAAAATTGTCCCACTAAAATCGACCGGGATTATTAAAAAATATTTTTTATGTCTTTTTATCAACTGATGGGCCCAGACCTAAAACTGGAGAGTTTAATCACCAGTGACGTGGGGGCTGGACTTTTGATTTTTTTTTTTTTAATTAATAAATCCTCAGTTTTTATTTGAATTATTAGAATTGATATAAAAAATTGGCAAAACTCCCGTGGAACTTATACCATGATACGAATACAAACTATTACGTGTGAAATTAGAGTTAAGGGGAAAGATCTGCAAGATAGTCCAGTTGGTTACGGGGTAGTAGATTGTATAGAGGACACATGATCGATTCTTGACAGCCGTAGTGTGGAAGTTTCAATCCTTCAATGTGGGAGTGGCTTCTTGTGGGCACCAAGTTAAAAAGTCCTCCCCTGGTCGGACTGTTGTGTCGTCTTGATTTACATCCTCCAACTACACTGTCGGAGCTTTTGTGTAGAGAGTTAAGGGGAAAGGAATAGGGAGGAATATAGACTATAAAATTGTTACATTTAACTAGGTTGTGAGCTAGTGTGTTACATTTCCTCGGTATAAAGGCCAATTTCCAATCCTTGTGATTTTTGAGGTATTGTCTTCCTTTCAAGGTTAATGGTTTGTTTCTTTTTATCCAAAATAGCTTGGATAGCAAACAAAGCATACCCTTAATGATCAAATTATGGCATCGGATGTCTTTCCTTATAGCAAAATTAAAAATGGCCGCTTCAGTTTCAGCCGCAAATGGAAAAAGTTCCTCGAATCTTTTGGTCCAGACTCTTAAAATTTTACCCTCATCATTTATCAAAATATAAGCACAAAAAAAAAAAGGGAATTATAGTCCCAATTTGCGTCACTTAACATTTAAAAGATCTAAGGTAACTTGTTTTCCGATATGAGACTGCTTTATCTTCAACTTGGTTGAACTTTTGCTTGCTTAATTTTTCCTCTATGTCGTTGTCGGCGCTCCATCTTCTTTAAATGTCAACTTGAATCAAGATGTTTTTTGAGTAATATTTGTTTTACATTTTTGTTTTAAGCGTTTTATTAACACTAACCCTTCATATTTTAGGTTGAATTCATAATCGCTGCTAATTATATCTTTGGATAGACAATCTTGATGCTTATATGTTTTTTTAAATAAACGTCGCACGAATATTGCCCGCATAAATTATTGTTTATTTTCTTTTCTGAATACGCATAAATTATTGTTTGCATATAGTAATTATTTCCTCTTTTTTTTTTTAATATAGTCACCCTCTAAATTTTTATCTCTTAAGTTTATATTATGGACAGAAACTTATATGCATTTTACCTTTATTTTAAGAACTATTAAATGGTAACAATTAAAACTAAACCTTAGTAAATTCTAATTCCCTAGTTGGCTAGGGTTCTCTCGTCTCTAGGGTTTCGTCAACTAGGGTTTAGAGCCGTTCTTTTCTTGCTTCTTGATTCCGGTGCCGGCAACTCTCTCCTGGCACGCTTCATTGCTCTCTCTCTCTCTCTCTCTCTCTCTCTCTCTCTCTCTCTCTCTCTCAATACACTGGTTCTCACACAGATACTGGGTAACAGAATGGATCACGAACTCGCACTGCAACTTGAATCGATAACTCTCACTGAAGAAGAATCGGAAGCCGTTGAACTTGAATAAACGGATTTGGCGGCGGGTTTGGCTGAATGTAAGCGGAGTTTGTATGGGATTGTTCATAAGTATGGTGCTATCAACCACATGTGATTCAAAACAGCCATGGCTCGTGCATGGCGTTGTGGTGACTTCCATATCCAAGGTTTAGCTAACGGGTTTTTATTAGTTTTTCTTTGGTACTGATGAAGCTGCGAAATTCGTCCTTAATAATGGGCCATGGAGCTTTGATAATCACGTTATTGCTCTTCGTGCATGGAAGGAGGGGTACGTTCCGGCCCTCAATGATTCCAAAGGCGAATATTACTGGGTTCACGTAGCGGTAGGTGACCGGTTGTTAGCAAGTCTAGAAATAACGGCAAGGCTAGGTCGTGGGTTCATTCAATGTAAAGAAATACAGGTCTGCGTAGTTGTCGGTGGTAAAGGCGATAGCTTTCTTCGTCTGAGGGTACTGATTGATCTCACAAAACCTTTGCGCAGATTTATTAAGTTATGTTTGCATGGTGGTGGTGAGCGTTTGCTCAAAGTACGGTATGAACGTCTTCCTAAGCTATGTTTCTATTGTGGTATGTTAGGGGCATCGTCACATAAATTGTTTGGTCAAGCTTGTTGATGTTGTTGATACAGGCAAGATGCCGTTCGGGATTGGTATGGGTGGAGTTACGGAGGTTCCTTATGACATCATGGTGCGGCATACTGATCATTCGGCTTACCTTGAAACTCTGGTCGGGGTCAACACTGGTGCGATTCTGCCGGCAACACAGATGGCTCGGGCTAATCATGCAGTGGCTGAGGGAAAGAGAATTCTAAAAGTTAGCAAAAGGGCACTTGATATGGATGCCAATGATGAAGGATCTGAGGGCTCTAAGCGCCCAAAGTTGGTGAATATGAGCTCGGCTAGGGATGATGTTGTCTTGCTGACGGATGGTGCATTGCAGGGGCCTTTTCATGAACCAACGGTGGGGAATACTGAGCAGCCTTGTTAAGGCTGTTAATCCCAATGTTCTTTTTCTTTCTGAAGCTTTGCTTTTTAGTACTGATATGGCTGTTATTCGAGTTAAATTAGGATTTCGTAATGGTTTTTTTGTTGATCGTGTAAACCGTAGTGGTGGTCTTGCTTTATTATGGAACTCAGAAATAAATCTTAATCTTCTTAGCTATTCCCCTAGTCATATTGATGCTTACATTGTTGAGGATGATGGTTTTGTTTAGCGTATAACAGGGTTTATGGTAATCCTAAACATGACCTCCAACATGAATCTTGGACTTTATTAAAACGATTATCTCAATTACACAGTTTACCATGGCTAGTATTGGGCGATTTTAATGAGTTATTATTTGATCATGAGAAAACAGGATTATCGCACAAACCTCAGATTCAAATAGACCGCTTCCGCAAAGCTATCTCAGCTTCCGACTTGCATGCCCTTGGATATTATAGGCCAAAATTTACGTGGAACAATGGGCGAGATGAACCTCACACGGTGTATGAGCGGTTGGATAGGGGGTTTGCTAATGAGACATGGAAAGAAAAATTTACAGCTTCAAAACTGCACGTGTTATCGCATGAGGGTTCTGATCACTTACCTATTTTTGTTACTTCGCGGATGATGAGTAATGGGCGGTTATTTCACGGACAAAAATTGAAAAGATTTGAGCCTTTGTGGCTAAGGCACCAAGAATGCAAAGAAATATGGGAGTCACAGTGGGGGTATGGTGCAAACGACCAAAGTTGCCCAAGTGATTCGGAAAGTCTCGACCACCCGAGACGCTTTGCATGGCTGGGGAGCGGTGAAATTCAAGCAACTGACCAAACAGCAATCACGGCTACTTCACTTGATCGGTTCTTCTCATCGGCGGAGGTTACAAAAGCTCTCAATGATATGCCAGGTATGAAATCTCCTGGACCAGATGGGATGCATGCATGTTTTTAACATAAAATGTGGTACTGTTGTGGTCCTGGTATTACTGATATGGTGCTTGGAATTCTTAATAATGGTGATGACATAGAGGCTCTCAATTACACGTATATTGTTTTAATCCCTAAAGTCAAATCCCCAAGGCGTATGACTGAATTTCGGCCAATTAGCCTTTGTAATGTGCTGTATAAACTGGTCTCTAAAACTATAGTTAACAGGCTAAAGGATGTTATGGGAAGAATTATTGATGAGGCTCAGAGTGCCTTTCTTAAAGGTAGGCTAATCACGGATAACGCCATTGTTGCTTTCGAGGTCTTTCACTATTTGCAGGTCAAACCAAAGCAATCTCCGGAGCTCGCCCTCAAATTGGACACAAGTAAGGCTTTTGACCGTGTGGAATGGGATTATCTGGAAGCAGTCATGAATATTTTATGTGTTTCGCGGAAGCTAATACAAACTATTATGGCTTGTATTCGGACGATGAGATTCTCTGTCTTAATCAATGGACAGCCATCTGAGGTGTTTAGGCCGAGTCGTGGGATCCGCCAAGGCGACCCGTTGTCTCCCTTCTTGTTCATTTTGTGTTCTGAAGGATTTTCGGCTCTAATCCGGAGAGCTCAGGAGATTGGTTCCTTACAAGGAGTGCGGATAGGTAACTCAAGGCCAGAGGTAACCCACTTGCTATTTGCTGATGACAGCCTTCTTTTTGCGCAGGTTACCATGCAGTATATTGATTCTATCCAAACTATTCTTCGGGAGTATGAGTATCATTATAGTCAGTTTATTAACATGAACAAATCTTTCATCTACTTTGGCAGAGGTACTGATATGTCTTTGAAAGAAATGGTGTTGATGCACCTTGGGGTGCTTGAGGATGATGGTACTGGTAAATATCTTGGCATGCCTTATATCATTGGTAGGTCCAAGAATAAATCTTTTTCCTTTGTGAAGGATATGGTATGGAAAAAGCTTAATGGATGGAAAGAAAAATTCATTTCTCAGGCCAAGAAAGAAGTCTTACTGAAATCAGTGGTCCAAGCAATGCCTACTTATATTATGTCATGTTTTCTTTTACCTGAGGCTGTTCGGAATGAAATCACCTCTATGATGAGACAGTTTTGGTGGGGGGAGAATGATGGCTCGCGGAAAATATGTTGGAAATCTTGGAAGAGCATTTGTGTTCCTAAATCAGAAGGGGGACTTGGTTTACGTGATTTGGAGGCTTTCAATCTCGCGTTGCTAGCAAACCAATCCTGGCTTATCGTCAACAATCCCCACACTTTGGTTAGTAGAGTTCTCAAAGCAAAATATTATGCATCTACTAATTTTTTGAATGCTAAGGTTGGAACGCAAAGTTCTTATATGTGGCAAGTATCATGGATGGTCAGTACTTGCTACATTTGGGAATAAAATGGAGAGTTAGTCATGGGCGAAACATCCGCGTGTGGGGAGATAGGTGGCTGCCGACCCATCCGACTTTTCGGATCATCACCCCGTGCCCTCCACACTTGGAGAATGTTACTGTATCACAATTCATTGATGTGGAGAATGGTTGTTGAAATGAGGAGCTTATTGGTCAATATCTAAACTCCTTTGATGCTCAAAATTTACTCTCAATACCCCTGTACTCCTCTTGGCCGAATGACCGGCTGGTTTGGGCCTACCATAAATCCGGGAGGTATACTGTGAAGACAGGATATAAGGCACTAATGGAGCATTCACACCGAACGGAGATTGAGGTCGGAACGTCAACGAATACAAATGTTAGTAGATTTTGGAGTTCGGGGTTCCACCGAAATTGAAGATTTTTATTTGGAGGTGTTGCCATGGGATCCTTCAAACGAATGCTAACATATCACGCCGCATTCCGAACAAAAGTCCACTATTTTCCCGCTGTGGAAATGGGGCAAAATCTGATCGGCATTATTTTTTGATTGTCCATATTCAAGTTCGGTTTGGAAGTGCATGCAAGGGTACAATAAATGGAGAAAATTTCCAGCGACCAGCCTTCTTGATTTCTTTGATGGAGTCTTGCAACAAGAGAGCCCGCGGAATTGCTGTGTACTTGTACATTTCTTTTGGTTCCAATGGTTGCGGAGGAATTCGCATGTTTTTCAAGGTCGGGTCACAAAAGAAAAAAACATCATTCGGCAAATCCATGTTGTTGCGGATGAATTTTATACCATGTCACAAGAGGCTTTGGCAGGAATATCATGCCCGCAGCAATTGATCGGTGACCGTCGTTGGAATCCGCCACTGCCGGATGAATATAAGCTGAACTGCGATGCTTCTTGGACTGAGCAGCTGGCTGGGATTGGAGCTGTTCTCCGGAATACACACGGTGAGGTCTTAGGGAGCCTCTCGGCCAGACTACGCCATTCTGTGTCTCCTCTCCATGCGGAGCTACTGACTATTTTGGAGGGAGTAAAATTTGCTATGGAATTTATTAATACTCACCTCACAGTCGAGACAGATTCCTTGGAGTCCGTGAACCGACTCTGCAGCGCTGATGAAGACCTCTCTGATATAAGACACATAGTAACATTAGTTCGACAGGAGCTTTTGTTTTTTCCTTCTTTTTGTGTTAGACATGTTCGCCGGGAAGGCAATGTGGTTGCACACTTGTTAGCACGGTTTGGCACTGCCATAGAGAACACTCGTACGTTTGTGGAGAGTGTTCATACTTCTTGTGTACCCGCAGTTCTTGCAGATATTCAATAAATATCTTCTTTCTTCAAAAAAAAAAAAAAAAAAGTAATTTAGTAACAAACACATGATAACTCAAATTATCAAATTATCTCCAATTATTAACAAATTTTCTCTTTTTCCAAATGTAATACTTATAATAATTAATGAAGGGCATATAAAAAAATATTGAATGAAAAATATTAACTTAACCATGTTAATTAATTTTCTTAATCCGTTAAAAAAAAATAAAAAAGAGAAATACGTCTGTCTATTTTTATGGGATAGAATTATTTATGGGTTAAGCGTTAGGTATTTACTCAGTCAAATCTTCTAATGAATTTAGATTTTTAAAAATAAAATATGAGCTACCTACTATGATGATTATGATAGAGGAACCAATGAATATCTTTCTCCTTTTCTGTGAAGAAGAATATCTTCTTCTTTTTTTTCTCCTTAAGGTCTCTTTCTTTTTCTTTTTTTCCCAGGTGTCCTTGCAGTGGCGGAGGAAATATTTTGCCCTTGTAATATAAAATATTTTGCCCTAAACAATTTGAAATTACATAATATTACTATCTAACACTTAGTTTCACTACTAACTTTCATAATAATATTATTTATTACTCACTCTATTCGGATATGAATGTACAAATTTCATTTTTTGATGTCCAAAATTAGATGTCTCATTTTCTAAAATAGAAATAATTTTGATTTTAACTTCAGTAGTAGTCTCCTATAATCTAATAGAATTAAAATTCATTAGTATATTGGTCCCTCCAATTTCCAAATTTAAGGAGATTAAACTCTAATAACACATAGTTTTACAACTATCTTTCTTAATTTAATTGATTAAACTTTATCACACACTAATGATGACGGTTTAATTTTTGCCAAATGTAAATATTGTGGTGATATATTTAGTCAAAAAAATAATTGAGTGACAAAACTCGCAAAACGTAAATAGTTTAATGACTGAAAATAGCTATTAGCTCTTCTATAAAAATATACATATATTTACTCAAATAATATTTTCTTTATAACTTTCTCATTTTATTTTGAAGTATGATCCATGACACTAACCTCTACAAACTAGTCGGCTTTTCTTAATTTTTTATATTTGTTTTGTCAATTTTTTTGAATTAGTTTTTGTATCTTTTCAATTCAGGTATTCTAATAAAAATATATTCTTCTACCTCAGGTATATCATCTTACACCGTGAGCAATTTTTAGTTCGATCCCATAAATTCAAAAAATCCTGACTCCGCCAATGTGTCATGATATTATTGGCTTGATAGTTCGATGTGAAATTTTGAGTATAAATCCGTAAGATATAATTCCAGATGACTAACTTCTTCCACTGCCAATTCATTTGGCCACAAGTTAGAATTATTCTTGTCTTGCTTTTTCGGCTTTATTTAAGGGGAGGGGAAGTGGAACTTTAGGGAAAGTAAATATATTTACATCCATCTTGTTTGGTATGAGAGGAAGGAAGATAAATTACAAGTAATTTTTTTCATTAATTTAAATTATTTATTTTATTAAAATGACTATTACTCCCTCCGTCCCAAAATAACCGTCCACATTTCCTTTTTAATATGTCCCAAATTATTTGTCCACTTTCTAAATAAATGGCTCATTAATTACAATTTTTCCAATTCTAACCCTTACATTAAATGTTGGAGAGAGAAGGCTATAGAGAGAAGAGGAGGTAAAATTAAATTGAAGTAATATTAAATAGGGTCATGTTTGACATTGTACCATATTTCACTATAGAATTTGATAAAACCTTAATTCCCGTGCAAAATACAAAGTGGACAGATAATTTGGGACGGAGGGAGTATACTCTTAGAAAAATTAAAGTAAGGAATTAGGGGGAAAAAAAGTATAAGGAATTTGAATGTCTTTTACACATCAAATACTTTCCAACCTTATGTAGAGGTGGATAGGCCTGCAAACGGGTCGGGTTTAGATCCGTATCCGAACTCGAATCCAAAAAAAACAATTAGAATTTGGTAAGAACTTCATACCCATATACCTGCATCCGAATCCGAATCTGAATCTGTATAAAAGTAATAAAACGGTTACGGGTCTAAAATATAAAAACCGGATCCATAGACCCGAATCCGTTTATATATATATATATATATATATATATATATATATATATATATATATATGTGTGTGTGTGTGTGTGTGTGTGGTAAATAAATAGTTATATATAAATAATTTTTTTTAACCTTTGAATCAGTTCACATCTAAGGTTAGATTTTTACTCTAATTTTATCCTCACATATAAAAGTATTTGAATAAAAGCTATAAACAAAGTTCTTCCGTCGTTTCATTCTCTTTTCATAATAGTCGAGAGCCTTAGATAGAAAAATAAAAATTATGAGGATTGGACTTTTTAATCAGTCAAAATAGAAAAGTAAAAAATAGGATGATTGAACTTTATGAAACGGGTTTTACCATATCCAAATCGGCGGATCTAGTAATAGACATTATGGAGGATCCGGATTCGAATTCGGTAGAAAAAATTAAAAACGGATATGGATCCAAAATAGACAATTCCGTATGCATTTGTATCCGCTTGCAGGCCTAGAGGTGGATCTCACTCCCTCCATATTTACTTCTCATCCCCATCCCCTCCTACAAAACAAGAGTATTTGCTCAAATACTTTCCCATTTACTTCTCCTACTCCTCCCCTTTCGCTTTTCTTTCTTACCAAACAAACGCCAACTGTGAAAGAAAAGGAAAATTTAAACGATCATGAGCTCTCTAAAAGTGCATTCTTGTATTGGATTGAGAAGCCAAGATTACAAAGCCTGAAGCTAGGATCCCAACCAAGATCAAAATCAGAATTGCTTCCAAGAACTCAATTAAAATTTACTCTTTAACCCGACCAGAATCATAACTCGGGGATCTTTTTCGACAAATTTTCACAAACCGACTACTTTTGAGATGGAACCCTCTGCAGATTTGCTGCAATGGTGCAGCTCCAAGAACAGAATTTCCATGAAACCGCGAGGAATCTCCTCCCAGGAGTCCGCAGGACTAGGCGTTATAGGCATGGAAAGTCAAAGCCGGAGGTTTCTTAGCGCTTCAAATCAGTCTTATTATTTTATTTTATTTAGCAGTAAAAAAAAACATTGCAAATCCACCAAACATGCGAGTGTTACATCCTGTGAACTTACCAGAACGATATCCCATTCTAGCCAAAAGATTGAGCCGGGACATTTCCCGCCCTCTTGACAAATGACAAAGAGGTAGTACTAAGTAACAACATGCCCTAGAGGCAAAAGATCAGAAGTTGTAGAGCTAAGCCTTTGGACACATTCAAGATTGTCACTCTCCACCTCAAAGGAATTTAATAATCAGTCTTATTATTCAGAAGAAGATATCTGAGAGATCATTTAGGTCCCCCGGGAAAGCATAATTTTTCAGTTTCAGCATCTTAAAGGTTCGGTAGCATGGCAATTCGGGCCATGCCCGTCCTCCCAAGCCTAATCTAGCAAACCAATGACTACATATTACATAAACATGGAAAACCTACGTTAACCAAACTTCAAAGTATCAGTGCAGGAAAAATATATATCTGGTTTGGAACGAAAACCAACAGAGAAATGCACAACTTTGACTCGGAATAATAGATCCCGTGTTCTACCCCCCCACCCTAACCCAGTAAAAATAATTGGAAAAAAAAAAAGAGAGGTGAAATGCAGAACATAAAGGAACAGAGTATTGAAGGCACTGACTGAGACAATGCTGAGTATCTACGTATGCAACATAATCTTGAGAAATCTTTGAAACGTACTGTGAAGTTTTGGACGACTGAGTTTTCTTCAAGAGATGCTCGAGTGTTTGCATCATCAGAGAGAACTGCATGAGCCGTGTTTCTGCAACGATAAGCTGGATTGCCATTTCTCAGTTGGGCGAAGAAATGTTTTGGTTGCTTGAAAGCATCCAAAGCGAAGGACAACCTGCGGGAGAAGGACATATAAAAAAAATCATGTAAACCACAGCATATTTGAAGTATCTGAAATAAATGATCCTTTTGACAGCCAGAAGCAAGAGAGAGAAACACCAGAGATGGAATACAAAATCATCGCGCACTTGATTTATCAGATCAATTTCAACACCGAGTTAGAAGAATTCGATTTAACATAATCATACCAAACTTGGTTATAATATGTTATCCTATCATACTCAAAATTATCTCAGTATAAAGGGAATGGAAAAGAGTTACCTTTTCAGCATTGCATTCAATTGATAGTCAAGAAGTCATTTGTTCTAAAATTCAGAACTCAAGGTGCTCTTTCAGATCAATCCCTTTCAATACGAACTTCAACCCCATCAATATGTGATCTAATTTCTTCAGCTGAAAGCTCAGCAGAAACACTACAATAATGCAGTTCAATTATCTCCAAGGTCGGAATTTCTGCAATACTAAACGGAATTTCTTCCAGAAACGCGCAAGACCTCAAAACTAAACTTTGTAGCCTTGGAAAGTTCAAGCTCGAAGCATTCCAGCGCTCTAGATCGGTCTTCTCAATTAGGAGATGTTTTAGTTGAATAAATCCATCTTCAGTTGCTGTCCATTCTTGTCCTTGAAAAGCATAGTTTTTCAATTTTAGCACCTCGAGGTTAGGCAACCAGGAAATGGAATACATATCCTCCCATGAAAGATAGCTCCAACTTAGTGTCAATTGCTTAATAGATGAAGGGAAAGCCCCGTAGAGTAATTTGTACCGTTTTATGCTTTTTTCCGCATAAAAGGAGCACTGCAATCTCTCGAGTTCTTCAAGATGGACAAGATTGGCGAGGAAATTGGACGTCTCACGAGCATTGTAGTCTTCTTCAGTTTCACATATTCCGAGTTTCTTGATGTGAGGTAAAATCTGAAAAACTTCCCAGGTGCAACTGGCAAACCGAACTGTGGATAGAGTTTCCAAGAATTTTGGAGCAAACTGAGTAAATTTATAGAAATGCCAAAATGCACCTGGAAGAATAGGAATGCAAGAATTTCCCATTCTTATAATATGGAGATTCCTCAGCCGCGGGGCAGCTAGTTGAAGATACGGATTACCTCCATCTCGTTTGATGTTCCAATGAATAACCAAAATCTGCAGATTACAAAGTAAAGAAAATTCTGCAGGAAACATGTAGGATACATTAAGCTCGAGATATCGTAGAAGAACCAGCTTCAGTATTTGCTGAGGGAAATGATCAAAACGCAGAAAACCTATGTCCAATACCCTGAGCAACTTGAAGTGCAAATGTAAAAAGAATATGTCTGGCGAGAAAAAACAACCCGAACTAAAACATAAAAAAGAACGAACCAACAGAAGTGCAGGCAACAGGTAGACATCCACAGGAAATTCCGAGTGGAAACTGAGAAGGTGCTTATCATTTAGGTCGGCTGGAAAAACTCGGGAATCTCTTTTAATTACTTCCATGAACTTCTCTTTCCGAGCTTCTCGCAAGCATAACTCTCTTAGTAGATCATGGATGAGACAGGTTTTAATTTTTCCGACCAAACTCCTCTTTCCGACCATAACTAAGCCTCTGTCAACAAGATCATTTAAGCAATCCTCCCCAAACTCTTCAAGACTTTTTGAAGAATTCAAATCCAAGAAGCCCTCAGCAATCCATAAGTTGATCAATTTCTGAACATCGATTTCCCAATCCTCAGGGAAAGCTGCCATATACAGGAAGCAAGCCTTCAGGCGATGAGGCGAGTGGTTGTAACTCAATGCTAGAATTTCTAGGCATTCTTCTGGATCAGTTATTACTAGCGAGCTTAATGTAGCTACTGTATCTTTCCAGCATTGATACGTCCTCTCAAGCTGAGAGAGATAACCAGAAATAACAACAATGGCCAGGGGTAGTCCTTGACATTTTTTGGCTATATGCTTACCGCAATCTACCAATTCAGGGGGACAACTTTCTTTTCCGAAGACCTTCTGCTCCATCAGATTCCAGCTTTCATCTGCCCCTAGAAGACGCATGCAATAAGGAGGAGTTTTAGGACTCACACGCACAGCCACATTTTTCAGACGAGTGGTCAATAGTATTCTACTTCCATTTGTGTCATCTGGAAATATCCTACTAAAATCATCCCAGGCCTTAAAACTCCATACGTCATCCATGACAATCAAATATCTCCGACCCTTTAATCTTTTGTACAAATACTCAGCTAGCTGTTCTTTGCTCATATTATAGATTTCGTTTGTGATTTGTGTGACAGACCGCAGAAGGCCTAGCAACAAATCTCTCACTTGGTAATCTTGAGATACTGTAACCCATGCACGACAATGGAAATGATACACTGCAAAGGGATTATCATAAATTCTCCTGGCAAGAGTTGTTTTACCAATTCCAGCCATCCCCACAATTGTGAGGATTTCGAGGTTAGTGGTTCGTCTATGTAAAATTTCATTGGAGATGTCATCGAGGCCCAAAACCATATCCTCCTTAGCTAGAGGAGGTTTTGAAACTTTTCTTGAGATACTTGATGATTGTGAATTCTCAATCTCCGGTGTCTCATCATACAAAGTTTTCACCTTTTCCTTCAAATATTCAATCTCTTGCAATCTGGATACCAGAGTAGGGAGAATGCCGTACTCCTCATGGAAAATTTCATCCAATGCTGTCCTAATGATTGGCAGTAAAGTAAACTTTTTTTGAACAAGAAAAACATCATTGTGTAAAATCAATAGCAAAGAATTCATTTTCGATTGAAGTGAAATATCCAGAAACTTTTCTTCAACAAAATCTTCTGCTCTACTCGCTATAGTACTAATACGTTTCTCCAAATCTTTCACATTCTGATTTTTATGCAGATTTTCGGTATCCCTGAGAAAATCCATCAAGTAACTAAGATCTTGGAAAAGACCCTTGATTTGCTCATCCCCTTTGAGGACAAAGTTCGTATCTATTTTAAGTTTGGCAAAGGCCGAGAACATATCATCCAGATTAGCCATCCAATCTGGAAACTTTTCTTTCAACATTGCTGGCATGTTAACATAAAATTTATCTAGCTCTACTTCTAAAAAATTCATCTCTTCTAATTGTTTAGATACTTCTTCCAAAATATCCTTTACTCCTGGCTGTTTTGGTATCATCTCTACCGTTCTTGGTGGGCTACGAGAAATATCAAATTCTAGCAGTACAATTCCCCTCAACATACATAATGTTAAAGGATCACACATACGAATGAAATCTTCTATCTCTACTGTACCTAGCTCGCGGATGGTTGAATGGGTGTCTTCAACAAGTAGGGCTGCCAAATGAAGCATCTGACCACTTTGGTCGGCTGAACTTGAGAATCCTTCAAAAAGACTTGCTAGTTTACGAGCTATTCTGGTTAATCTTTCGATCTGTAGTTTTCTGATTCGAAGAAACATACTTGTGAAATGCATCAAATAGTCCATAGATTGCATGACAGAGAAAACAGCAGCAGCAGCATAAGCCATCTTCCTACTCTTCCCTTATCTGATTAATACAAAGACAACAAAACCAAAAGAAAATAAAAATACAATTTCAAGAAACTGGAATTCAAGAAACAAGAGCATCAAATGTCTAAAAAGAAAGATTGATCAAATGGGAGATGAGTTTCTGAAAGTGCACAACTTTTGTGTTGATTCAATAAGGCTAGCACAGTTGATGCAACATTTTCTACTCGAAAGCATAGTTCCCGAATTCAATAATTTCCCCCGCATAGACACAACTAGGGATGGGGTGAAGGGGGGAGGAGGGTCGTCCACCCCCCAGATTTAAAAATGTAGCATTTTCTCTTATAAATATCAAAATTTTCAAAATATCATTAGAATTTTTAACTTTCGCCCTCTTAAGAATCATGTGAAATTTTAACTTTGCCCTCCCAACATCAAGTTACTGATTCCGTCTATGGCCCCCCTCGATAAAAACTAAATTAAAAAGGTAGATTAATCAAGAACATACCACCAGCTAAAAGCAGCATCAAACAATCAAGAAAATAGATGCCCACTATATTTAGTGACAATCCAGCCTTGCATATAAGGTTTTATGACAGTAAAATCAGCTCTTTCCCACTCCTCCTCACCAAAACACACAGAAACTCCTAAATTATGAAAATTTATAACTGCAAAGACATCAATGAAATTGAAAAGGCCTAAAAAAATGCATCATTAAGATATGAGATACTAACTTTACAATAAAGTTCAACAAAAGAGTAGATAAAGAGATCAATATTGGGCTAAATAGACCAGAAATATCATTCTTGAATAGCATTTTATTACGGTTAGAAACATCGAGCCACCACCGAATCATCTTTGTCAGGCAGGAAAAAGACACTAGCATAGGATAAAATTGACGGAACAATCATAGTTCATAAATTGAGGAATACGATGTTGTAAGGAGTATATTTCAAGAAGTTGCTCTCTTATGCTTCATACTATTTACTTCCCAAAATATTTGTCACATTTATGTTTTTACGAAAATCAAGAAAAAATATTGAAAAACAATTATTGTAAGAAAAAAAAGTTTAAAATACCCTTCCATTAATAACTAAAAAGTTATTATTATTTACTTTTTTGTCATGGTCCATGTGTAGGAATAGGGGGACAATGTTTTAAAGAGCACATGAATGATTTGGATGCGGAATAAAAAAAATATGATAATGTACATATAAATCAAAATGATTTTGAGTATGTCTCTTTCTCACTAATTTATTAGGATCTGATATGCTTAGTCTAAAATGTCTATTTGTTTTCACTTTCGCGTGATGTAACAGGAGAATGGACTGCAGGGGCAAATTAATTAGGATATAATATGCTTCGTCTAAATTGTCTATTTTTTTTACCTTTCGCGTGATGTAACAGGAGAATGGACTGAAGGAGCAAATTGATACATCAAAACAATTTAAATGGCAAAATTTAATGTTTTTTATTTGAGGGTAAAAAATAAAATTAAAAAATCAGAATAGTTTAATGGGTGTGAACGCTTTTTACCATTAAAAGTAATAGACCCGCAGAAAACACGATCTGAAAGAGCAAGCTCAACAGATCGCAAATCTCGGTTTTTTTTTATAATTGAGTTTAGCTACACACAAGTATATGCAGGAGCTAGATTATGTTTATTACAACTTTTGCATAATTTTCATGCATGTTCCCTAGTTGACTGCAAACGCAATTTAGACACAAGGAAAATGCCAGTGGCTATAAACTTCAAGTTCAGCAGCTATCTAGGTCACTAATTAGAAGTCATCTAAAGTTTACTTGCATCTTCAAGTAGATCGATCAGTGTTGTCGATCCATAAGAACATTCGAGCTCACTATCTGCTTCCGAGTCCCACAACAACTCCTTTTTCTTTTCGTAGTGAATTCATCTTCTCAGCCATACTCAAAAGAGATTGATAGTTCAGCATATTATAGTCTCTGCATAGATTACACAGGAAATTTTGTGTAAGAATAAACAAATGAAATGATAAGGAACATCAAGCAGAGAAGGAAGATGAAAAGGCAGCTCAATAATGAAGAGGGGATGGCCGCAGAGAAATACAAGGACCAAAGAGGAAAAACAACGCGCACTAGAAAAAACTAAATTAATCACAGTAGGAGGAAACGATTCACTAGCTGGAATCTGTAATGAGTTCATATACACCTTCTCCTGCATATTCTTAGGTAATGCACGGTTAATTTTCCCGATCTCAAATTCAGTTGACAGTTAAAGACCAAAACTCATTTTCTTCTCAGGGTGCAACAGGTAATGATGATCAGAACTTGGGGATCATTTTAGGTGATTTTCAGAGACTGACTAATTTGGATATGATATGAACTTCAATGCCCTCAATTTGTGATTTAATACCTTTCCAGAATAGATGGCAGCAAAGGGAATCGAAAAATAAAATGCAGATACAAATGATAATGGTTTAATTGGAAGCTTCACTTATGTCACTCAAGCGCAGAAAGCAAGACGAGCATTTAGTAGCAGGACTACAGAAGGATTAGGGACATTGAGAAAATGAGAATATACCTTGTATGTTAGGAAATGCAAGCTGGATTTTTTCATCATCCCATTCAATTAACAGATCAAGAAGTCATTGGCTTTTTAGAATGTAACGAGGAAAAAGAATCAGAACTCAAGGTTCTTTTCAGATGATTTTCCATTGGTAGACTACTACGGATATGAACTTCAACGCCTTCAGTCTGTGATCTAATTTCTTCAGCTGAGACCTCGGCAGATTTACTACAATAATGCAGCTCGATTACCTCCAGTGTAGGAATTTCCCCTAGATCAAAAGGAATTTCCCTCAGCAAGTTGCAAGACCTCAAAACTAAGCGTTTTAGAGCCGGGAAATGAATACTGTAGGCTCTCCAGTTCTCTAGATCAGTCTTGTCAATGAGGAGATGCTTTAGACGAGAAAACCCATCTTCGGTCGGTTCCCATTCTCGTCCTTGAAAGGCATAATCTTTCAATTTCAACACCTCAAGGTTTGGCAATCTGGAAATTGAAGTCAGATCCTCCCATGGCAGAAAGCTCCTTCTCAAAGTTAATTGCCTGATGGACAAAGGGAAAGCCATATAGCTGACTAATTTCTGTCCTTTCATTCTACTGTTATTCATGTAGAACGAACACTTCAGAATCTCAAGTTGTTCCAAATAAACAAGGTTGCGAAGGAGTTGGGATGAATAACTTGAATATAATACGTCATCTCTGGTTTCACAGATTCCAAGTTTCTTCAGATGGGGCATAACCTCAAAAGCTTCCCTTCTACAACTACCAAATCGAATTGTGGATAGGGTTTGCAGGCTATTTGGAGCCAAATGATAGGGAAGATGCCTTTTAGATAGGGAAGGATACCTCAGAGAACTCGTGACACTAATATGCAGATGCCTCAAACATGGCATATTCCAGTATTCCAGCAATAGAATTAGGCTTTCCCCACGTTGTTTGGTGTTCCAGGATCCATGAATAACCAAGGTACAAAGATTCTTAAGCAAAGAGAGTTTTTCAGGTATCTCAGAAGAAACAGTCAGCTCAAGATAACTCAAAAGAAGTAAGTCTAGAATTTGAGCTGGGAAATTATCAAAATGCAGAAAACTTATGTCCAATACTCTCAGCAACTTGAAGCGCAGATGTAAGAAAAATATATCTGGTGAGAAAAAACAACCTGAACTAAAACATAAAAAAGAACGAACCAACGGAAGTGAAGGCAATAAGTAGACATCCCCATGAAACTCTGAGTGGAAACTGAGAAGGTGCTTATCATTTAGGTGTGCCATAAAACCACGGGAATCTCTTTTTATCACTTGCATGAACTTCTCCTTCTCAGCTTCTTGCAAGCACAACTCTCTGAGAAGATCATGAATGCGACAAGTTTTAATTTTTTCACTGGAACTCATTTTTCCAATCAAAACTAAGCCTCTGTCAACAAGATCATTTAAGCAGTCCTCCCCTACCTCTTCCAGGCTTTTTGAAGTATTCAGATCCAAGAGGCCCTCAGCGATCCATAAGTTGATCAATTTTTTAACATCAATATCTCGATGTTCAGGGAAAGCTCCCATATACAGGAAGCAAGCCTTCAGGTGATGGGGTAAGCGGTTGTAACTCAGTGCTAGTATTTCTAAGCAATTTTCCGGATCAGTTATTACTAGCGAGGTTAAAGTAGCGGCTGCATCTTTCCAGCACTCATATGTCCTCTTGATCCGGGAGAGATAACCAGCTATAACAACAATGGCCAAAGGTAGTCCTTGACATTTATTCGCTATATGTTCACAACAATCTACCAATTCAGAGGGACAATTGCCTTTTCCAAAGACCTTCTGCTCCAGCAGCTTCCAACTTTCATCTACCCCTAGAACACTCATGCAATAAGGAGGGATTCTAGGATTCACCTTGAGAGCCACATTTTTCAGACGAGTGGTCAACAAAATTCGACTGCCATTTGTGTCATCTGGAAAAATTCTACTAACATCATCCCAGGCCTTAATACTCCAAATATCATCAATGACAATTAGATATCTTCGACCCTTTAATCTTTTGTATAAATACTCAGCTAACTCTTCCGTGCTACTTTTATTGATTTCATCACTGAGTTGCGTGATAGAGTGCAGGAGGCCTAGCAACAAATTTCTCACTTGGTAAACTTGAGATACTGCAATCCATGCACGACAATGGAAATGAGACACTGAAAAGGGATGGTCATAAATTTTCCGGGCAAGGGTTGTTTTACCGATGCCTCCCATCCCAACAACTGTAAGAATTTCGAGCCCAGACGAACGTCTATGTAAAATTTCATCAGAGATGTCATCATAGCCCACCACCATGTCCTCCTTGACTAGAAGAGGTTTCGAAACTTTTGTTGAGATACTTGATAATCGTAAATTTTGAATGTCCAGTGTCACCTCATACATAGTTTTCACCTTTTCCTTCAGAGTTTCAATTTCTTGAAATTTGGATGATAGAGCAGCGAGAATGCCATTCTCATCATTGAAAATATCAATCAATGCTGTCTTAGTGATAGACAGTAAAGGATCCAAGTCAAATTTGAATGGAGAATCCAACAAGGGTTGTGAAAACTCTTCAGCGAACACGTCCGGCATAGGAAGATTAGGCAACTCTGGGAATAGAACCCAAAAGTTAGCATTTTGTGTCATGCTTTCTGATACAGCACCAAATGGAAGAAAATCATCCGAAGCCCTCCCGCTCGATTCATCATCAACTTCAAAAAAATTCACATCTCTGCTACAGAATCTCTTTTCAGAAAAGAGTTCTTCTGTGCTCTCCATGCATGTCGAATAATTCGACGCCGTTGCAGGTAAAGCACTCAATAGTGTTTCTTCAAAAAAAAATTCTGCTCCGGTTCCCAAATTCTTTTCAACTGGCCCTGCTTCAGGGGAAGCATCCAACTTCTCTTCAGCAAAATTGTCTAGTTTGCTAGGCATGTTTTCTTCAGTAGAATCTTCTGCTCTTTTTCTCTCCATAAGCATCAAGGACTTGAACTTTGCTCCAAGTGAAGCATGCATTTCGTCAGAATCTTCTGCTCTGCTCTCCATGACCTTGAGTATCAGAGAATCCAACTTTGATCTGAGTGAAATATCCAACAACTTTTCTTCAATAAAATCTTCTGCTCTTCTTGCCATGACACTGATGCATCTCTCTAAATCTTTCACCACATCTTGATTTTTATATAGATTTGCAGTATCCCTAAGAAATGCCATGAAGAAACTAAGATCCCGGAAGAGACCCTTTAATTTCATAGCTTCTTTGTGGACAAAGGTTGACTTTTTAAGTTTCGCAATGGCCAAGAATATTTCCTCCGGATCACCCACGGGATATGGATAGTGGTCTTTGAACATTTCTGGATTCTTAACAAAAAGTTTCTGTAGCTCTACTTCTACAAGAGCTAGTTCCTGTAATGTTTTTGGCACTTCTGCTAATATATCCTCCCCCTCTTCTGACTTATCAGATATCATCTCCGTCATTCTTGGCGTGCTACAAGTAATATCTAATGCTAGTTCCTCTACAATTGCCTTCAAAATTGCTACTCTCGTCGTAGGGACAGAAATGTTAAAGAAATCTTCCATTGCTATCGTACATATTACCTCACGGTAGGTAAGATAGATCGCTGAATCAAGTGCTGCACGGCCACTTTGATCTGTTAAACTTGAGCATTCTTCAAAAAGCCTTGCTAATTCATGACTGTTTTCAGCAAATGTTTCGATATGAAATTTTTGAATGCGAACAACCATGCGTGAAAAATGCAGCAAATACTCCAGAGTTTGCATGACAGAGGAAACAGCAGCAGCAGCATATGCCATCCGTCTCCCTGTACACAAGACTCTAGTACATCAGAAGCAGAAACAAACATCCACATGATGTGGAAAAACTGGACTCCAAATAAAAAGGAAGGCGAAAGTCTAAGGGCGAAGATAGTTTTGTTTTTTTTTTTTAAATTGAGGAGGGGATTTTTACAACTGTGCCTGGAATGCTCGCAAGTCGAGCGAACTTAGGAGGCCCCAATAAAGAGGGCCAAACCCAAGGGCAAGCTCTTTACTCAATGGCACTGAGTTTCCCTTTTGGAATTTTGCACTCAATTTCGTCCGAAATTTAATATATACATTTCTTTTTTAAAAGACTAAAATTGAGTATGCACTTCACTAAAAATTTCCCATTAATTTAAGATTTTATTTAAAGGGAATCAAACTCAACTCACGCATAGTCCATCACTAACCTCATTTAACTCCATGATCTAAGCAAATTCATCTCCACCAACACATAATTTCACTAACAATATGATGGTAGTTGTGATTAAAGTCAAATGCTTTGCTACATTTTTAATGTTAAGTCAGAATATGATATTCAATTAACCAGTATTAACTTCCGTAAAATCTAAAATATCTATGAGAGAAAGAATAGGATCAAAATGAAAATATTTGGACAATGTTTCATTTTGAAATAAATGAAACTTTCTCAGTTTGATTCCAGTCTTATATGGACAAGATCATGTCCCCACGCATGAATCTTTTTCTTAAGAACTCGAAGATAAACAATTTTAAAAAATTGTCCCTCTCCACATCCTATGAAGATGTAGAGGAATTCTGAATCACAAGGTGAATTTGGTCCAACTTCAACCCAAAAGATACCTCACGAGGAAAGGACTGTCCAAGCCATATAAATTCCAAATTTGCTCATATCATAGCCAATGTGCGATCTTTAACACACACATTCACGGCCTCAAGGGGAGAAGGATTGTCCAAGCTTTATAAATTCCAAATATACTCATAGGCGAGCCAATGTGGATCTTTAACACACACATTACTGTCAAAGCTGGAAATCTGGATCTTAAACAACAATAACATCAAGTGGGGGCCATCATTGGACTAAGTGACTGTAATACCATGTTAAAAATAAACATGAGTCTAACTCCTCCCCCAAAAGGGTAGCTCAAGTGGGGAGGATTGCCCTAGTTATAAAAAGAACAAATTTGATTACTAGCTAGTCAGTGTATGATCTTTAACACGCCTCGCAAATAATACTCTCCCCGTTTCAAATTGAATTTTCTATTTTTATTTTAGTTTGAAAATCCACGTTCTCAAAATAGATATAGTTACTAACTAACTTCTAAATCTAAGACATATGGATCCACCAACTTATGGATCTTACTACCATTTGTACCAATAAAGTTAAACTACTCTCCTCAATTAAGATGAAAAGTCAAATGAGGAGATTCAATTTAGTGAGGAGGAGTAAACTTTTATGAAATTGGATACACAAAAAAAAATCAAACGGGAACCCAAAACCAAACTAAATACGCCCTAAAGAAGGAATGATTACTCAAATTGGAAATGATTCTCTAAAAAATGCAAAGCTATTAGTCTATTACTACAAGAATTCATACAGACAGAGTAATTAAGAACATACCAACCGTTAAGTAATCCAGAAAGCAGATCAATGAAAAACACGAATTCGCCGACGTGATTAACAGGTTAATCAGCTCTTCTCTTCTTCTTTTTTCTCTCTTCTCAAAGCGATCAAAGCTACGATAGGACAAAACCGAAAGTGTTCGCATAGTTGTTTCTATCTTTCAAAAGTAAAGGGCGGAATTGTTGGGACAACCACTGAAAGGGACATCAGCAAAATTTTCGAAAGTCCAAGGAAGTGAAACTCATGAGTTTTTTCACAAAAAATAAAAAAAGAAACTCATGAGTTTACTTGTAGTATCGCTTGGGATTTTTCCAGATATCTTACGAATTAAATTCTGAATAATATCTATGTAGACTCGTAATATTGAATTAGGGAACGTAATACAATCCGTCCAAGTCATCAACTCCTTCAATCTTTTATAGCTTTTTTTTATCTTCAATCTTCAACCGAAGAACAATTTATTCTCTTTCTCGATCAATTTTAATTATTATTTTTGCATTTGATTTATTTTGTTTTCGAAATTCTCCTCCGCCATCGCCTGAAACAACGAAACGAAAATTCAAATCTTTAAACTCTGATTTGATCAATTAAATTATTAAATTAAATCATTAATATTAAAATCAATATTATTAAATTTAGATTGCACCAAATAGAATATTATTTTCCTATGATTATTTCAAATTCGTAAGATTCTAGTAAATTTTAGATTTCATCGGAAGGAACTATGAGATTACTAAAATTCATTAGTTTGACAAAAGTCTGGATATTTGATTCTCTTGGTTGTGATATCGAAAATTATTTGCTTGGACTAACTTAAAAAAATCAAAAGAGTTATGAAATATCAAGAATTGAGACTTTATGGATTTTATAAACCCGTTCACTTTATGTACTTTAACTCTCTATGATAGAGGGGTTACATAGAAAAAAATCGTTACGGCTCATTCTGTTGTGGACCTACTCTATTAGAATATGTGATCCAGAATAAGCGGTGAAGGGATACGAACTTATGATCATTACGTTATGAGGCCTTAGTCTTGACCGTTAGACCAATGCCTCATTAGCAGAGTCCATAACTTATACTAATCTATAACCTACATCAGTTTTTTTTTTTTTTTAATACATAACACACATTTTTTTTTTTTTTTAAACATAACATACATTCTTGATACTTAAATAGCGGGCTTTATTGATGTAAAAGTGTATTCATAAAATAATGTAGAAGCACTTTTACTATCTCTCGTCTTTTATCTACTTTCTCTTTAGTTTATATTTTAGTTTTGTGGTAAAATTCATTATAAAATGTACGCTACTTCCTCCATTACCATTTAATTTTTGTTTAGGAGATATATATATATATTCAAATTAATTGTCGTTTAGGAGATATATATGTATCCAAATTAATTGTCATTTACATGTCTTTTATTAAGTGTCAATAATTTATTCCAAATATCCTCTCAACATATCTTTTATTGGAAAAGTGAAAGAGGAGGAATAAAGGGGTATTATTAAAATTGTGGTGGAAAAATTATTATTTGTTTGATTTCCTTAATTTTTTTCAAAAAGTGTGAAGTTTTTTTTTAGGGATAAAAAAATAAAAATAAAAAAATAAAAAAAAAGGGTGTGTGAAGTTACTGCAACGGTTCGTATTTTTATCTTCTTTGAGCACTGCGTCTTAAAAAATAGAAATCTGTGTATTTCTTCTATTTTTGGATAGGACCTTGCTAGGCTACTAGAATTATTGACTAAAATAATTTTTTGAACCTTTTTGCCCTTATAGTTGGGTGAATCCCTTATACCAGCAGGGGGTAAGATAGTCATTTAACACCCTCAATTTGGGGGTTTAAGATTTCTAACCCTAAAATTCTAGGAGTAAATCATTTTCCTTTTGGATAATGATGTGCACATTGGTTGTATTATAGACGTGTCTTTTGGGAATCTTTATTTTCAATATCTAGATAAAGATTATTATTTGTTTGAATTCCTTAATTTTTACAAAGTGTCCTAAATAATCTATATTGAGGAATAGAGGAAGTATTTTATAATAAAAAGTGCAGGGATTTTATTTTTATTTTATTTTTTTCAAGGGAATTCCCTTATATGCAAAATATTTAGGAGGAGATCCGATCCGATAGATTTGAATTTGAGTTTGAAAGCGAATCCAATGATCGCCAGAGTTACACTAGGCACAACTTGTGTTACTGGTTCACGTATTGGGAAAGGTTTAAATCTTAGTGAGGGTTCACTTGGTTTTGATGCTGAAAAGTATAAATTTTGATTATCGAATCACTAAATTAAACGTTAATGGTTGTAATTATTTTAAATCAACAGTTATAAAATAATTTAAAACGATTTGATAGTACACACGAGATTTGTTTGCATGGTACTAATAGATATCTACCTTCACTAGATTGAGTGAGAGGTAGAACTACCATCTTACTATCTACGTTTGCACTTTTAACAAGTAAATTGATCGGTAAGAAGAAAAAAAACAATTTTTCATTCTTAAACTGCATGTCCATCCTCCGATACATTTGAATACTACTCCGTTTATATTATTTTAGACAAGAAAAAAAATTCAATTTGAGCATCATATCTATTCTCACAAACCATTATATTTACTACTTAGCAAAAATATATGTTTAATTTCATAATTTCTTTATAAACAAAATTTCTCAAATAAAAAACTAATCCAAATACACATGCTAAAATGAAAAAAATGAAAAAAGAAAAGAGAAAGGTAGAAGACTGCTGATTCTCGCAATGAAAAACCGCTGCAAGTGCAAATGCACCCTAGCTCTACGAATTGTGAGTAGTCCCATATTAGCTTATGACTTGTCCTGTCCCATATATGGTCCTTTTTTTTTTTTTATGCAAACAACTTAGTCTATATTTATATTTCCATCCTCATCAGTGAGAATATCAAGCAAAACACCACAAGTTTGTTCATCACACCATATTTCAGGTGGTAGATTTAATAGAGTTATAGGGCATTCTCTATAATTTACATTCCCTCATTTTGCCAGATTTTGAACTGCCCTATTATAAATTCTTGGGATAGGATTTACCATCCATTCCCCTATACTATTCAGTCTAATCCTACACAAGTCTGTTGTACTCTTACCTTGCCATTCCACAGTTCCTTTCTGGCCTCTAAGTGTGAAAATCATGTTTGCTGCATCCCCTTCAAAGAGGATTTTGTTCCATTTTTGTGCCACAGCAGAGTTTATAGCTAGAAGAGCCCATTTTGCTTTAGCAGTGAAGACATCTGGAGCCCATCCTGATTCCACTCGTGCATAGCATACATTCCCCTCTTCATTCCTAACCAATATAGCTGCAATATACTTCCCTTCCTAGTAGGATGCATCAAAATTGATTTTTCTCCAATTTTTTGGAGGCCGTATCCAGCTAGTAGGTTGTACCAGACTTGTTTTTATTTTTGCAACTCTTCTTTTTCCAGCCAGGATATAAGCCTTTGTCAATTCCTTTATTTCCTTCTCAATTGCCTCCCAGTTTCTTGACTTACTAGTAAATAGAATTGCATTCCTCTCTTTCCAAATCTGCTCCATACCAACTACAGCAAAATGAGTAAAACTTATCAGGAAATAGGATCTGTTCAATCCAACTAGCTATTCCCCAATCTTTAAAAGCTTCAACATTAATGTTCCATCTAGATAATAACCATACCAATCTAATCAAATGACATTTCAGAAAAACATGGTTTATATCTTCACTATGGACACCACAGATAAGATAATTTTTTCCCCACATTAAATTACATTCCTAATCTATCATTTGTTGGCATAACATTTGATAAAATTCTCCAAAGTAAGTGTTTATGCCTAGGATGTAAGTTTGAGTGCCAGATTTTTTTCCATACCTCTGTTGCAATTGATGTATTTATTCTGTATCTCCGGGCTTGTTCTTCCCTGTAAGCAGAACTCACAGAAAAGCTCCCTGACTTGGAGGGAGCCCAAACCATGGTACTTGGTTCTATTGTAGGTGGAATTTGTATTTTCAGAATTGCTGACCTTGTATCTTCATCAAATAAGTCCCTAATTTTTGGCACATCCCATCTTCCAGAATCTGGACTTATCAGCTGATGAACCCAGAAAATTCCTCTAAAACCTCTAGCACCAAGAGTTGGAATATAACCTTGGATACTGGGAATCCAAGGATCTTCCCATATTCTTTCCATTGGAATATCCCTTCTTCAAAGTATCTCTGCATTTCCAAATAGACTGCCAAACCCATGATGCCACTCCTTTGAACTTTGAGCCGCAAGAATGCTGTTCCCCCCAAGATATTTTGTTTGACATTAAATCACCCAAGGTTTACTAGTTTCAGTAAGCATTTTCCAAGCAAGCTTTGTATTCAGGGCATGATTTATGTCTTGCACTTTTCTAAAACCTAGACCTCCAGAGTCTTTTGGCAAACACAAATTTTCCCAAGACTTAAGATAGATGTGCCTAGCCTGATCCTCTTTATAGCCCCACCAGAATCTTCTACACTTTCCATCTATTTCTTGACAGGTTGATATTGTCAAGCCAACTGTTTGCATTGCATAGACTGGGATTGATTGCAACACAGATTTTATTAGTACTCCTCTACCAGCCTGGGATAAACACCTCATCTTCCATCCTGCTAACTTCCTTGAAATTCTATCCACAATCTCTTGAAATGCCTTCTTTTTTGATGAAGTCTTGCAAAAAGGCATTCCAAGATGCTTTGCTCTATGATCACATTCCTTCATATGCAGCACTCCACAAATACTTTCTTTATCTTTTTTTTCCACATTTCTACTAAAGTGGATCATGGATTTTGTCTCACTGATACTTTGCCCAGTCCATGTACAAAACTTTTCAAGGACACTCTTCACATTTGTTGCCTCATCCTTTTCTTCATTGTAAAAGATTACCAATAGAATCGATTCTTTTTAATGAATAGATCTGATCGCAACTCGAAATTGCACAATTTTCCTTTCCTGCAACAGATCGGGGGGAAAAGTGTTGCTAAATTTAGACCGCCCGTTATTTCATATGTGATGACAGATCGAACCAAAACAATCATTTAGAGCTCGGATTTCGATCGAGCCCTGGGAGTTCGATCGCGGAATTTCTTTGTTTCTGTATTTCCGAAATATGAGTGTGTGACTTGTTATAATCGATCCTATTGATAGACGGTTTTTGGGGTTAGCTCACCCTCGCGGGATCGTGACCCTTTGTCCCGGCCATTGTAGCACGTGTGTCGCCCAGGGCATAAGGGGCATGATGACTTTATGAAATTTTCGAGAGATCAACAGGGGTGGGGATGCTTTATTTATCACCAGGTAGAGATGAAAACTATATGGTAGCGGCAGGAAATTCTTTGGCCTTGAATAGGGATATTCAGGAAGAACAAGTATATGGTCTAATTCTCTTCTTTCTTACAAATGGGTATGGCTCATTTACAATACCAATATATATAATTTTCATGTTAGAAATTATTATAATGGTTAGAAATTATTTTCGAGTGACAGAATCTTCACCATAAAAAATATACGTAAAGATACACTACATTGGAGATTAGCCAAAATCCCTTTTAACTCTAGCAGAATTTACTTCCGCACAAATGCACCACTTTATCACATTTCTCAACATAAAAATTTCACTTAAACATCTCACAACCTCTCGCATAAACAATTTGCTTTTTGAATTCTCTTAACTTCACTTCCTACCATTTCCAATGGTAAAAAAAATCCATGAAATGCTTCCCAGCAAAAACATTTGGTTATAGATGGCAAGAGAAAATTCTGATATGTATGTATTAGAATTAGTGGTCTAGATTCATCCACATAGGAAGAAATAATGTTTCTATTGATGTGGATGAATCTGGATCAAATAGTCCAGTGAACCATGTGCAATATCAGAATTAACTATATGTCAAGGCAAATTGAGGTCCAATTTTAAAACTGGGCCTCAAGCTAAAAAGTCCTGAAATTAAGAGCAGGTTGGGCCTATAGATGGATTGAGAATGGGGCCCTATGGGTTGCGTTGGGTTACTGTTTCGGACTTTTCCTCGTTTAACCTAGAAACCAGCCGCTACAAAAGCATCATTTTCTCTTCTTCCACCTACCGCTCTCTCCCATCTCCTTCTTGCCCTCTTCCTCTATCCTAGCGCAAATACAAGGAAATTTACTCCTAGGGAAACACTTGAATTATTGATGGCGAACGATAATTTTTTGTTTAAAATACCCATATTTTCTCACACCTTGATGTGTTTTTTCCGAGGAGTAGGTAATAGTGTCAAGTTTTGGATAAAAGGGAAAGGGAATTAGATCTTCCTGAAATTATGGGCATGTACTAGATTGGTAAGGTTCTGTTTCTTTATTGATTGATTTTATGTTGAGAATGGAGAATATTCCTTACCGAGTCCAGGCATACCAATGATTTCATGGGGTTCTTCCCTATCCTTCATTTATCCTCCCATGGATCTTCTTCTTCTTTTTTTGCTGTCCAACTCTACTGGCTGAGGTAAATTTAGCGCCAAAAAAAATTCATTATTCATTTTCTACGGTTTTTTCTCTGTTTTCTGATTTAGCTCAAAAGGTATATGGCTGAACTTTAAAGATAATCTGTGCTATTAGTATATTATAGGAATATGTTTAGTTGAATTTTTTCGCTATTTATATCTTTGACAGCTCAGTTTTGCATGTTTCTTTTGTTGTTAATTTTCAACCTTAAGACTATTGAATTGGTCGATCTCAGTGACTGGAATGTCTCTCTAATTCAAAACCTTTTCTAATAATCCATCTGGATTCGAAATGGAAATTTTGCTGGAAATTTGAGAATGGGTTTTTTGCTAATATACAAACGTATTGCATATAATTTTGTCATGGACCTCCTGGTATAGAACCAGGACGAAGCCAGGAATTTGGTTTGGGGTTGAAACTGGTGAAAAAAATTCTTGGGGGGCGAAATTGATAAATTTTTCCAAAATACACATAAAATTTCGATAAATAGTACTCCCTCCATTCCTAAATATAAGACTTTTTAGACAATTTGAGAAAATTAAGGAAGTTGTCATTTTCACATAAACTTCCAATATTATCCCCTACCCTCCCTCTCTCTCACTTTTTTATCATAAAGAAAGGAAAGTGTTGAGGGTATAATTGGAATAAATTACAACTAATAAATAAAACAATTAATTTGGATACCTAGATATCTCATAAATGACAATTAATAGGGAATGGAGGGAGTAGCATTTTTAAAAATCTTGGAGGCGCTGCCCCCCCCTGAAGAGAACCGTACACATCATTGACAATGAAGACTGAAGAGAGAGTAATCCTGTAATGACCTGTATAGTTTTGGATCACAACGTACATATGTCAAAAATTTCCAATTTAGTGTAGTGTTTTCCTTAATGAATTGATGACCTCTAAAATATTGTTTTATTGTATGACCTCTTTATATATATTCTTTAAGTCACTTACTAGATTGCATAACCATAAATAATTGTTTTAGTTCATTTGATTATTAATCCTTAAATCACCACGGATAATGACTATTTGATGTAATAAGTTATTTTTCATAAAAATTATTAGTGGGGTTGGGGCTTTGACGACATTAACATATAAAGAGTTTCTGAACTAGGGTGCGCTTGAATTCGAACGTGGGACTGGTAAGAGTTTCTGCACTAGCGTGAATATAGAGTTTCTGCACAAGCTTGCGATTGAATATATAGTTTTAGCACTAGGGTATTCTTCAATATAGAGTTTCTGCACCGGTCTTGGTAAGAGTGGCCATTCAATGGTATCTTTTCGCTTGGCAAATTGTTGTGCTCAATGGATGGTTACTCTTGACTGGGTCTGAAAGTTTTCAATAACCGTGGGGTTTATTTAGGCACTTACTATTAGCAGATTCTATTAACCGATGCATCTATCCCTAATAGATTTTGTTCACACATACCTTTTCATTTTTTCTCTCTCTTGCCATACATGTTTTATCTCACCAAAGAATGAGTGAGTGTTGAATAAAGAAAAAATTTAGGGTAATGTGTAGGGGTGTGAACAAAATATATTAGGAATGCATAAGGGTTTTTGTTTTTTTTTTAAAAATTGGCACTCTTCCTCCGTTTTTTTTTTAAAACAAGAAAAAAATGGAGACATCTGCAGATTTTCGGCACATCCAAGGTCCTCAATTTTCTATTTTTTTCAAATGGAGATGAGGGGTGTCAACTTTGAAAAAACAGTTGTCAAAATAGACTCGATTATGGTTAATTCAAGAAGCTCCAGATGAGAGTTTTCATAGAAGCCGCATCTCGTTGGGTGATTAGATAGAGAAAAGAGGAAGCAATTGGAGGAAATTCTAGGGAGATAAAAGAAATGGCCTTAATCTTTTGGTTTTTTTTAATGGATTTAGAAAGCAAAGTGACTGGGGAGCGATGCTCGGTGTTATCTGGTTATGTTAGAATATAAAATTCTAACCTGTTTATTATTGTTTGTATGTATTGTTATTATCTATAAAAAAAATTTATTATTACTATTCCCTAGTTATTATTCACGAGTTACTATTCACAGAATTAATTATTTTCTGTTTTTTACTATTCATTACTTATTATTTTGCAGGAAATTTATTATTCACTTGACTTTTGTTATCAAGAGTTATTAATTTATTATTATTGCTGAATTTATTATTTTATGGCTTATTAATTATTTATGTTTTTACTATTCAAGGTTACTATTCACCGTTACTGTTCACAGTAGCAGAAATCACTATTCACAGTAGCAGATTTTACTATTCACTCGTTTTTTCTTTCTTCTTATCTTATTAATTATTGCTAAATTATTCTATCAAGATTCAATGAGTTAAAATTATGTTTCTAAGACTTATTAAATGATGACTTAGTTACAATAATAATGGATAAAATATATGAGTATCATTTTAAGTGTGAAATAACTACTAGTTTAATAATTCTTATTATTATAATAATAATATTTTCAAAGTTATTCTAAATATTTATGATGAATAGTAGTAATATTAATAGTTATGAATGTGAAATTTGTGATAATATGTTAAAAGAAATAAAGAAATTAGGACTTGAATATAATTATAATATTAGATTTAATAATATTTTTAATTATAGAAAAAATTATTTAACTTGTCACAATTTAACGGTAGAATTGATAGTTATCATAAGATTAATAAGGAATTCTTAAAACATTATAAATAAATACATAATAATTAACATAGATAATAGTAATAATATAATTCAACAATAATTAAAGTAGATAATAATTATTGAATTTTATACAAATTTACAACAAATTGGATAAGTAGTCTGAATAGTAATAAATATAATAATAATTTTAGTAAAAAAAATGTGTGAATAGTAAAATCTGCTACTGTGAACAGTAATGATGAATAGTAATTGTGAATAGTAAAAAAACAGAAAATAATTAATAAGCTATAAATTCAGCAATAATTAATAATTTTAAAGATAATTTTAACAACCCTTGATAACAAAAGTCAAATGTATAATAAGTTTACTGCAAAATAATAAGTGATGAATAGTAAAAAATAAATAATAATAAGTGATGAATAGTAAAAAATAGAAAATAATTAATTCTGTGAATAGTAACTCGGGAATAGTAATAATAAAAATTTGCAGACAATAATAAACAGGTTAGAATTTTATATTTTAACATAATCAAATAACACCTATTCTAACATAACCAGATAACACCGAAAATACCATTAGGGGGAGCGATCCTCGGTGTTATCTGATTATGTTAGAATATAAAATTCTAGCCTGTTTATTATTGTCTGTGTATTATTATTATCTGTAAAATTTTATTATTACTATTCCCGAGTTACTATTCACGAGTTACTATTCACAGAATTAATTATTTTATGTTTTTTACTATTCATCACTTATTATTTTGCAGGAGACCTATCAATTAGGTGAGCTCTATTATTAAGGGTTGTTATTTGTCTTTTAAAATTATCTTTATTTAAAATTATTAATTATTGTTGAATTTATGACTTATTAATTATTTTCTATTTTTTACTATTCATCGTTACTGTTTACTGTAGTAGCAGATTTTACTATTCACGCGTTTTTTGTTGAAATTCTTGCTATATTCATTACTATTCATATTACTTATCCAAATTATTGTAAATTTATATAGAATTCAAGATTTCTTTTGTACTATCTATGTTAATTATTATGTGCTTGTTTATAATGTTCCAAAAATTCCTTATTAATTTTATGATAACTATCAATTTTATTTTCTAGTCTTATTATGCTTGTATTAACATATTCTACTGTTAAATTTTGACAAACTAGATAATTTTTTCTATATTTAAAATAATTATTAAGTCTAATATTATTATCATATTCAAGTCCTAATTTTTTTATTTCTTTTAACATTTTATGACAAATTTCACATTCATAACTACTAATATTATTACTATTCATCATAAATATTTAGAATAACTTTGAAAATATTATTATTATAATAATAAGAATTATTAGACTAGTAGTTATTTCACACTTAAAAAATACTCATATATATTATACATTATTGAATTAATTTTTTAAATATTTAATAATTCTTATTTCAATTATATATTTCCATTAAATCATTATGAATATTAATAATACCGTCTAAATATACTAGTAAAATCCATTTATTTCTTATTATTTTGATATTCTGATTCAAACATCACATAATACATATCGGTTTTATCCCATTCATATTCATAATTATAAGGATCATTATATAAATGTGCAGATATTTTATTTCGAAAATAGTAATTATCAACTTTATCCATTTAAGAAATTGTTATATCATTATTTAATTTTTCTATTAAATATGTTATTAGTCTCTTTTCAGTTATTAAAATATCTATTAGATCATTAGTGAGATTATTATCTAAATGAAGAGTATCTAATAATGATTCCTTGTATATAAATAAATCCATAGATTGGTAATTTCTCGGCCTAGAATAATTTTTAAGTAATACTTTCAGTATTATTATCTATCTACAGATTATCTTAACTTTTAAATAAGAACATAATTCTCAAAAATAAAGAGATTAAGAAGTGACCTCCAGCTTTCCTACCGCACTTGCCTTTCTCCTAGCGGCTTTCCCTAAACGGCCTCCTGCCTAGCGGTACTTCAATGCCTGGCGGATACAGCGGTGTGCTTCAAACGGATTGCTTCACTGTTTTCTACACTCAATATTTTGAACTAGATTCTTATGTAAAGAAAAGAATATCTGAAGATTTAGAATAACTTTGAAAATATTATTCAAAATTTATCCCAGTATGAGAGAATTATTTTCTCATATGGAATGATCTATTACAAGGGAAATTATTTGCAGAGACTTGCTCTACCATTCTTATGAAACTATGAAATTATGAAACTATGAAACTTTCTCTCTCCTAACCATGAAGATTTTTTTCTCTCAACTTTGATTATGGTTTTTCTCTGATGTTTTTTCGATTTTTATTTTCGATGATGATCTATTTTCTCTTATCAAATCTCTTTATATAGAGATTTTTCCTATCACTATTCAACTACATCGTAAGCAATGACGATTGCTTTTACATTATTGTACTTGCTACAGTTATTTGACTATCGTAAGCAATGACGATTGCTTTACATTATTGTACTATCTACAGTATTACAACTACAGTAGTCTTCTATTATCTTGATCTGACTGCTCCAGTTGTCCTTTGTTCTTCAATATCTGTTCAACTTTATCAGTAATATGGGACCATTTTCCCTCTGACATTTCTCGAATCTTATCTCTTGGGATTATTTCCATGGCTATCTTGACTAGTAATCAGAATCCAATTATTGCTTTTACCAATTATCTTATAATATCTTTGGTAAAAATTCCTTATCCCGCTATTAATGACTTTTATCGAATTATCAAATCTTCAGAAATTGCTGGATCTTGATTATCATATCCAACTTTGTTGATCTTCATTATTTTCTTTTATGCGATGCTGAGCTGAGCTTCATTATTTTCTTCTATAAAATGTTGATCTTCATTATTTTCTTCGGGACTTATTGAATATATCTTTATAAAAATATTTCTTCCTTGTGAAAATTGATTTTTTGGTAAAATTTGAAAATTATATCAAACTTTTCCATCAAACTTTTTTCTTGAAATAAATTATATATATATATATATATATATATATATATATATATATATATATATATATATATATATATATATATCCAAAAAACAACAACTATTTATTATCATCTGTTTTTTATTAGTAAATTACTATAATTATCGTTTAATTTTTTATAACATAAAAAGTTACTACTTCCTATTTTTTCAGTAAATAGGCAACACATACTGATTTGATATTGTCTTTTACTAGGAGCAGTAATCCAGGACTAGCCTTGACATTTACCGTTGTCAATAGGACGTTAATCTGCTATTTAGCAAATTCAAGATTTCTTAAAAAAAAATCACTGAGATAATTATTGTATCCTTTTATCCAATGAACTTTGAAATTATATAATAACAAAAATGATTGCCATCAATATTCTTTTGTAGTATATGGGTAATTATTTTCAACGGGGGCTTTTATCTGGGTATTATTGGTTTCTATAGAAAAAGGCTTTTTAATTAGAAATACAGAGAATTTCTGTACTCTTTTGATTATGGCTAAAAGCTCTCTCATGAGTTGCATAATTAACTTCGGCAGCTTTGAATATACATGCATATTTTATTTAGGTCAGTCTTCATTAAGACTGCCTAGTGATTATCAGAAACATCAGTCTATAATACAAAATTGTTACAAAATTAGAATAGTATATAGACTCATTTTCAGAGAAATTAGAATAGTTTTGAATTATTAAACAATCTTTAATTTCTTCAAAGTCTTTTTAAAGTATTCTAACTTTTTTCTTAGGACATTCAGGGCTTTTATGTCCCATTTCTTCCCAACTCCAACATTTACAATCTTTTTTATTATCAAATTTATTTGATTTATTATTTGAATTATCTCTCTTATAGAATTTTTTCTTCTGGTATTTTGGTTTAGTATTATTAACATATTTCTTTTTATTTTTATATTTTCTTTTCTTTTGATTATGACATCCCTAGTTTTTTGGTGGATCAAATTGTTCACAACATATATCTCTTATTCTCTTAGATTTTTTCATTAAGTTATTATTTAAACATATTTCACTAAAATAATTTAACATAATTTTTATTCTTAATCCTAAAGTATCTATATTATTTTTAGCTTCTTCACTATTTTTATATACTTCCCATTGTCTTCTGACTTGTATATTCCATGGGTAAGGTAGTTTACCATAAAGCATATCTAAATATGGTTGTTGATTAATTGTACTATAATATTGTTTATAATAATAATCAGTAAATTCATTAATATAATGTTTTAGATAACATATATCACATATTTGTAAATTAATTAATTTTAGTCTTGCTTCTTCTATTTCTTTTTGTATTTCAATTTCTCTATTTCTTATCCTTTCTATTCCTACAAATTCACTTCCTAAATAATCTACCATTATGCTTAATCCTTTACCATCACTTTGTATTAATTCAGTTTCTATATTTCTTTTTATTATTGCCTTTGAATCTATTCCTACTCCTTCCCACCAATTTCTTATTGCTCCATCAAAAGTAGCTATTATAAATTCAAATTTTCTTTCATTATTCCAATTAGAATCATTTTCTACGGTTAATAAAAAGATTAACATATTCTTTTCCCAATTTAGTATATCTTTATATCTATCTGTGCTACAATCTATATTTAATTTTGTTCCTCCTCTTATTATAGGTTCTTCTTTATCTGGATAAGGATAATATTTTCTTCTATATTCTTTATTATTGGGTTTATTTATAAAATTATCATAATATTTTATTTTATTAATGTTTTAGATAACATATGTCACATATTTGTAAATTAATTAATTTTAGTCTTGCTGCTTCTATTTCTTTTTGTATTTCAATTTCTCTATTTCTTATCCATTCTATTCCTACAAATTCACTTCCTAAATAATCTACCATTATGCTTAATCCTTTACTATCACTTTGTATTAATTCAGTTTCTATATTTCTTTTTATTATTGCCTTTGAATCTATTCCTACTCCTTCCCACCAATTTCTTATTGCTCCATCAAAAGTAGCTATTATAAATTCAAATTTTCTTTCATTATTCCAATTAGAATCATTTTCTACGGTTAATAAAAAGATTAACATAATGTTCTTATTTAAAAGTTAAGATAATCTGTAGATAAAGAATAATACTGAAAGTATTACTTAAAAATTATCCTAGGCCGAGAAATTACAAATCTATGGATTTATTTATTTATAAGGAAATGTTCTTTTCCCAATTTAGTATATCTTTATATCTATCTGTGCTACAATCTATATTTAATTTTGTTCCTCCTCTTATTATAGGTTCTTCTTTATCTGGACAAGGATAAAAGCAAAGTGACTATCCCTACACCCCTATTCCCATTGTTAACACTCCTATCTGATAACTAAAAAAAGGTTCTCTCTATCCAAGTTCTCTTTCGTCCAAAAAATTCTTCCCTCACCCACCCTTGCTGCAACGCCATTAGCATCCGTTGTACGCCACCCTAAAAAAACATATAAAAATAGGAAAATGATTTACTCCTAGAATTTTGGAGATAGAAACCCTAAACCCTAAATTGAGGGTGTTAAATGACTATCTTAACTCCTGCTGGTATAAGGGATTCACCCAACTATAAGGGCAAAAAAGTCCGAAAAAATTATTTTATTCAATCTTTTAGCCAATAATTTTAGTAACCTAGTAAGGTCGATAAAAATAACGTGATTATTTATGTTTGTTTACACTCTTTAACCCAAAAAGTTTCTTTCTCATCTCAAATATTTCCCTCCAAAGTGAAATCCCCACCCTCAATACAGTAACCGTCACCTGTTGTCGGAGTTTGTAAGATTTTTTAGAAATTCTTATCTGGTTACAAACGTCACTCTCGTCAATTTTGTCTCTTGCTAGAACGTCAAAAAGAAATCACAAATCAACATAATATGAGTTTTTTTCAGTGTAATTTTTTGAGTGTTTCACCAATTTTTCAGTTTAGCATGTGTTTTCTGATCGAAAATATGTAAATATTATTAAAACAAATTGGAATGTAGGGTAAGTATTTATTTCAAAATCAATGTTTTTCAAATAATCACTATTGTTGGAGTTCATTTGGCCGGAATTTGTTTTTGACAACAAATTTGTTTATTTTGTGGTGGATTTAGATTGTAAAAAATGATTTTTTTAGCCGTAATCTGGTGAGCGACAGCTGTCAGGTGGCGGAGCGGCAGTGGATGGTTGAAAGTTAGCTGAAATTATTTTGGGCTGAGATAATATTTTTTAGAGGTTTTTTTAATTAGAAATGTAGGGTATTAACATTTATAGAATGAGGTGGGTGAGAATTATGAGTAGTTTTATCTTGGTAGAGCTACTAAGTTTAAAATTTATATACAAGCCAATTAATACAGTATACATATAAAAGAAAATTAAACTTATATCAATTCTCTTTCCTACATGTATTGCACTTATTAGTTTGGATATAACTTATAAACTTAGTAGCTTACTAAGATAAAAAAAATTCGAGAATTAGCCCCTTAGAAAGGGCCTTGATGGTAGACTTCTATATTTTTACATTATCTTTTAATGATTCGGATAATTGTAATTCACATTTAGGAATATATATCATATTCATATAGAAAAACTATTTGGTAGTAGTTGACAATCTTATCATCTTTTGCTCCAATTAATTGGAGACAAATTGCTCCTGGAGCCAGTATGTCCAGTGATGCCATGTCAGCTTTTTATTTTTTTATTTCAACGGTAATAGTTTAATTCTACTTTTTTTAAGAAAAAATGTTTTAGATCCGTACTTTTATCATTTCCATTTTAAAAAATAAATAAATTGAATAATGTATTCGTTCAGTTAAACGGGTACAACGATCATAATTTCATTTTTTATAGACGCTCGTTGAACCATTTTAATTTACTTATTTTTACCCATTATCTCTCATCTTTTTCATACAATTAAAAAAATATTCTTGTTAATTTTATTTCTCCTATGTAAATAAAATTTTATCCTCATCTTAATATGTGGGCTGGCGGATCATTCAAATTATATTGTTTAATGATATAAAATTACTTTTCTGTTAAAAAAAAATAACGGGATCATTCAAATTGAAAATAGACATTAATATTTAATATAATTATATTGGAATTATAAACAAACGGTACCAAACAATCTTATTTCAAAACTTGCACATCTAATGTAGACAACTCTAAACTATAGAAATTACAATAAACATCAACACGAACTAGACTTGAAATAATGGTTTGCTAGAGTTTTTAATGTCGACACTAATTTTGTAATTTTATTCCGTGTAAAAATTAAGCAGTTGAATGTTTTATAATGTTGACTATAAAAATGATATATTAGTCTTTAATCTTTCAAGCCAATTTTTTTTCAAAATTGACCAGAATTCTTCACCTGTGCTAAAATCTGTTACCCATAAATTTTTTTGGAGTAAAACTTGATAAAAATAATAATTATGGCCAAAACTCGAAATATGAAAATAATTGATAACTATTTAGTGTATATTACTCCTATTTTTAATTATAGAATTAAAATTCAACAATCGAAAAGGCATGCATGGACATCATAATACAATCCAAGAAGTAGAAGGCCCACTTTGATGAGGAAAATGTGACTTTGCATACTTCATTACAATACATTTTTTATTACACTAATATAATTATCGCACGTAAAATAATAATAAATGTAAGTTTGAATTCACTTTAGTAATATAATGTTATTCTACGTAGGAATTTTTTAATTTTATTAGGGTAAAAAGCGCTGACGCCCCCTAAACTATTTCGTTTTTTGGTTTTTAACCCTCAACTAAAAAGGGTCAAGTTTTACCCCCTAAACTATTTCGGTTTTTTGTTTTTGACATTCCATCCATATTCTCCGTTACATTATAACAGAAGTCCAAAAAATGGGGGCATTTTGAGAAAATCATATCATTCATAATAAATAGAATTAAATTTAAGGAAAAAATGGTCTTTTAAGATTTTTTTTAGAGGTTGAAATTTACAGTTGGTGGTTGGAGAAGAGGAGTGGTACCCGGCTTCCGAGCTTCTGTCACTGTTCTCACCGGCGACTTCTTCTTTCTCGTCAGAATAATAGTTTTTTTTTATAAAAACAAAAATTTTAAGATCTTATACAGATTGCCTAAAAATGTCCCCATGATGTAACGGAAAATATGGATGGAAGGTCAAAAACCGAAATAGTTTAGGGGGTAAAATCTTGACCGTTTTTAGTTGAGGGTCAAAAACCAAAAAAGGGAATAGTTTAGGGGGTATGAGCGCTTTCTACCCATTTTATTATGTTTAAAATAATATATTAAAATGTACTAAAATACCCTAAGTGGGAAAAAGTTTTTTTTTTTTTTTTGTGGGGAAAAGGAGATATTATATTAACTGGAAAGAAAACTTTTACATAACATTACAAGTGAAATATTAGCTAAGAAAACTATAAGCGACTAGACAAGTTAACCTAAAGGAAATGAAAGTAAAACCTAGCCGAAATATATATATCTGAACCATAAGAAAACTGTTTCTAGAGAAACCCTAGAAAAACTTCTCCCTGCCTTATCATCTTGCCATATTTAATTCATCAGTACTGGAGGGATTTTGAAAATTTGGCAGACTGTATCAGGCATGGACCATCAACAACTAGATTCCTCTCGCAAAAAACATGTGTTTATATACTCAGCAACCTGTAGTCGTTAATAAGATTAATTATTTTTTTAATAATTGGATTATAAATGTTGAATTCATTTTAATTTGAAGGAAGTTGATGCCTTGTTCCCTTGCTAAGTTAACTTAAGACTAGGGGTGTCAATTGTGCCCAAAGACTCAAACTCAGGCCCGGGCCCAACAGCTCCAATCTGGATCTAAACTTATTTTTTTATACCCAAATCTAATTAGATTTTAGATTTGGACTCATGAGTTATTAAAGTAATCAATAATGGATTCAAAAGAACCACTAAGACTCATTAGACCCATTAAGACCCACCAAGACCCATTATTACCCAAGTAAAATTATCAAAACCTACAGTAATTTCCATCACATGGTTTTGGGCTGCTGTAGCAATGTTTTTTTTTGGGTGCTTTCCTAAACATGCTAATTCTTTCTTTTTTCATTCGAAACAAAATAGCTCATCGAAATGGATCTTACCAATCTATAGTCTAAACTATTAAACTTAAACAAGTAATATGCGCTAAATGATTACTAAATATTTCGCTATTTTGTGTTATGGTAATAAAAAAAATTTTTACCGGGTTTTAGCAATAAAAAATTTAGGGGTCACAAGTTGTAGATTGTTTCATGAAAATTTTACTGCGCCATTATTTAATTAAATTTCAGTTACTTAAACATAAAAATGATTATTTTCATTAAGGCACATTGGTCATTATTGTCCCTAAACAATTTATTACTCAGGTATAAGGTCCCTACCGAAATTTTCTGTACATTAAAATTCTCAAACAATTTACGATTGGTGTGTAAGGTTCTTATGTCAAAAAAATATGTTAGTCAACTGTTAATTCAAAATTTTAATCGGGTCAACCAAAATACTTGTAGGGGAATAATTGGTATATATCCCACCATTAACACCCACCCTCTCCCCTTGTTCTTCACACCAGGCGAACCACCACCACCGACACCCCACCCTCTCCCTTTCATCTTGCTCGTTTTCTTCTTCACAACCTGGAAACCACCACCGACACCCCACCCTCTCCCCTTCAATTGAACTCAAAGAAAATTTCAAGATTTTGTGATCTAGAAACAAACAGCAAGAATTGACAAAGGCCCCAGTGACCGGAAAATGAAGCCGGCGTCGAGACACCCATTTACATTTGTGGGATCCCGAAATTCCCTCCCAGATTTCATCCCCCTCCCAAATTCATCCCCCTCCCAGATTTCATCCGACCAGATTTCCATTTGTGGGATCCCGAAATTCCCTACCCATTTACCCGCAATTCATCCCCCCCAGGCAGCCCCCACCTCGAGACACGCCCACCACTCGCCTTCTTCTCCATCTGGTTCTGCATTTTTTGGGAAGGTGAAGGGGATGGCTACTCATACCCCCCCCACCCTCTCCCCTTCTTCATCTTGCTCGTTTTCTTTATCACCACCAGCGAACCACTACCACCACCACCATCGACACCTCACCATCTCCGCTTCTTCATCTTCTTAGTTTTATTTTTTGCTTTATTTTCCATGTGATTTTGAATTGGGATTTTTCTAAGGACATTTGGATTGAGTTCTTGGGTTAATTAATGGTGGATTACATTGAATTTCATATTTTTCTTGCATATTTGTTTAAGCAATTTTGATTTATAGTTTGGGTCTTTCTTGATATCCGGAATTTTTGATGTTCTTGGGTTAATTTTGTTTTGCCAGAATGACAAGCAAGCTCCAAAAATGTCAAATCTTTCTTCATCAAAATATGAAATTTGCAAAAATAAAATTTTTGAAAGTTGGTTTGAAGGTTGAAGAAGAGGTGAGGGTGAGGGTCCAAAGTACCATATTACCCCTCAAGTGTTTATTTTGACTTTAAATTTTTTTTTGAAAATCATGTTGACCGTCACTTTTTTGATAGAAAGACTTTACACACCAATCGTAAATTATTTGAGGATTTTAATGTACAGAAAAATTCGGTAAGGACCTTATACCTGAGTAATAAATTGTTTAGGGACAATAATGATCAATAAGCCTTTCATTAATATTAGGAATTTGATCAGAATCACTTGACAACTTTATCATAGCAAATTAAACTCTATTGTTGATGAATTTGTTGATGATGTTTGGTAGGAAATATATGGAATAGATCCAGACTCATTCAGATCCAATATAGTTGGATCTGGACCTTAAATGAAAAGGTCCAAACTCAACACAGTTGAATTTGGATTCAAATATTTTTTTGGTGAGTTTGGGTCTGGATCCAAAATTATGAACTTAATAGACTCAATTGACACCCCTACTTAAGACCATGGGAAAAAGTTAAAAAAGTGATGAAACCAACCAAAGCCACCTACTTCCAAGAAATACCCACTGCTGTGTGGACCGTGAGCATTTCCTTCATACTCTACATGTGGTTAAGATTTTTATAGGAATTTCCATAAACACCGTGTAAACGGATTTAGATCTATAAATAATTATTTCTCAATAGTTATTCAAAAAGTCATTCTCGTTTTAAAAACAATATTAATTTGAACTTTTTGATGAAGTAATTCGACGGTCAGATTTATCTACATGTGATGATGGAAGGGTCTATCAGCACCATAGCCGGACGGTCTCTTTTATGGGCTTTGTTCTTTATGTAATCTAATATGGGCTTTGTCATCTTCTTCTTGGAGCACTATGGGTGTGTTTGAATTACATCTGATTTGGATTTAGTTTGGTTTGAGACTCAAATTTATACCCAAATAAACTTTGAATTGAGTCTGAGAATAAAATCTGAAGTGTTAAATCATTCTTAGACCAAATTTCAGACTGAATCCAAAATTAGTTTGAGTCTTAAACCAAACAAAACACAAGCTACTCCCTATATATAATGGGTCATAGGTAAAGAATCTACTGTGTATGGAAGTAAAAGGGAAAGGCAGGTAGATCTGCAGGAAGCTGTTGGAATGGTTAGCTTGGGATGGAACTGGAATCATTTGCCCCAAAAGCAATGAAGAAAGATTCTTCCCTTGACCGACCATTCCAATGGTTTCCTGTGGTTCCTCCCTTTCCCTTATCTTCCTTGATTTTCATGGTTGAATTCTTTATTATTTCCGAACAAGGTATTACAATTTTCCTTCATTAATTTTTCTCTGTTTTTGTCTGATTATTTTATAGTCTTTCTTGATGGGATTGTCCTCATCTTAGCATAGCTGTTCTTGCATCCCTTTGATAGATTGAATTTTTTTGTCCGGTATTCATTATTTGACTAATTCACTTGAGATCTAATAAACAAGGCTAGGAAAAAAATCTTACAAATCTGTGATACCTGCTAAACGAAGATCACTTGATGTATTGTTGAAATATTAAGTCTCACATCGAGTGTTAAGGAAGATTAAAATAACTTATAAACTCATATGTTAATAATATCTCTCCTTACCAATTGGTTTTGAGAGGATAGTGAGGCTTATGAACTAATTTTCAAATGTTATCAAAGCGGACCCTTAGATAGACTGTGTTGGCTCATAATGTTTAAGTAGGCTCCAATCATCCTCGTACGGCCAAGTATGGTGAATAGGCCTTCATCTGTCCCGGCGTGACCAAAGAAGGGCGGCGGATTTTCCTTAGTCACTCGATCTAGCACTTCATATTTCAACACATACTAGTTTTTTTTTGCCTGGAAATGGTGTTTCCACCAAGTAAAATCTTGGAAAAGAAAGTGTCCAACTTAATTTTGTTAGCTTAATTATATTGTTCTGCTACAGACTCTGTACTATGAAGATCTTTCACTTGACAGATACACTGTGTTTGTTTCGAACACTTTGTTCTGAGTAAGTCCTGAAAAAGTCACAATATAATACAGGAGACTGTGCTAAGCAGATCTTTTAGTTGATTTAGAGTATAATCCGACTGAGTTTTTGTTTGAGATTTTTATAAAAAAATATTTGATTTGAGAGATGTAACCAAATGCACCCTTAATAAGTTGAGACATAACTTTTTGGGTGATGGATTATGATACCAGAAGGAAATTTTAGCATATAAATATTTTAGTTCTTGGTTTTAAAAGACCATGACTTGGAAGATTGATTTTATGGACAACCATATTTTTCTGTTTTAAAAATGGTGACTTTGGAGATGGAGAATGAATCCACCTGATTAAACTTTTTAGTTTTATTTTATTTATTTATTTGGGGAGATGAATATATCTATCAAAAAATATATGAGATTTGAGAAGCAATTGGAAAGTAGGAATTGAATCATGATCTTATTATATTGTCTTAACATTAATTGATAGGTCAATACCTCGATAATATCTGATTGAAATTATTAAAGAGAAGTATTGGAGGAAACGAATGTATCATAACAAGGGTGATATTTTGTTTTATTTTTTATTTTTTATTAAAATGTATACAGTATCATAAATAATAAAAAAGAGTTAGACAATGCCATGGGCAAGCAAAGCACTAAATCGGGTGGATTGGATTGTAACTTTTTTATCCTATCTAATCTAGTCAGTTTTCTTGAAATTTCAAAACTAATAATTTTCAATCCAATCCAATCTAAAATAACTAAATTAGATTGGATTGATTTGGATATTTTTTTAACACACATATTTAATTTGATTGAACTTTTACGATCTGATAAGATGATGACCCAATAAGAATTAGCTTAGCACGTCAAGGTTTAATTATTGTATCGCCAGTCAAGTCCAAATTAGTCAATGAAAATTTTAAATTTATTATATATATTCAATTAATTATGAAAATTAATAAATCCAACTTTAATTAAGAGATCAGTGAACCTATTAAGTAATAAGATCAAGCTCAACACAATAAGTGTTCGTATTGTACTAGACACAGTCCAATAAAACTACGACTCAATAATCATCAATCTAAGTACAACTTTATAGTATTGTTTACGATTTATACTATCGCGCCGAGTCCTTTTTATCAAATCTACCCCTCTAAAAAAAAAGAGGAAAATGATAATAATGACTTGAGATGGAGGAGTAATATTTATATTTGGTAAATACTTATAAAAAGAAAAGTATATTGTAAACCCATCTAAAAGAAATAAAACCATTTATTCTAGAAGATTCAAGAGAGACCCAAGAAAAGAAGCCCAACTTTCATTCATTAGCCCAGCCAAGGCTTTCTATTTATATTATCCATAGAAGCACAAAGTAGAGGAAACTATTTGCGACGAAGTGGTAAGGTTAGAACTTAGAAGTACGGGTTTTTTAAAATTAAAAGGATTTATTTTACCTTATTATATGTGCAAACTATTTTCGAACTTATTAATCCAACAATGAGTGAACTGTGCAACGAAGTCCAGCAGGGTTTAGGAGTATTTTTTTTTTTTGGAAGTCCAACTGTGCGTACACCTCCAAGAGGAGAGAGAGTAACACCTCATAAGAGGAGTAAGATATAACCCTAGAAATGGAGACAATTTAAAGCATACCCCATGCGCGGTGAGGATATCGAACCCACGACCTTAAAGTCGTGGGCAGATCATCGCCCCACTGGGCTAAAAACCTTGTGATTTAGGAGTATTTTGTTTGTAGTAGGAATTTGTTTTATTTGTCCATAGGAATGTACAAATTTCATTTTTTGTTTACGGAAATCATAATACAAAATAAAATAAAATAAAGTAAGTGGATATTAAGAGTTTGGATCCTAGGAAACCAGGTAGCAAAATAGACATCTGGTAGGTCTTCGAAGATCCGGCCCATAAATGTAAAATAGGTGTCCCACTTGAAGTGTGAGAAAGACCGTTAGTCCAGAGGAAAATCAAAGGAATAGAAGGACTCTAAGAAATGGAGAGTTTGAGACAGCCACGAAGACAAGGGACAGGGGTGGGGGTGACAGTCGTCCTTTAAGATTTTTAAAAATATTATTATATATAATAAATTTTATATCTAGTTAGAAATGTTTTATCAAATTCGTTCTCCTTTCATTTTTTTTTATAATTTTTATATATAGTTTGATATATTGTTGCAGTTTTTACCCCAACGTCAAATTTTTGACTTCGTCCCTGATTTGAGAGAAAAAAAATAAAAATAAAAGACGACTGCAACTTGTTGCCCGTTGTTATCCATTCTCCTTTCAGTTTTTTTTTTTTGCCAAGTATTCTCCTTTCAGTTGAATATCCATAATTTTCATCTTCATCTGACGCCTCAGATGGATGCTCATATTTCATATTAGGATAAAAAGCGCTTATACCTCCTAAAATATTTCTTTTTTTTATTTTTGATCCTCAAATAAAAACGGTTAAATTTTACCCCCTAAACTATTTCGGTTTTTAGTTTTTGACCTTCCATCCATATTATCTGTTACATCATAACGGAAGTCCAAAAAATGGGGGGCATTTTGGGAAAATCATATCATTCATAATAAATAGAGTTAAATTTAAGGGAGAGGTTGGAATTTACAGTTGGTGGTTGGAGAAGAGGAGTGGTACCCGTCTTCCAACTTCTTCTGTCACTGTTCTCACCGGCGACTTCTTTATTCTCGTCAGAATAATAGTTTTTTTTTAATAAAAATAAAAATTTTAGGATCTTATACAGATTGCCCAAAAATGTCCTCATTTCTTGGACTTCCGTTATGATGTAACAGAGAATATGGATGGAAGGTTAAAAATCGAAAATCGAAATAATTTAGGGGATAAAACTTGACAGCTTTTAATTGAGAGTCAAAAATCAAAAAAGAAATAATTTAGGGGGCGTCAACATTTTTTACCTTCATATTATTCCCCCGTATCCATTACATCGACATTGTACTACTCCTTAGGACTGAGTATCAAATTTAATGTATTATTATTCAATTTATTCTGTACAGATCTCACTAAATTAATCAAATTTATAATCGAACAATAATTTACCAAAAAATAAAAAGAAGGCATAAAACGGGAAAGGACCGGGTTGGAAGGGCGACGGTGCGTGGTGCCCGTAGAAAATAAAGGTCACGCGCCGTACAATGTCCGCGAGTGAGAGGACAAGGAGTGGACATTAGTGAGGAGATCTAAAGAGGATTGCTGCTTTTCCTAACGAAGACATCAGGCGTAGATTAGGCGTCGGAGTACCTAATGGGATCTTTCCAATATTTATAATTTTCTATTGGGTTAATTCCAAAAAATTACCTCTAGTTTTGCCGAAAACAATTAAGTACCTCAACTATTTTTGTTTGGACAATTAGGTATTTGACATTAGTTCGGTGACGGCACATCTAATATTTTTACTTTTTTTTAATTAATAATTTTTTCATTACCCAATATACCCTCACTTTATCTCTTCAGTTTTTTAGTTTTGATTTTGTAATGAAATTTGGAATTAATAGCTAAATTAGTCATCAACTAATTTTCGCCCTGCCACTTTCATCATTTTCAAGTTTTTTTTTAAACTTTTTTGGTCATCAATTAATTTTTGAACAACCACTTTCATCCTTTTTAACTTTTTTCAGCCACTTTCACCCCCCAAAAGATTTTACGAGCAGCCATTTTGGTCATCAAATAATTTTCTAGCAGCCAATTTCATCATTTTTAACTTTTTTCAGCCACTTTCATCCCAAAGATTTTACGAGCAGAGCAGCTATTTTTATCATTCTGTCAAATAATTGTCTAAAAACAGTCAAAATTGATGAAACTGTAGATCCACAACATTGCAGTTTGGAGTGAAATCCCCATCTATCACCCCAAACTCAAACTTAAGATCTTGAAATTCATTTACTGTTCGTAAAAAATGTCTGCTCGTAAAATATTTGGGGATTAAGAAAGTTAAAAAAAAGTTTAAAATGATGAAAGTGGTTGCTAGAAAATAATTTGATGTCCAAAATGGCTGCTCGTAAAATCTTTGGGGATGAAAGTGGCTGAAAAAAGTTAAAAATGATGAAAGTGGCTGCTTGAAAATTATTTGATGACCGAAAAAGTTAAAAAAAACTTGAAAATGATGAAAGTGACAAGACGAAAGTTAGTTGATGACTAATTTAGCTATTAATTTTGAAATTTTAGATGATTCTTTTTTATGGGCTGTGTGAATATACTTTAGCAGTAAGGAAAATAAATAATAAATTCAGTAGATAGATTATGTAATTTGATTGTTTTTTTGATATAGGTAGGCAGATTGATTTATTTTTTCTCTTTTTTTCCCCCCAATTTATGAGAGATCAATGAGTAAATTGCAAGTTAATACTCGTACAAATTAATGCATTAACTATTCTCTGAAAAATTATAAACCCCTTCTAACATAAAAATTGGTACTTTGCTCTTTTTATCCAATGTTGAATCAGCGTCCTATGTATTAGTAAGAAACATTTTTTGGGATTGAAGAAAAAAAGAAAAGAAATAATCTTGTTGACAATTAGATATTTTTTAGTTAGAATGTTCTTTAAATATTTTGATTTGACATTAGTTTCTATATATATTGAATACGAAAATATTAACAAACAAAAAAGAGAGGATATGCCCATTACATTCATAAAAAGATATGATAATTTTACTACTTAGGTAAAGATTTTTTTGTTTGTTTTTACCATGATTCTTCTGAAGTATAAAGATATTTTGTGATAAGAAATAGTATAGAATATTTTATTGTTTTTTTGCAATAAAAAAAAAAAGAATCTTTTACTATTTTGGGTTGAGGTATTTTATCTTTGAGCAAGACTACATGTACTTTTTTATTTAACCCTTTTTAAAAAGTTGTTATTTTATATGAAAGATTAGGGCATATCAGACATTTTACACGTTCAATGTCTCTTTTGTAATAGAAGGTACCTTATTGTTAAAAAAACAAAAAAACTTAGGTAAGTATTTGTTTTCTCGGCAAGACTATAAGTAGGGTGTGCATTTGGTATTCGATTCGGTTTTCAGAACAAAATTTCGGAATTCGATTTGATTTTTTAACGTTTTATGAAAAATGAACTAAAACAAAATTTTATGAAAATCGTATACCGAATACTAAAATTATTTCAGTATGGTTCGATTTGTTTCGGTTCGTTTTGTACCGAAATTTTATTTTAGTTTATCTTAAAGTCAATATTAATTTTCTTCTTTTTTCTAAGTAATGTTCATTTTTTTTTTTCAAATATATATATTTTATTCTCAAAATTTCTATAACTAACATTTTATTATATTTGAGAGATGTAAGCTTCATTGATATATGAATTATACTACATTTAAAGATATTGTATACTATCTAAACATGTATTTCACGGCTGTATGGAAAAGAAACTACTCATTTCACTTCTATTTAGATGTTCTGGTTTCTACTTTGGTTTATTTTTATTAAATTAATTCAACACGGAAAATATAATTAGTGCATCTAAATTTAAACGGGGAGCACTAAACTTTTATAGAAGAATGAATGAAGCTTAAATTTAAGATTAATTTACTAAACTTCGTATTTCACGGTTGTATGGGATAAAATTTACTCATTTCACTTCCATTTAGATATCCTGGTTTTTACTTTTTTTTTATTTTATTAGGGAAATCAGCCTATTTAGTCCCCCAAAAATTTTAGTTTAGCCTGCGTAGTCCCTAATGTTTAATTTCATCCCGTAAAATCCCCCAGAAATTTTCGTTCAGCCTGTAAAGTCTCCCAATTTTTTTGTTTACCCCTATAATCCAAAATGTTTAATTGCAGCCTCTAAAGTCCCTTACCTATCTACGGGGTGCATATAGAGGTTCCACCAACTCTTATGCGAAGGACTTAGGGCAAATGGGTTCCTCCAAATTAAGGCAATAGAATTTGGGGTTTTCTTTTTATAACCTTTTTTATACTGATTTTTTTGTATTTTGTAAATTTTATTGATTGAAACTGATAATTATTCCCCTCTCATTAAGCACGTGGATGACATGAATTTTTTGGGGCTGCCCTGATTCCGCAGCTGAAGAGGTGGTGGAACCGCTATATGCAGCCGGTAAATAGATAAGGAACTTTGAGACTTTACTGGATGAAATTAAACATTGGGGACTATACGGAATAAACGAAAATTATTGAGGGACTAAATAAGCTAATTTCCCTTTTTATTAAATTAATCTAACGCGTAAAATATATTTAATGCATCTAAATTTAAACGAGGGAGTACTAAACTTTTATAGAAGAATGAATGAAGTTAAAATTTAAGATTATTATAACTAAAATTTATAATTCGATAAGAAATTAGTTGATAAAGAAAAAACTCCTTGAATAAATAAAAGAAAAGTCTTTAAGAATTGACGGAGGAAACAAAGTTGGGCTACTTAACACTGTAGTCTGCGGCTCTTCGCAGTTGTCTCTTTGATGTGATTGTATAGTGTAGAGATAATTAATTAATTAATTAAAGGAGTAGTTCCAAGAATTAAAACACTCCAGAATAAGGTAATTAATAAATTATTTATTATGACGTAGAGATGGCGTATTCATGATGTAAAAAATATACTATTGGACTAGTTCGAATTTACTATTACTATTTAACGGTGCATGAAGAATCAAAGATACATAGGAGATGTACGGCCTGGATTGAATCTCAGGTTTAGATGAAAGTGAAAAGGATAAGTTGGAGGAGCACATAAATCAGAGGAGAGATTGACGATAATAGCCTTAGCCTTTTCAACGATTCAAAACTAACGGGGCCCATCCATTCTATAATTAACCTTATCATTCGAAAAACAACAAAATATTGAGTCAAATTTGGCATAATTATTCAGGAAAAGGCCAAATCGTACATTTTATGATTGGTCCCTAATAATTTTTTGTAATTTTTTAGATCTCTAGTCATTTTTTCGAGCAAAAATATAGTTATTCCGTCATTTTTTTCAAAATTTGGACATCCGTTAAGAAAAGCTGGACAATGGAACAGGGGCAAATATGGTAATCTCAATTCTTCTATTTCTCTATGTTCACAATCCTCTCTTTCTATCTCTTTATTTTCTCTGGACTCTTACTAACAACGATTTCTTATCCAAATTCCATATATCTTAATTCATCTTTGTTCAATTCAAGAAAACAATTAAATTAAGTCTTTCGTAAAAATTCAAGATGTTGAAAAAAAATGTGAAATATACCCCTTGGTTTTAGGCCCACAAAATCTACACATTCTTCTCCTACTAAGTCTTTAGGTGTGTCAAGAACTCGATCTGAGATTGAATTTCTGGTTTTTTCATGGGTGAATTGGTCAAATATTGAGGAGATATTTGTTTGTTATGTAGTGTAAATAATTCCCTTTTTACTTGTGTTTGTTGGGAATCGATCCCTAGTCTGATTGATTAGTTAATTAGACTTGGGTCGGGTCAGTGGTTCGCGGGTTGGCGAGAACCCGGACCAAAATAAGTATAAAAAGGGGAGAATTAGATATTTTGGATATCGGATCATTTGTGGAAATATTTCCCCAAATTCTCTCGCTAGTGGTTCTTCATTTCGATTGATTTACATAAATTCAATTCAGGAATTCTCTTCTTCTTCTCTTCTCTTACTCTTTTTCTGTTCTCGTGTGAGTTACGAATTGATTACTGAATTTGATTTCCAAGTTCGTAACAATTGGTATCAGAGCTATTCGGTTCTAAGAGTGCGATGGTGTTGACTCGTAATCAGTTCGGCGATGCTACTCAGGCGACGGCGCCTCCTCTGCTACCAACTCCGGTAGCTACTGAGCTCAGGATTCCGTTCGAACAGCAGGTTCGACGAATCGTCGATTTGGAGAGTTCGATTACTCAAATCGACTCACAATTCGAGGAGCTCCGAAGTGCGGTAGCTATTGTCAGTGCTGACATGGCTGCTAGCAAGAAGGATACTGACTATAAATTTAGTCAAATCCTAGCTGAGATGGCTTTAGGTAAGAAGGAAACTGACTTAAAATTTAGTCAGATCCTAGATAATTTTTCTAAGTTGAATGGAGTGGGTAAGGAAACTGATGTGGTAGGGGAAGGCAGTAGAAATGTTGATAAATCTCCTGTGGCTAGGCAATTAAGGACTGACTGTGAGTTTGGGGGTGACATTCATCAAAATTTAGGTCAAGGATTGCCTCCTGAACCTAGATTTGATGCTGGATATGGTGATAAAGGTTTATTCAAGCTTCCTAAGCTTGAATTTCCTAAATTTGATGGCACCAAACCTAGAGAATGGCTAATCCAGGCAGAACAGTACTTTAAATTACATAGGATACATGATCCTTATAAACTGGATATAGCTCTGGTGTATCTCAGGGGTGAGGCTTGTCTGTGGGGACACAGTTATGTCACTGAGCATGGGGCTCAGAATTGGCGTAACTTTGGGTTATCACTATATGCTAGGTTTGACACTAAGTCAATCACTGGCATTGTTGGTGAATTTACCAAACTTAGGCAGACTTCTGATGTTCAATCCTATATGAGGAAATTTGAAGAACTCAAGTCTATTTTTATGACCACTGGAACCAAAGCTACTCATGACTACTTTGTAGCTTTGTTTTTGAGTGGCTTAAATGAGGAAATCAGAGGTGTGGTGCACATGCACAGACCTACTACCCTCCCGGAAGCCTTCAGGTTAGCTGTGGAACAGGAGATGTGTTTGGTAAACACATCCAAAGGTTACAGTAAGCCTTTCTTCTCTGGTTTGGGGCAGAAATCTACTTCTCCAGTAGCATCTGTTACAAAGACTACTCCTGTAAGCTCTTACAATGTTAGGCTTCCTGCTAAGGAGCCTATCAAGTTCAAGAGAGTGAGTAATGAGGAGATGCAAAGGAGGAGGGAGCTTAATCTCTGCTTCAAGTGTGGAGAAAAATATTCTCCAATGCACAAATGTGCTCTAGCAGAAGTGAATATGATCTACCTAAGTGATCAGTTGCAAGTGGAAGAAAGTGAACCTGATTTGCAATTTCTGCAATCAGTAGAGAAGGAGGGGGGAAATATGATTGGTGAGGAAGTTGCTGAACTTTCTCACTTATCTGTTAATGCTTTGGAAGGTATTCAAGGAGGAAAAGTGTTTAGGATTCCTGGAATACTGAGGAGGAATCAACTGGTTTCCATTTTAGTTGATCCAGGAAGCACACACAGCTTCCTGGACCCTAAGATGGCAAAACAGGTGGGTTTAAACATTGAAGCTGGGAAACCTATGATGGTAATCCTTGGTAATGGAGAGAAGAGGTGGTATGGGGAAGTTTGTAAAGGAGTGAAGTGGAAAATTGGTGACCATTTCTTTTCTCAGGACATGTATTTACTTCCTTTGGGAGGAAGTGACATGATCCTTGGAGCTAATTGGTTGGAGAGGTTTAGTCCTATCACCCTTGATTATGCAAATCAAGTCATCAGATTCCATAAGGATGGAATGGAGGTGGTGATCAATAGTGGGGGTAAACAAGTAGAATTACAATCAATGTCTGGCAAGACATTGCTCAAGTGCTTGACAGGAGCTTCAGAAGTTTGGGTTGGACAACTACATCACCTGCAAAGTGATGATCCAAGCTCAACAAGCTTCTTAAGCAAACTGGAAGCAGAAGATGATGATACCTCTGAGGCAATTAGACAGCTACTGAACAAGTATGCTGAGGTGTTTGAAGTTCCTAAAGGACTTCCTCCTGGGAGGGGTCATGAGCATAGAATTCTGCTTAAGGAGGGAGCTCAACCTGTTAAGATGAGATCTTATAGGGTAGCTCATTCTCAGAAAGCAGAAATTGAGAAGCTGGTTAAGGAAATGATTCAAGATGGAATCATTCAAACCAGTTGTAGTCCATTCTCCTCTCCTGTCATCTTAGTCAAGAAAAAAGATGGCAGTTGGAGGTTTTGTGTGGACTACAGACAATTGAATTCCATCACAGTCAAGGACAAATTCCCTATTCCCATAGTGGATGATTTGCTTGATGAGTTGCATGGGGCTCAACTCTTCTCTAAAATTGATCTCAGATCTGGATATTTCCAGATCAGAATGTGTGAAGAAGACATACATAAGACTGCTTTCAGCACCCATTTTGGGCACTTTGAATTCAAAGTGATGCCCTTTGGGGTTGACAAATGCCCCTGCTACCTTCCAATCTCTCATGAACAAGGTCTTTGGACCTTACCTTAGAGATTTTGTCTTAGTCTTCTTTGATGATATTCTGATATACAGTTCTGATCTGAACTCTCATATCAGACATTTGGAAGTAGTATTGAAGGTACTGGTGGAGAATCAGCTGTATGGAAAATTGAGCAAATGTTCATTTGCTCAATCTGAGGTGGAGTATTTGGGTCACATAATCAATGGGAAAGGGGTCAATGCTGACCCTAAGAAGATTAAGGATATGGTGGAGTGGCCTGTACCTAGAACTGTTAAACAGTTTAGAGGTTTCTTGGGGTTGTCAGGTTATTATAGGAGGTTTATTAGACATTATGGTATAATCAGTAAACCTCTGACCAACCTCCTCAAGAAGAATGGGTTTTCTTGGTGCCATGAAGCAGACATAGCTTTTCAAGCTCTCAAGTCAGCTCTCAGCACTCCTCCTGTTCTTGCATTACCTGATTTCAACAAGAAATTTGTGGTTGAATCAGATGCAAGTGATGCAGGCATGGGGGCTGTATTAATGCAAGAGGGTAGGCCCCTGGCTTTCTATAGTAAAGCTTTTGGTCCTAAGTGTGCTGGCTTTTCCACTTATGAGAAAGAATTGATGGCTCTATCTACATCAATTCTTAAGTGGAAACATTATTTGGAAGGTCACCCTTTTATAGTCAAAACAGATCACCAAAGCCTCAAGTTCCTTCTTGAGCAAAGGATTGGTACATCAGCCCAATAGAAGTGGGTTTCCAAACTTTTGGGCTTTGATTTTATGATCCAATACAAGAAGGGTATGGAGAATGTGGTTGCTGATGCACTGTCAAGGCAAATGGAGTGTAATGCCACATCTGTGATGATTCCTGATTGGGTAGAGGATGTGAAGAGCAGTTATGATGGGGATAAAGTGGCTCAAGAGCTGATTGCTCAACTTTTGTTGGGAAAACAAGTGTCAGATTTTCAGTTGTTGGGTGAAGTTTTGAGGTATAAGGGGAGAATTTATGTGGGAAGTCAGGGCAGTAGTAGGGAGTCATTGGTGGAAGCAATTCACTCTTCCAGTTTAGGGGGACATTCTGGTGTACAGGCCAGTTACAACAGGTTGAGAAAAACCTTTTACTGGCCTTACATGTTGGAGCAGATTCAGGAGTGGGTTAAGCGGTGTGAGGTTTGCGGAGGTGCAAACATGAAAATATCTCATATCTCGGGACTATTGCAACCTTTAGAAATTCGATAAACCATTTACTAATCTCAGCATGGACTTTGTGGAGGGGTTGCCTAAATCGAGGGGCAAGGACTCCATTTTAGTCATAGTAGATAGGTTTACCAAATATGCTCACTTCATTGCATTAACTCATCATTTCTCGGCTAAGAAAGTGGGTGAGGAATTTATGGATAGAGTTTTTAAAAGCTGCATGGACTTCCAGTTAGTATAGTTAGTGAGCAGAGACAAAGTGTTCACTAGCTTATTCTGGAAGGAGTTGTTTGCGACTTTGGGAATCAAATTGCACTTGAGTTCAGCATATCACCCTCAGTCAGATGGGCAGACTGAAAGGGTGAATCAATGTCTGGAAATGTATCTGAGGTGCATGGTTTTTCATAAACCACAAGGCTGGAATAAATTTCTTCCTTTGGCTCAGTGGTGGTACAATTCTTCTGTCCATAGCAGTATCAAAGTATCACCCTTTGAAGCTCTCTATGGTTACAAACCACATGGATTTGGGGAGAGTGTGTATCTTTGGGTGATATTCAGCATGGGGAAGTTGCAAAAATGATGGAAGAAAGAGTTAAGTTGAATGTCTGTGTTGAAGGAACAGCTTCATCAGGCTGCCAATAGGATGAAGCAGTAGCAAGATTTACACAGAACTGAGAGGTCTTTTGAAGTTGGGGATTTGGTGTTTGTGAAACTTCAGCCTTACAAACAACATTCTGTTGTTTTAAGGATGAATCAGAAATTCTCTCCCAAGTTTTTTGGACCTTTCAAGGTCATCAGAAAAATTGGTTCTGTGGCTTATGCTTTGGATTTACCTTCTTCTTCCAGAATACATCCTGTATTCCATGTTAGTCACCGAAGAAGAAGGTGGGAAATGGACGATTGCACATGCAGTAACCTTCCGAAGTCAATTCGGAAGGTCGAGTTGATGGTGGAACCTTTAGACTGCTTTACGAATAGAAAGCTAGTTAAGAAGGGGAATGCATCGTTTGCTCAATGGTTGATACTATGGAGTCATCTTTCCGAGGAAGATGCTTCCTGGGAATTTGCTGATTCTTTCATGCAGAAATGGCCGGATTTTGCTTGGTCAGCTTGAGGACAAGCTGAGTTTTAAGGGGGAGGGAGTTGTTATGTAGTGTAAATAATTCCCTTTTTACTTGTGTTTGTTGGGAATCGATCCCTAGTCTGATTGATTAGTTAATTAGACTTGGGTCGGGTCAGTGGTTCGCGGGTTGGCGAGAACCCGGACCAAAATAAGTATAAAAAGGGGGAGAATTAGATATTTTGGATATCAGATCATTTGTGGAAATATTTTCCCAAATATTTCCCCAATTCTCTCTGCCTAGGGTTCTTCATTTCTGATTGATTTACATAAATTCAATTCAGGAATTCTCTTATTCTTCTCTTCTCTTACTCTTTTTATGTTCTCGTGTGAGTTACGAATTGATTACTGAATTTGATTTCCAAGTTCGTAACATTGTTCTGTTGTTGGGTAATTTGGAATGCGCATTGAAAGTGATTGCATCAGACAACAACAATATGTGTAATTTAGGGATATGTTTAATGAAACAAGGGAGAATGAGATGAATTTGCTGATGAGAATGTCAATTCTAATGTTCTTCATCTTGTTCAAAAGAGTGGTGTTAGATTATTTTTTTAATCATCGGGCGATCTCAACATCGATGGTCGGCCATTTTATTCATCAAAATTTGCAAGAATGCCTACTCATCCTGACATTGCAAGAGTTATTTACGGGGAAAAAGGGGAGGCAAAAATGTGGCTTGGGAGAGAATGGATAAGAATTTAAGGGCTGCAAATAATAAAGTTCCAATAATGCCCCATCCATTTAACTCCTTTATTTTGACTAACAGCCAAATTTTAAAAACATTCACGGAAAGACTATATTTTTGCTCGAAAAATTACTAGGGACCTAAACAGTTACAAACAATCATTATGGATCAACCATGCCAAGCGATAATAGTTACGGGACTAAACACATCATTTGACCTTAGGAAAAAGAAAGGAAAAAAACTTTGGACAGATTCAGACGTGCAACATAATGCATATCTACCGGTAGAAAAATCATGTGACTGATTCCCTTGCCAAACATGGAAGTTCCTTGCCTTGGAATAAATATGTGAACTTCGACACTCTTGAAATTTTTCTATGGTTGTTGGCTAATCGTGATCCTGAACTCAAATTCTCATCACATTAACAGTAGACACGAATGCCATCAAACATGTAACCAAATTTAATTATTTTTTCTATGTTCGTTTTTTAAGAGGGGTTCGTTTTTTAAGAAGGGATTTATTAAAAAGAAAAGAAAAAAGAAGAAGGGTTTATTACGAGTTTAAGCACATCGACTCTGCATACCTTTCTCCAAGATATATGGTCTGATTGAATTGGGTTTAGTTTGAAATTTCAGTTTCAGACTAGTCTCAAATTCAAATCAAAATCTCAATAATTTAATGTTTAAAATTTTATTCACAAATTCAATCTAAAAAGAATTGAGGTATCAATTTGAGCATTAGAATTCAAATCAGACTCTATCAAAATACAAAAGTTGCAAACTCAAATATCACGCATTTCATAGTTTTTTTTATTTTTTTCCTCTGGATGAATATACGAGTGACTTTCCTTTGCATTATTGTAAGGCCTTTTTACATGAAGATGCTTTACGAGGTTTTAACAGTGCCGATAAGAAATAGTTGTGACTTGACAACACTAACCTATTACTAACTTTTCTTGTTATCATTGGCACCTCACAATCTCTCTAATAAACACGCACAAAAAAAAGTCAATAATATTTTATTTTTTTTCAAAAATTAAAAAAAAGAAAAAGCATGGGAGAATCAAATCTAGTCCATCGCTGACTTATGATCAAAATTTTCAGCTTTTGCATACACTTTTTTTCATGGTGTGATAGACAAAATCCACAGCTAAAAAGTGATTAATAATTTCCTTTATGTGCCATTAAGTTCCTACTTTTTTCTACCTTCTTCCACTCTATTATCTAGAAACAAACACTCTTTTTCCACTTCTTTTTTTTCTCCAAAGGACAAGACAGTAAAGGATGAAAATACTTTTTTTTTTAAATCCGATTGGACGGTTGTCCCATATATGGGAGATAGAACTACTTTAGACGAGGAAAAAATAGTCCTAGAAAGGGAGATTAAAGCTTGCTGCACGCAGGCGGAGAGTATTGAACCCACGACCTCAAAGTCGTGGGTAGGCGCCTGCCCCATTGGGTTAGGACACCTTTCCTTCTTTGATAGGATGAAAATACTTACTTGATCAAAATGAGTGCAATTTTTTAACACCTTGGTGCCTTTGTTTGACAATGTAAGGTGGCCTAAAGTTGATTTGGATAAATTTTAATTATGTTTGAATTTTTTGTCCAATTTTTTATTACATCTTATGTTATAAACGTAATATATTGGTTTTTTTTATTAAAAAATGTATAAACTAAAAAAAATGATAAAACCGTGAGACCAATCTATCTATATTTATATTACAGAGCCTCTTTTCAATTTCAGCCAATCACATTCTTTTAAATCCTGCGTGTAATTTTTTAACACCTTGGTGCCTTTGTTTGACAATGTAAGGTGGCCTAAAGTTGATTTGGATAAATTTTAATTCTGTTTGAATTTTCTGTCCAATTTCTTATTACATCTTATGTTATAAACGTAATATATTGGTTTTTATTTTATTAAAAAATGTATAAACTAAAAAAAATGATAAAACTGTGAGACCAATCTATCTATATTTATATTATAGAGTCTGTTTTCAGTTTCATCCAATTACATTCTTCTAAATCCTACGTGTAATTTTCATGAATTTTGGTTCAATTAATTATTTTATAAAATTTTGATTGATTGGTTAAATTTTACTTTTGTTGTAAACTTTTAATTGGCTTATAAGAGTATCCACATTGAAAAGTTATATTGTTTTTTGAGTTTGACAATACTATAAATAGAGTACTTTGACATTTTTGAGTGAGAAATTAGGCTGACATTCAACCCATCAAATTAGGGAAGCCCACTTATTTGTTTCTTATATTTTTTATTTATATAAATAGTTAAAGTTTTAACAAATAACGGGTATTTCAGATGACCGGGTCCTCTGAATTCTGATTGAGCTTACAATCAAGTTCAATTTAGCTCAAACTTATGCAATGTTCATTTTTTTTTATTCTTATGCAGCATTTTTATTTTCATAATATCTTTTTAAAAATAAATAAATATGGATATTTAAAAATGAAAAAAATGAAAAAAAAATCGATTCGCTTCGTTTATACTGCAAAAATCAAGTGAATCTTCTTCCGTACTCTCTAAAATTAAAGTTTTAATTTGTAGAAATTTTAATTTTTAATAAAATAAAAAAGTAAAAAATTATTAATCTAAAATCACATAAGAGAATTAACAACAATAAAGACTCCCACATAAAAAAATAGTTATTATTTTTAAAACTTGACAAATGACAAGACTATAAAAGAAAATTAATGTGTATAAAATTTATACTCCCTCCGATTCAAAATAGAAGTTTTTTTAAGAGTTATTTTTTGTTGCAAAATATAGGTCTTTTTACAAGAATTATGCATTTATTGGCTAATTTACCCTTACATTATTTTCTCCATATATTCATTTTTGTCAAAATGTGTAGTTCCATGCAATTCTTCATTAATTTATTTGTTCTTTTGGAGTATTAATTAGGGGTACTTTAGTCACCTTTATTGTATCTTAATTTCAGTTAAACTTCTAAAAAGACTTATATTTTGAATCGGAGGGAGTATATGATATCATCAAAGGCATTTCCAGTTTTTCAGCACTATAGAGTTTTCGAGTCCTCAATCTAATTTCCAAATTTTTGATGTATTGATTAACATCTTTAACTTATTCAAATTAAATTGTATAATTTAATATATTTATGGTTTTTCTTTTCTTCTATTCTAATTTTCTAGATTTTTCTTTTTCCTTTTCAATATCATTCAAGATCCCACATTGAAAATGTACAAAATTTTGGAGTTTGACAACATTATAAATAAAAGGGTTGAACATGCTTTTCAATTGAATGAATTGGTAGGTTGATATTTGTCCCATTAAATTCAGTGCCAAATTCAATTTTCTTTTCAAAATTTTCATTCCATTAGTCAATTTTTTTTTAAATAGCTCAAAGAGCCATTTGATTTTCATATACTCTTAATTATATAATAAAACGGAATCCCGTGCATATCACGGGTTATTACGCTAGTAAATTTAGAAGAGAATATGATAATTATTTATAAATTAGACAGATGATGATGAAATACAGAAAGGGACATGTGATGGTAAACCGTTTAACCATACTTGTATTAGTCTTGAACAAAACGTATTTTGAATTACTTTACTCTCGTATCATGTTAACTTTTTATCTTCTTCAACCTATTGACCAAGTGAGATTTGAGATTAGTAAAATTCATGGAAAAACTATATTAATCATATACTTCATTGTTATATATATAAATATATACTATGTTAAACTGCAAATTAGGATTCCGAAACGAAAAAAAAACAGTGCAAATTAGCACTCCGGCTCGTATGCGGAACAGAAAAAGTTCAGTACCGTACGGAATAATCTGGGACGTCGGATGATAGTTTGAACAGTCCAGATTTGGAGAGAGAATTTTTTTTATTTTTTAAGTCCAGCCACTACTTTTCTCTCTCCAAATCTGGGCCGTTAAAACTATCATCTGACGGCCCAGATTGTTTCGCACGGTGCGGAATTTTCCTTGTTCCGCATAGGAGCCGGACTGGAAAATTAGGAGTAAGATTTTGCACCCGGCTCCTATGTTGAACAGACTTTGTTCAGTTTGTGTGGGCCGCACTGTGAGCCATTGGATCAAGCAATTTTCATCCAACGTCTGGATCAAAAGCAGGGGTATTAAAGGATATAATTGTTTGGCTGTCCATTTAGGCGGGGAAAATGAAATTTGAATCCCTTTTTTCTGTCTCCTTTCCTTTTAATTGGTAAAAGAGATTTTCAGATACCTAAAATCCCTCCAATTTCATCTATTTCCTCCTCTTGAGGCTTTATCCTCTTCTCTCCATGTTAATCGTGTTCAATCTCTTTTTTCTCGACGATACATATGAAGGATTAGGCACAGCATTATCAGGTATTATTTGAACAATATTTTCTTCAACTAATTTTCAATAATTTTTTTTGTATTTTCTCTCTCAAATCTTACCCAAATTTTCTCTTTCTTTGAACTTAGCTGGGAAGAAATTGAAAAAGAAACCCAGTTGATTTCTTCAATAGAAAAGATGTCTAGAAGAGAAATATAAAGGATTTCTGCAACAAAAAATTTGACTTTCTTGAAAAATTTAAATTGTAGTTTGTTTTATGAATGAAAGGGAAGGCTAAATTATGGACAAGTTTTGATAAGTGCTTCATGTCAAATAATTGTCAATTCTTTGTTTTTCTGGTGTTTTTTCTTTTTGATTAACTGTTGAGGAGAACGTTAAGATATATGACAAGATATCAAGTTTTATTTTATTTTTGAACACCTGTTCTTTGTCACAGGACACATGTTCTTTGTCTCAGAACAAGTGTTTTGTGACAAAGAACATGTGTTTATTAACGTAACTTGGTTTCATCTCTATTTGTTGGTTTCAACCATCATCAAGAATCATGCATATTTGGTGTTGCACTCGTGATGGTGGAAATGGAGTTCAAGGAAGAGGTTAAAGAGATTTGTAAAGTTAAAAAAGCAGTAGAGTCAAGCATATTGAACAGCGAGAAAAAGATGCAGAAGACAAGGGCCAAGCATATTAGGCAGCGAGTAAAAGAGGCAGAAGACACTTCCTATCTTGATGAAGAAAACATTCATCTCAGACTTTGAGCATTAGATATCTTAAATATGTAGTTTGTTGGTGTTGAACACCTTAAACATTAGACTAGTTATTTTTTTGGGCAAATTCATTGTTCAATTCAGTTGTTCTATGATATTGAACACTTGTTTTTTTAGTGTGAACACCCATTTTTTGAGTATGAACATCTGTTCTTTAAGTGTGAACACTTGTTTTTTTAGCGTGCACACCTATTGTATTATTAAGAATACATTATGTATTGGTTATGAATACCTATTGTTTTGGTTATTATAATCAACGTACTTTTTTAAGTCTACGAACACTTGCTTTAATTTTTTGACCTCTTGTTTTTGTAATGTAAACATGTTTTATTAGTGTGAACACATGTTCTTGTGCAGTGAACACATGTTCTTGTGCAGGGAACACATGTTCTGATTTTCTTAACACATGTTCTTCTACTTTGAACACATGTTCTGGTTTTCTTAACACATGTTTTGTTACTCTTAACACATGTTCTCCAAAATATTCATTTCTTCGGGAGTGAACTCCTATAATTGTTATTTTTCTTCCATATGAAAGATATGTATCATAGTTCTTGATTTAAAATTTTAGCCCATCTTTATGAAGACTCGAAAGTTTTATTTGGGGAAAACACCAAAATTCTGATTCAAAAATTTTGAAGATGATTTTAGCTTTGGTACAAAGTTGCAGACATTGAAGAAAAACCATAGAAAAATAATTGATATGGAAGTTGAAAAATGATGAGGAAGAAGAAGATGAAAAGGCCTCGCTTTTGGTTTTTTGCATACATTGGGAACATAATTATTGATGAGACTGTTTGGGTATTATTTTATTTAAAAAAAATTCTTTATTAAATTACTTATCTACCCTTTTAACTATCATTTAAATCTCAGACGTCGATTAAAAAAAATTGAATCAACGGCCAAATCCATGTTCCTCACGTGCGGATTAAAGGCTGTTCCGCACAGAAGCCGGACTGAAAATTTTGACGAGTAACATGAAAAATAGATATCACGTGAGAACTCACACTCTGAAATACCATAAAAACAAATAGTCGAAGCCAATGAGACAATATAAGTAGTAAGAATTGAGACATCTCAATTAAATGTTGAGAATTTAAATTTTGTCTAGTACAGAAAAAATGACAATATATCGCAATTTCGTAAAAAATCGTACTGTGTAGCTAAAATGCCATTAAAATTTCAATCAAATTAGTAGAGTCAAATGTCTAAATTGAAATACCGGTAAAAAACAACGCAGAGTCGTATATTGACTTCAGATCATTCAATAAAGAGACTCGCAATCACTTCCGAATAATATTTTCTAGAGTTTCAAGGAATGGGAATGAAAATGTAATATTGAACCCAAAATTAAAATATGTTTTTTTTCTTTTTCTTTTTGCCATTATATATTTTTTTTGGAGAAAAGATAAAACCTTTCCAAGAAATCATTGCATTTCTCAGTCAAACTAGTTTTGGTACGTCTAGGACCTTAAATTATATCCCTGTCATACCTCCATGCGAATACTATAATCTGATAATCATTTTAAATATATGATTCAAAATAATTGTATAAATAACAACATGACTTAGCCCAAGTGAAATGAGTTTTGTGTATGTTAAGTAAGGTCTCGAATTTCAACTTTGTGAATGAAAAAAATTACATTGGAAGCTCTGCCCGGAAAGGAGTTTGACCATCTTGTAAATTGTTAAAAGGACACAAATACTGATTATGTCTCATATCTTACTTTAAATAATAATTATATAAATATTCATAACATGGTATCAGAGAGGACAATTAGGCAGTGGATATATGGGCTTATAATGCCCAAATGGGTTTTTATTGTCCCCATGTGATCCAATTAGGACGACGAGCGGTGAACTATCCCCGTGTGACCCAAGAAGAGCAGTGAGCCTTGAATTGACTCCGACCTCGAGGTGAGGGGGGAGTATTGAATTTATCCTAATGTGAGAGGAGTGTTGAAATATAAAGTCACACATCGCTTGCCTAAGGAAAATTCAAGTCATTTATAACTTATAAGTTAACAAGTTAACACTTTTTATTGCCAATTAGTTTTTGAGAAGAGATAATCATTATTTATAATATGCTTCAAAAGCAACTGTTACCCCTCAGAAATATACGGTGTCATAAATATCCCCAACTATTTAAGGGGTAAAATACCCAAAATTGACAGAGTCCGGCAAGAAAGGGTGGCGTAACACATGTGCGACACATGCAAAATTACAGGGGCAAAATAGTCCTTTTAGCATTACACCTTCTTCCTCCTTGACTCATCTTCTCTTATTCTTAACCTCAAAACAGGGGATTTATGAAAAATCCATAAATCCCCAATTTTGAAGAATCCCATAAAGGACAATGTGGTTATTGAAGATTTTGACATTTCTTCAAGCAAAAATAAAAAATGAGAAGGACACCCATCATTTTTCACCATTCCCGCCTGCCCTCCCACCTCCCTCACCCATCACTGTGATTCATGCCGCTAACCTGTGATTCATCACTGTGAAGGTTTGGGAGTAAATTCTTGTTGTTTGGAAATCAATTGATCTTCATCACTCAATCTTCAAAAACTTCCCCAAAAAATTCCTATTCATCTAAACCCATAAGAAAAAAAATTGGAATTATGAAAAATTCATAAATCCCCAATTTTCTTGTTCCCTCAATTTCGATGCTTTCTATAAATAAAATCCAGAAAGCAATTACTAAAAAGATCATTTATTTCATAGCAATTTTTAATTTTGAGAAAGTTGGAAACTTTGAACCAAAGGTATATAATCTGTAAAGAAAGAAGAGAATTTTTGGTGAAATGGATGATGAAGTTCATCGAGTACTTCAAGAAGGTGGTTTAAGTTTTTTGGTAAGTTTTCTCCTTCCATTCTTCAATCGCTCCCTTTGTAGATCCCTCCGATGAACTGAAATTGAAACTGCGTTGTTCGGAGAGAGAGAGAGAGAAAGACAGAGAGAGAGAGAGAGAGAGAGAGAGAGAAGACTAAGTAATGGGTCGGGTCATTTGAAGGTGGAGAGAGTGGTAGGTGGAGAAGGAGGACCGTGGTGAGATTCGGAGGTGGAGAAGGAGAGCGGAGATAGTGAGGTGGTAGAGGAGATCTCTCTTCGCCATCTTCTCTTCAATAAATCTTGTCATGACTATTACACCCCTCAAAATGTGCTTATGTGGTACGCACATGTGCTACGCCACCGCTTCTCGCCTGTCTTCGTTAATTTTGGAAATAAATGGCATTCCGTAAATTATCGGGGACATTTATGGCACCATATATTCTTCGAGGGTAACAGTTATTTTTAAAACATATCTCAGATGTATAAATAGTGATTATCTCTTATAAGAACATTGAGATAACTATTTTTCACATTCTTGATCCAATTTCTAACAGCAATATCTTTTCTTTTTGCACTTATGATACTGCTCACCTTTTTTCATAACTTTTTGTTTTTTGTTTTTTTTTCTAAAGAAAGTTGATCACTTTTTTAAAGTCATATAATCGTAGCTCATGCGTGCTATGCATTACTGTATTAGTATAAGATTACCCTAATACCCACCAAAACTTAGGAAATTTCTACAAACTATTCAAATGGAAACTTAGATTGAATTCTTTTGTTTGAGATGCTAAAACAGCATTGAGACAACATTATTATTATTATTGTTGTTTATCATGTATCACACTCAAAGTTTGTATTGTAATTTCCTATAACTAATGTGAAGATTGTGGTCTTTTGTACTCATTTTCAGCTCAAACTTGCCATTTCTCTCCCAACTCACTTTATCGTGCCTATTTTTAAGATGCCGAAGCTTTTATTGATGAGGAGAAAAAGGATTACAGTGTAGCTTCAAGAAATCCGCAATGTCGGAATTTCTTGGAGGTCTAAAAGAATCAAGCCCCTAATATTTGGAGGCAAGGAATTAAAAGTGGTAAAAATAATTGAGTCTTTTGAGTCACAGCCCAAGTTCGCAAGCGCATCAGCAACCATATTTCCTTGACGATATATAGGAGTAATTGAAATATCCTTTGACATGTGCAAAGCTTGACGAAATACACCATCCAAAGACCATTGATTTATATGGGCCTTGCGAATTGCACGTACCAGAACTTGAGAGTCTGATTGAATAAGGGAGATCTGGAAACCCAATTTAGCCGCCAATTGAAGACCGTGTAACAAAGCTCCAATTTCTGCCCTTGTGTTAGTTTCTTTCTCCCCTAGAAAATGGGCACCAGCAGCCAAGAAATTCCCCGTTCCAGTCCTGAGTACACAACCGAGACCTGCTTCCCCGGGGTTGCCTCTTGAGGCCCCATCAATGTTCATTATCACCATATCAGATGACCATCCAGCCAGTTTCCAATAGATGGGTCGAATGCGATGTGTAACCGGGGCCCGGTCTCCATACCTCACTATCCCCGCTTTCTTCAAAGCTACCAGCTGCTGATCAAAAGCCAGTATGATACGGTTTTTGGTGGTTCGCCTCCCTTCAAAAATAAATGAACATCGCGTTTTCCATAGTGTCCAAAGAACACATGAAGAAACAACCAAAAGGTGTCTAGCATAGCTTCCTTTACCTGACATCCACCAAGAAGTAGCCAATCCGTGAGCCGTGGAAGGAAACCTGGAGGAGAAACCCGCTTCCAACTCCGCATAATGCCAAAGGTGCCTTGCAAAAGGACATTCCAGAAAAACATGGAGGAGAGTATCCCCTCCCATTAAGCAACCACATTGTGTAACAGTATTGAAACCAAACCGCCATAAAACATCCTCCATTGGCAAGAACTGGTTAAAGAATTTCCACATAAATATCTTTAGCTGAAGAGGCAATTTGCTTTCCCACAAGAGTTTTCGAATCAAGGATGATGCTCCACCCCCTGTAATATCTCAACTGCCGAGGATAGGGTAAAGCAACCCTCGTTCTCATGTTTCCATATCAACGTGTCCTTTACAGGCTCAAGTGAGACTATCGGGAGAAGTCGTGAATAAGTCTTTGGCAGCCACGGGTCTAGTGTTTGCCAATCCCAACCCGAAGCCCGCCTGAATTCCCTAATCTGTAATGGTAGTACTGTGTCGGGTATAGAAGGTACCAAAATGGAGAAAGGCCCCCTATGTATGATATCTTCATAACATAAAAGACTGCTGCCATCCCTTATCAATAGACCCATTCCCGTCTCCGTAAGCTCTTTTGCATTTACCATCCTTCGCCAAGTAGCCGATGATCCCGGTTGAATAATTGCCTGCGAAACATGAATCAATCCATTACAGTAGCGGCTCACCATGTATTTGCTCCAATATGAATCTGATGTTCTGAATCTCCACCATAGCTTCATGGCGAAGGCTTTAGTATAATGGTCCAAACTTATCAATCCGAGCCCATTGGAGAGTTTTGCCTTGCAAATTTTGGACCAAGACATCCAGTGCCTTCGCTTCACCCCATTAACGGATCCCCACAAAAATCCCGACATTAACCGCTCTATTTGAACTTTGATAACTGATGGCGGATTGGAGACAGCCAGTATATGAAGAGTCATTGAAGTTAGAACATGACGGATAAGAATAAGTCTGCCTGCCATGTCCATTTATCGTGCCTATTTGGTTCCTCTTAAATACTTGTACGTAAAACACATAACAATTATCAGTGCAATTTATGATTTGTAAATTTTGTTAACTTACAATACAGGTTAAAATTTAACGGACAGTAAAACTTTATCACCAATTAATAATATTTTTATCATCTAATTTTCATCAAAAGATCAACTGTAATGGAAATTATTCAAATTCCACTTTATCTAAGGAAGTCAAGAGCCACCTGCCAGCCGTAACCTATGATCCAATTTCACACTGTTGTGGCTCCAGTGCAGAATGAAGGTAAGTTTGGTACGTGTGAAATTTACACTCGTCCGTCAAATTAAATTTTTTACGATTAAAATTAATTTAAAATGGGACATTTTCCCTGATTTAAAAACCCTTGATATCTGTCCTCATGCGATTCGTATATGCAGATTTTTTTATTATTCCATGTAGAATCAAGGCTGAATATCACACACACTCAATAATAAGGTAATAAAACTCAAAAGTTAGCTCATAGGGGACTTTTGTCTCTTGAGTAGAGGTGAGAGTGATAGATTAGAGAAACCGAGCCAAACCAACATTAACATATAAAGAAGAAGTCACGTTCACATACACAGACAAACCAAACCCCATTAAGTGCCACTTTTCTTCTCGTCCATGGGAATAATATGAATTTAATGGAAACTCCAAGAGCCTTGGAATTCGAGTTAGTGGACTTCTTTCCCATTTCCCACAAACATGCCCTTAATCAATGCTTAGACATTTTTTTTAAGCCTGGCTGAACGGTTGTTCCATGGAGGGGAAAAAAGAATTGTCTCATAGGAGGAGGAGATAATCTTAGAAAGTAAGATATTTTTAAGCGTGCCCCGTATATGAAAAGGGTGTCGAACTACGAAACTCTCAGTCATGAGTCGAGCTACTGCACCTGGGATGCGCCCTCTTTTGACAATCAATGCTTAGACTAGACTACTATACCAGTACTATTACTATTCCAAGATTTCCACCTAGAACATGGAAAATTCTTATCATAATGATTTCTTCACATGAATTAAGCGGTGCATATTTGCATATGTTTGACCCGCTTAATTTATGTGAGAAAATTATAATGCAAGTAATATAAAAACGATTATTTGATTGAGTGACCCCTATAACATCAACATTTACAAGTGGTTCACTTCAACTCGACTTTAACTTTTTATTTTCATTGCTATCTATGATAAAATTTCAATTTGAGTTAGGTAAAAAGTAATTTTATGTCGAATTATTAAATTTATCATGAATATATCATAATCTAAATTAGTAAGATTGATCCTTGAATCACCAATGGACCAAATTTATCATGAATATATCAACATTATTCAACCAAAAAAATAAAAAACTACTCCAAAAATTAATATCAGACTTATTCATACGAGAAGAATTGATTCAGACAAATAAGTGAAATTTTAATATTTATTAAATTTTTTAAATAAGGATCTTGTTCAAATATACCTGCGGTATTATCTAGTATAACGGTACGAAGAACTGAAATTTATTAAATTCAAATACTTATTTTTCTTTTTAAAAAAATCATGAATAAATATGATTGTTTAGTAAATAAATTTTCATATAAAATAAAAATAATATAAATGGAAGAATTAAAAACTGATTACGATTAGATATTTCACATTTTTTTTTAAAGTTATATTATATTGTGACTAAATCTTCTCATATGTGAGAAATTATATTTTAAAACTGAACTATTAGTTCTAAATTCACGCTCCTATATAAACTTACTAGTAAAATCTTCATAAATACCTGAGAAATGTTTTAACTCATAACTAATACGTCAGGTCTAAAATATAGGATATGATTTAATTGAGTCTTAATTTAAAATTAATTATCCTAGTCTTAGACTAGTATATGAATTAAAATTTTCATGATTCAATATTTCATATTTTATTTACAAACTCAATATTGCAAAAAAATAAATTTCGATTTGAGTCTCGAATCAAGAGACCAGACACAATCCAAATACAACACTCATAACGTGTTGTGAGCTATATAGAGAGGGGTTGTCATAGGACCACTATAAGACTAGAGTGTAGTAGTATGTATAGTAATAAATCCCACTCTCGTTCCTCTAAACTCTCAGCCAACGAAAAGCTCCATTATCGCCTTTATATACGACCCATAATGTCCCCTTCTTCCATACTACTACTAGCTACGTTTAACTTTTCTTCCTAGTCTCACTTTCTTTCCTCAAACACTTGTCCATACCAACTTTCCTCATTTTACCCTTCTCTCTCTCTCTCTCTCTCTCTTCCCTAATCATTCTTCATTCATCTCATTCAAGCTTAAAAAGTCTTTGCAATGATTGGTGATAGTCGCCTCTGGAACTCCGGTGACTCCATTTGCAGCGGCGGCGGCAGCCCACGTAGGCGGAGAAAGAAGAGGAGGAGGGCACTAGTGTAATTATGAGTTCCATGAAGAAAAAAACAAGAAACAAAAAAAGCTTTGCAATTTCGCTCTCCTGTGTTTTCTTGCTTGTTTTTTGGTTGGGAAAAGGGCAGAATCGGGAGATCGGTAATTATTGCATCGCGGGGGAATTGAGGGTAGCGGTCCGAATTTACTGAATTTATCATGAGTTTAGGTTGTTTAATTCCACTTTTAACCTTGCTTCTTTATCTTTATTCCATCTTAGTCCTTGTCTTTTTTTCTTGTTCTAATGTCATAAGAAATATGGGATGTAAGAGATGCATACGAGGTAGCTTTGTTTGATCTTTGGTTTTGAGAAGTTGAGGATTTGGGGGAGTTTTAAACATAGTTTGTGGGTGTTCAAGGGTGAAAATATTCTGCATCCATGTATATCTTATTCCTGTGTTCGACCACTCAAAATTTATTATGTGAACATTTCTTTTAATTATATATACACAGGGTGTGCTTGGATAAGGTTTGACTTGGTTTGGTTTGGTTTGGTCTCACTTTTGGGGGGGAAATGCCCAAAATTTGACCACTTAAAATAAAGCGGAAACATTCAAATTCAAATTTTTTTCTTCGAAATAATCGTTCGATTCCAAATTTTTGGCCTCTATAATTGTCGGGAGATGTTCAAATTCCAAATTTTTGAGGCCAAAATTTGGATTTGGACGATTATTTGAAAAAAAATTTGAATTTAATGCTTTCCCGCCTATTTTAAGTGGTCAAATTTTGAGCATTTCCCCCTCAAAAGTGAGACCAAACCAAACCAAACCAAGCCAAACCTTATCCAAGCACACCCACAGTGAATTGTGAATGGCTGAATATATGAATTAGAAGTCGTGTTTAACGGGGAGGGGGTTGTCTTGTTTGTTTGTTTGTATGGAATTAGAAGCTCGTTATATGCTGCTGGGCATGCATCACTTACAACCTATTTATGTACTACTATTTGCTTTCAGCTTTGTTATTTTATAAGATAAATTTGATTTTTGTCTTTTATGTTTTCGAATATTTTTCTTTTGAAGCTAATAATTGTACTTATTGTTGACCTCTAACTCGAAAATATAGATTTTGACTTCAATATTACCTCACTGATAAGAAAGAAAAAAACAAATAATTTAATCCAACATAAATATACATGTTAATTTGTGTTTGATTCGAGGCTTTAGTTACTTCCCAAGGAAAGTTACGGTAATTAGCAAATTCTAACTCGAACGTGCAGATTTTGTGTTGGATATTTTACTCTAACTAATACAACTTCCAAGTTTAATATAAGTCGCTTACAAAATGTTCCGAAAATTAGAAAAGTAAAAATAATATATTTTAATCAAAATATCAATAATATCCTGTTAAATATAATTAATGGTATACAAGTTTTATTTAATTGAAATTTTTTAACATTTTAACTAACAAAGTATCTTATTAATTTTTTACTTCATTAATTTTCACTAAAATTACTAAATAACTTACTATAGAATGAAGGTAGTAGTAGATAAGAAAATTTGCAAAGGGTTCATACAACTTACTCTGTCGAATTTAAGGATCAAACGGAGAATGTGTTGGATATATATATATATCTGAACTGATACTAAATACAGAAAAACAATATACTTGAATATAAACTGAACTGTAAAGATTACTATTTTATATTATAGAAAATAATAAAACAGTAAAAATCAGAACTGTAACTTTAACCGGTTTGGATAGAAATTTTAGACGAGACAGCAGTAATCCGCTTCTCAGACAGAATGCTAAAGAAAAATGCAGGAAAAACAATAAGCAGAAAATGCAGAGGGAGAGGGAAATATTTCGGGGGCAGGCAGAGCTGCTTTTTATAGGCTCAAATGTATATTAGAAACTGCTGATTGTTACAGTTAACATCATCAATTCGAAATGAATTGCAAGAACCCTCTGCAGTTTCAGAATTCAAAAAGAAAACCAGAAGCAAAACGTGACTGATCAGGTCCGTGTATTTTTTTTTTGTCCGGCTGCACAGCACACACGAGGTTCTTACTTGTGGCATAATAGTAGAAATACAATTTAAATCTATTTGAACTATTTTTCCTTATAAAGTGAAAAACACTTCCAAAAGTTTCCCATGTGGGATGGGAGTTTAAAACCTATTTACCACATGTCATTCATCCCACTTTATAACAATTTATCATTCACACTAATAATTGATTTTCTCATATGTTATATATCATCGCGAAGCTTGCGCAACCCACTTCGTGATAAACTCAATAACATTCAAAATCGAGTAGTGTAACATTTAAATATATTAATTTAAATATTTCCTCACGACACATTAATTACACTTTAAACTTTTAAGAAAAACAATTTCTCCAACAGAATTAAAGGTAAAGAGTGTAATAAGCTATGTGGAATGACGTCGAGGCAGCATTTTTTTTTTTTTTTGGCTAAATACTTCGAGACAGCATTCAAGCATGGATCAAAGAGCTTTTGCACTTTTTAATATTTCAAGTGGATGGAAATGTGAATTAAATTTAAATATTTATATCAAAATATATAATATGCTTCTGGCCAATAGAAAGAATTATTACATTATCATAATATGGTTGATTTCAGCACCGAAAAACATAGCGGGGAATTAGATTATTGATCAATGATCACTACTTTTGATGAAAAAAATAAATTTCTATAGAGTCCAATAAAAAAAAAAATGAAAAAGAAAAGAATTACCAATCTAAAAAACAAGGCCGGAAAAACCAGAGCAACCGGGTCCCACCAGTGATCCAAAGGGCAAGAGGGTCATTCACCAGGCACCCCTCCGACAGGGAAGAAATTCAAAATTCCTTAAAATAATAATAGATATAATAAATTTTACATATAGTTAAGAATATTTTATTAAAGAGAAATCCCCTATTAGTAGCGTTTATCTATTTACGTATTTCTATTATTAGCTTTTATCTTTTTTAAAGTCTATTTATATACTGCGATCTTTTTACTGTATCGCTATAAATGTTCGATTAGAAAATCCCAGCACTTTTCGAGCGAAAAATGACATGTGACTTGCACATGTTCCCCGGAGTGAAGGGCAAAAATGTCATTTACCCATCTTGCCTTCTTCCTCCACCACCACCGCCCTCCACCCTCTTCCTCCACCACCCTCCACAAACCCACTCCCAAACTCAAAATTTGCACCACCCTCATCCTCCTCTACCACCCTCCACCATTAAAGTCAAAAAAATTCTAAAACAAATCAACTCCCTTCTCCTCCACCACCCTCCACAAACCCACTCCCAAACTCAAAATTTGCACCACCATCATCCTCATTCTCCACCACCACCCGCCACCCTCAACAACATTGGCATTTTTTTTAGGGAAATATTGGAGAATTCATCAATTGTTTCTTAGAGTTGCAATAGAAGAAGAAATTACAAGAAAGTTTCCTATTTTTTGTGTATGATTATTTTTTCCCTTTGTGAAAGTTTTCATTGTGTTTTGGGATTTTTTTTACTTTTAATGGAGGTTGGTGGAGGGTGGTGCAAATTTTGAGTTTGGGAGTGGGTTTGTGGAGGGTGGTGGAGGAGAAGAGGGTTGATTTGTTTTGGGATTTTTTTGACTTTTAATGGTGGAAGGTGGTGGAGGAGGAGGAGGAGGATTTTGAGTTTGGGAGTGGTTTTGTGGAGGGTGGTGCAGGAGAAGGGGGTTGATTTGTTTTAGGATTTGTTTTACTTTAATGGTGGAGGGTGGTAGAGGAGGATGAGGGTGGTGCAAATTTTGAGTTTGGGAGTGGGTTTGTGGAGGGTGGTGGAGGGCGGTGGTGGTGGAGGAAGAGGGTGGAGGAAGAAGGCAAGATGGGTAAATGACATTTTTGCCCTTCACTCCGGGGAACATGTGCAAGTTACATGTCATTTTTGGCCTGAAAAGTGGTCGGATTTTTCAATTGGGACATTTATAGCGACAAGTAAAAAATGCGGCTATAAATAGACTAAAAAAAAGATAAGGCTAATAATAGAAATACGTAAATAGATAAACGCTAGTAATAGGGGATTTCTCTTTATTAAATTCGTCTCCAACATTTTTATTTTTGTAATTTTTATATGTACTTCGACATATTATTACAATTTTTACTCCCAACGCTAAATTTCTACCTTCGTCCCTACGCTCCGACTCAATGAAATAGTAGAACAACCCCACATCATCTTTTTCCACTCCAATATACCTATTATTAATCACTAAAACTCCATTAATATAAAACTAAAGATTTTTTAATACTAAAATTTTATATTAGCCGGTCACAAATACGACATATGCAAACTTTTATCGCTTTATCCAAAATAAAATTGAGAATTCAAGATATATTGGAAACGACTAATGCCGTAAAATAACAATAATTCTTACAAACAGACCATGTTATATATTCGATTCGATCAAATTAATCGAGTCAAATATTTGAACACCGACTACAGAAAAACTAGATTATAAGAACACAGGAGGGAACAGCTAAACCAGATAGGTATAGAGTGATGGGACTGGAAGTGGCGAGTGGCGACTCCCAAGTCTTTCATGGCATCCATAAATATAGGGCAGAATTAGCCTTTTTGGGCAGACAACAGATCAAAGGATCCACCAGAAGATACCTCTAAATAGATTGGGATCAAGGCAAGTGTTCTACCTGCATTTACAGAATACATCTGTTATTTGTTAATTATTTGATTAGTTAATTTTAAAGGCTGGATTTTTTAAAATTTATTAACAGTTAAAAATAAATGTATAAATTATACTTGTTTTTTGAACAAATATTGTCTTTAATATCAATTCATCCAACGAAATACAATAATTTTACACGTACAGACAGAATACATGTTACATAGCTAAATTGCATTAAATGAAGCCGGTCTAGCTAGTTTTTTTTTACTGCAGAATGTTGGATAGATAGATCACTGAACTTGTTTTTAAATAACGTAGCGCCTGGAGATGCTAATACTATAGTACAATTCTAGCCTAAGAAATCTATCTATTAGGTTTATAACAAGATCAACCCAGAAAATCTTTCTTGGTTTTCTTCTCTGAACAAGAACTGGCAAAAACTATTTCCTGATCTATGTTGTGACAGATAAGATTTAGAAATAGGCATCGGCTGTAATGCAAAACAGTAATGTTCCGGATTGTGTTGAATACTTGTTAGCCGTTAAATCAAATATTTAAGGGCCGAGATCACGCTCACGGCTCCTACGCGTAGGGGCGGATTTAGAGGTACTTCAGGGTATTCAATAAATACCCTGAACAAGAACGAAAATAGCAGAGATGGTATAGTACTTCAACTTTCATACTGGAGGTCTAGGGTTCAATTCTCTCAATGAATACCCTGAACAAGAACGAATTTTTTTTTTGGATTACGAAATGAATACCCCGTGTTTGAATCCTAGATCCGCCCCTGCCTACGCGGGACAGCCAAATGTCCCGCACATGCGGGATACCATCCCAGCCGTCGGATGAGATTTTTTAACGGTCTAGATTTGGAGAGAGAAAAGTTTTATTTTTTCATTTTTAAGTCAGCCGCGGCTTTTCTCTCTCTAGATCTGGGCCGTTCAAAATCTCATCCGACGGCTCCAGTTGTTTCGCAGGTGCAGAAAAAGTACTGTTCCGCATAGGAACTGGACTGCGAGATCACCTTCTCCCGAAACCTATTATGAAAATTTTAACAAATATTGTGGACAAGTAATCTAGGTCGTTGGATCAAATCCGCATCGTGTATACAAGTCTGGTTAAACTCGAGGAGGGCCATAACAAGTCCGGTTAAACAAATCCCTCCACAGAAGAAGGTAATAACAAGCCGCTCTACAAAAATCAGCAGCAAAAAAATCTCGCTCCAAAGTCTTGTATTTATATAGAATCTCGCTCCAATTCTATATATACGTGGCGAACACTCACAATTCGCCACGTATATATAGAATTGGAAAAAATTATCTAAATGGCAAAGTCTGAATAGTAGGAAAATGTATGGGGCAGAGGATTTATAGCCCAAACAATAAAATTTAAACTACACTAATTCAACTAGACAAAACCTAAACATTTAAATTGTCAAATTCTTCATAAGGCTCTAGAGTGCAATACTCCCAACACATTACCACTATGGTGAAAATAAGTAAAATGAACATGGAAGTAGTAATTTACTCACTTATAAGTAGACCTTGCATCAGTGAACCTGCTACACCTCAAGAAAATGATTGATGAACAGTTGGAATTTGAGGACCGATGACAAGCTTGAATCGATCATTTCCTATATCTTCTTGTTCTTGTTGAATTTGCCTTACTGAGTTCAGAATAAGATTGCTACACCACCTTACCTCAATCATTTCAAGCGTCTCAACGCTTCCAAAACAAGACGGGGCCTCTTTAAGTTCGGAACATGATAGCAATCTCAGTCGTTGGAGGCGAGGAAAGTTATCAACAGAAGCATTCCATTCTTGAATGTTGAGGGAGTAGAGATGCAAATGCTTCAGTTTGGGGAACTCCTCGTCAATCATGTCCCAACGTTGTTGTTGTTGTTGTTGTTCTGGTTGCAACTGCTGCTGCCCTATAAACACGAGACCGTGCAACTTCAGAACCTCGAGGTTTTCTAATCTCGCGATTGTAGAAATTACAGTCCATGGCAAGTGAAAATTGGCCAACGACAACATTTTAAGTGTCAAGGGGAAGCTGAACTCCCATGAATGTTGGTAGTTAAAGTTCACATAGGATATATTGAGCGATTCAAGTCTGCTCAGAATCTCCAGTTTCAGAAAACGACTATAATTGCTAGAATTGTCAAACGAATCCTGGAAATAACACCTCAGTTTTTTAACATTAGGAATCCTTCTTAATATCTCCTCTATATCCCCTTCAAAAAGATGCAGACGAGAAATCGTTTCCAACCTATTTAACTGAACAGGGCCCTTGGAATATGTTTCTCTTTCATCATGGATACTGAAATCAGCACGGGAATGTTCCCGTGGCATCATATTGCCAAGCTCACAAAATCTTACATGGTCGGAGTCATAAATAGCAGCTGGACGAACATGTAGATGCCTCATTTTGCTCATTTTCCAAATGATTTCTGGAACTAAAACAGTACGGTTTGAATCAACGATAAGAACTTCAAGATTGCAAAGGTTTGCTATTGATGGTGGGAAAAACTTTGGATTATGAACCCGAAGAGCTAAGTACCTTAACAGAACTAGCAATTCAAGACCACCAGGAAAGTCACCTACATTTAGACACTCCAAATCTAATACTCTGAGAAATTTAAAGCGGTAAGATATGAACCGGGATATAATCTGTAACCATCACTTCCAAACATAAGTAGAGATCGAACATGTGAACCAGATGAACCCGACATGATAAATTGATTTTCTTTGGAATATATGCCCAGTCGATGCTGTTCAAATACCGGAGCTGAAAGGGATTTTGAAGCCGTCAGAACTTCAATGTATAGCTCTCTGATCTCTGGCCTCATTGGCTTGAAATTCTCTTAACAGATTAGAAATTTGAAAATCCATTTCGAAAGAAGTCTCTTTATTCAGTCCATCAGCTAAGCAGACGAAGGAAAGACGTGCTGCATCAATAGCCATAGCTTCACAGTGAGCCGATAAATCTTGTAATATCTCATGATTACTACATCTCTTTGTTGCAAAAGCTAATAAATTTCTAAGGTTCCTGAGCTCTTTTTCGAGTTCTTGAATTCGTCTCTTCAATCTAACATCCAAACTGAAGTTAGAATTCAATAAATCCTTCGCATTTTGCATAAGATTGTTGAGAAACTCTAACAAAACATCACTACTCATAGTAGGAGTGGAATCCTTCTAATGCTGAAAATTGATCATAAAAATATCTAATTCTCGGCCTCATTTTCTCGAACACGTTGAACACATTATACACCACATTGAACGTGTGTGTTGATTCATTAACATTTCCTGGTGATGGACACTCTGAAAAAAGGCCATTTGAGGCACGTTCGATAGCCAATATTGTACGTGCTGACGTCTCTTTCAAGCCATCATTCCTCGCGATGCACATCGAAAATGTTTTAAAAAAATCTGAGATCCACCTTGAGGATCAGAATAAAAATCTTTACTGCAACTCTTGGGTATAAATATGGAAGTTTCTCCAAACTCTCCAAACGATCTAAGAAATCGTCAAAGGACGGATAATCTAACCCTCCACCCTCATCCATCCTTTTTGCTCTCTCTTCACAAGTATAGTAAAATTTGAAAACACACTACAAATATTTAGGAAAGTGATGAAAATCAGAACTTGCATAACTCAATTACTTACTAATACTAATATACATAGTTTTGTTTTCAGTGTTCATGGCAAAGGCTACTTTTCTTTTCAGTGTTCATTTTTTTTACTACATCCGTCCGCATTTGAATGTCACATTTTTTTCCCCCAGATGTTTAGAATTGAATGTTCTAATTCCTGAAATATTAATAAATTTTTTATATAAACCTCTCTCTTGATCTAATGAAATTAAGCTCCACTAACATAT